>CM022473.1:19168368-19250962 GCA_011952105.1 Coreoperca whiteheadi
TATCCTTGTATAAAAAATTTTAATAATGTCAGGGTTTAAAATTCATCCTTGGCAGGAATTTTTTTTTATATCAAACACAAGAGCGTGTGCTAAAGCCATGACCGGAGGGCAGACGCTAACAGTGAGCACCAGTTGCATCAGACGCTCCACTTCCTGACAACGCAGCAAAGGCGAAAACGACGACGTCAGCTCTGACCAATCCTGTTTGACTGCTCCCATCCCTCTGCGTAGGAGGGGTAAAGGGAGGAGGGGAGGGGTGTGGGGCTTGTTTGTGTTTTTGTGGGTGAGGGGAACATACTTTTTGTTAAAAAAGGTCATATGATTTTTATGTTTTGACTTTGTTGTCGTTTTTTTTTTTTTTTTGGATATGGGTGTAACAACATGCTGAAGGACTCTGCAAACAGATTTTTCTGCCGTAGTGACTAATTAAACTGGACCAGATCTCGCAAAAGGCGTTACCTGTAGCGTTTTCTGTTTCTCGACAACTTCCCCTTCAAATCCCGTTACTTCCCTACACAAACAGGCAGTTGTTGCCCTACCTGGTGCTGCCCTGCATGATTGCTAACAGCAAATATACAGTTGATTCTGCCAGGGTCGGGTAGCCTTTAGTTGAACCTGTGCATTTGCTGGAACTGGGTGAAGGGTGTGTATTTATTGCTGTGTAAAGTGGTTCCTGTTTTTGGCCATTAAAGATTTATATGTTCCATAAAACATTCCATCCGAATTACCAAGGAAATCCAGCCAGGTAGCATATAATGACACATAATGACACATGCAAAGTATGGAGGCTTGTAGAAGCTACCAGTTTCCAACTTTAGTGGCACAATATGGTAATAGTTCCCTGATGTTGAACATGCAAAAACAAGTAAACAGTGACTACTCTCACTTCTGATTGTGAGCAAGGCTGGTTATGAACACTCGAATAGAACAAAGCCAGTCATACTGACAATTATAAAGGTGCTTACCACATTGGTGTCTGTTTCTATGGTGTGCTCCACAACACACGCATGGTCAGCCGCAGAGACTCGGTCCCAGCTGCAGTCCAGCCGGATCAGGGCACGACAGCGGTAGTGGCATGTGAATCTACAATCTGTAGGTGCAGATAGTCACTGAGTTTAGACAGACACTGCCAAACATACAAACAAAATCGTCCACTGTAAGCATGCATGATATTATTGTAGAGTGCAATTCTAAATGGGCGATGTCCTCCTCTGGCCATTAGTAGTCACTGCAGTTATTCTAAGTTGGCTTTCCCCTGCATTCTCCATCCTCTCTCTTTTGTGTCACAATATACAGTATTTAAATACATATATAAATGACACTTGTCTTCAAATACACACTATTCCACCTGTTGAGTGCAGCTGTGACACAAAACAGAGGAAAGATATTCAATATCATGTATCTAATGGATGGTACATATAAATACATGAGTGTCTGTTTGTTCATGAGGTTTTCGTAAGGTCTGTTTTTGTGCCAGTGTTTTGTTATGATTAGATTGCGGTTTCATATTTAGATTACTGTTCAGACACTTCTTTTTTTCTTACTGCACACTAAATGCTTTACCGAAACCGCACCTACATTTCAGTGGGTTTGTTGAAAAGGAAGTTCAAGACTATTGCAACTTAAGATAAGTCTTAAGCAAGAGGAGCATACAGGTCTTTAGGTGACCCTCAGTCTAGATAATGAACCACCAAAACCACTTAACTGCATGCTTGATTGATTTCTGCTGAAAAACAAAACGGAGAACATTTATGGCAGTTATGATTTCTATGAGTCAACAGGCTGAGTTCAGGGTTATTTGGGCCTGCACCTCCATTGGTGGCTACATCTTTCTCTGTTCAACCCAAATTCCTCTTACTCTCGGTCTTGCTCTCATTTCTGATCGTGCACAGAGGCAATCAAACATGCACACACTCAGGCGCACAGACAGGCTACGTAGGCCAACTCACTGACACACCGCAGGCTCTGCTTGTACAGGCCCCAGATGAAGTCTCCACACAGGTCACACCACGTGGGCTGAGCGTGGCTGCAGGGCTGGAAGTTGTGTCCCTCTCCCTTCTCCTCAGTGAGCTGGGGGTCCTGGGTGCTGCTCAGGACTCTGATGATACCCACCCGGCTCAGCAGGTCTGGGACCTTCCCCGGGCTGATCCTCAGGGCGTTGGCCCTCTCCAGGCGTGGAGGCGAGCAGGGCAAAAGTGTGTTCCCGGTCAGCTCTATCTGCTCTTTGCCCGGCCTCAGGTCACGGAGCTCGATGAACTCTCCCCAAGACATTGCGTCACTCAGAGCCTGGCTTCCTCCATTATCACTGAGAGGCAGAAAATCACACTGGTACTTACCGGACAAAGATATTTGACCCCTGTTTTAAGATTTAAAAAAACAGGGATCTTATAAGGTTCCATCTCATTTCACTTTGTGAGGTAGTCACGGAAACCTGCAGTCTTTAAGTTTCCTGTTGTTGTTAATGTGGTGTTTTTGAAAAGGTGGCATTTGCATCTGATTGTAGAGTCTGAATGTTGGGTCTGCCCTAGCAGGGAACAAAATGATGTTTTTAAAAAATCAAATGGGATATTACATTTTAGACTGGCTCATCACACTGCAAGAACTACAGTATATTCAGCGGAGGCAGAATTAGAGAAGTATTCAGATCCTGTGCTTGAGTAAAGGTAGCAAAACCAGAATTTATAAATACTTAATTACAAGTGAACATCCTGCATTCAAAGTTTTACTTTAGTAAAAGTACAGTGCTAGAGTAAATGTAATGTTTGTTTCGTTTTGGCCATTTTCAAATACAGTAGACTAGTAACGTTGGTTTGTCATACTATAACATACTCTAGTAATTATAGATTTGATTGTCTAGCATAAGTATAGCAGGGTATGAAAGTAGCCATAATAGCCTAATGTAAAACAGATTATTGTGACATGTCGCATGTTAACGTAATGTACTTGACGTTTAACGAGACAGAGTAGCTTTCATCCCTCTGTAAATAAAACAATTAAAGGTGCATTTACGACGGCTCGGCGGATGAATACTCATATATTTAGTCATAAAACAAGAGCCTGATAATTCAACTAATAACTTGTGAGTGAAATAAAATCTGGAGTTTTTTCAGTTTAACTTACCAAAAGAGGGGGGGAAACAGCCCCGTGGCAACCGCTTTGTCTCAAAACTTCTTCCATCCGAAGAGAAAAACTTTCCGCAGATATTTTTCTGTGGGTTTCCAAGTAACGGAGGTGTGCAGCCTCGGCTACATCTCTGGAAATAATCGATCATCACCGGCAAGTTACAGCTAGCGTCGGAGGCCCTGCTTCTTTTGTCGGTAACATCAGTGTAACGGCGGCATCTGAGCACTCCTCAAGACACTCACCATCTTTTGATTTTGTCAGACTGTTGTAGGAGGAAGCAGCTAATCGTGAAAAAGAGAGTGAGATGAGACTGAGCTGAACCGACATCCGGAATGTTTTCACATAGGGGGTGCTTCTGAGCACAGCTGAGTGGGCGTGCAAAGTCCCCCAGCTCTCTAACCACTGTCTCAAAGTGTGATGGATCTGGGTTTCCTTTACCACAGCTGGGGAAACCTTATAAAAACTGCAAAACGTCAAACTGGAAATGCATTTATAATGCTTAAACCTACAGCCCGATCCTATTATGTATTTTCAGACAGGTCAGATCCTCTGCAGAAAGTCAACAATCCAACATTCAGAGAGGGTAAAGTCTGAACATAACTAGCAGGAATATTAACCAGTAGACCACAAATTCCCAGCTACTTTAACTAGGTGAGTATAAATAAGTGGCTCCATCTGGATGCAGAGTTTAGGTTTTTTTTACTGTTTTGGTCATTTGAAAATACCTAAATGCCTTCTTCTTCATAGAATTGGGCAAGAAAACAAGGCAGAGGAAGTTATTAAAGCATTTTTATTTGCTTCCACTGTGTCAAATACCAGAACCAAAGGAGTATAAAATCTTGTGACGGAGAAGAAACTGCAGAAAGCCCCCTGTGCTCTTTCATTAAAGAAGCAAATGATTGGTGTGCCACAAGGACAACAAACATTAGTCAGGAACAACAAAGTTCTGTAATGAGGGAAAACGTTTTTTTTCCAGCATTAAAAGAAAGAAGATTCAAAATGCATAGGAATCCAAATCTGCATCATCCACATGCAGATGTGTTTCCCTCCCATCTTTTGACTTAAGAGTCCCATCTCCCATGCGAACCCAGTCCTTACATGTGCTTCATCAGTCTCTCCCTTAGCTGTCGATGTGCAGGTGCCTCTGGATGTTGTCTGTGGCCTCAGCCATAAGCTGGCAGGCTTTCTTGTGTTTAGGCCAGTGCTTCACCTGACATTCTCTGCAACAAAAAAACGGAACAATAAGATGAACGTGACTTCACATCAGCAGAAAAATGCCACACATTTAGTGTATGATATCAATATAACAAAAACATTTATTTAAGGTTTTCAGTATAAGAGAGGGGGTGCACGGTGGCAGAGCGGTCAGCGCCACTGCCCCCCAACAAGGAGATCGTGGGTTCGAATCCCAGACCACGACCCCCCTGGGTGGAGTCTGCATGTCCTCCCCGTGCTACCGTGGGTTTTCTCCGGGTTCTCCGGTTTCCTCCCACCATCCAAAGGTTAATTGGTGACTCTAAAAAAAATTGTCCCTAGTGGATCAATGTGTGCGTGAATGGTTGTCTGTCTAAGTGTCAGCCCTGCGACGAGTTGGCCACTGTCCAGGGTGTACCCCGCCTAAGGCCCGAAGCCACTGGGATAGGCTCCAGTCACCCGCGACCCCGAACGGGAACAAGCGGTAGAAAATGACTGACTGACTAAGAGAAAGGTATGTCTGGTAGTCATGGATCAGATGTAATGTTATGTCTGATGTAGAAACACATCCATCCATTTTTTGGACGGTTGCTCAGGTAGCCCATACCTCCTTCTCCCCAGCCACGCTCCTGGGGGATCCTGAGGTGCTTTCAGGCCATCTGGGATATGTAATCCTTTAAGCATGTCTGTCCCTGTATCTCTCTGGGGCGTCCAAAGCTCGTGAGCATAGTTGAGGGTTTAGCTTTGGCCTCAGGCTCAGCTCCCTCTTAACCTCGACAGGCCGGTACAGTGTCTGCAGCACTAAGTCTTACCTGTGACAGTACCATTCTCCCTGACATCGAGAGCATCTCTTTGCAGCCTGTTTCCCACAGGATCCACACTTTGGCTTCTCCGGGAGTAAACTCTCCATCACATCCAAGTTGTACGTCTGGGCCAACCTGGCAAAGAAAACAAACGATACTTATCTCAATAACCATCGCAGTGCAAATGGGTTGAGTTGATTTCTCTGTACCTTCAGTACTCACACCTGTGTTTTCAGTATTACCTCTGGGCCTGTAGCCTCAGGTCGCTTTCAGATGGGTTGAAAGTTTCTTTGACTTGATACTTTGCTATTGCCTTCCACTTCCCAGAATTCTCCCTCACAATGTGGTTCCACATTTCTGGGATCTATACATAGAGCAAAGCTAAGGGTAAATGCACGGGGACATACAGTAGCTAGGTATAGAGATATGTGGGCATGTGTGAGTGTGTACCTGTTCCAAAATAAGTTCTTTTTTTGGAGGGGCAGCATCTGTAACAGCCAGGTGAGCCAGGTAACGCTGCAGTTCCACCAGGTTTGGCAGCTGATCGATCAACACCTCTGTCAAGAAACCCCGGAGCTGTGGCACATAAGCCCACAAATAATACAGCAGCAAGAATAACAACGTCGACGTCATCTGAATTTAGGAGTTACTGAGAAAAAGGATGCACGGGGCTCTCTGGTTATATAATTAATGCAACAGGAAGAGGATGAGAAAGCGTATAATAGGAGGAAACATCTTAGTCAAAACAACCCTTGGAAACTGAATCTGTGTTTCAACAAGAGAGGAGATCAGATATGATATTGTAGGAGAATTATCTGGCACTCGCACACTTTCTAAGTTTCAGTTTGCAATTAATGTACAGTAGCCACTTCGATGGAGGAGGAGTTGATTGATACACATTGATTAACTTAAATAACTAAAGCAGCACAGCACAAGGAAATCATAAACAGATGCAAAGAGTCAGTCAACATTTCTTTCATAGCATACCTTTAGGACCTGGTTCTTGTT
This sequence comes from Coreoperca whiteheadi, assembly GCA_011952105.1. Lineage (NCBI taxonomy): Eukaryota > Metazoa > Chordata > Actinopteri > Centrarchiformes > Sinipercidae > Coreoperca > Coreoperca whiteheadi. The sequence goes on from CM022473.1 coordinate 19,174,497, forward strand.
GAAACTGTTGAAGTCATATTTCCGTTGGCAGTCTTCCTTCAGCAGCAGATTGTAAAGGGAAATCCAGACCTGACCGTCTAGCTTTGTCAACTTCAAACGGTCCTCAACAGGAATCTTCTGCCATCTGCCATTTATGTACTTTTCTACCTCCCCTTCAGCGGGAGACAGAGAGTAGGCAACTGACTGGAGGGTCACTCATTAGGCAAAATCACACATTTTACATTTTTACATGCAAACATGTAAGGACACATTTGATATGCAAGAGGTGTGATATACCTTCTCTACAGCGACTCCAAGGGCAGCAGTCAATCAGCTGAACCAGTACACAAGGCATGTTATGGGTGCACAGCATGCGACTGATAACACCGATGCTGTAAATGAATGAATCAATCAACAGAAAACTCATCGGCAACAATGTTGATAACTGATAAATTGTTTAAATCTATTTTCAAGCAAAAAAGCCAAACATTCGCTGATTCCCGCTTGTCAAAGGTGAGAATTTGCGCTTCTTTTTTCTTTTTATATTATTGTACATTTAATATCTTCGGGGTTTGGACTGTTGGTCGACAAGCAACTGGAAGATGTTAATCTGGAATAGGACATTAAATTACAACTCTTTCATGTTTTATAAACAAAATAATTAATAAACAAACTTACTGTAAAAATTATTGATAGATAAATCAGTAATTAAACTAAGTGTTAGTTGCAGCATTAGTCGGCTGCACTCCTGGTATATATTGCAATGGTTTAGCCTGAAGTGTAAATGCCTAAAAGTGTGAGAAGATTTCTCAGATTTTCTCCTGTAAACTTCTATTCGCTACACCTTATTGACGGTCAAGACGCTGCTATACCTCTCGGTGTGGTCAGTGATGTAGCGCAGCACAGAGGCAGCCTTCAGGGTGATTTCAAACTCCAGTGCAGCACGTTGCATCTGCAACTCCTTCACAGAGTGAAAAGAATGACTGGTCAATTTAAGTGAAAGAGAGAATCCTCAGCAATAGTCTGAGAAATGAAACCAACAAAAGCAGCCTAAATCTGAGACTGTGGTACCTCTATAGAGGATACAACTGCTTTCCCTGTCCGGTTGTGTTCGTCATGAGTCGCCCCGGTCGCTTTGCTGGCCAGCAGGGTGAGTTTGCGGTGGCAGTAATCCACCAAGTCAAGAACAGAGTCATCAGCTGCCTCACATGAATCCTACACAATACACAAAACTCTTGTCAACATATGACATAAAGCTTTATTTCTAACAACTTTTATAGTGAGAAGGAGCCAAGAGTCTAAACTGCCTAGCTACGTGATCACATCCAAGCTTTAACACATATAAAATGTGCTGCAGATTAATATAACTTTATTATTTTTAACTTTATTTATTTGTGTACCCACTGACCTTATGAAACATTATTGTTTCAAGTAGGTTTATGATCGTGGCTTCATGGTGGATCTAAGAAGGAGAAATTTAAGAATACGTGAAATCAGTTATGAGCGATGCAAGCTGATCGTCATTTTCCATCTCACGTTACACTCACCACCATGTAAAGATGGAATGTGTTCTTGGGATTAAAGTCATGCAGCTGACATAAGATGGGGAACACTTTTTGCTTCCACACTTCGACAAGGATCATTTCATGGACCAGAACAGGTATCTAGAGATGGAGGGGGAAGAAAAACGACAGTTAAAAGTTTGTTTTAATGCGTTCGTCGTGATATCATATGTAATTCTAAGCAATAGAAACAACTCGTTTCAAGAGACTTTTTATCAGATTCTTGCAGGGCTTCTCTAAATGCCACTGACATTTTAACATCATATATAGAGAGGTAGCTGTCACCTTTCCATATGATACCAAGAGCTCCTTGACAAACTCATCATGCGTGGCAGAAGCATTCAGGATTGCCTGCATGTTAAGTTTCTCGATGTACTCATGCTGTCTGAACCACCTGTCGACACACAAAGAGAAGAATCATGAAACAGCACAGATTTACGTTTTATGAACTGCTCTGCTATCAACCGTCCAGACCTCTCAGGTTGTCTGTGACAGGTCTGCTTACTGTCCCTAGAGTCAAAGCTAACATGGAGAAGCATCAGTCAGCTTCTGTGCACCACATATCTGAAATAAACTCCTAAAAGACCTGAGGTCTGATCTGACTCTCAGTTCTTTTAAATACGAGGCTCAGAGCTTTTCTCTTTGCCACTGCCTTGAATTAAGTTCAAGTCGGGACTATTAATACATATCTTGCTTATATCTTACTCATTCATATATTTGATGTCTAATCTAAAGCACTTTGAATTGCCTTGTTGTTGAAAGGTGCAATACAAAAACACTTGCCTTTAGAATAACATTCTTGAAATCCCATTTCCAATTACTTACATGTATATGACAGAAAAGTGCCTGTTTTTACTGGACAGTAATAGTTAAATCTCAGTTATTCAACAGACACTTATATATTCTAACAGTCAGCAGTACTTGTACTCACAGCAAGACCTACAAACAATGTTTGGTCACCTGTGAGAGTGCTTTAGACAAAATGAACAACCAACTTGAAGACATTACTTTCATGCAAGTCTGACTACAGACTTGACTTAGATCCTGCAGCCTTTTAACTTTATATGGAATTTCAAATTTATGATGTGTTTTCCAGCATATTTATTAGAAATCTAGATGTCTGGTAATTTGTCAGTGTTGTACGTGTGTGGTAAACCTGCCTTATCGCTCACACTCATAGGTTACTACTGCAGTTGCTTAAGTATTTCCATTTTCTGCTCCTTTGTACTTCTACTCCACTATATTTCAGAAGAAAATATTGTACTTTGTATTCCACTACATTTATTTTAAAACTAACCGTAAAAGTGACGTAAACTCACATGAATGCATCAATATAATAAATAATATACATTATTCTGAAATGGGCCATTCTGCATGATGAGTACTTTTACTTTTGGTACTTTGAATGCAGGACTTTTACTTATTTCTACACTGTGGTATTACTACTTTCTAGTACTTCTTCCACCAATGTAATGAAGTCATTTTCCATTAGAGCGCTGCTAACTACTGAGTTAGAGGATTTAAGTTATTTTGTTTGTATTGTTGAAGACCTATCTTCATTGAAGAGGCTCTCATAAACTATTGCATGTAGTTTTCTCGCCTCAATTTGGTTTTATTGCCTAATACACATCCTGTCGTGCAAACACCTGCTTTAAGGTCCACCCTGGCTAGTGTAGCAGGGTGGCAGGTTAGGTCAGGTTTAATAGCTAAAGCAGTCTGCTTTGGCTATGAAACCTGACCTAGCCTGAGTCTTGCTAACGTCAGCTGCAGCTAGCTGGTTCATCTTACCTCGCAGAGCCCACTTCCTTGAGAGAGAAAGTTTCCAGATTTTGAACAAATCCTTCTGCTTCAGCAGGCAGAATTACCGACGTGTCCATTTCGTTACAGGAAACTACCCAGCAAACTATCAAATTAAAAACTAAATGAATTTCACTATCACGAGGTCAACTTGTTTTGGAGTTAACGAGCGTTAGCGACACCCTCTTCGAGTCCTGTGGTTGTCATGGTAACCGCGAACCGAGCGCACACAGGGCTCAGTTCCTCCCTGCCGCCAGGGAGGGGCGGTGCATATACAGTCTATGACCAACAGCTCGTTGAGCGCATATACCGCATACAAAAAAAAAGCAGTTGAGCATGAAATGGTCTAAAGTAAACTGTGATGGAGGAAGTATCCAGAGCAGCAGTGCGACACTGTAAAAAAAGACTAAATTACAAGGAAGTGTTACTAGCAGAAATGTGCTTCAAGTATAAAACGTACTAATGCATTGATGTGTAAAAATCATTTTACTTTTGTACTTAGACAAGACGGAGCATTAAATAAACTGCTGGGTAGTTCAGTCTATAACAATGTATCATATCTTATAAGCTCATCATATTTCATTGTACAGAAAATCTTGATTTCTAAAGCAACTAACATCAGTGACCGTAGCTGTTAAATGAATGTAGTGGTCTTAGAAGTAGATTTCCTCCAAATTAAAGACAATGAAATACACAAGTCAAGTACAAGTATCTTAAATTTGTACAGTACTAAAGTAAAAATGTATGCTGACAATGTCTATAATTGTAGTTTCAAAGTTAGATAAATATTTTTTCCCCACAGTCTTGATAACATGAGATGTTCTGTGTGTCTGCTTGTTCCAGGCTATGATTGTGTGTATAATTCTAGATGTTGTTTGCATCATTTTATGCACTGTGATTTGAAACAAAGTGTCACACTGTGGCATAATCTCTTTTATTAATCAGATTTTATTTTGTACAAAATTAATAAATATCACCTTCCTCACTTGACCTAAACAGAATTATATGCCAATTCCTGATGAGGAGATTAGTTTAAAAACAAAATACAAATCTAACATAAAAAATACAACTTCACTTTTCACTGTTATTCCTCTCACTAAAGGCATCTTTGGTTGAGGCATATTTGTATCTTTCAGTCTGATGGCTGTTGCTCTGTTTTCAGTTGATGTCGCATCACTTCCAGCACACCACGATGTTGGGATCATTTTCCAAACGTTCGTCCAGCTCCTGGTAACTGATTCCTGTAGAATTACGACATTGTAAGGAAACTTGTTTTCCCCCATTAGTTATTAGTTACGCTAAACAAACAGAGAGAGCTTTAAAACCTGCCTGTTTTGCAGCAGATCTCATCATAACTATGACAACCGGTGAAGAGCCGAGGCGGCCTGCTCCTCTCATCGCGGATCACCTTCACCGGATATTTCTGCAGCCGTCGAATAAGAGACTTCATCAGTCCAAATTGGATCAGCCTTCTGAAAGCCAACATGACATGACACACGTGTAAATAAATGTCACTCTGACCTGAATTTTCAAGAGTCATGAAGTCTTTTCAGGAACTGATAAGGTGATAGATGCTGACCTCTCATCAACCTTTTGAAGCTGCTGCGAGTAGCGAGAACAAAGGTCTCGGACTGTGGTTCCTGGACTCAGACCACAGTACAGCTGGAACACATCTCTCAGACTGGCACGCTTCTGACCTGACAGACAATACAACAATATCACAAATCACAAAATAAAAGTAAAAAAGAACATAATCGCGAACCTTATTTACCCTGCTTAGTGACATAGTTGAGGCACTCCTCCTGAATGGACTTGTCATCGATGAGGCTCTGGACTTTGGGGGTGGTACAATAGACATTGGAATACTGTAGGGAGGTAAAAAGGCACAAGACAATCACCAAACTAAATGGACCTCGAAAATCACATTGGCTTCAATATTCCGTCAAAAATAGTACCGCCACACCACAGATGAACAAGTGCTTTGGAATAAGTCCAACGTGTTGTGCTGCGTGAGTTTAGTTTTTTTACCTGGTAAATAGAGACCAAAGTCACAACACCATAGTAGCTGTGAAGGAAAAGGAGATTTGAGTATACCTCTTTTACGGAGCCCCAGAAGGATCACAGATAGAAAAAATATGTATACAGAGGCCACGAAATGCTATCGCTACTCAGCACTGAGGAAGCACATCCTCATTGGGCCCTTTTCTATATTAATTTTCCTCCACTTCCAGACAACCGACAGCATACTGAGCTGAGAGCCGACATCTCTACAGCTGCTGCTGTCGAGGACCAAAGATAACACAAGCAGTCCGTTATTGGATTTTTTTATAGTCAAAATGTGTACTTAAATGTGCTGTGGGGCTTAAAGTACGTGGAATAAGAGAATGACAGCACCGATAAGGTTAAATATTACACTTAAAACCCAGGCTGCAGCCTTTTCCTCCCGTCATGAAGGCTATGGGGAGGGAGATCTGTCGTTGCGCATCGGTTGGTAAAGCCCTTTTAGCGGTTCTCTCTTATACACTTATCTTGTGGCCACGAGTTAATTAAAACCTGCGAATGAGTTAATTAAAACGTGGGAACGAGTAAATTAAAACGTTGACACGCAATAGCATTTTGTGGCCTCAATATACATATTTTTTCTATCTGTGATCCTTCTGTGGCTCCGTACTGATTTCTTTTGGAAATAAAAATCTGACATCACTGAAATGCAACACACACCGGCTGAGTTCCGCAGCATCGCATAATGTGAAGGGAGCAAATGCGATTAAAATGTATGCTTTCCTGAAGAGCTAACGCAATGGCACGGAGAAATAGGATAGTGGCTTATCCTGACGTGCTGGTGTGGATCAACACACGCTGTTGTGTGGGCTTACTGTAGAAAACAATAGATCACGATGTTTTGATGTGCACCAGCCGCCGCAGGTGTGTGTCGCCCTTTATTCTGTGAAATGTACTCACAGGAGATTCTGCACGGCAATGCGAACAAGATTCAGCTCTACATCCGCTTCAGCAGAGATTTTTTGGATGTGTCTAAATCCATCAATATAGGGCAGGATCTGCAGTAAACAATAGAACGTTATTGAGTTGTACTGAGCTCCAAGACCTCAATTGCTGCATTAATACGATCTATATACACTATTGTGTACCATAACCTTCTCTGTTCATTATTACAGCAATAACACATTATTGTACCAATAAATGGCACCATCTCCTCCACTAATCCCTCTTTTCCGTCTATAAAATAATGGATGTGATACAAGTGTCACTACATGCACAGCTGATAACAGACCTTTGATCACTCATCTAGTGTTTCTTAGAATTGTGGCACATGGTTTATCACAAAGTCCCTTGATATCAGCCACGAGGTCTACCTGTTGAGTGGTGAGATCCCACTGAGATTTGATAAAAAGGTCTTTGCACTGGGCGAAAACTGGCACGTCGTACTCCTGTACAACAGGGGGGTCCTTTCTCAGCTGGATCAACTTGAGGTGGATGGTGTTGGACTCATCTAAAACAGACACAGAACAGAAAAAGAGACTAGATTTTTAAAAGAAAATCCTGAAAACTACTGTTGCCCCCATACCAAACTTTGGTTTTCAAATGCCACACCATGAACTTTAGTACTCAATACTTTTCCTAAGAGAGTAAATCACAGTTAGAAGTCACTCCTGTGCTTTTATCCCCAAAAAGTCAATGTCAAAAATAAATTAAGGCGTTGGTTAATAGTTTTGCACTTTATAAATGTTTTCAAGCAAGTACCGTCATTACTTCTAATCAGTTTTAGAAAAGGGTATATAAGATATATCATTATCGGGGAAAAGAGTATGGCATATTGTACGTTCATTTTTCATACAGTAATGCATTGTGGTTTGAATGCTGTCTTTAAACAGCTTGAAAAATGATAATTATTACTAAACTTAACAAGTAAACTGAATGTTCTCTGGTGTTTGCCGTGTTTCACCAATTTGAATGTGTTTCCTCATTTGCAGCACATTTAACACAACTGCTTTGCACAGTGGCGCTGCTGTGTCTTGGGACCTTATTTGTCTGTAGTGAAACCAAAGTATCACTAAATTTAATTTTTACAGCTTTGGGGCTGCTGCAAATAATATTTTCAAGACTAGTCGGAACCAAATGAGCATATTTTAACACTATCAGGGCTGTTTCTTGTCGCGCGCACATGCACATGCACACACACACACACAATTTGCATTTCACCACCAGGTTCAGCATGCATGTTAAAGATACAGATGGTTGTTTGCTACAGATGAAACTGAAATATACACAGTAAAATACAGAATAGTACCAATGGGTAATGTGCAGGCTCCTGTCGCATTAAGATCTTCCAGCAACGTCGACATAATGGGTAAAAGTTTCTGCTTGCTCTCCTCATTGGATATAAAGCAACTCTCCAGCTGGAACACAATGAGGCAACCAGATTTAAGATCATCTCCGGGATGTCTTAATACTGAAAACCATACAAATATGAAAGCAATCACTTGTGACAAGTACAGATGTGAAAATGCATTATTCACTACCTCCAGAGTTGTGAGGTACCCAGACAGCTTCTTGACAATCGGCTCGAGGGCACACGTGTTGGTCTGGGCATCACAAACGAGGCCAAGGTTAAACAGGAGGGCATTTCGGCTGTACTTTTTATGTTCGATGCACACAGGACACCCGATTAACTTTTTTCCCATTGCAGTGCTAAAAAAAAAAAGATATAAAGAGCAGAGAGAATAGTTTGATGCTGAAAAAGAGCGACATACCATTCCCTTGTAAACACAAACACAGATCTCAAGGTGATCAAATCAGTGAATTATGGCAAAGAGACAGAAGAGGAGTGTTAGATTACATACACTGTTATCAATTTGTTTTGCAGTTCTGGCTTGGTGATAATATAAACCTGAACTGTGTCAAAGAGCTCCCGTGAAATGTATTCCTCTGGGACCTGTCAGGAGAGGACATAGGGGACACTGTATGACAAAATACATCCTATAAGATACACTAAGAAGATTATGTACTTTTCACTTCCAAGGTCAATACCACTAGACTATGTGGGGGGATTAAATAGCTGTTAACCATTAATAAGATCAGTTATTCTAAGTTTAATACCATTAGGCTATGTATAGTCAAACACAAGGATGCAGAGACTGTCTTTTAAGGTTATGATGCATGTTTACTAAGAATGTGATCAATTGAAACACCTTTGGAGGTCAATTCACACAGCACCGGAAAGCATTTCAAATACTAACTATGATCCAAGCCTACGCTTTTATGTACAGTATTCCAAGATACACCTCAACCTGCTGGTAAGAACTGGGGACGAATTATTACGGTCATATATTTTGCTAGAACGTGAAGAAATGGACACCCCTGAGATTAACATAACATTATTAACATACTAAATATTCGACATCCCACACATTGAAGAAACTCTGGAACTACTGACCAAGATCGATGGCTACTTCCGATACTATGTTGTTCCACATACTTGACCTCATAACATGAAAAACAGCATACATTACACTTATGTACCTTATGTTCCTGATACCAATGATGATGGTTACCATAACTTTACTATCATAACAAGAATAATTGTATTACCCCTCCCCTTGTTAAAGATGTTGAACTATGATGCTAAACTCCACAACAATTAAGTGTATAACTTGCACACTTACCTGATATGTTATCTTTGGACCCAGGGTGGGGTGAAACTCACTGAAAAATATACACTCTATTCGATTGGTCATGCCCATCATACACCTTTTTGTCAGAGCAACTTTACCAGGGAATTTACCAGATGGTCAGCTTAACAAACTTTAACCAAACCGTTTAAATTTTAGATGACAATATCCTGAGTGCCTGCCTCAACTGTTATTTAGCAGCTGAAGCTAGCTGCTAGCTTCCACTTTAAACGTTTAAAGACAAGTTAGTGACCTCCAGTGAAATACATTTAGCAGTTCCAACGTCTGAACAGCGTAGGGAACAAATGTGTTGTCACTGTACACTGTAAGATATACTGCCAAACTAAAGGCAAACCACCCAACATCTCTCCTGTAACCGACAGATTCGTGAAAACCACCAGATTTGGGAACACCAACACTGATGTCTTCACGGGCGTCTCGCTACTTGCTCATGCAAGTAACGGAAGTCGCAAATACCACGTAGATAGTGGAGAAAGGATGTGTGTTTTTTAAACAAACGAAATAATAATACAATATATATTATAATTATAACAATGATAACAAAATATCTGTTTTAAAGTGTTTTAAGACATATTTTGCATTTGCATTTTTCTGTGGAAAAATGGTCTTTCAGATAGTTTGAGGCTGACACATTTGCTTGCAGTTGTATACATCAGCTGTTCACACGACTTTTATTATCTCGGTTATCTCAACGTAAACACGTTGAAAAACGTTTCGGTTTTCAGTGCTAATCACCACTTTTGCTGTGTTTTTCGGGCGGTCCGTGTTAAAAGGAGTCACATATTCGACAGCCCCTAAAGGCACCACTGTTCCCCAGCGTCAGGGCTGCGCAGGCTGCGCCGCATTTGGAGACGTTTTGCGTCACGTCAACGGGTCAACAGTAGGAGCGGTTTGCAGCGCCATGTGCAGGAAATACTATCAACAGTGTCAACTAGCGGGACCCCCGATCGCAGGAAGCGTTGTTTAATGTCCATATACGACGATACAAGTGACATAGAAATTGTACATATAGACCCATAATATGGAGTAGAGCTGATGGCGACACACCCTGTATGTAAGGAGTAGCGATGTAACGTTAGAGGGGGTGTCTGTGTAGATGAATCATGTGGAGAAGACCTCTGAGTGCAGGCTCCAGATGCTTTGGACCAAAGGTAACTAACTAGTCAAAGGTGTTTCTTTTGTCTTCAGGGAGTCCTTTTGGTAACGTTACAGTAGCTGGGATGCTAACTGCTCTGAGCACAATGGAGCAAAGCAGGCTGCTACCTTTAAACCAAGATTTAACGTTGCACTTGACATACAGTACGTACAAAAGGAAGAACTACAGCACAAATGAACACCAATCTCTCAGTTGACACGGAGATAAGTGAACTTAGTCACAACTGAACTGAGATTGAGTGTCGGTAACGTTAGGTAGATTATTTGTAGCAGCTAGACAACCGAATTTACAAACTACAAGCACAGCTTTATTTATTTATTGAGCCATTCATTGGTTGATGTGCAATTACAGTTGAGTGGATCTAAGCTCTTTATTAATACGATTTCTTACTGGATATATGGGTATGGCAGTGGAAGCCCAGTTTCTAATAGTTTCTGAACAAAAGCTATGATTTACACTGAAACAAATCTGGGCAAATAATCACACTTCCATACCAGCCTGAATGCCCCACTTCATCACCAAGATAAAAGTGTAAAGCAGTAATAGGCATCCATGTATGAGAGAAGATGGGATACATGTTTATTAAAGCAAAATGTGGTCATGGTAAATTTAAACTTGATTTGAACATTTAAGTGGCAGTTTGGTGCATTTTTGATTTGTTGGTTGTGTTTGAAATAAGCATGGCAGCCATTCATAGTCCCCTTTTTAATTTCAAAAATACACCTACAGAGCTGAAACTAACACTTTGATTAATCTATAAATCATGTCTTATTAATTTATTACTTATTACATTTTTAGTATGGCAAAATGACCAAAGTCCATCACAAGTTCATAGAACCCAATGATACGTCTCAAAACTGTTTATTTATTTTGACAAAAAAGCCCAGAGGTATTCCGTTTTTCAATGATAAGAGACAAACAAAACAAAAATAAGCAGGAACTACTAACATTTTAGAAGCTCTGAGCCACAAATATTTCGTAGGCTCACTTGAAAATATGACTTAAAATATTTACAAACTTGTCTTTATTTCCTGCCAGTGAGGAAGTCCATGTACACACAGTACATGAGGGACAGATTTCACTATCATGCAGTCTTGTACTGGATTGCATAACTTTTTTTTTTTAGGTATATCTAATAATATCACATAACTCTCCATTGTGCAGAGGAAGTGATGAAAACTGGTGAATTGCGGGTGAGACATTTATCGAGTGTACGTCACTCAGTGGTGTCTGAGGTTTGATCTGATACTGAGTTTCCAAGTTTGAGTCCTCAGCGTCACTTGGATGATGATGGGGGTTCCCATCAACAACAGCTTGTTAAACCACAGTCGGAGTTCACGATAGCCGCAGATTTGTTGTTACTTAGAAACTCACTTAAATGCTTTTAGGGAATTTGGGGCTCCCATTCAGTGCGTACATGCAGCGCTCCAGCCTTACCTGCTGGCAGGATCACAGCACTTCGGGCAGTGGAGTTATGGAAGAGACACTTTGCGGAGAGAGGTGTGACGGAGCCTGACCACTCTAGCCACTACATCATTGCTTATCTGCTCGGGGCTAAAACTGTGAGTTGACATTTTCTGAGCGTGTTCCATATTGTCTGATGTAATGTCTGAATTCCCTGCCTTCACATTTAACAGCATCCCTTCCTGCTCATGAATGCCATGTCTTTATACAGATAGAAAGTCTTGAGCAAGGGCAGTTAACAGAGTTTCTCAGCCGAGAAAAAACAGAGCAGATGTGGAAGCTCTGCACCAGACGCCTATCCAGGTATAAAGTTTCTACATACGTACTCATATATACATACATATATACACAAATACATATTCAGATAGGCTGTTTTTTTTACTGAGCGTACTCATAACCGTTGTGTTTTTGGTCTAGAATGCCTGTGCAGTATGTGATTGAGGAGTGGGACTTCAGAGATCTGACACTGAAGATGAGACCTCCTGTGTTCATCCCCAGACCTGAAACCGAGGTTGGACAGGAGACAATCTGACCACACAATAATAAGTACAATGTACAGTGAAATCCCATTGATCAATCACACATAACCAGAACATTGTTTTCTCTCTGTGTGTTGGTACAGGAGTTGGTTGAACTCGTGCTCACTGATCTGGAGATGAAGCCCGGGACTGGAGTGGGTGCAGATGCCCTGCATACATGCTTGGAAGTGGGATGTGGCTCTGGTGCCGTTTCTCTTAGTCTGCTGAAGAGTCTGCCCCAGGTGAGGTTTGTGTTTATCGTAGGTAAGAGATTTCTAGCCACTTTCCACCACTTTGATTCAGGCTAAAATATTTTTAACAACTTTGGCATGTTTGCCGTGAAATTTGGTGCAGACATTTATGTCCCACTCAGGATGAAATAATTTTGGTGATCCTCTGACATTTCATCTAGTGCCAAATACCTGCAAAAATGACATTCCCATCAGCCTCAGCTGTACCTTGTTTTTAGTTACATTTAGCAAAGGTTAGCATTCAAACATGCAAAACTAAGATGTTGAACATGGTAAATATGGCACCTGTTAATCAGATGTCATCTTTTCTTTTCCATGCATTGTTCTTCTTTGCATTACCCACAATACAACACGACCAAAATTATCTCATTTGGCGTTTTTGGTGTGTTATGCTAGAAGTGGCAAATGTAGCTTCTAGCTTCAAGCAGAGATGAGGAGCGGGCTACAGAGGTCTGGTAAGCACACTTGTTTCTAACACCACACCCCCGGATTTTTTTTCATTTTTTAAACTTGTAGTCATTTTTTAACTACAAGTTTAAAAAATGTTTAACTACAAGTTAAAAAATCAAAAACATCCGGGGATGAGGTGTTAGAAAGAAGTGCACTTACCAGAGCCACAAAATGCTTTACACAAAATGTTCACATATCCACTCCCCAAGACTTATGTCAGACTTTGTCATGTAAAATCAGTGGAGTTCCCTTTCAACAGACTCTTTGTTTTGTTTTGATGTATAAATACACAAGTGCTGAAATTATTAGTCAATTAACTGATCAGTAAGTTGAGAGAGAATGTATTTATTACAATTATGAGTGTCAAGTAAAATACCAAAAAATACCACTTTTTACTATTCTGTCAAAAGGTCAGATCATAAAAGCTGAAAAATGTCTTCACTTTCTCATGCAAATACAGGAATACAGGGAAATGGATTTTCCCCTCTGGGGTAGGTATATCCAAACAGTAAAAAGCAGTTTTTAATTGCTCTGTTTGTTTCTTTCTCACTAGCTTAAAGCCATTGCCATGGATCAAAGCCAGGATGCGGTGGATTTAACAAGAGATAATGCGTTAAGGTAATTGTACCATAGCACATGAAAACAAGTTGTAAATGTCCTTATCACTTTACTGTTATTGTGGTTAAAGACTTTCCATTAATGTTTTTTTTTAATTGGGTAGTGTAGAGTAACACATTAAGTCTGATATGGATTTTACTCTGCAGGTTGGGGCTTCAGGACAGATTACAGATTTATCATATAGATGTAATGAGAGGTAAGTGAATGCAGTGCATTGCAGGCATTAAATAGCACATTAATAAACACACTGCTGATTAAAAAAAAGTTTTAATTTGTGTTTTGTCAGATGCAGAAACTGTGTTGAGCCTCTGTAGCCCTGTTTCAGCTTTGGTCAGTAACCCTCCGTACCTGTTCTCAGAGGATATGACGTCATTGGAACCTGAAATTTTCAGGTGACCAAAACACATTCACGCTCTCTCAATGTATTTTTTATTTAACCTCCCCCCCAGTTAGCATTTATAAGCAGTATAAATACTTAATAAATGGCTATAACACATTATAACAAACTACAATGCAGTTTAAAAGTGTTAATTAATGGATTTGACCACAATTACAGCGCTTCCTATGAAGTGTCCATAACTGGTGTATAAACAGTTAATGAATGATTGATAGCACATAATAACATAGTTGTTGTCATAGATAAAGATATAATAGTACACGCATGAAAATATCGTTACAGTGTGCTATAAAGAACTGTTTATACACACACTGCCAGATGAATTCAAAATGTATGAAGACAATTTATCCTATATGATTACAATATGTCATCAACATTAACTGTTTATATACCAGTTACTGATGCTCCATGGTGGACGTTATAAAGGACGAGTTAGAGTAAGCCTTATATTGATTAACACCACAATATGTCCTTTTACACATATACTGCCCTACAAAGACAGACAGAAGTAACTACAGAAAAGCTGAAGTTGAGAAAAAAGGGTTTAAAGTTTTCAGGCTGACTGGGGAAACTGTAACAGACGGATAGGATAATGTGTTTTTATTTGACAACAAAAAGTCATTGACATTGACCATAAATAGGAACTAAAAACTGCACTTTGCCTTTGGAAAAACTTCAGGTACTAAGAGGGAAAACCCAGTCATGGAAAGCAACTAAGTACATTTACTCAAGTTCTGTACTAAGTACACATTTCTGCTACTTCTTCTACTTCTACTCCACTACAATTCATAAGGAAATATTGTACTTCACTACATTTATTTGAATACTTAGGTTAATAGTTACTTTGCAGATTCATATTAATAATACAAAATATAATCAACAAATGATGATGTATTGTTATGGATTAAGATAAGACATTGTTGATGGGGGGGTTCACAAGCTACAGTTTATAAAGTATTTGAAATTTGCTCCACCTTTACCAGCTGCAACATTAAAGTTATCCATATGAATGCATCGCTAATTATAATACAATAATATAATACAATACATACTTGTGAGATGGACTATTCTGCATAATGGGTACGTTTACTTTGGTACTTTAAGTATATTGTGCTGGATACTTTTACTTAAGTAAAATTTTAATAACTGTATTTATTCTCCATGAGTGGAGCTACTACCTCATTTATGTTGGATAACAAAATAAATTACCAAGATGTTAGTTAATCCATATTAATGTCTTAATTACAAGTAATGGCTATGGGGGGAAAGTAAATTTAGCTTTAGCCAAGGCTATGGCTATCTCACTAGCAAGCTTTAGCTTTAATTCGCTCTCCTGCTTTAGCTGTGTGTAGTTGACTATTTGGTTTGGTTTTTAGCTGTCTTTTGTAGTAACTGCAAATTGAACATACTATTTTCTTTTAAATTATTCTTTGGTATAAAGAAATTGTATATGCTAAAACAGATGTCAGCAAGTCAGATTCAGAGGGTTTTGAATAAATTACTGTATTTTGGCTTTGTAGACAGTATAGTGTGTTATAATGTGCTGTAAACCATTTCTTTAAATGTTTATAAATGCTAAACGGGGTGTTTAAAATAAAGTCATACAAACAATTTTAGAATTCTTGACAAAATAAATAGTACGTACTAAATTTTATATTTGTTTACAAGCATCCAAAACACCAAACCATTGAAATGTATTTTCATCCGTGCATTAGGTTTCCTTAGAAATATTTAATATGTGACATCAAATGGATGTATTAAGAGATATATGAATACTGTTTTCCCAGGTTTGAAGACCACGCTGCTTTAGATGGAGGTAAAGATGGCCTAAACGTGATCAAACAGATTCTGAGTCTGGCTCCACAGATTCTGTTAAATCACGGGTAAGGAACCCCACTGCTCGACACACACACACACACACACTCACACACAAGCACAAACCCACCTGGGTTTAATTCCTAATGGCGTCGGCTTGTCACAGGAACAGCATGTTCTGAAAAACACGTATCGTGTTGCGTCTGTAATGAGTTTAGCTTTTTCCAAGACTTACAGTGAATACAGTTGCAGACATGTGCCACTCCTCTCATCTCAAGGTTGCTTCTGATAATCCTGTCCTGTTGATAATTACATTTTTAATGCATTGTGTGTTCTTTTTCTGGTGAATAACAGTCGTGTTTACTTGGAGGTGGACCCCAGGCACCCTCCGCTCATTCGACGGTGGGTGAAGGCGAATGTGGAAGAAATGCATTATGTGGAAACACGGCACGACATCACTGGCAGGTCTGTCTCGAGAGCCTCTCAGCCTTTCACCTGCGCGTCATAAAACCATTTTGTCATCATTTAACCTGCTGTGACTTTATGCTAAAGTTGTATTCATGTGGCTCTTTTAGGCCCATCACTGTCTGTTTGATATAAAGTAAAAGGCCACACTGAAAATCTTAACCTAATTACAAAATTAAGCTTGATTTGCGCCTTGGATCTGTTGTTCTTTCACATTGCAAGTCCAAATTCAGAGTCTGTTACACTCAATTTTGTTGTTGTTTCTTAGGCCCCGATTCTGCATCCTTCAGAAAGAGAAGTCAAACAAGCACCGCAAGCTGGATCTCGATTGAGAAACGGAGATCCTATTACGCTGGCTTCAGCCCAGGTCGCCTCAGCCTCAGCTCCCCTACCCCCACTGAGCCGACAAGCACGCAGGCTGTACCCATTTTGAGTGATTTGATCGAATTTTTTGCAGAAGCTCAAATCATTTTCATGTCACTTGCACTTTTAATCTGGTAACATTTGTGACCACATCCTGTGCCAAAATAAAGAAATGTGTGCGAGGTGGCACAAAAGCAGGCTCAAAGCTGAAGGTAATTACTGAGGCTTTTCTTAGAACCCTCACTCTCAGAATCGCACCCTCCTCCCAGGAAGCATTCAGTAGTTCTGTGAATCCGCTGATGAACGGTCCTCCCCTTCGCTTGTCCACTCGCTGACTCAGATGCAGGCTGTACGCATTGTTGAGCAAAAACATGCACAATGTGGCCTTTACTTCCTCACATAATCTGCATCTGTCGCATACTTAAAGCTCAAAGGCCACAAAGTCTTTGTGTTTCAAAGGTAATAGAGGGCGAAAATATTTCGTAACAACAGTCACAAGAGCAGCCATCATGTGGTGGTTAATAACGATGTTGATGACTGTATTTCTCTTTGCTCTGTGAGTAATACTGGCATTTTAAGCAGCAGAAGAGAAAAAGGATATAAACGACAGCAAGGTAGACTGCAGTTGCTTATTTTAATAGAAAAATGCACACATGTAAAAGGTAGAAAAAATGTCTTACTGAGAAAAATAAAATGGCGTAAAAGATGTCTCAGTGGAATCAGTGTACTTCTTAGGAACAGTATGTACATCCAGAACTCATGAGGGTAAAATGGATATGGACAACTTCCAAATTCATCATAAAATAGGTGTAGATTACAGTACTGAGGTTTGCTCACAAGTCGTCTTTTTCTGGGGTACTTCATCACCCAGTCTTTGACAAATTAAGTCGGAAACCAGGCACGTCAGTATTAACTGAATGTGTACATATTTTGTCATCAAAAACATGACCCTGTGTCCAGTATTTTCATGACTGGCCTCCAACTGCTGGAACAGCAGTGTCATTTACAGGCACAAAGGACCTGCGTGGCAGTTTTCTTTCCTTTTAAAGTCCGCTGAGATTCAGTCAGAGTAGTAGATTGGAGGGACCCCTCATACCTTGAAGGGATAGTCCTGTATGTAACGCAGCAGAGGCCTCGGGAGTGGTAGCTGGTCGGGGCAGTCAGAGTGTCTGTTAATGATGAGGCGTGTGAGGTGCTGTAAGGAGGGGAGGCCCTGGGGCTTGTACACAGGGCGCTTCAATTTTAATACCACAGATGTCTCCTCAATTGTCTGCTGAGAGGGTTTTAAAGGAGCCTGCTCCTCCACCTTCCCCTCCTCTGCTTTCCTCTCTGGTCCCATGTAGTGCTGCACCAGGCTGGGCACGTTGGAGAAGGACGACAGGCTGGGCCGGGCCGGGGAGCTGGAGTCGAGCAAAAACATGGCGCCGCTGTACTGGATCCGTATACTGGTGGGGCCCCGTGCCGTCCTGACCGAGAGGGTCAGCATGTACAGAGGGTGGCTGCTGTCCCGTATCAGAAAAGCTCCTTCAGATGCCTCTTGAAGGGCAGCGTGGGCCTGAGCTGCAGTTACAGCTCCCCAGTACCATCCTACACAAACAGATTCCTAAATATTAGTCACTCTCAGTCAGTGCTGTCCTTTCCACTCTCCTGTATGTTCTTTGATGTTAATAGTCCACAATGAAGGAATTTAACTAAATCTCTTACATCAGGAAAGTGCCCAACAGAGAGCCTGGAGCAGTTTGTGGATTTTCAAGAATCTTATTTGTTAGGTTCAGTGGCTTTAAAAGGTAAAAAGTTTTGATACTGTACCTGAATTTTCTAGATAGCAGAAGTTGCTTGCAATTGCCCGCAGGTCCTTTGTGGGGTCCCATAGCGGAGGGGTGGTGTGAAGGCAAGGGGAAGGAGGTACAGTTCCTGCCCGCATGCCCCGTGGGGCTTCAGTGGACGGAGCAGCGGGCAGAGGAGCTCTAGGACTGGAAATAAGGTGGAAAATATGGTTAAAATTGCATTAAAAAAAACCTCAGGAATCCACATCATGTATTATTATTTGTAGTTCAGTGTTTCTTGCTATATAGGCCTATATAATAATAAGAACAAGAAGAAACAAGAAGCATAAGAGGGGAATTCACTGTCCAGTTTCAACGGGAGAACCACAAGATGTGAATACTTATTTATGATTTTATCACATTTATATTTAATTCTGATTTTGTGACATAGTTTGGGTTATGTGTATTTTGTTGTTTGTCTGTTATTGATGGCAATCTTGGCCAGGACAGTTGAAAAGAAAATTTTAATCTCAGTGAGGCTTTCATTAAAAGAAAGTCCTGTATAATTACTTCATATTATTAGTATGAAGTATCGGATTAAGGCCATTTTTAGTGTTTATAATTAGTGTAACAGGCCTTTGTGTTTGGAATTGGTTGAGTTAAGAGGACGCCGACATCACTTTTACAAATAGAGTGTGAATGTGTTCTTAACACAGAAAACTACGGAGGAAACACAGAAACAAAGAAAACTCAACTCACCCTGGTACACACAGAATCATGCTATTTCTTGAATCCTCTGGGTTAAAATCCGGTCAGTAGCCTATTTCTTCTCCCGAAAATAAGACTGGGCTTTGTCTAAAAACAAAAAAAAAACAAATAAGCGTTGACATCGGCTTGATATGAATAAGCCTATTATAAGCGAAATAAAGAGACGATGAGCTCCGCGTCCTGTAACGTTAGTTTCTATGAGAACACTGGATATCTAACGTACCGGGGGAGGGGGAATCAAACAATTCATTTAAAACATGTAACAAATCTCGTAGCAGCGGGTCTGGAGTGTGTTGTCACCAGAATGAGATCCAGAATGTGAGGAGGACAGCGTGTAAAGGCTTGGCTTTTAAAATGTACCGTTTCCTAGAAGTCTATTCTGAGAACTCCTCACGGCACCGGCGGCTCTGACGTCACACCGGCCGCACCAACCGCCGCCGGTTGTTTCGCTTACTGACAGCTAACGGCTCGGGTGCTAGCAGCGTCTATTTTTCTATTCTTTTCGGTTTGAAAGCGGTTCGTTTTAACGCTAAATTGTCGGGATAACAGCGCGGCTCCTTGTCACCTTTTCCCGGCCGGTGTTTTGTGGCGCATCTCCCCTCCGTTTCACCCGGCGGCTCCTGCCTTCCCTGAACCGGCGCTCGCTCCCAGGAATCGCGCGGCAGCTTCTCCCCATCCGCTTTCCAGGAATAATTGTAGGACTGACTCCGCCCCGCCGGGCGGCCCCGACAGGGCCTTCATTCTGGGAATTCACCGCCTCAACATTAAAGATAATAGGAATGCACACAGGCCGTTTCCAGTAATATAGATTTCCCTCGATCCTGGTGGAAAACACGGCGAGAGCTTTTCTCGGAGGTTTGTCGGAGTAATTGCCTACACTCGAGAAAGCAAGTTGTTATTGTGACAATAAACTAGAAAAAAATGTGTTAACTCCACAGTTAGGCCAGAAAAAAAATGTCATTTTGCTCACGGTTCCACTTTATAACTTTCTTTTATATTGGAGTGGATTTGTGAAACCATTGTGTTTCCAGTAGTTTGGCTGAGGTTGAGAAAATATATTTAAGGCCTACTAGACGTTTTATTTCTGCTCATTTATCTCTCCTGACTGTTCTTTTCTAGGGAATGTAGGCTATCTGGGAAATACCAGGTCTTTTTACTTTAAATTACTAGAATCAGGTCAAATAAGGGCTGTTGAGTATAATGCTGATGCTGAGTTATCCCCATAATGTTGTTATACATTTGAGGAACATCTTGCTGTTCCTCAAATGTATGATAGCCTGAGCCTGAGCCATCCTTCACACACACACACACACACACACACACACCTGGTAGATTAGAAACAAAGCAACACATGAAACTATGCTCCATCATAATCATAGCCATATCCATGTGCGCCTGCTTATCCCGAATAGATGCATCTCAGCTTTTTCCAAGAAATCATGAACTCAGTTTTTTTTCTAAGAAGTCATGTGGACTTTATCTATCCCTGCTGGATGCGGTTGAACAAATGTGTTTGGGGTTTTTTAGTATAGAAAGAGAAAAGAACACCACAATTATTTTGGTGAAATGTTATTTTATTTTCTAAATTATGTAACCAGAAAGCCTCAGATTACATTGCCTGACCAAACGGCCGGTCACTTAACTTTGTCAGTTTACAACAATGACTTGAAAATAGGACCTGGCAGACATGGGAGAAACCGCAGCCATGCATTTTGAAATAAAATTACAATTATCATAAAGCATTTTCTGAAATTAGTGTTTTGAGTGCCTGTTACAACGGCTGCATTTAAATAACGAAGGTTGTCAAGATATTCCAGTCCTGGGGTGAATAGTATGCAAAGACAGGAAAGATTATCCATCTGGATGACCTAGTGCGGTCACTGGATTGTACGAGGTAGGAAGGGACATTACCAAGAATTTGAAGATGAAAAGGTACACACTGTACTCCATTCTTGGATTTGAATCATTGCTGTGTTACACTATGCTGATACTACAGCCAGGCATTCAGAGGCAGTCATGACGTTAACTGATTTGTATCATAACAACCTTCATTTTATGATTGGCGGGCCCAGTAAGGGCTTTACACTGTTTATCCCCGGGTTTGTTGCTCGTTTGGCCTTCTAATGTTGTGAAGCACAGTAAATTTGTGCTCTTTTACATCTTGATAACAAGATTACAAAGTGCTTTCTCTGCAAGTCAGGCGAGGTCAGTAAAGCCTCACATCCTCTGTGTTCAGGTACGGCAGCACCTATCGTTCCACTGCAGAGGTACCACTCTTTGGTAGTATAGCAAACTGCCTTTTAAGTGAAAACACCCACTCTCAAGTGTTAGAGCAGATAAAGTACAGGGGAAAAAAGCATATTATTATTGTAACTTGTTTGCAAAACTGTAATTCACCACCAATATACTACTTTTGTCTTCATTTCTCATATATGAACATATCCGAGCCATTGTTTGATTGTTTGTGTGTCTCAGTTCCACGCTGCATATTAATATACCGTACCATTTTATTGTAAAAGAAAATGAGAAATCTGCCAGCAAACATCAATTAAACTGCAATGTTGGAACACTACTGCCTTTTAAATAAATGCACACATTTATTTAAATAATTTCCAGCTGTGAATAACTTCTTCATTTCCATTATCTACTGCATTGCAGGACAATAGTGCCTGTCAGCACCACACTCCACACATGAACACCACATATTTGCACACTTGTATATCTTGAATAGACTTAACTTTTGCTGTGTAAGCACGCTCCACCCTACCCAAGACTTACTGAGAATAAGGACTGAAGTTTGGGACACAATAAATAGCTGTCGTCCTCTTCCAACGTCGAGAACAAAATAGGCGTTTCCAGAAGATTCTGAGAAAAGCTTTAATTGCCCGGAATCAGCAGCGTGACTATGTTAGGAGAGAAAACCTTATTCATCAGCAGAGCTTTCTTCACTGGGAACAGGCCTGGAGAGAACTGCTGAGTGAGGCTGTCGTCCTCCACTAAAAAGATTCTTTGTCAGCTTTAAAGAATTTCAACTTTTATTTATTTCATTGATTGAAATGACAAAATCTAAATTTCTCCAGTATTATTGTGGTCATGCGTGGACAAAAAATCTGAAAGTTATTAAAAACTAAAGCATTTACATTTAGTCATTTAGCAGGATATCATTTTTCAAATGTGACAATACCTTTCTAGCCATACTAGCAGCATGGCGGTTGGTCCAGACTGAAATATCTTAATCCGGCATTGAAAGTTGGTACAGATATCCATGGTCCCCAGAGGATGAATCCTACTGGCCTCTAGCGCCACCATGAGGTTGACATTTGTGGTTTTGAGGGAAATGTCTAAACAATTATATGATGACCATGAAATTCGGTATAGACATTCATGTTCCCCTCAGGATGAGTCATAATACATTTTGTTATCCCCTAACTTATTGTGAAGCGTCACCAACAGGTCAACGTTTTCACCTTTCCAGTGAAATATGTTATGTTCCACATATATTTGGTGTATTGGAACACAATTTTGCACACGCAGTCAGTCCAGTTGCTGCACCAATTTGGTCCAGACATAAATATTTTATATATATTTTTCTATTTTACCACTACTGTGGTTTATGACCAATTACCTAAAAAACTAATGACATTCCCTTCTGCCTCATCTGCGCTTTGTATTTAGTGCTAATTAACATATTATACCTGCCCAATATAATACAATATCTACACAGACTGATCTCAGCTGAGATAACCTTTGAAGCAGCTTGAAAAAATGGCCAGTGGTTCTGCGTTAAAATAGCGTGTAGCTAAGAATCTAGCTTCTTAACTACAAGCTAAGCTAGCTAAAAGCCATGGTTGGACATTTGTACTGTACACTGGCCAACTGCTGAATTGATTTCCTTGTAGGTAAATCAACACAGTGCCATCTTTCAAACACTGCAACCGCTCACTGCACTTGACTGTCGTGACAAGAGGGCGTTGACGACTGGAGTAAATGCCTGAATGTTCAACTGTTGGTCTAATTTAAAACATTTTTAATCGGAGATTTAATTATCCCATGTCTATCGTAACCTTGTATGATACTTAGAGACATGCATGCATGAATAAAAATACACAAATCTGTACCAAGAAGGTCTAATACCACAGTATAAACAAGATTTTATTTAGAATTTCCTTTCATATTGATAATTTCTTACAAACATTGTTGATACAAAACTTGGATTGGAGGCTATGCATGAGTACTGAAACATCTGACTATGCATTAACAATTCAATACAAGTCTTTTATTTATCATTTCTATACGTGTGGAAGAACCAGCCCGATTAGCTTCACAATAACAAGGCCATCAACCAGAAATGGAGCAAGTCATCAATGAACATGAATGTTTGCCTGATTTGTCTGTGGGAGAGACAGATTGAGATAATTCATCAGCATATTTTCATCAAAAACATAAATGTTATACAGCACAAGTGTTTCAGTACACAAACAGCAGAAGGAATCCATCAGCCTGGGGAAATTGGGAGGGCTGGAACTGCAGACTCGACTATAGGAGAAATTTGTTCGCCTCTAGCTGTCCTGTATGGTGCCTCCTGTCCCCTTAATGAGGCGCTTGTGTCCCCTTTTTCCTGCCGGGCCGCGGGGCTTAGCGAAGGCCTGTCTGTGGGCGTGCTGCTTGGGATGGACCTCGTCATAAAGAAACTCCTCTATCAGTTCATCTCCGTTATCAATCTCCAACTGCACATAGATGCAAAAAAATGAAAATAAGGACAAAGGACACAACAGGAAAAAATGTAATGCTCAGAATTTAGGCTATGCCCTGACATCCATTAGAGACAGTTGAACATATAAATAATTTTGACATTTATTAGCTTTATTTATTTATCAGCTTGAGGTTGTGTAACTTTGGAACTGTATACACCCAGTGCGTAACCAGGATTTTAGAAACCCTGAGCTCATGAGTCCAAATTCCCCCAGTGCATCCCCTGTATTTTTTCAAGCATTACAAGTTTTCACACTTTATTTACGGTTCAGTTATATTTTCTGTAAATTCTGTTTTCCAACATGAAGGTCTGAATGCTGTGTCAAAGCCTCACTACTAAGAATACAATTATGGTGGAGAAAGAAGGATTATCCTTTATTTATTGATTTTTGTAAGTTTAGAAAGTAGTCAAATGTAAATATATTAAGTCTAAAAACACAGAAATCAGCCTCTACAATACCCACAAAAAACACAAAGAACATGACCTCTGTGTTCTCAGTGGTAGCTACAATCCACCATGAAAATGTGTCACGTATTTTTTTTTAATCCATCTATCCGTCTGTTACCTTTTTAGCAATTTCCAAATGGTAATCTTTCTCCACCTCCTCCAGTAGCCGACTCTTGCAGCTGGAATACAACATCCGCTCCTTAATACTGCAGCTGTATCCTGGCATGGAGTATATGAACACTGTAGACAGGGAAAGAGAAGATTTGTAAGTAAATATTTTATGTTGATATAGATCGGTGGATTGAAACCTTTGGACAAAACCCTGAAGGAATTCCCAAGATAAATCTGGTTGATTACTAGATGATTAAAGGGGGTAAAAAAGGAAAAAATATACTGTATATATTACATCAAATTATGGCTACATTATGCGTTTTTCTTGTGAAACACTGGATACTTTCAGCCTTTTCGGGCCTATGAAAATTCTTCACATTAAACAGTGGGAAATAAAATAAATATTTGATTGAACTGCTGACAACTCCTGTCCACAAAAAGGCCATTTTCTGTGATGACAAATCACTCACAAGTCACAAGTAACTATTGCTTCATTTTAAGAGGTCATTAGCCAACACGTTTGGGAACCTCTGATGTAGATGTTAGGGAATGCACTATTGCGCCTTTCCAATGCCTCTCAGTGTCTGCAGTCCAGATGTACAGATGTACACCCCGTTGTGCATGCAGATGTAAAAGCGAGGAGTATTATCAGAGGGATCGGTAAAGGGATCAGTGACTTACCGACAGATTCCAGGTAGTCTCCTTCGTGGGAGTGTTTGTAAAGGAAGAAGTGGTATCTGGGAGTGTCTTTGGGTACTCTGAGGGGCAAATCTCTAGTTTCTGTCGGGTTGGAGTGGACCAGCTCAATTGTCTCCTTCTCTACATCCAACCTCTGAAACACAATAATCATGCACAGTATACAGAATGCAGCAGTCTCAAAAAAATCAACCCATCAGAAGTCTAATATATCAACACTCCTGACACAAAACTCCTCCTAATGTTGGTTTTATAAGTAAAGCTGAAAGCTTGAGACTAGAGCAATCCAGAAACCTTCCTCTTATATGAACTCCTCAGGCTCACCAGTTGTATGTAGTTAATACGTTTTTGGGCAAATTGCTGTAGGGCTCTTTTAGCTGTCTCCTGCAGTGGGAAAGCGAGGCCTTGAAGTGTCTGGTGCTTGCTCTCCACGCTGATCTCTGTTTTCACCTGCAGGGGGCAGCAGACATATACACAAATCTTTTCGGGCCTCTAAAGGAAGATCCAAACAGGGTTTAGTAGGATAATATAGCTTTACATTGTCTATACAGTAGTACAAATGTATTTCACTTATGTATATCACTTATTACAACCAACAGATAGAGGTTTTCTCCGTGACTTTCCCCATTCACCTCAAATCTGAATTTACATTAAATATACACATTGGGTATATAATGTATTAACATACCTGTTTAACCCGGCCCTGAAAAAGCGATCACAACAAAAAGTTACATTTAACACGTTTAAAAAAAAAAAGAAAAAAAAGAAGAACCAGTCCACCTGCGAAGCTATGTGAAATGATGACAACACTGCTGAGAGCATGTTGACCTCTCACCTCTGTGATTTTGATCCTCTGGAGCTCCTGCTCAGCTAACGTGAGCGGGGCAGGACCAGAGCAGGATGACACATGATGCTGGTAGCCCAGCAAACAGATGTCCTCCTAGTGTTGCAAGCAAAACAAGAGGGCCTTAACAGGAAGCGCAGGACAAACGCCTCTAAACACGCGTCATCACTGCAAAATAGACTATATGTCAAAGTGAATTTAAATGTTTCTAACCTCAGCTGTGCCAAACATCTCATATTTCACATGGCCACCGCCAAACTCTTTCTTCACTGTGGCACGGGTGGCAGCATACAACATCTTTTGTTTCACCTGCAACCAACAGAGGGGAAAATATCTGAACTGTTTGTGTATATGTTGCTGTCAGGTGAAAACAGAATTACTACAATGCTTGTAAAAAAAACAGTTTTGGAGATATCAGCCATAGAGGTGTCTGCAATTTTTTTTTATATAATGGGACTCTATGGCACTCAACTTGTGCTGCTCAATGTGCAAAAAAATACATTTATGAAACTCAACAGAAATGTCTCTTTCCAGAAATCACGACCCGGTTACTCACGGGCTCAGTACAGTTCTGTTTACAATCAGAAGAGCGCATTGACCTTAATTGGTATAGTTCCTGGGAGGTGCTGCTGGTGCCCTCAGATTGGCAGTTTTCTCTGGGTTTTGTATACATACATACATATGGTACTGATGCTTTTCGCCTGTATGAATTGTTCCTTACGAAAGACTGACGACCAATACATCGTTAATTAAGTGAAACTGAAGTGAAGAGATAGCTTAAATATATACCAGCCAGCCAGGAAAACAAAAACATGTAAAAACAAACTGGATCGCCATACAGAGAGCACAGAAGATATCAAGAGTGTGCAAGATTTTTTGGGTCTTCCAAAATATCACGAGACTATGGACTAAAAATCAGGATGTTGCTGCTCTGCAGCTTTGATTTTGTCCATTCTTTTTAAATCTGACTCTCGCACGTCCCCCAGCAATATGAAAGTTTGTAATACTAAATTGGTGGAATGCTCTTTTAAGATCCCTAAAATGTGTACATTTGAGGCTTTAACCTATCAACAGCAATGTGTGTATGAAGATTCAGTATGTGGTGCAGAATTAAGAATATGTGGAAGGCCATACTGGAGACTGGTCAGGAGACCATGATATGAAGATCCACTCGTAACCCTGTGCATTCTGGGAGTCGAGGCGGTACAGGATGTAGCAGGGCTCCTGGTCATCCAGGAGAGGAAGCAGGAAGTGATCATAATCCTGGTCCCAGCTCTTTTCCGGGTCTCTGTAGGCACCCAGCACCAGCTGCTCTGAAAATCAGACCACTTCTCATCACATACCATAGCCCCCTATATGTAGCATGCCCTTTGCACAGCACATTGACGCATACAGTAGGAGTTAGATGATACTATATTCTAAATTCACAGCCAGTAATCATTTACATCTATCTATAATCCCAACTCTATCACATCTTTATCTGTTCACTAAATTATTTTTAAACTCAAATGTGCATTTATACATTTTCATTCCTTTAATTGAAATACAGTGATGTTTTACATTAGTCCTGATCCTTTGTTTCTAGAACATTCCTCTCAAGTCAAACTGATAATGTTTGATTTTAAACAACTTTCAGGTACTTATTTCCCTTCGACCATCTACATGATCTCTACCAATTAAATTTACAGTGTTATAAAACAGAGAACATTTTTGGGTGATTATCAATATTTCTTGACATTTCAGCTCCATGGTCAACCATTGCTTCATGTGTAAACTCACTTAGCTAAAGTCAGTCTGAAAACCTCAACTGAGAGTCCCTGAGGTCTCGCTGTTGTTGCTCTCACCGTTTGCGCCCTGTTCTGTGGTGAAAGGAGGCAAAAACGAACCTCTGGGTTAAAATTATTACCAGATTCATTTCTGACTGACAGGATGAGGTTAAATCTCTTAATGGAGCTGACAAATGAAATAATGAAATACACAATACATACACACATACACCTAAAGTCTGATGTCCTTGTGGGGTGCAGGGGGATTTCCTGACCGTCTCTCGGGGCATGTTGCTATTCTGAGGCACAACACATTCCAGCTCTGCACACACATACTTTCCATCAGCCATTCTCTCTTAGTCCCTCTGTCTTTATAGGTCCACATTAGTGTTAAACTGTATGCAAATGACTCACTTTGGGTGCGGTGTAGTGTAGTCCTATTGTCTCTTTTTCCTTAAAGCTTAAAACAAAGTAATATAATCACGAGACGTACGCTATCAGGGGGAGAGTAATACTAAAGGTGATACTAAACCAAGTGCCATACAAACCCAGCGGTGATGAAACCGCCCAGAATGATCTTGTTTCTCCTTTGACATTGGAATGAACATGACTGTCACTGGGCAGCAGCAGCAGCAGCAGCAAGCCACCATGTCACAAGTCACATGTCACTCAAAATAGCCAAGTGACGCCCGGGAAGATCACGGTGCTTCAGTAAGGAAGTACAACTGTGCGAACACCCTTTTGCAGTCTCTGTAGCACCAAGCTCGCCTCTGTTGACATCAATAACCCAAATGCGAGATCAAATATTTAGTATGACAGCCACAGTCTGCAAAGATAGGCTCAAACAGTCCCACAATGCATCTCTCATGAATCCGATCAATGCTGGTCAGATATCAAAACAAGATATAAACACCTCATGAACACATCAGTCCTCCTCAGCTGACACACTGAACGTCGGTTCTCACAGGTTGACCAACCTTTTTAGTTTTGTCTGTCCCCTTTAATAGGACGCCATGTCTACTTGTGATGCCTCGACACAATTCATACTCACATGAAACAATCTGAGAATTTAAAATGGTTCTTCAACTAAGCCACAGTCTGTGTCACGTTTTGACACTCGAGTCACAGAGGTGAGCGTTTGGTTTTAACACAGAAACCAGGAGGTCCTTGAGAAACACTTACATCTGTTCTGAATGCATTTCCAGAATCTTTAAAGACTCTTGTAACCATCTGGATGAAACAATATTCAGTTTGCGGCACGATAAAGACTTTTAATCAGTTTCTAAAATTGTTTCCTAATCCAAACAATGGTAGCCAGAAATAACACACGTCCCTGCTCAGTTTTTAGGTGAAACTTATTTTAAAAAAGTACAATCAGTTATATTTTTCAATACTGATGTTACATTGCATTATTTCATATAAAGTAATGTTTTCTTTATTTTCAATGTGTGTCATGCAATACAAGCAAGGAGATACGTCATTTCCGGCTACCTGCATTAGGAAATACAGTGGCAACTTCAGAAACGGGTTAAAAATCTTGTATCGTGCCGCAAACCGAATATATTTCATCCACAGGGTTAGAAGAGTGTTTTAGAACAGCAGGAAAGTGCTGTTTAACAGCCTTCTGAGTTTTTCAAAGAGCAGCCGTAATTTATTTTTCACAAAAACAGTTGACGTTGCGAAGATACATGAGCACAAACTGGGGATGAAGTGAAGTGATTTTCCGCAATTTCATGTGAAAGAATTAGCAGAATTTTGTATTTCAAGATTATCTGCAATTAGATTCATCTCACGACCCCTTGTTAAGGTCCCAAGAAAAATCTGAGGGGTCACCAATTGATTAAAGGGATAAGAAAGGAACACTTATATTTCTCTTACACAAAACTATGTTTATTTTTTATTATTTCTTTCTTGTGAAACACTGGAGACTTTCACCTTATCAGGCCTCTAAAAATCCTTCAAATGAATCTGTCCAAAAGGGAAAAAAAACCCCACTCTTTAACTGTTCAAAACTCACATCCACACAAAGACAAGAACAAGACAAGTGGTCACAGGCAGACATTGTTTCATTTTAAGGGGTCGCAACCCCAAAAACATTGGGAACAACTGTCAGACGACGCATCGCTGCATAAAGAACTTGTTTTTCCAGATGACCGTGATCAATTTGTAACGTGACAAGCTCTGGAAAGTTGCCCCACAGATTGTGTAAGATGTTTTTGCTCATATTTAAAGCTATGCTATTTCCCTTATATGATATAAATTAAATGAACACTTTAAAACACACGACACACAAATCTAACATGGATGATTGATATCTTACATCACACCCCACAGAGGGCCGACTCATCCCCACTTTCGACTGCTCCACCGTACACTGTCCTGGGTCACTCACCATTTTGGATGCGCACCTTGATGAGGCGCACTGCTCCACCTCTCGCCCTGGCCAGGAACTCCCTCAGCTCTGGCGTCACCACTAGTGCGAGAAACATGGCGGGTCAGCAGTCTCTTCCTCCCGCCAAGCGCTGTAGCAGGGGTGTTGAGAGACAGAGAAGAAGCAATAGACAGGACTGGAGCTCCACAGCACCGGGCCAAAATATTCAGTCCAGTCAAGAGACACTAAAGTCCAACCAAAGGGGCCTGTTGTAAAAACGTCCTGAAGCCTACTTCAGATGATGTGACTAAGTACAGTACTGACTACTGAAGAGGAGGATCACGGAGTGCGTCTGGACTCGCTGAGAGAGTGTGACGTTGTGAGAAGGGACATCGCTCAAGTAACTAGGACGGTATCATGTGCAAGCGGTGAGGGAACCTGATCACCTCTCTCCCAAATTTAGCTCCCACTGGATGACTGTCCAGACCTGGGCACTGGCCTGTGAAACCCCCAACCACACACCAGGACCTACAGTGGAGAGATTTTGACCTGTAAACCTAATTACCAACTTCTGAGCCAACAATTTAAGTCCGATGCACTGTCACAAGCTGGATAATGGTAGGACGTTGCTTGTAAGATTTCTGTGGCCAGCATTTAACCCATTGTTTTTCCGTTAACACTTATTTTCTCATTCATTTTTTTACCATGTATTGTTTGAGCAAAACCCCAATATTCTGCCATTGAAATAATAATATAAAAAAAATAATAAAAAAAAACTGATTTGGGCTGAGGCAGGGAAAAAAAAACCCCAAAACAGCTGTTTTATCTTATTTCGGAAGGAGCACATTGGTTTGCATAATATGCACAACTAATTCAACGATCTCACAACACTCATCTTACTCCACACGACAACTGGGACGGTCAACAGATTGTGTAAGATGTTTTTGATGTCAAATCACTTGGCCATGTTGACAGCATCTTCCCAATCTCAGATCCACAAGTCTAAAACTGAGTTTTGGGGTTTTTAAACTCCTGCTTTGAATTAAACAATTTTAACTGAAAATGGATATTACACTGACAACTAATATTCATTTAGTTGCAGTTCCAAAAATAATTCCTTTACAAAAGTGCTATAAAATGTGATTCATATGGCAAAGATCGGCTAGAAAGTTCACTAGATCATCTTGGGGTTTTCTGCCAAACAGATTTTCTTATCTGATACAAAGTGAATTAGAACAAAAATATAAAGAGAATTTCAGTAGGTTTGGATGGATTCATTTCATACAGAGAAAAATAAATTAGTGGTTGAATCATATAAAATATTTGCAACACTGGATCTCTCAATGACTTGCGTAATATGCATTTGCACAGCCGACAACACAATAATAAAGTGGACAAAGCCAACATCTTACAATGAAACGGTTTAATGTTAAATAGAAATATAAAAAAAGGATAGACAAATGATCTATGTCTGCAAACTACTTATTTACAATTTTAATTGAACAGGCCGCACTTCCAGTGAATCGACAGAGCTGGTTGTGCTGCCCCCTGCTGGTCACTTCGACCTTCAACAGAAGCCTTCACTTTGCTGTCATCAGTCATCGATGGTGGGGAGCCAGAATGCCTGGAAGATGAGAATGAATTCAAATTGTTGTCACATTAGAACCTTTTTGTGTTTGCTGGTGTTTTTGTGTGCGTGTTTGGTCCATAAAAGCTGAGGTTTCCCAGTTTTCTTGTTCTGTTTCACTGGAACTAAAACAAGTATATCCAAATACATTTTCCAGTCGTCTTGGTCTCCATTTACCCCCTCGTCTGCTAACAGGGGAAAATGAATTGAACACAGAACTGAACGACATGACGTGCTCACAGTCACTCACGCACAGTCAAGCGTGTACAGTCTTAGATTGGAGTCAGTGTAGGCACCAATAGTGTTACAAATAACAATATCTGAACAGTGCAATAATATAACTAAGATATATGCAACGAAATGCTTAGCTTAGTGACATCACATAAAATAACCATGTTTTTGGTACCAAATTCCCCTAAAACAACATGTTAAACCCCCTAACGCAGTTTCAAAAGTAATCATTAAGGATTCTACTCCAGTAACCCTTTAAGTCCACACTGCCGCCCCCACTCACCATGTTGGAGCAGGCACTTGCAAACGTCATGAACTTGGGGTTGAACTGCAGGCAGGTAATTGGTCCTGTGTGCTTCCCGTCTAATAAAGCCACCTTCATACCGCTCTCTGCATTCCACACGTGGATCTTTCCGTCCTCCGAGCCTGAAATATACGGAAAAAACAAACATTTGCTGAAAACACATCCTGCATTCTTAAAAAACAAAACAAAAAAAACCCCCAGCACTTATTTGAATATTATAGATTTTTTTTAAACTGTAAAAATGTGGGCGTTTTCCTTAGAATAAATAATGTATGAATCTATTTCACACTGAGGCAACAAAACAAGAGAGAAAGAGTGACGTTAACTTACCAATCATAACAAACTGAGAATCAGGAGTGAATGATGCCTCCAGTGTTACACCTTTACTGTTGTTGTAGCCCTGCAGGTAAATAAACAGCAGCTATGAGCTATGATTTTATGTACATTAGTATTTCAACAGTGAACAGTTTGTTAGAAGTTTTCAGATGCTCAGCAATTTTTAAAAAACACGAATGAAAACTCAAAAAACCCCAAAACCTTCACTTTTTGAATTTTTAAAGGGTGTGATTTTACTGTATGAGGGAATTTTCACTGACACACTGTCCTAACGGTGCAATTTAGACGTGAATCTGTCCATGTGTTTTCTTTTCAAGTAATAAATGTTTCCACACATTGTGCGTGGCGATGAGTAGTCTCTTACCCCAAAGGAATGTAGCACAACACCCTTAAAAGCATCCAAGATGCGAAGGGCTCCACCATTAGTAGAAAGAAGAATGAGTTTTCCGTCATTGCTAAACTTGAGTCCTGTCCACTCGCATGTCCGGTCGTACTGAAGCTTGAAGGTTGCAAAGGGACCCTGTTGACAAGAGGAATCATGAATATTTTGCTCCAATTAAATTAAAGTTATTTACTTCAAATATTAGACAAGCATACGTCATGACCGATCTCTCTCTCACACAAACACTTCTTACCTTGTCAAACGACCGCAGATCATAAAGTTTTACCATCTCTGAATTTATTCCAGAAGCAAAGATTAGGCCCTCTGGATCGAAGGAGCACACCGGCTTCCCCTGTAGGTGCATCAGACCCTAAAATTTACAGGTGACAAAGGAAACCAATATCAGTTTTATCATGCTTTCCCAATATCATACTATAAATCACATATTAGTGCAACACCAGTGGATGCTCACCAAATTATAACAAAAAAGGTACTCACCTGGCAGTTAGGTGACCGCAAATCCCACAGTCTGATTGTTTTATCTAATGAGCCAGAAATAAATGTGTCGTCCACAGGAGACATGGAGAGAGATGTCACTCTGGTCACCCCCACCCCAAAAAACAACAACAACCAAAATGAATGATAATACAGGAACTTCCAATTCAACACTTTACATTAAATCAAGGTACAGACAGAGCAGCATAAATCCAGTCCTCACCTTTTGTTATGCCCAGGAAAGTAGCGGATGTATTTGTTGTCATGAAGCGACAGGTACCGGATAGTATCTGCAAGAATAATAACACAATAGCAAAATGACCAAGTCATACATCAAACATGGCCAGCAACAGCACGAAACGAGCTGGCATCCAAACATTAGGTAGATTACAGGCAGGTCTGACGAGATGACTCAACCGTGGGCAAGGCAGTCATTTGTACAGTTAGCTCCTGTATGGGGCAGAATCACAGACCCTCAAACTGTACAAACAACTACCTCAGACCAAAGTGAGAAATGTGTCCCCCGCGATCCAGCAGTGGTCCACAGGGGTATGGCATCCTGTAAACATCCACCACTGGCCAATGTCTCAACAGGCCAACCAATGAAACATATATAAAACCTCTATTGCGGATGGAATTGATATGTCAAGACAAGCTTGTCTTTGGTATTTTGATTAATCTAATATTGAGATAATACTTAAATGTTATCTTCTCCTGCATTACAACGAAGCGATTAAATTGTCTGAATGTATACGACTGCTCTAGCTAAGTGAAATGCAAAACAAATACCTCTATTTCTTTGGCCCTACATTTCCATTTTTAATAACTTTTCCTATTATTAATGACCACATACAGATGGGGGACAATTAAAGGAAAACCTGAATATCAAATGTAGATGCTTCCTTGCACCAGGGCTCACTGAATGGTTTGAGGAGTATGAAAACAATGTGAATAAAATGCATCGGCCTTTACAGTCACCAGATCTCAACCCAGTTTCACAGCTATGGAAGATTTTGGACCAACGAGTAAGACAATGCTCTCCACCACCATCTCCATAATGCCAAATGATATAATATAAAATTTCATCTTCAAATCTAATTAGAGCTGTCTCTGATGCTTGTTATGTCTGGCTATGTTTGTTTTTCTTTCTATCTGCTGTACTCAGGTCTCTCTTGAAAGCAAAAGAGATCTTGATCTCAGATTACCTGATTAAATAAAGGCTGCATATATAAATGAGGGTACATCTTGTGGAGGAATGGTGTTCATCCCTCCAGTTCCACAGACTTGGCAAGGAGCACTGACGCTGTTCTGGTGGCCTGACTCCATACTAAAGACACTTCATGATGGTTTTTCCTTTAATTTGTCACCAGTCTGTATCTCATTATCATTACATGTAACAGAGATTAGATTCTTACAGGAATTTGTCAATATATGATTACATTACATAACATTATCAACCTGAGCACAAACTAAAACCTGTTCATGCTACTTTACTAAACAAAAAATACCAACAAGTATTTGTGCATCAACATACCATCGATTTTGTTGGAACTGTAGACCACAGTGTTTGCAGCATGTGTGTACCTGATCAGATCCACTCCATACTTTTTACTGTAGAGAGTCCTCTTGGGCCTGCCATAAAGCAGAGAAGGGGGGGGTATAAAATAAACTAGTCGAGTAGTCGTCTTTTTATACTTGCCATTTAACAAAAATACCAAGCACATCCAATTACAGTCTCATTGCAGACCTACATGCTTTTGATGTTTCAAATGTTTTAGCACTGAATACTGAGATTTTTTGGCTTCTGGTCACCAATTTTAAGACACTGCTTTAAGCTCTGACATTTAATGATGAGCATAGGTTAATTTAACTTGTAAATCAGATAAATACTGATAGATTACCGTAGGGCTGCAACTGGCAATGGTGTTCATTAGGGACTACTTTTTCTTCCTCATCAATTGATTGTTTGGTCTATAAAATGTCCAAAAACAATGAAAAATGCCTGTCACAATTTCAAATTGCGTGTTTTGTCCATCCAGCACCCTAAAACAGTAAGATACTAAATGTACGTAATACTATAATATTAAAAAAGAGAAAAGAAGCAAATGTTCACACTTGAAGCAGGAACCAGCAAATGTTTTACACTTATGCTAGTACCAAAATGACTTGGGCAATTAATCAATCACCAAAATGGCTGGTGATTGATTTTTTTGGTGGATCAACTAGTCGTTTCAGAGCTATTTGAAATTTTAGCCTATTGATCAAAACTATTGATAGATTAGTTGATATTAATAACTTGATTATTTAGAAGTTAGCTGCAGCCCTGTTCCACCAACGAGGTTTACATTCAACTCAAACATAAGCAACCACTGCTAACGTTTACTGTCCTATTTAACTGTACAACAACTCGAGTCATTTTAACACATTAAAGGTCTTCTTCTAGCATTATGATGGACACTTGGCACATAACTTACAACTACATCACTTCAGACACAGGGAACTGACAGAATTTATGTTGCAGGTGTTTCTAACAGAAGTGTTTTAACTCGTACGGTGGCCGCACAGTGTTCTCGCAGTGCAGCAGGCCTCGCTAGCTAGCATAGCAAGCAGCTAACGTCAAAAACAAGAAGAAGAAAATTGACAAAAACCGCTCTTACTTTCCCTCTTGGCAGTCGTACAAGACTAAGGAATCGTCGTCGCTGCTGGAAATAATTGTTTCTCCGTTCGAACTGAAATCGAAGCAATTAATTTTGTCTGAATTTTCTCGAAACACCTTAGCAACTCTGAAGCTCCGCAGCACATTGTCCGTCAGCTTCATGGTGGCCTCTGTCTGTCTGAGGGGAAGCAGGCCCTCGTTTACCTTACAATCGGTGCGCAGATGCCACCAAAGGCAATTCGTGTGTGTGTGTATATATATATATATATAAATGAACAGCAATGGTGCTGATAGTTCTTGGTTTTTTTAAGAAGTCACGTTATAGTTCAAACGCATCACCGAAAGCCCGCCTGAGACGCTTCTGCTCCACGGGAGTGAGGTGGGAGGGAAAAGCACCGCCTTCCCCACCTCGGTGACGCGCATTTCATCATCTGACACGCGAATTGGTCGGAGCTAGTTATCGCGATAGTTGCATGTTGGCCACACGGCCTATGGTCGTGATCTGTGTTCGACAGAAACGGCAGGAATAGAGTTATTACCCAGTGCAGTGAAGTAACAATATATAAACCTGCTCACAGAGGAAAGTTGAGGATACATATTGTGTATCTTGACTGTCACCCGCACCCAACTGGACAATTTCTCTGTCTCCCACCTGTCTAGTTTCTTTTTATTTGTATGTCTGAAACAGTAGCAGCCCTCTGGCCCAGCACTTTCTGTCACAGGACGCGTTTGTCAGCCTGCTCTGTTTTCTGCTACCGTCTAGGTTTTTCTCCAGCCAGCGAAATGGACGCAGGAGAGGTGAAGGAGAAAATAACAGCCGGAGTTTTGTCCTCAAGGTCTGAGGTATGAACCCACTTTCAACTGCTAAGTCAGCAGCAAGTGTGCATAAATGTCGGATAGATCGACGGTGACCATGGTAACGTACAATAGGGGACTATATTAAAATGATAATAATAAACTTGACATTGAAAATGTAATTCCACAATAGCATTATAATTTAAAAGTAAAATCAAAATGAAATCCAATTTTCAATTTCCACATGCTGGTATGACCATATTAAGATGAAAATGGAAAATTTCACATTTTCAAAGTCTTAACCCGCTGTACAGTGGACAATATCATCTCTAATTCAAATTTAAACATTAAAATGTATTATAAACAATGCAGGTGCCCGTTCAATCTGAAAACGTTGTACACCAATTTTCTACGGTTTCTAGGTTGAATGATATGTTTCCTTGAAACAGTGGAAACCGCACTCAAGCGGTCCTGCGACATATTACAGCTACTGAATTTGATGATTTTATGAGTTTATCAGACCATGAGATAAATGTTTAGCTATTCTCTAAATACTAAACTCATTCAACAAGTGTTATGGGAACAAGTGGCATGTTCAAAAACACATGTGCAAACTTAACACATTGTTAGTGGCCATTTCATGAAGGGTCTGGCTTAATGTCCGGCCTGATCTTCATTAAAATGGCCTCATATTGTGTGCGACGAAAAGTCAAGTTTATGTCATTCCCCATAATGATATACACTAGCACTTAAAGATAAAAAATAATGTCATTGTTTTATTGGTTTCATTTATCCATAAATAGCAAACACATTTTTCAATGTTTCAAATGTGTTTATTTTACATTTTTTGTAGACATCCTCCATCACAGCATATATAATTTAATATCACTATATAAATATGTATATATCGTGATACATTTTCTGAAAAAAATGTATTGAAAAATGGTTAATAGCTAAAATAACCAGATGGGGATGTCTGTTTTGGCTCATCTAATACCTTAGAAATCCAAGTACTTTTAAATATTAACTAATTCAGTATGGCTAAAAAACACAGTTGTGCTCATTGATTTGCAACATGCTGTCAAGCTGCCATGTGTTTCCTTTGTTCTGTTGTAATGTACTGCGTATATGGCAATGAATATGCAATATACATAATTCGCTTGACTACCTGCCATTTCTACAAGTGAGAGTACAATGCAAACTTAGGCTTACACGTCTCATTGACATGTTGGTTTTCAGACGGAGCATGAACGCATGTGTCGTCTCAACTGTACCCTTTGAACTATGCCTCCAAAGTCTGTCAGATACTGTTCTCATGAATTTCAACATTGTGTTCACTGTTATACCAGTGCTGCACAAACTTTTAGTATCACTGAGCCCTCTTTTTTTGTTCAAGGAGTCTGGGGGGGAAAACAATTACAACAACTACAGACTACTAGACAAATGCACAGCTGGGTGGTCAGTGGTTTGAAGTGTCCGGTGGCCCATTCAAGTCAATCATTACACACAGGGTACACAACTCCAGTCAGTGTCTGGTCTGATTTTTGCTGCACTGCCTGACTGCTGAGCTGGAGCACAAATAACAAGCTTCCACAGGAATCCACAGGCTTTATATCCCATTTACAACCGTCACAGGTAGGCAGTCTCATCAGTCTTTAGAAAGCAGTTTCACGTGGAAATGGGTAACTGACTTAGGATGACAGCAGCTTTTATATATGTTACGTTTTGGTTGATATAAATGCAAAAAGTAGGCAGTGGTCTGTACACTTTCTTCTCAGCCTTTAAAAGTAAGCTAACAGGTAACACATGAACAAATTATTCATTTATGTGAGTAGAATAGGTAAACAACAGCACCACACACTAGTGTAATCCTGAAGTCTTCAGATTTAGACAGTGGTACAATTTTAACAGAGCTACCAATCAGTGAAGGGACTGTACAACCTTCTAACTTGAATTATGATATTACAATTTAAGTATATATTTCTTGTGGTCACAGTCAATGATTTTTGGCTTGGATTTGACCCATGGGATGCTTGATTTATTACTTTACTGCAAATGTCACTGACATTTGAATCTTCAGGATGCTTTCTTTTTCAAAGCTCTGGCCTAGTAGGTAAAGTTGTGCCAGCACCATACCTTTTTCAACAGTATTCACTACACCGTGCAATCCATTAGTCACCACTAACACAAACCCCATCAAATATTGAATTCTGAGTACATACTGCCTGTTAGAACTGCACAAATTGTAGTTCTTTAGGGGGAAGGTTAGTGTCTACAATTATAAATAACTTAACATATGCTGTTAACCTTCAGGTTCTTCAACATTTACTTGAGAGGTAAAAGTGGCCTTCAACCGACAAAAACTATTTGTGATTAACTGTAGAATATAAGACCTTTTCTTCTCTCCACGCTCATATTCTTTATGTGTGGCCTTTTTAAAATATCATGTTTTTGTGGCAACTGTCTTTATAATGTATGACTTGAATTTTTAATCCCTCTGGCAATTTCTACTCAGACCCACTGAACTGTCCATGGCCCGTGTTCTTTCCCTGTTCCGGCTTCAGCCTTTTCTGGCCCCCGTGGGCAGGAGAACGCCTACACTGTGCAAAATGTCAATGGACTCACGGGCACGCGGGGTGTTTGCAGCTGCAGTGGAAGCTGTGCAGCCTGACACTGTGGTCCGGCAGAGTATAGAGCGCAAGGAGGACTCAATCATTATCGATGGTCACAAATTTACACTCAAACACAACCTGCACTTGGTGGGCTTTGGAAAAGCTGTACTGGGTATGGCTGCAGAGGCAGAGAGGATTATGGGGGATCACTTAGTTAAAGGAGTAATAAGCGTGCCACGTGGGATTCAGCAGACATTACAGCAACATGGGAAAGAGTAAGCAAAAGCCTTAGTTTGTAGAAAACTTCAAGTATTACTCAAAAGATAAGATAAAGCAGCATAATTAAGCGTCTCCCTTCCATCACAGCCATCTGTTGTTAAAAGAAAACAGCCGCATAAAAGTAATGGAGGGAGCTAAACACAACTTGCCTGACGCTGATGCCCAGAAGGCAGCTGAAGGGATCAAGCAGTTAGCCAGCGAACTGACGGAGAAAGACCTGCTGCTTGTACTGATTTCAGGTAAAAATATATCTTCTCTTGTTGCTTTTTCTTTACAAAATGAAATGTGAATCTCTAATACGCGGTGGTGAAACTGTGGCTATAGGTGGAGGCTCTGCGCTATTACCTGCGCCCGTCCCACCAATCTCGTTGCAAGAGAAACTGGATGTTACCCGCAAACTTGCAGCTGCTGGTTCCACCATTCAAGAGCTGAACACTGTGCGACGCGCCCTGTCTCTCTTAAAGGGTGGAGGGCTTGCACATTATGCTCACCCTGCCCAGGTAACATACTTTTCTTTAACCAGCTTTGTATTGTAGGGGAGAACTCATTCCAGCATTGTACTCTGAATATCACTCCTCTAATCACTTCTTTGCAGGTGGTTGCACTGATATTGTCCGATGTAATTGGGGACCCTCTGGACATGATAGCCAGCGGCCCCACAGTGTGGAGTGAGGTGTGGCCTGAAGAAGTTTTGTCAGTCCTTGAACGTTACAAGCTGTTGAGCTCTCTACCAGCCTCAATAAAGGATGTCCTTGGGAGACCAAGCCCCTGGCGGAGGGAGAATAAGGATGAATCGAATACATCAGGACATGTTCTCAATGCTGTGATTGGCTCCAACAGCGTTGCCCTCAAGTGTGCTGGTCACCAGGCTCGAGAGCTAGGTTTCCGCCCTGTTGTGCTGGCACCAGGAGTGTGTGGGGATGTAAGGGCAGTCTCCAGACTTTATGGCCTCCTGGCCCGCTTTGCCTGTTCTCGAGAGGAACCCCCTCCAGAGATTGCCGCTGAGGTGCTGAGGCTGGGGCCTGAAGTAGGAGTGGAGAGCTGGGACCTCTGCCGTACCATGCAGGTCTTGGGTGAAGGGCGGACAGAAGGATGGGGTGCCACGTGTCTGTTAGCTGGAGGTGAGCCCACTGTGGAGCTGACAGGCAAGGGTCGAGGTGGTCGAAACCAGGAGCTGGCCCTGCGAGTGGGACTGGAGCTGAGAGGCCTGGAGCTCCCGCCTAATGGTCCTGTCTTCCTGAGTGGTGGAACTGATGGTCAGGATGGACCCACTGAGGCAGCAGGGGCCATCACTGATGGGGGGTTGTATGAAGAGGCACAAGCACAGGGGCTGGACATCGACAACTTCCTTATCAACAATGACTCTTACACTTTTTTTACACGTCTTTCTTCTGGGCAGCGCTTACTTGTACCTGGCCTAACCTGCACCAATGTGATGGATGTGCACATGCTACTTATTCCACCAGTTCCCATTGACATAAGATAATTCCAAAGCACACAAAATAAAATCCAGTGGATCTGGATGAATAAAGTACTCTAAAGGTTTTCTGGACTTGGCATTGTAGTACCTGTTTTTTTTTCCCACTCTACACTGACATTTTTGTTCCATATCTGTGAAACTCTTTGCAAATCAACTTTAAAAAAAAGACTGGTATTGATATATTAAATTCAAACGACCACAAAGTATGAGATAGGGGTGGAATAAAAGTCATCAGTTTTGTTATCAGCATTAAGGTTCCAGCAGGGAACAAAAAGCCTATAAATTGTAGACTTGCTGACTATCTTTTTTACAAGCCAACTCTAGCCGTTAGGCGTCAATGACATCAGTATTTTCAAACACAACAAATTAAATATCAATCAAGCTAGGTTTATTTCATTTGACAAGGACTACGTACATCATTAAACATTTGTTAAAATACACACTGCAGTACATTGTCTTGTACTAAAGACTTGTCTTTACCATTACAGCAGTATTATAAATTGTCAGTTATAGTAGCTGACTATATGGCTCATACAATGCACATACAAAGTATTCAACCCGCCTTTGACTTTTTTATGTTTTATTATTTTACATTAAATCACAGTGGATTTAGAATCAGAATCAACTTTATTGGCCAGGTATGTGTACACATAGAAGGAATTGGAGTCCGGTTTTCCGTGCTCTGTATACTTACAGTACATACAGCATAACTATACTTTTTGAGAAATTTTACTACTACTGAGCACAATTTATGCACTTCAGGTGTGTCATGAAAAGGGTGAATATGCTTGCGTAATCAATTATTTTCTATTCTCTATTTGTACCTAATTTTGATCAGTTGGTAGAGATTCGTTTCACTGTGACACAGGAGTTTGCGGTGCGTCCATGTTGAAATAAATTAATGAAACATGAAAAAGTCACAGGCAGGTGAATACTTTAAACAGGCACTCTGTATCTCCCATTAAGTGCACACAACCCTCCTTACATGTTATGAGAAACACAGCGTTTGTTAATATTTCAAGGAAAAATCACGGAAGATGCAAGACATGAACTGCTTTTCATGGATCTGTATTCCAACAGACCATTTGCATTACTTGTGATATAGCAGTGATAGAAATAAAAAACCCTTTCCACCGCAAAGAATCTTCCTAATAACTCAGCCCATGTTCGTCATTCACTTACTCCTGTTAATGCAAGTCCAGAATACCATTAAAAATATCCATCCACTTGATCCTGTGTCCTGTCTCGAAAAATACTGTCTTTATTTCTTCCCATACATCGTTCATATAAAGTCCAATTATGTTTTTGTTGCTCATGGTCAGAATGGAAAATTCCATGTCAAATGTTAACAAAACACTGTTCTTAAAGCACTCTTAACTTACACACGTACCCATCAATATTTTTCACATGATGAACTGAAGCCGCTTGACCATTAAGCAAACAGATCAATTTAAGTATTTACGCAGAGTAAGGTTCTGCTCAATGACCAAAGTTGACAGGCCAAAATAAATATTTCACAGCACTTTATAGTCGACTTAGTGAATATCAGCGTGTCACTGTTGGTATGCATGAAAAGTGAGAACAGATGTTTCTCTGGGCAGTCACCAGGAGGGGCACGCATCTTGAATGCACTGACGATGCTTTGTTATCAGCGAAACATGATGGTGCATTCAAAGTCTCTGGGAGACGTAAACTGTCCAGCTCTCACTTGGATAAAGTTCCAAGTCCAACACCATTGTCCTGTTAATCTCGATGAGTCTTCGGGGGCTCTCCTGCTCTGCTTTCCCTGCAAGAATAACAGAACGTCATTACTAACAAACAATTCAACTGCATTACAATAAAACATCCATAACGCTATTATGCACTTTTTAACCCACGATCTTCAGTAATTTATTGGCAATAAATGTTGCAGCTTCAGTTGAGGGAACATGATTACACGTTTCCACTCAGGTTTGCAACTAGAGGCAGTCTCTCTACAAGGCCAATAAATCAGAAGGCGGGCACTATAGGAAAAGCCATGGACCAAGACCCTGAATCTAGCTTCTGCACTAACGGTGACCTATCCAAGCTGAACCTTTAGAGCAGCAGACAGTGTGAGGAGCCTAATCTACCTGCTGGAAGCGACATGGATGCTCGGGCACCTACCATCCACTCAGGTGAGGAGCTGTATCAGGTGTGCCTCCATTCTGTCCAGTCCCTGAACATAAACACAAACAGAAATGAAGCCACCGTGGCCAGCACTCGTTTGGCAAGTGAATGTTATATGGTCGAAGAAACCTCACCTTGTCGATAATACATGTCGTTCACCGTATTCCCGTAGACTTTCCATGCAAAGTGAATTGCGATGAGACTAAAAATTAACCAGCTCAGTAGGATTTTAAATATGCAGACTCTCATATCGTTGGCGAGCCAGTCGTCAACAAATTCGGAGAGGAACGACAAGCAGCTGTCAGCGATGCGGGACAAAAACTCAAAATCCCACGGTTCCTCCATATCCAGCTACAATGAAATCAACAGGGTGGACTCTTTATCCGATGGATACTTTTGGCTGGCTAACATCGCTTTGGCTAGGTAACGTATGACATCCGGGTCGCCATCTATACCGTTACGATGTTTAAAACAATGGTGAGGATTGAAGAATCGGAGATGACGCAGGTTACGTAGTTTCCTTCAAAGAAATAGTGTTTATTCTTTAGCCAAACTACAAATTTAATTATTTCTATACTAAATTATTTATGTGTCCACAATACTTCCCACAATTTACTACCTTTTGCACAGAATAGTAACTTAGCTCATAGCCCCATTTTGTGCCCGACGCAAAACTTAGGGGGGAATCTAAACGTTAAACGTTACTGGTCCACCTTTCATCTAGCAGCGGGTTCCCCTCAGGTCTCCTTTCCGTCAGGAAAGATCGCCCCGGGCGTAGCTAACGTCTAAATTCGGCATTTCCACGCCAACCATAGCAGCCGTGGGTCGGCCCGGGACAAATATCTCACTGACACACAGTAGACCTTTGACAGATGACAAAATGCCGCTTAAGAGCCAACCGCTGCTGGGTAGTTAACAGGTAAAACAAAAACGTATGGCTTGTCTTCCTAATATTTTTTACGTAAGAAGCGCTCAGGGCACATATATGGCTATTTAGCTACTAGCTACGTCAGCTAGCTAGCGTTACATGTCAAAATGTCTTCGCTGAGGGTCCATCCCAGTTTTATTATAGAAAGCGATACAATTCATACATGTTTACTAGTGACGGTGTATGTTCAATGTATTTGTAAAAATATCACGTAAACGCATATTTAGCTTACCCAGCTAAACTGTACGCAACTGTCGCTCGCGCAGTGGATATGGATGTCTGGAACGTACTCCGAGGGGGCGGGACTAGCCGTAACCACTGATTGGTCAGCTGAACGTGTCATTAGAGATTC
This sequence comes from Coreoperca whiteheadi, assembly GCA_011952105.1. Taxonomy (NCBI): domain Eukaryota; kingdom Metazoa; phylum Chordata; class Actinopteri; order Centrarchiformes; family Sinipercidae; genus Coreoperca; species Coreoperca whiteheadi. The sequence goes on from CM022473.1 coordinate 19,219,190, forward strand.
CGGATGTCTGCTGTGGTAAGAGGAAAATTTGTTTTCTGCTTCTCATTCTTGACAGCTTGTTTGCACCCGGGCTGCTGCTGAAAGTTAATATAGCCACTTAGACATTCAACCCAGCGTTTCGACTTTGCAAAATCGTAAGTTTTATTCTCTGTCTTCATGTGTCTAATTTTAGTTGACCACGATTGCTTGCACGCTCGCGGTTAAGCCGAGGCCATGAAACTGATCCGTGTGTCGCTTGCTAGCAGGCAGCGTTAGCCATGTAACTGCAGGTAACGTTTATTGAGTTGCATCGGAACTCACAGTCCAGCATTTATCCAAACGGAGAAGTGAGCTTTCCTAACGGCGAGCATGTTACCAGACAAGCTAACATTAGCATTATAAGTTATTATTATTGTTACTGTTATTATTATTATTATTAAACAAACTTGCTCTGGCGGTCAAATAACCGACTGCCGTTTATCTGCAGTGTAACTTTAGCCAGGCTGCTGGCAGTTGTAATTTCGGAGTGTGTTGGGTGTCTTTGAGTTGTGACGTTAATTCTCCTCTGTAACCACTTATCCTCTGTTATCATGTGATCTGACCACTGTTCAAGTATGAGTGCTCCTATTCATTACAGACTGGGAAGCATGATGTCTCCAGGTTCAGCTACAGCCACTGAATTACATTAGTCGTAACGCTGTGTATTGGGAATTGTTTAGTTACAGTATATTTTCTGTGTCTCCAGTGACTGGGATGGTATCATGGAGAGAGACAATCACCAAGAAGGAGAGGCACAGGGAGTGAAGATTTGTGATCCACCCTCTGGGAGCAAGCCACCTGGTAAATTATTGAATCTTTCATTAGAGCTATTCATACTTTTAGCTCACCTGTCTTCATTTGTATCATTCATTTCACAATTTAATTCTGTTTTCATCCTAGGGGACACCTTGGCGACATCTCTCTCCCTCTTGGGTAATCACATGTTTCCTGATCCGGTGGAGAGAAACGACAGTACCACTGTTAACAAAGAGGAGCCTGCAGATTCACTGCTGTCGGATGTCACAGCAGAGGAGCAGAGTCTGGATGCAGAGCCCCATTCTAACCAGGTAACGAAGCTAGAGACTGAGGAGACTGAAAGCTCTGAGTGTCAGAACAATGTGTCCACCCAGCCGTCTGACAGAGGAACTGAGGATGCTGCCACTGACGATGACCAGAGTGACTCTGGGGAGTTTGTCGTTACAATGCTGGCCAAGGCTAAGCTGGAGGAGCAAGGTATAGGTGTGAAGGGAAGGTCATCTCCCTTGTTGGAGGCAGGCACCCAGGAATCTCCGGCGTTTATGTCTCATCGTGATGAGGACGTGACAGCTGACAGCTGGCGGCAGCACAGGAAGCATGTTTTTGTGCTAAGTGAAGCAGGCAAGCCCATCTATTCCCGATACGGCAGTGAAGAGGCTCTTTCGTCTACAATGGGAGTCATGATGGCACTGGTTTCCTTTGTTCAAAGTGGAGATAACATTATCCGCTCAGTCTATTCAGGTGAGAGCATTGGTGTGATTTTGTTTTTATCCCCCCCCCCCCCATAACCTTTGTAACATTCTTGTAAATGTCATTTTCTGTTTACATTAATGCGAGGAAGTGTAGAAATTTCAGAGGATTATGGGTGGGAGTGGCTATTAAATGTGGCTCTGGTTTGCTAAAGCGGACAAGGTTGTTATTACCAATTGACAGAAAGAGCTGCACCACAGAGGCGCCCCTGAAATTCAAAGTTCATGCATTCACAGAATTGTTTTACATTCACTTTGTATTTATTTAAAGTACAACATGTTATTCTGGAAATGCCTCTTACACTTACACAAATTTTCAAGTCCACAACATGTCCAATATTTTTGAGTACAGAGCTGTCGGTCATTGTTAGTAGAAATTCCACCGTTAATTCCAGTATCGTCCTTAACGTTTGCTGATGTCTTTTCTTCCTTCCGTCAGAGGAGCACACCGTGGTGTTCTTACAGAAAGGACCCCTAGTGCTGGTGTGTGTCTCTAGCAGTCGTCAGTCTGCGCGGCAGCTGCGTGGCGAGCTCCTCTACGTGTACTATCAGATCATCAGCATGCTCACCCAGGCCAGCATATCCCGCATCTTCGAACACAAGAAAAACTACGACCTGAGGAGACTCCTGGCAGGCTCGGAGAAGATCCTGGACGGTCTCCTCAACCTGCTGGATTCTGACCCCAGCTTCCTGCTAGCAGCGGTACACTGCCTGTCCTTAGCTTCCTCTCTCAGGGACTCTCTCAGCCAGATCCTCCAGAAAGCGATCACCCCCAATCTGGTTTTCTCCATCCTCATCGCCAAGAACCAGCTGCTCACCATCGTCCAAGAAAAGACAGTCATCGAGGACAGCAGGCTGGAGCCAGCTGACGTCCACCTCCTGCTCAACCTCATCGGAGCCTCCTCTGCCTTTCAGGCTGGGGAGATCTGGACTCCCATCTGCCTCCCCCTCTTTAATCCTGACTGTTACTTTTATGCATACATTTCTTATCTGGACCCTCCGGAATGCACTGTTTGTTTGCTGCTGCTCTCGACAGACAAGGAGGCTTTCTACGCTGTAGCGGAGTGCAAGAGGAAGATAGAGGAGGCCATGGTGGCTCAGAACTCTCTGAGCCTCATTGCCAAAGTCCAGTCGTACAGCGTGAGCCAGGTTGGCGTCTCAGACCTCAGACACTTCATGTACAAGCCCTTTGATGTGCCCGACAACTACCGCCAGCTCACTCAGTTCACCAGGTTTGTTTGTCTGTCATTATCCATACAACTTAAGGAGGGACATTTGAGCCCTAAACTGGTGCCTTGTGTTTTATAAATGGGGGGGGACTTTGCTTTTGTAAGATTTAAAAAAGTTTATAACACAAATTGCACTGCACGTAGACAAATTACACAGTGATATTTTTTATATAATTTGTTTTAAAAAATGTGTTTGTGATAACATTTAGTTAACTTAGTTAAAAAGACATATGTTACACTAAGGCCATGGCTCGTGCACAGTATAAATACTGTACCTTGTACAAGAGAATAATGAAAATCCATTTACTCTCAAGAAGAAAATACAGCCTAGTGTGGTTGGTGTTTACAAATGAAAGTGTCCTGTTTTTTATATTGGGTACTTCAGAACACAAGGGTTTCTGAAATAGAGCACAGTGAACAAAAACATGTAAGAAATTCAAAAAGGCTTCCACTAATCCTGCCAATTCACTTCACCTACTGTATCTCTTAATGAGCTGAAGTGAAAGCATTAGGATTGTCCTATAACCTAAACCAGCAGCCAATCGAAACCTTAAAAAAAATACCACTATTTGTTTATATGTCTTTTCTGTCTGTAATCTTTTACTCTATTATTTGTCGCTGCATGTAGCCCAGAAATGGAGGCACCGTACAGCAGTGAAGAGGAGAAAATGAGACTGCTGGACCTTTATCGTTATATGCACAGCCGTATCCACAGCACCTCACGACCTCTCAAGCTCATCTACCACGTCGCTGAGAGGGAAACTCTGCTAGCCTGGGTACGTAACGGTGTTTACAATCGATACATTCTCCCTGTACCAATGTACAACCTCTGAATGCTGTCTTTGCGTGTAATTCCATTATCTTTGACATGAGGGTGTCTCAATGTATTTTAAGGACTTTTTAAAAGAATTGTTTAACATTTTGGGACATGCATTTATTTGCTTTCTTGCTGAGCGTTAGATGAGAAGATCGATATCACCCTCATACCTGTCCGTTCAATATGAAGCTGGCGCTGGGAGACAGTTAGCATAAAGACTGGAAACAAGGGGAGAACAGCTAGCCTGGCTCTGTCCAAAGGTTTAACCTCTACAAAAACCTGAGTGTAAAAACGACAAGTTGTGGTTTTACTGGGATTTATGTACCGGACTATTTCTTGAATTTTCTTCACCTTTGGACAGAGCCAGGCTAACTGTTTCCAGGCTTTGTGCTATGCTAAATTAGCGGGCTGCTGGCTGTCGCTTCATATTTAACGAACAGATGGAGACCGTCACCGACCTTGTTTCAGTATCTTTTAGGATCAATTTTGATGTCCTAAAATGTCCATTTCCCTCTCCACTGTAGGTCACAAGTAAATTTGAGCTGTACACCTGCTTCAGTCCTCTGGTGACCAAGGCCTGTGCCATTACTGCTATCACTAAGCTTCTAAGATGGATTAAAAAGGAGGAGGACCGTCTCTTCATCAGATACCCCCCAAAGTATTCAACCACCCCAAACCCCAGCAAGAGCTCTCGAGGTGGCAAATCTGAGCAGCAAGACTCCACAGATAACGGTTTCTTATCTCTTCTATAGGACTCCTAGTGCTACTATAGTTGCTCTGCCTCATTCAGTAGTTTGTACACTGGTTCCAAGATATTTTTGAACCCTCTTTTGACACGTGTTGGACTTGCCACACATTGACCACTGGAATCAAACACTACGTTTTACACTATTTAAGAAGGAATGATCTCTTTCAAACTAGTATTATTTCTTTACCTTTAATGAGAAGGCATGTCATAGCATCACTGCTTTCGATCTGAAAGAGTCAGGGCAAAGCAGCATTAGTTTTAAATTGAACTGTGGTAGAAAATAATTACAATGATATTTAAATGTTTTTATATTGTTTTATTACGGACAGGAGAGAAATTTTCCTCATGGACAGTGAATGTATCACACAGATGACAGTTAATTCATGTGCTATAACTGTTCTTTGCTTCTTTCTTGTGTAAGTTAAGATGAGGAGTAAAATGAACTTTCTCAGACTAGTTCTCACATATCGATTATTTAAAAAAAAAACAAAAAAAAAAACGATCCCAATGTTACTAAACAGGATATGCAAGAAATGAAAGTATGTTGTGTATTTGGCTCAACATAAACTGGAATAACAACTTGAACTGCCAGAACAGGGATGGGCCACCATATGCCATGAACAAACAAATTGCCCGTTATGAATTTGGTTGCACATCCCTATGACAGAACTTCAAAACATGGTGTCGTTTCATGTCCCACTGACGTTTCCTATCAAATTAAAACGATCAGGTTTCATTCATGTTACATTTTGTGCAGAAAACAAATAAGAATTCCCAGCCTGTTACATCTGATCACTCTACATGATCATCATTGTCATTGTTACTGTTTTTTTTTTTTTATTGCTAGGAGTCAAACCTTGTTAGATCATCTGTTTAGCTAAGAAGATGCCACTCCGCTCACAAAATGTTTTTGTTGCAGATAGTTCTAGTACAGTTATCGGTTGACACTTAATGTAGTGACTTCAGACGACGTATCTTTTTGGATAATTTTGTAAAGATCTATAAACAGTAGCCTCATCCTAGTGTCCTTTGAGGAATTTCCTGTCAAGTCTTAAGAGTATGTCTATAGTATTACAAAATAAATCCCAGGTTGCACAAATCTACACTTGTCCTCATTAAGTGGAGATGGCGTGAGTAAGCTGATTTATTATTTACCAGGAAATGACAAATTAACATTGAGTAATGCTTGATTTTGCAGGGCTGTAATTTTCAAAATGATATTCTATGATTTTCTTGGAAAGAACTACATAATTCGATCTTCATTACAGGAAAAATAGAGAACGTTGTTAGACTTCCAATGAATTGCTTGTGTAACCTTAAGTCTTTTAGTCATTGCATAGCAGGTGTGCTTCTTTCAAGGAATTATACTATAATTAGTACCATGCTACATACTTCTTTCCAGGAAACATCTGAGAAAATTTTTAGGAATTAAGGGAGCCATGAAAGCGAGCATTACCAACATTTAATTGAGACTCATGATCTCTAGTGTCTTCGGTTTTGTACAACTTCAAGGGCTCAATGTGACCCGAAGGCCAGCCCTCACCTGAGCCTCCTTCCTAAGTTAAACAGTATTTGTTTGTGCGTCACCAAGAACTTCCCTTTTCAATCACAAGTGTAAATACCAGCGGTAAACTGAGACAAGTTTCAAGATAAACATGTTTAGAGAACAAGCTCTGACGTGTGACAATTACATTGTGGCTACCTGGCAAATACGGTTTTAGGTTAATATATAAATATATATACAGTATATATATATATATATAATTTTCTGACATAAGTTAAATTTGATTCACGTAAACAAGTGACACCATTTGCGTCGCAGTTGGGTACAGATACAGGACAAAACAGCATACAAAAATGTAGCGATGCAATGTTTCGATCACCAAGGTCTTTGTCAGGTGAAGCAATGTTAACATTTTTTTGAGCTTGCAATATTCAGTTTGCAGATTACCAATCCTTTAACTTCTTATACTTAGATTGTGTCTTGAAATGATACCTTGACCCAAAGGTCAAAGATAATACGATGTTTAAGTTTGTGCAGGTGAAAAGTGGTTAATAAGATGACGCACACATGCAGTTGTTTCAAACATCATTTATTCTTGTGTGAGAAAATATTGTCTCAGGCAGATTATAGATCTTGCAGTACAATTCAAATGACAAGATCAAAACCCTCCTGTGCCACCCAAGAAAAACAAAAAAAACTTGTAGACTAGTGCGCTCACTGCTGCCTACAGAGCTCAGGTCTTGTGCCACCTCACTTCTAGAGAATATGTTCTGACATTTTGGTGAATACCATCACTATTACAAAGAGCTACTTAGCATCATACATAAATCTTTTCAATATTTTACTTTTTAAATAACACTCTCGACTGCCACAAATTATAAATTAAAATCTAAATTTGATTTTTGCATTCCTTAAATTACTTCATGTAAGCCAATATAAACATACATTTACATATTTACAAAACTATACACATGCACCTTTACTACACTGAGGTTGTATTCATATATGTATATACTGTACACACGCGCACACACATTTTTGCCACATACGGCTCCAGGAGTCACCAGTCCTACACGTTTTAGTTTTTTTTTAAGCCAACCGATTGTGCTTTTCAAGTCATTTCACCCAGATTTGTTAACAATTGCAATTTCTTCATTGAGCCATCACAGTCGACTTTGTCACAACCACAAAATAATCAGTTTCACCTCGATAGTGGCTTCACATCTTACTAGCCAAGTAGCTGCACCGGGTACTCAGACATTCTCGTATCATAATAGTTTCACAATATGGAAAAACAAGTAAAGACCTCTAAAGTCCCACCTACAACACGTTATAGCTGGACTAACAGTTCAAGAATTGCATTGGCAGCCCATTAACCGAAACGCATCAGTGTTTCTATTCGCTGTAACACCCATCTTGTTGTATCTACTGAGCAATTCTCAGAATTGTTGAAACAATATGTGAACACACCCAAAACATATTCTAGGAGCTCTAAGCAGGTTTCATGTATTTCTTTTTGAATAACGCTGTGTTTAATATCAGCAGTAACTAAGGCGTTGTTCAGACTGCCAGCCCAAAACCCGTTTTTTGGCATATCCATATTATATCCAGATAGATTTTAGAAAGTCTGGACAGCAAAAAACCACAATGAAATGTGATTTTTGCAAATCGGATCCAAGCCACATTTGGAAGTGGTTTGACATTCGATTCTTATCGGATTTCTACAGATGCATCTCAGTCCGGACGCTCAAATCAGATGTCAAATTGTCTCCTGCATCACTGGCAACACAACATACAAGGATGATGTCAAATCCAGTGTGACAGAGTGCATCAGAGGAGGCATCATACCAGCCATACCGCCCCAGACAAACTCAGCGATGGAGGAGGCTGGTATGATGCCTCCTCTGATGCACTCTGTCACACTGGACGACAACGACAGCGCGATTGTTTGGAGGGCGAGATGAAGGACCTCCATTTCTCATGCTTCTGTGTTGGAAAGCCACGTCACCGACCGGCATACGTAGTTACTGACGCCTATGTTGTTACCATAGCAACCCATGCAGATAGGTTGGTGATGTCTGGACACATTGTGGACAGCCCGTCTTAAAGATATGATTTGAGAAACAAATGCGGTTCGCCTGTGGTCTGTTCAAAACCTTAAAAGCTGGATCCTACGGGACTCAATGAGGGATCTTAGGAAAAGGTTAGTTGTTTTGTTAGTTTGGTGCCTTTTACATTCATTTAGTGGGGGGAAACATTTTTATATAATATTACCAACTCCACTTAGAAGAAGAAAATGATTTCCCGAGTGAAAATAACAATTTGTCTCCATAGGTGTCAAAGCCAAACTTCCGTAGAGTCCAGCTGTGACGTGAACATTAAGTGGGACTTTCACACTTATTAAACACAGTGACTATTCAAGGGCAAATACAATCTAAATATGTTTTGGATCAAGACAATCCCCTTTGATGATTAAATATTTACACTTTTCTCACGTAAGTCTTGACTCACTTTGGCCTAAAATAAAAACTTTATATGGACACATAGCAACAGTGGTTGTGTAAAATCTTTTTAAAAATGACATGAATAAATGAACAAATTCATCTAGGAAAATGTCTTAAAGCATGTTTTTTCTCCATTTTAAAAATCAGAGCAACAGTTTTCTGCAGAAAACCTTCAAATACCATCAATAGTTGGAAAACCTTTGTTTTACTTTCCCAACTTTTAAAAAGCATCTATGACACTTCTAGACCTATAACCAGGCGGCCTGTTTAAGATGATAAAATCTTGAAACTAAAGATTTATATAAAATTGGAGGGGGTGAAGTTTAGATTTCCTCTCACGTGGTTTAAATGTACCATGGCCCGGTCATATGCAGTGTGTACAGACTTGCGAACACTGGGTTTCTTCCCTTCCATTAAGCGCAGTTTGTCCACAGTGTCATCCATCCCCATCGGCAGCAGTTTGTTCCGAGGGAGCCATTGCCTGAAAATCAAGAGGGACAATTTTCAAAGTGACCAAGACTACTCCAGATTGTTTTAAAATTCAGCATGAGGTTCAGCCTGCCTGTCTGAGTCATACCAAGTTCTTTTGGTGTCAAAGAAGAGCACTAAGAAGAGCTTTTCGCCTTCTTCTGTTTCCCTCCATTCGCCCAGTTTGAGAACCTCCACAGGAGGCACTGGAATGGGGATGCCGTTGTGAAGAAGCCCTTCCTGGGGCATGTCTGGGTCAACAATCTGTACCAAAAAATGGTGTCAGTTAAAGTTGACTGAATTGTCATTCTCTTCTATCGGATACAATGAGGCCTGTTTCTTTATGTCAGCTCTGAGACTTCGCACTATGAGCCAAAAAAATTATACATTATGTACACCATAAACTAACTGCAACATCAAATACATCCTCACCATTGCTGGATACGATGGATATCCTCTGCATTTGGCCCAAACTAGGTCCAGAGGTGCGAGCTCTGTCTCACTATCTAAAGACAGAAGTGTAGACTTTCCTGTGAACAGGATATTACAATATATCAGATTCATTCGTGTTCATGACAGCTCCTGAGCTCGAGAATTTCATGAAAATTCAGAATCTTACATTACGCATCCAATAAAACATAAAAACTGAGGCATTTCACTTTATTTTGATAGCATTTAAATCACACACACCAGACCCAGAGACGTCTCCATTCTCACTGCTGGGAACTTTAGCCAATGCAGGTTTACCACGACTTCGTTTGGGTGGGGAGACACTACAGCTGTAAACAAGAGGAGAGAGAAGGAAGAGAGGTGTGGGTGAATTTTAAGTTACCAAAGTGCAATTTATGGTGAGACTATAGCTACAATTCAATACCTAAGAATACCAAAGACAAGGGGCCTCATGCAAGAACATGTTCGTATTCTTATCATAAACTTCTTATTGATTTTTTTCTTTAAGGTTTGCTCGTACGAAAGTCAAATTCAGATTTAGAAAATATTAATAGTACAGCTGCCAAATACATCAGAGCAGTGCGATACTGTGACAGAAAAAAAGAGGGAATAGATTAGGCTACATGAAGTAAGTTGACCAACATGAGAGGCAATATTAACTTTATATAATGGTACATATATATTTCAATTAAATCAATATCTGTTTTGTATTTAAACTCCAAATTCATTCAGATTTATCCATTAATTCTTTAGTCAAACAGGTGTGTTTTGACCCGTGAAGAAAGGCAGGTCACTGGACATGACTCATTCAACAGGTTTGCACCACTCGTCAATTTCATTTGTACCTAAGAGAATTCTGAGAAAAACAAAATTTGTGAACGTTCCTTTAAATGGCTCATACATGCCACTGAAGAACAGATCTGTTCTTACAAGGGGTTCTCGCACGAGGCCTTTCAGCGTTACAGGAATGAGTCCTAAAAGCCCGAAATGAGTTAGTATTTAAGTGCTTCTGGTTCCCTCGTTTCGAAAGTCAATGGGTTTTTGAAATGGGTTTTTGGTTAGATGCCTGAAATAAGGTCTGTGGTTAACACAAGCTTAATAGATTTACACATTTTGTTCTACGACATAAAATACATCAGAAAATACCTCAACTTTACGTGTCTTAAAAAAGACGGCTGCAAACAAGTGGCTAAATGACACTACAGAGGTCGACGGGGACATTAAACGTCACCCCCCGAACACTAGTCAGCCTCGTTGTGTCAAGTTTGTGTGATGTATTATACATCCATGGTTTACACTCGCACTGTTGCAAACTATTCTAGGTCAAGTGAAGAGGAAAGGCTTTTGTAGAGGAGGTCAAATTACATTACAAGTTGGAAGCTTAGTGGTGGGGACGTAGTCATGCGACCGCGGTTTGTTACATTTATAGCCTACCGCTCGATTTTTACTTCAAAAATCATAAAAGTTGCGTTCATGTGTGAAGATTATCTTGTTGAGCAAAATGTGTAAGTGTCATAAACCTTTGTTTGCCACAGAGCTTATTTTCTGCAGCCATCCAAAATCCAATGGAAAAATCCCATTGGCTTCTTGTCGACGGAACCAGGGCGATGCGAACGTCCGGGTTGGCCTACAAAAAAACCCCATCATCCCTGCAACACTCTACTGCCTGTGATTGTCCATGCTCACTTTAGTGCTTGGTCTTCATCATCATGGTCTGCAGAGGTGTGCTTTCCATTTGTCAGGCCTAGCGAAAACACAAATGAAATAGTGACAAATGTGGACCTTCGAGAATCTCAAGAATCTCTCTCTGTAATATTTTTTCCATACCTCCTTCTCTGGATGGTGGAGTTAGTTTGTCTGCTTCACTTTCTGAGCTGTGGCCTCTGGACCTCAGGTGGTGCGAGGAAGGAGAGGGAGGTGTAGGAGAAGCGTTTGGAGTAGGAGGTAAGGTGGTGATGTTGGTCACACTGGGTGATTTTGGGCTGGCAGGGCTGCTATCCAACCCGTTTGTTTTATCCTCAGATGTTTTCCCATTTTGTTGTGGCTTGTTTTTTGCCATTCGCGCCCCATTTTTAGCTTTCTTAAACAGAACAGACGTACGACGACCAACTCCAACCACAGGCACAGTCGGGGTTCCCAGCGGAGTAACCTCGTGAACAGCCTCCGGTTGTGAAGATGGCGTTTCACCAACTTCAGCCTCATCTTCACCTTGGCTTTTGCTTCCACTGCGGGATGACCTCTGACGCTTGTAGGAGCGTCCGGTTGACCTTCGCCCTCCTGTTACGATGCCCAGCACCGGGGGTTCCAGAGGAGCATCTCCTGGCAGCGGCGATGATACTGGGCAGGTAAGTTCTAGCACAGGTGGAGAGTCATCTGGGTCAAAGAGAAATGTATGTCAGGATCATAAATGCAGCTGAAATGATTAGTCAATTATAAGTAATTTATTAACTATTCACTGACGGCAGCTTCTCCATTGTGAGGATTTGCTGCTTTTCTCTGTTATATGTCATTGTAAATTAAATACCTTTGGATTTTGGAGTGTTGATCGGACAAAAGACATTTGAAGACGTCACATTGGACTCATGGGAATTATAATGGGGATTTTTCCACAATTTTACATGCTATAGACTAAATCATTAATCAGTTAATCTTAAAAATAAACCGGCACATTAATCGACAATGAAAATAATCGTTAGTTGCAGCTCTATTCATAAATAATGTATTAACAGCGCCATTACTGGCTAAATTATATTATTAATGGCCAAATGGCATTCAAGAATGGTAATTAAATAATAGAGATTAAAAATACGTTTTACCTGTCCCAGAGTTGGACACTGCTTTCAAACGTCCATTTTCAACAACTTTTGTCTTCTCCTTTTTCATTTCCACCTCCTCCTCTTCTTCCTCCTCCTCCTCCTCCTCCTCTTCCTTTTTTCCTTCGTCCACCTTGTCATTACCATTCACAGACTGAGAGTTTTGCTGCTGCTGGTTCATCTTCTGTCTGAGAGTGTTGATCTCTCGCCGCAGCAGCCTAATGCGTTTGGTTCGACCACCACTGGTACGCATGGATGTAACCATGTCCAGTTTATCCAGTAAGGCCTTCAGCTGTTCGTCCGTGGTTAAGTGCAGTCTGTTCTCTGGGTCCAATAGAGAGTCCACTGTAGAGAGTATAAGAAGAGAAACAAAAAGACAGATGAACAGATGAGGCATGGGGGTTATGTTCACAAAGAAAATCGGCAGTTCCCACACTCGACTCACCGTCGTCCCACGTACAATGGTAGAAGCCATGTTTGTTCAGAGTCTCTGGGAGATGCATCCCAGTGCTGGGGTCCAGGCCAATGCTCTGAGACTGCCTGTGGGCGTGACGGAGAACGGCTCCACCCACCTCCCGCAGTTGTAAGGCTGCCTTGTGAAACATGGTGTCCTTGGAGTTGTACTTGAGGCAGTTGGAGATCACGAGTTCAAAGTCCTTCTCTAGGTCTGCGATGGAGCAGTAGGCATGTCCCTCCAGTTTGGTACGCATGGTGGAGAAGTCCATGGGTTGGGAAATAAACTCCAGGTAATCTGGGACCTCCGTGAATCATTAAAAAAAAAGAAAAGAAAAGTTAGCTGAGTCAAAGTAAAGCCAAAGCAAAAATGCTGCTGGATGAGTGTGTATGTAAACAGAAAGTTTTCTAACTACACCAACCTCTGATAGATTGACCGGCTTAGAAAATATTTTTGCTGTGTCCTTCTCTTGCAGTTGATCCAAGGTGGATCGCAGTAGCACCAACGCAGGAGTCAGCTTCAATTCAAGAGCAGCCTGCTGAAGTTTCATCTGAAGAGTGATGAAGTTAACACACAGGAGAGCGTAGAGGAAGCCCAAGGTCACTTAAAGGCTCAGATGAATGACATATGGCGAAGAGTTGAAAGACAATGCTGATAGCAGTCGATAAAAATACACTAAATAATTATAGCTTGTCTCATGTCTCACACGTCCTCTGCAACACACCTGTTCTCTCTTTAGCCTCTCTCTCTTGCGGATGAGCTCCACCAAAAGTCTGGCTCTTTCCAGGTCTTGCCTCAACTTTTGCCAGTATCGTAGCTCCTCCCGTGCAGCACACAGCTTCTCATCAGGCTCCTTCTGAACACAAAGGAACAAGCACAAAGAGATCAGACTTCTGATTCAGCTTTAAAATCCAGCAAAATTAGCTGTTCCTGTAGCTTTTTTTTGTTTTGTTTTTTTAGAGATGTTGTGGCAGTGACCCACTTGTGCTCATGGACACATTGCACGGCAGGTTCCAGGCTCTTACTGGACAGTTTATTTATTAGTCTCCAAATTTCCGTTAAAAATCATAACGATCAGTTCACGTGTCCAAAAAGCCAAAGCCATAAAATTATGATTTTTGTGAAAATTAGACGGATCAGAATTTCGATTCAATTGGAGTACAATAAACATTTTTACTAAAACAATCTTTTTATGAAACCAAATTCAAGTTGGTATAAAAAGCTACCACAGGGACATTACTGTTAAAATGTTGTAAAAATGTCTGCTGTCATAAATATGTATTTTGCAATCCCAACTACTTGTCGATACATCTAAAAATCCATCATTAATAGTTTTTTTACCTTTACTTTATGGTTTAAAAACTTAAAACAGCTTAAGGCCTCCCCTGCCATTATAAATGAGTGGGCAATAGATTAAGACCAATATCCATAACTTTTTACATGCTGTCGCCCTCTGCAGTGGTGAGAGGTCTACAGCAAAGATGACAGAGCTGCAAAGGGTTGTGTGGAAGCCGGCCATCTATCTGAATCAGTCATTGCAAAGTGTGATGTCTGGGCTTATGTTTTGATTTCAGTGTGACAATACAAACATGTTGTGAAGTGGTTTGATTCCAGTGACTTGGCTGGCTCTGTTCTGAACAGACTTTATTGGTTCAGTGACGGCCTGATGCTCTAATGACTGTAGATGTATATGTGTTGGTTTGGATCACCACACGGATATATTAACTAAGTCTAAAACATTGTGGGTACCAGCATTGAAAAAGGTCTAAAATATGAGCACAGTCACATGCATGATGTATGGTAAAACCACAGTTGCTTAGCTTGCAGTCATGTGCAAATCCAACAAATACTAAAATTGCTGACACTCAAGTAGTTTAGTCCAGTTTCAGTCATTCAAAACCCATTCCTATGAAACATCCCATGATAACAAAATCATGATAAAGCAAATGTACTACATAACAATAAAACCGACCATTGTGCTGTATTTGCACAAGTTATTTTTTAATCAGAGGATATGTTTTATTCTTCTGTTTTCATTTTAACACACACACACACCATCTCTCTCCTCACCTGCTCTGCAGTCCTGTGGGTCTGTAGATGGGAATGAAGTCGGCGTATTAAAGGCATCCCATTTCGTGACTGTCGTTTCAGTAACCAGTAGTTATGAAGCCTCTGCATGAACTGATTTTTCCTCTGGACTTCAACTCCTGTGCAGATCTTGTTCAATCTGTGGAGATATAACAGTTATACATTAAAACCTGCGTGGCAATACTGGTGGTCAAAATAACACCAATAACATGACCACAGGGTTAGGTCTTTTCAAGTGTTAATTCAATACATGTAAATAAAAAAAAATACTTTCAATGCACTGGATCAAAAACTAATTAGAGATGGCAAAAGTGTTTCCTTTGGGTCCCTGGAAGAATATTAATAATGTCTTGTAAGGCAATAGACGCTACAGTAAATTAATAAGGTATGCTGGGTATGTAAATTTTGACAGTATGCAAATGTCACACCTGTGAGAGGGGATCTGAGGCACGAGCAGAACAGGCACAGTTGAGCGACGCGTTGACCCACCAAACCCTTTTGTATTCTTCTTCTTCTGGCCCTTGGTAGCCTTCTTACTTGGTGGTGAGGGGGGGCTTTGAGTGTAGGACCTTTGACCCCGGTTACCCCTGCCCCCCACCAGTCTCCCTTCAACCGACTCGTCTCCAGACCCATCCCGCCGAGATCCCACTGGGGAATGATGCTCACAGAAAGCAGTTTTCTTCACAGAAAAGGTGGTACCGTTAACGCCTGTCTCCCGGACCGGGTCTATTTTCATAAACAGGCCAGCCTTCTGGGCGCAGGTGACATGAAATGCCCTGTAACAGTTGGCTTTGTGGCACTGAATGGATGCTCCCCTGCCTTTCTGCTTACACAGATAGCAGGTAAGCTTCCAGCGAGCAGGAGGGATGTTCTTGACCCCCTCAACAGGCTCCAAAAACACCGTGTTGGCAAAGCACACCTCTGGGATCCATATAGCACAGACAACATGGGCCCAACGTCCATCACTTGTCTGTTTAAAGGCACCTCCTCGGTTTGGACAAAGCACACAGTCTACAGGACGGGAGGGGGACTGCAGGCAGCAGCGGCACAGCCACTGACCCTCAGGTACGTAGGGCACACCGTAACACTCCTGGTGGACGGCCAGATTGCAGATGTCACAGAACAGGATGACATTACTGTTCAGACATTCGTCATCCAGGCAGACGCAGCAGAAAGCATCTTCGTCGACGGCACTCTGGGACAGTGCCTGGTTGCGGGACTCCAGGATGGATTCCCTCTCCAGGCGGTCAATCAGCAGTTCAAAAGTGTCTGGCGGTACGGAGGCATGGCCGTCAGACACCCTCTTTTGGTTCACCATCTCCAGCCAGGCCAGGTCCTCCTCGTCCATGTCGTACTCAGCCACACTGTCCTGTTCCTCCAATGACTTTTCTATGTAACGATAGTAGGCTGCTGGGAGAGGAGGTGCCTCTGAGGGGCAAACTGAACTCAGCACACGAAAGGTGGGCTCAGGCAGAGGGCTTTGTTGGGACGGGTGCTGGAAGGAATTAGGAGGTCCTGTGTGCTGCTGCGAGCCAGACCGTTGGTTCTGGTGAGATGTATTTTTACCACTCCTCCTGCTTTTACTGTTTGAGGGTTTCCTCCACGATCTGGTTTTACTCTGCGTTTGTTCACTGTTCTCCTTGTTGCTGTTGCACTCAGCAATGTCCTGGGCCATCATCTCGTCTTCGGTAATAACCGGCAGAGGATCCGTGATGTTAATCCGATGGAGCCTTCCGTCTAGGTCCACTTCCACTATCTTCTGTGCCTGAGCGTATGTCAAAGTCTCCCTGGATGGAGAGAGCTGCAGTCTGTAGGGCGAGGGCGACCGCAACTGGCCGGACAATCCCCTGCCCCTCCCTCTCCCTCTGCCTCGACCCCTACCCATGTTGAGTCCGCTAATAACTGTGTCACATAACCACCTCCTCACCTTCCGCATGGGAGTTTACACCAGCTCCCTAACAGATACAAAGAAGAAAAAAATATTTAATCCAATGATTCAGGTTTCCATGGAATTTGTGTAATTATCTATTAGGTTTACAGCAGCTGTTGTTTTGTCATTATTGTACTGTATATGTTGTTTGTACTCCAAACCATATACCCACAGTCTCTAATCCATAAAATCTAAATCTGATTTCACTGGGAAATAACTATTTATTATCAGGTTATTATCAGTATCGTCAGTGTTGGTAGTATGATTGTGCTATTTCAATTGAAAATCTATGTAAAGCCATGAAAAAATTAGATATCACCATTCGCCCTATAACTGACTTAATTCGGGAAACCCTCCCTCTTTATCCCACCGAGACTGTTCAATACTTTACATTCTACGTCCTTGCAGTTCAGGGTATATTTTCTTGTTCATAAATGCTATGGGGTAAGAGAAAGAAGCCAAAAAAACAGTGGTTAAAATGTTGCCATTATCCATTAATAACTAATACATTGATTACAAAATGCTGCTAATGTTATATAGCTCGTTCAGTGTCAATTAATTGTCTTTTACCTTGATTAATCATATTCCTTTACTGCTGCCAATATAAGTAGTCCCCCCTTTTTGCAGTTTTGGTAAGATTTGTTCATTGTTCTTTTTGTTTTTGCAATCCTGGACACAACAGTTACTATGAAAAAGGGGTCAACTCCGCTGCTGGTGTAATGAAAACACAGCATGTACTCTTGCTGCACAAACACAACTACAGTAAGTTGTACTGCTTGCAGCATGCACATTAGCTGTCTCTCCATTGGTCCAATGGGGAGTCTGTAACGTTGCAACGTTTTTCCCCGCCCAATCAAATGCCGGCATTCTCTACCCCCCCCCCCTTGTTGCTGTGCGTAGTTAGGTTGCAGGGCGCTAAATACCAACCCGAGTATCTAACATCTGTCAGCCATTTTAAGCGCACAACAGCAGAGACAACGTTTGGACTGCAAGTTGATTAGCAGCCCAATTATACATGTCAACAGCAGCCAGAAAGCAGACGCACTGTATGCACCGTGCCTAAATGCATAAATTACGTGCATGTATACATTAGATCACGACACTGAACGTTCAACGTTTCGGGTATTGCTTTGTATTAGAGACCCCTGCAAAAATACCGTCTCGCTGATGTGATAACGTCCCTCGGTAAGACAGGACACACACAAGTCGTGTAACAAAACGGCAGATTTCCTAAGCAACGCTGAAACATGCTGAACATGTCAAGGGTGGTTTACCTTGTGAAATCGTCGTCTGCAGTGCGAGTGTCAAATCAGAATAACTGCACCTAGCTAAATGTCAGCTAGTGACAGACTACAACCAAGGCGGACATGCTAACCGTTAGCTTAGCTAACCGGTAATTTCAGGAGCGACAGCGTCATTTTCAGCACTACAGTTCTCCGCTGTGACTTCGGTCAAACACAAGAACTCGACCCGGTTCCATAGCTATGGTTTAAACCTTTCAAACGATGCTGGCTCACGACTTAAGGGTAGACAAATCCCGAAGATATCAAATAAATGTTCCTTGGATGAGGATAAATATTCAGTCAAAATGGCTTGAAAAATACGCCCCTTTGGAAAAAAACACCTCAGCCAATTGTAGGTCGCCGCTTCACCTCGCATGCATCGCGCACCGATTTCTTATTGGTCAACGCAATAAACCGAATTCATCGAACTCAATCTGGAGCTCATACCTGAAAGAAGCGATTAGAAAAACAACGAGACATTTATCGCGCGCCTATGTCCCTCGTCTTCGTTTCCCACAAACCCCATATTGTACCTGTTATACACCTGCTATTTCTAAAGCTTCTTTTTTAAACAATCCAAAATCCAAACGTTAACAACCACAAAATAGAAGGGAAAAAAAGTCCTGCTGACACATTAGCATACGATATAGGATTTTAGACAGGATTAACAAGTAATGTTTTATTTATTCAGTCAAACTGTTAAAGTAGTGCAAGTCCATTCTTTTGCTGGAAATAGTTTGCCAAAAACATTCAAACTCAAAGTCCTCTTACTAGTTTTTTTGAGAAACTTTCAACATGCAAACCCATTAGCTGTCATGATTTCATACTCAGCAATTTGAGGACTTTTTTTTATTATTATTTCGTTTATTTGGATGGGACAATGCATATTAATGAACGTACAATATATATTGACGTAAATACACCGGATTTAGCACAAAGCTAATTTCCATCCGTAGTCCCAGACATGGATAAACAAACAATCAAAAAGAAAAATAAACAAATAAAACCTAATACCAAACAGACATAGAGCATTAAAAAGTGTCCATATTGGCTTAAAAGTCAGGCATAAAAGTTAATTATTTCATAGAAAACGCCAAAAAAGCTAGTAAGTGGACCTTGAGTTCAGATTGTTTTGTCAAACTGCTATTTCCAATGGTCAAGAATTAACTTTCATACTTGTTGGAAAGCTCAAAGGCTGTTATGATTTAATTTAATTTGAACATTTGTAGGACTTTCTGTCCATGTTGTCCAAGTTATGACTGTTTTGCCAAACTACTCCTGGCAAAACAGTCCTAACTCAAGGTCCACTTACTGTAGCTGGACCTTGAGTTCGGTCTGTTTTGTCAAAGCCTCGTTCAGAATGCCAGGAATACATTTCTGATAGGGAAATGCTGAGTCCTTATTTATATTTTATCTAACATTAGCTTAACCATCAGATTCCCAGAAAAAATACAAACGACATGACCTCAGAATGAGCTACTTCTTAAAAGTGTACAAGTCAAACATACAACATAGTTACACTTTTGTCACATATGTACTCATATAGCTTCTGTTTTATGTTTTTTTTTTTTCTTCTTAACTTTGTCTTGGTTTGTCTTTATTTGTCTCGTGCTACCTGTGGATAATATAGCTCTGTGTCTCTGTTGGTTTGTCCCTGCATGTAGGTGCAGTGAAAGCCTTTGTAAAACAAAGTCACATTTATGAGCATACCTGACATAAAAATGATTTAGCGTGATTCCTCTTTTACTCTATTACACCAAGGACACTGAGGTAATGTCCTCAGTATTGTTTCTGTGAATTTATGAGAATTTAATTACCTAAAGAGGGGTTTAGGCTATGTTCTACAATAACAGATTATTGTAAGGTAGATTAAATAATAAAGCAATGATAAAGCAGTAAAAAAAATAGGCTCTAATGATATTTTTAGTATATGATTTAATGTAGGCTATATTCCTGTAAGTGTGAAGAATTATTTGAAACAGCATTAAGACGATAATGTAGGGAGATAAAATGTACACAAAAAATAATTGAAGAATTAAATGAATAAATGTAATGTGGAATCATTAACACAGTATTTCCAAGACCCTACATTACATATATCCTTCACACATATTCTTTATATTAGAATATTACAAATATTCTGGATGCCTCCCTGGGGAGATGTTCCAGGCATGTCCAACCGGGCGGAGGCCCCGAGGAAGAGCTAGGACACGCTGGAGGGACTACGTCTCTCGGCTGGCATGGGAACGCCTCGGTATTCCCCCGGAAGACCTGGAGGAAGTGTCTGGGGAGAGGGAAGTCTGGGCGTCTCTGCTTAGACTGCTGCCCCCGCCACCCGGCCCGGATAAGCGGAAGAAGATGGATGGATGGATGGACATATTCTTTATACTTCAATCAGCTGAGCTGACAAAAAACTACTCCATTAGAATAAGTGTAGCTGATTTTGTGACTTGGTTATGTTGGTACTAGATTTGACAGTAATTTTATGGGTTAAAGGGCTATCAAAGCCAACAATGATTTTTACTAAATTAAGTACATCCACTTGCAGGAGTCGGTGCACTTACTTCAAATTACAGGATGATCATATGCCAGCGCTGAGATACAATCATTTTACCACGCCAGCAGGCTTTTGTTGAATTACTCACTTTATAGTCTGAACGATCTAGCTCAAACATAGTCTGATGAGCTGATCTCTGGCTGACTCAGTTCTTTAGGTCACTAGTGTCACCACAGGAGCTATAAAATGCCTGCTGAACACACACAGTGACTAATTCAATCCGCTGTCTCGTTATAGAGACAATTCCTGTTGCCTTGACACTCTAATTGATTTATACGAAGTAATATCAAGCTTTTCAGCTATTAACTGAGCACAGGCCTTCACTGTAACTTGAATTTATAACATCATTTATAATCTATTATATTGTTATATATTAGATCTTACTCTAAAATTAAAGCTGCCAGAGTGTTTTTAACCAGCAGCAATATTGCCTATTGATCCAGAAGTTAACGGTGAAATATAAATAAAAACAAAAAATTAATTCATAGGATTGAACGAACATGCCTGTCTACGCTTGCTATTTTCTCCTGGCTCCCTGCTAGCTTTAAATAGATTGGTAGTTTTTATGTGTGCCCTAATGCCATAATGAATCATCATCATTTTTATTTATTCAAAACTTTGCTGAGCCTCTAACATCTTTCCAAGGTCATCACACATCTACACAAAGATAACATGTTTGGTTGGGTCTGCATGAATATGTTCATACAACAGGTTTTTTCTCTCTGTGTTGCAACATTTTGATTAGTCTTCGGGGCCTCACTGTGGTCAGATTTTTTCCTTTTAAAATGTTAACAAAGAGCAGAGAGTGCTGCAATGCTGCAAAAGCTGATGCCACAGCTTCTTATACTGAGCACAAATTAATCTAATACACACACAACAATCATATTTGTTTTAGTCCCTTTAATCTATATAAGCCATGTGTATGTAATTCATTGCACTAAAGTGGTTTCAACATTTCTACCTACAGAATCACATTTTCATAATTAACTTTAGATTTCTATAAATGTAATAGACAGTGAGTGACAGCTGCTTCAGGAGCTTCAAATATTCAACTTTGATCATAAATGTAAATGTCATAAAACCAGTGATACTCAGCTTGACTACAATACAAGTATAATGTTATTGTTCTATAGCAAGATGATGTGACTCTGATGCTTTTTTATTAATTTATTAAGATATTCTTCAGAGCCATTTTTAGTATAAATAACCACATTTTGTTCAACAGTGGAAATTCTAAACAGTATTTTTGCAGTGGATATGTTCATACCTCATGCTGCTTCTCCACACCCCTTCAAATTTCTTCCACTTTCTCCACCCACAAAAGCTTTGTTGGCTGTCTTAACACATTTGACTCTAAAAAACTTCAGATCAATCTGCATCACAGTCGAGCTCACTGGGGTCTGTCTGAAGTCTGACGTGCCAATCCAGCAGTCACATCTTGGACTCTTGTCAGGTAAGGACATCCATCAACTCTCCTCAATGGTTGTCGGTCTCACTATTTAATGTGTTGATTTGATTCACATGTTTGCATTTGTATCAAGAAACGTCTTACTATACATGTATTTAAATTAATCCATGTGATTTATGTGATGCACAACCAACCACTATTTGTCTTTTTAAAACTTGTAGGATGCAAATCAGGACAATCAGGATGCTGTTTGGCTTGTTTGTATTGTCTGCTGGGTTTATCGTGGACACAGGAGTATGCACTGCAGGTAAGGAACAATTTTTTTATCACAGGTTGTACTTATGCTGAAGTAATACTAACACACCCAATCAATTTAACAAATGTAACCAGGCTTGTTAGATAACACTGACTCATTTTTAACCTCATACCATGTTGAAAGTGACTGAATATACATTGATGTAAAAGCTGGTCTGATTGACAACATTCTAAAATTAATTTTTGTCAGTTTACTCTGATATTTCAAAGTCTGACCCGGTCACTGCATTTGTAATTCAGTGTGGTTACAGCTTGCTTTATTTCTGTGCCAAATTCCTCATGTTTTCACTGCTGGATTTGGTCTAAAAAATGTTTTGGGTTTGACGAGACATAAATACATAAACAGTCAGCTCGGATCAGGATCAAACAGTAGCGCCACATCCTGTCCAACTTTTGTAGAAAAACAGAAAAGGAAGCAAGCCAGCTGACACTCTCAGAAAAAACGGTAATAAATCAACTGTATGGAGCAAACAAAGGCCCTGTGTTTCAGAGTGGCCAAAAAGTGACAGGGCCTTGAAGAGCTTGTATACGTGTCATCTTTTGAAAAGGAGGATCTGATGGTTGTCAGGATCACCCTGTGGTGATGGATCCCCAAGGCCTTGGCCTGAACTGAGGCTTTTGATACTCTTTGACTGCCCTCCCATCTCACAGTGCCATGGCATTGAGACTCTTTGAATTAAAACACTGCTCTAAATAGATTGTGTAGTGCAAATCGTTTTCAAGTATCCTAGGAGAGAGGCCAGATCTCTAGGAAACCGGAAACCAGTTGTGACTAGAAGGTCAAAAAAAGCCCCACGAAATTCACCTCAGACATCTCTGCATGTCAGTTTAAGGTCTGAAGATGGCCAATGCACAAAAGGGTCTTTGATTCTGCTAAATTTGGGTTGGACATCAGCTGTGAAAAACATTTGTCAAAGTCAAAATAAACCGATAATCAATTGCTCTCTTACTCTAATGTATCCCCATTATTTATTGCCCCTCATACCTTTTCAACTTTCAAGTTTCAACTGGTCAAGACAAATGGCACTTGTACATCTAAAATAGTGATTCCCAAAGTGGGTGCCAAGGCAGCCTGTGGATGGGCCACTGGTGCTGTTGTTTTGTTTATTTTCATTTATTTATTGTACATTTCTAATAATGTTTCACCACATAATAATGAAGAAGGCAACATTTACATCATCTACATTTCATATCACCTTTCAAACATATCAAAACTGAAGAATTAAGCAATAAAAACAAAAATCATATGAAGAAGAATGAGAGTCTACAACTACGAGAGTCTACTGCTTTGTGAGGCTGTTCTTATGCACAGCCAGTGCCAGTAATGCTTACATCATAAAAGTCAAGGGATGATCAAAATCGTCAGGATTCATCCTTCGGGAACCATGAATGTCGGTACTGATTTTTGTGCCAAGCTATTTGGTAGATGTTGAGATATTTCACTGGATAGGTGAAAACTAAGACTTGCTGGTGGCGTTAGAGGAAAAATCAGGGGATCACTAAAGTCATTGTGATTCATCCTCTGGGAACCATGAATGTCTGTACAAATTTCCATCTTAATCCATCCAATAATGGACCAAAGTGGTGAACCGACCAACAGACCGACATTGCCATCCCTAGGGCCATGCCGCTAACATGGCTAAAAATAGTCATCAGTTGCTCTGTTATTTTAATGTATCCTAATAATTTATTCCAGTGGTTCCTAACCTTTCTGGCATGTGAACCCTTATATTAAACCAATGCATACTTGTGACCCCTCATCACAGGCTATGGCCTTGGTGTGGACATGAGCTGTGAGCAGTTCAAACAACGAGATTTTTTTCTTTTTGATTTTGTCTTATTTAAAACTTTTAGAGGCCCGAAGAGTAAAACGATCCAGCATTTCAGAAAACAAAATGCAAAAAATTGAGAAAAGCAAGAAAAAAATGAACAATTTTCTGAAACTGATTTTTCTTTCTTTTCCCTTTAATCATCTGGTGACAAACTCAGATTTATTTTCAGATCCCTTGGGGAGGTCCTGACCTCCAGGTTGGGAACCACTTATTTATTCCCCCTCATATCTCCCTAACTTCCCAGTTTTTATAGACACGATGAACGGTGCTTGTATCTAAAAGTTATCATATTAACGTGTTCCTTACTTTCCCCTTCAACATCACTGCAATCAGAGCTGAGAATCACAACAATAAAGGTAGTTCATTTGTTTCTTTCAAGTCAATAGTAAAGGTAAATACACTATTTAAGATAAAACACATTTCACTGATTTTTTTACATATTTTCTGTTAGCAAGAGCCATATGCAATGTCCAAAGGCGCACAAATGGAGGGCTTTTGCATGGACCTGCTGTCTGAAGTAGCCAAGAAGGTCGGCTTCAAGTACAAAGTGCAGCTGGTGAAAGATGGTTCATACGGCAGACAGGATGAGAACGGGAACTGGAATGGGATGATTGGAGAGGTGGTGAGAGGCGTGAGTACATGAAAACTGACATTTGGAGGGGCCAAAGGGCAGAAAACCACTCTGTAGAAGCTTGAATTACCCAGCTGGCATCTGTGACTCACAATTGACACATGCAAAATAAATGAATATGTTGTATGGACATTATCAGCAGGTTTGTTGGTGCAATTCAAATTTCTTAAATTCTCTCAAAGTAAGTATTTATGCATTCCCTGCAGGAAGCAGACCTTGCGATTGCTCCGTTGACTCTCACTGCAGCTCGGGAGAAAGTGGTGGGGATGACCAAACCGTTCATGCAGACAGGAATCAGCATCCTGCTGAGGAAGGACATCTCAGAGGCAACAGGCTTCTTTGATTTCCTGACCCCCTTTTCAGCTGAGACTTGGGGTGGCATATTCATTGCCTACCTGGGGACTGCTATTTCCATCTTTATTGTTACCAGGTTGGTGATGCAAGTTGTTGGAGTAGTAGTAATTTTGTGATAATTGCGATTTATGTCTTGCTATTTATTGATGTGCTGTGGATTTGAATATGATTTATACTTCTTGTCTGTAGATATTTTCAGATTTCTGCTCGCAGCTGAATCCCGTTGTCACATTAATAAGTAATATTTTTATGCAAATGCAGACTCAGTCCATGTGAGTGGAGTCAGCCTCAGAGTGAGAAGAACAGATTCAGCCTCCTCCACAGCCTGTGGTTCACAGCTGGAGCTCTGACTCTACAAGGTAAACAACAAAATCAGACACTTTGTATGCCACCAAATAGAGATGGGAATCTCTTCCTCACTTAATGAATTTGATTACTGATTTGTTTCTTTTCTGGATATTCTCTCCCTGTTTGGCTTGTGACATTTTTACTGTACTCTTTTTGGGTCAGGTGCTGGTCCTCACCCCAAAGCTCTTTCAGGACGTGTCATCTGCTGCAGCTGGTGGTTATTTACCATCGTCCTCCTGGCTTGTTATTTCTCCAACCTCAGCTCCTCTAAGACCTCTGAGTCCACTCATCTGACGGTGAAAGGGTTTGAGGACTTGGCCAATCAGGACATGATTGAGTACGGCTGTTTGGCTGGCTCTTCCACGCTTGCCTTCTTCAAGGTACAGGTACATCAGATCACTTATGGGTCCCCCATCTCACTGCTTTTTCTCTAATTCTGTTATTTCTTCATCCAGAATGCAAACAATCCAGTGTACCGCAGAATCTATGAACACATGGAGAGAACTAAGAGCTTTGTTTCATCTATGGACGAAGGGGTCCAGCGTGCAAAAGAGGGAAACTTTGCCTTTATTGGAGAGTCTGTTTCTTTGGACTTGGCAGTAGCACGCCATTGTGAACTGGTCAGAGCACATGAAGTCATTGGCATGAGGGGATACAGCATTGCTGCTGCCCTTGGTGAGGCTACCCTTTTCATTAAACAATAAAAATAAAAAAAGAAGGTATAATTAACATCAAATCTATCAATTTCCTCAAGGCTCACCCATCATAAAGAACCTCAGTGTGGCAATCCTACAACTGAGCGAGGCAGGGGAGCTGGCTTACCTGCGAAGCAAGTGGTGGGCCAGCAGCTGTATAGCAGACAAGTCCAAGTCTTCAGCTGCGCAGCCGCACAGCCTTAAGGGAATGTTTCTGGTTCTTTCCCTGGGCCTGGGCCTGGGTGCACTGCTGGCTCTCCTGGAGCTCACCTCCAAGAGCCGCAGAAGTGCAGCTGAACAGAGGGTATGTGCAATGCATTCTC
Organism: Coreoperca whiteheadi; assembly: GCA_011952105.1. Classification (NCBI taxonomy): domain Eukaryota; kingdom Metazoa; phylum Chordata; class Actinopteri; order Centrarchiformes; family Sinipercidae; genus Coreoperca; species Coreoperca whiteheadi. The sequence continues at coordinate 19,245,464 of CM022473.1, forward strand.
AAATCACATAACTTCTGTCAGTTGAATAAAACATCCATCGCCTATTTCGTTAACGTTCCAGGCTCTAAATCAAACAGCCTTGCTTTTTGCGTCACAATGTGTTTTTGCGTTTATTCAATTGGATTTTAAACAGTTTTGTAAGCTTGAAGGTGGCAACGTTTGCTCAACCATTTATGGACAAGGCAATCTGTTAAAGTTTAAAGTGACTGCAATTTATCAATTGGTTTTCACATTTGCTTTAGAAAACCAAAATGCAGACAATAACCAAACTCAGAAAGTCATATTCACTCATCCACACAACTGTGTAAACTATTTACATTACATTAAATGTATCCACATGCTAAGGAATTGATTTGATTCACTACTGTTTATATTTATACATCCTTCCCACAGAAATCCTGCTGCACTGTGCTGACTGAAGAACTGAGTCTGCGCTTGAGGACCAGCAAAGCAAACAGACCCCAGGAAAATGTAGACAAAGACAAAGAAAAAGCATAGAAACATCATGGAAATATGTTGTTTTAGCAAGTCTGAAAACTGTGATTCTTTTAACTTTTAGTTTTTTTTGTTTGACAGGAATATTAGGTTTTGACCTTTCGTACTTGTAAAGATACATCAGATAAAAAAGAAAAAATATTAAATAAAAAAATTAAATAACTCACATTTTATTAAAATAATCAATTTATTGATTTTCAAGTACGAACACTACTTAAATATTATTAAAAAAAATATTAAAATGATCAATGTTTACACTTAAAAACTCAAAATTTGACTAACAAATCGTGCTCATGGACTTAGTTACTTAAGTTACTTTTTTTACGGAGACCGGGAGGGGACATGGACGTAATTTTTTTATAAAGCGTGCGTGTGCATTTTATAACTCGTGTAAAGCGCGCATGCAACAAACACAAACACAAATAAAAGAATTACATCCATGTCCCCTCTTGGGCTCCATACTTTTTTATGACTCTGTATCACACTGTTTTGTACAGTTGGCAATGGCATCACATGATTTCAACATGTGAATCAAAACAATTTCATGCATAAAAACCGTGTGGATTGTATTCCAGCAGGCCTAGAATAATAAAAACTGTCTAATTCTGCATGGTGTCTTCCCATTTATCTAGAAAGGAAATCAGAACTGCTTTGTGACTCTGTCGCCCCCACATCATCCTCCCACACCTCCTTTTGTGTGTGTTGTTTCTCTTTTTCTTCTTCTTATGAAGGATGTTGTTGTCTTTGGAGTCGCAAATCTAAACTGTGCTCTAATCTAAAAGAAAAAAAACCCAATGAAAACAAAAGCCATGATTTAATACATACACTTCACTTTTGTATCTGCAGTCCTCTTTCTTTTACTTTTGCAAATGTGAATCACACATCATCTATGACTCACCATTTAGAAAAAGCGGCGATTTACAGCGGATCTCTCTCATCCTCTGGTCAAAAAGAGCCTTCATCTCCCTCTGCAGGGTGCCGTCACGTTGCTCTGCCCCCGCCGGCACACAGGAGGGCACAAACTCCAGACTGTCAGTGCTGCCGTCACTGCTGTTGGAGGTGCTGTCAGACAGGCAGAGGCCGTTTGGTATGGGCCTCACCTGGCTGCTGTAGCTACCGCAGTTTTGTGCTCGTGTCTGCCAGAGGAAAGCAGGCTTGCTGTTCACTATCGCCGTCTGAGAAGAGGTAGTCTGTTTTCGAGGGCAACTGCGTGAGCGGGCCTCTGTTCGTGTGAATAGTCTGGGGGTGGCTGGAGCCTCTAAGGTCCGTCTCACCCTGGCAGGGGACGATGGGGGGATAAGTGGAGAGAATTTGGCTTCAGGCTGGAGCAGAGGCTGTGGCACGGGCTGAGGCTGAGGGAGTGAATCAGTCTGACTCTGAGTTTCTGGTGTTTGCTCAGGGTCAATGAAAATGTCCTTGTCTGGCTCTGGTTCTGTTGCTAATTCCTCCGATTGTTTAAATGTCTGAACTGTCTCCTGCTCAACACAGTTTGACTCTGGTGATTCATCAGGTTCGTTCTCCAACTCTTCTTGAATTGTATTTTGGCTGTCAGGAGCAGGACCATCAGGGCAAGAAGCCTGGGAAGAGGTCTCAAGGTCAAAGCTATCGGCGTTCACACAGGGAGCAGCCCCCATGTGGTGGGAGTCAGTGAACGACATCCGGCTGAAGATCCCTCTCCTTGTCTCTGGTGGTTCATGAATTTTAACTCTGTGAGCTCGCCTCACTGGCTCACTCATGGCCCCTTTGTGGATGGCAGCTTTGGCTGCTGGCCCTTGTACCAGAGGAGATATTTCCCCATTCCTGCTGTCCTGAGAGAGGGTGTCCAGATCCTTGCGGAAGTAAAGAGCGCGTCCATCTTCTGAGGACAGGACAGAGAAATCTAGAGATGGCTGCTTTTGATGACCCTTCATATGCTTCTTGGCAGCTTTTTGGATATGTTTTCTGGCCGCTTGCACCGCATTTGTGGGTTTGATCTGATTTACAAAGGACACCAAAGGTTTTAAAATAGAGTTGTCAGATGAAGCTGAAATTAGATTTGTGAGTTTATTTTGAGAAGCTTACCTTTCCTGTTATATCATTGATAGCGACATGAACAAAGATGGATGACTCTGCCATCCCCTCCAGATAAACATGCCGAAAACCTACAAGTTTTACATAAAAAAATCATGTTAACCTAAATTTCACTTATATTAAAGGAATATTTTGAGATTTTGGCAAATACGCTTATTTGTTTTCTTGTCCGGAGTTTGCGAATTAACGTCTTATGTCTTGTTTATTTGATCGCTACAAAAACGTAACGACAAGTAAGAAACGACAAGTTGTGGTTTTACAAAGGGTTATGTGTGGAACTATTTCTTGGCCAGTTGCAACATCTTCCTGGAGTGTTGTCATCATGTTGAGACTCCAGGAAGTTACTACAGGATATAACTTGTTACGTTTTAGAGGTGATGGCACTTTTGGAAACAGCCAGGCTAGTTATTTCTCCCTATTTCCAGTGTTTATGCTATGCTAAGCTAAGCTAACTTGTTACTGGCTGTAGCCTTATTGATCTGACAGACATAAGAGTGGTATCAATCTTCTCATCTTCTCTGCAAGAAAGCAAATAAGATTATTTCCCAAAATGTCGAACTATTCCATTAATGTCATTTTTTTTCTGGAAACTAAACTCACATTTTTTCCTCATTAGAAACGATATTTAAAAAAAAACAACTAGCACACACTTTTGTGTACATAGGGGATATCTTATCGTGTAACCTACCTGGCATCAAACTGCTGAAAGCAACAGTCCTCTGTCCAATGAAATCTCGTCCAATAGGATCATGATCCCACACTTCGAAACGCACCAGGGCGATCTGCGGCATTTGAATGTTGAAGACAAGGGTCTCCTCCCACATTGGGTTGAAACCTGAGTGACAGTAGAAGGGAAGTTACACACTTAAAAATATGAAAGTCGACTGTCTGTTATGAGCTTAGTATTGCAAGATGTATTTTGTGCATATACCATTATCATCCACCACCCTGGTCTGCTGCTTGCAGCAATCAGCAGGTATACCAATTATCTCAACCTCAACAAAGGGATCGATAATCTGGATATAGAAAAACACAAGCAAAAATAGCTTTTTAGTATTAAAAAAGATCTTTTTTAAAAAGATCATTATATGGGGTTTTTTTTGTCTTAATTTGATCGCGACAGCTGTAGAGGGACAGGAGAGAGAGAGGGGGGATGACATGGAGCAAAGGGGTTGGATTCAAATTGGATTTAAATGGGCCGCTGTGGTAAAGAGTCAGCCTCGTACATGGGGCACTCACCAGGTGATCTAGCAACGCTCCGAAAAATATTTTTTTAAAAGGTTTGTCAGGTGTCTCAATAATAGATTATGTCTGCAGTATGTTGGCCTCACCTCTCCTCTGTCCCCAAACATGGAGTCTTTGGGTTTGGGAAGTTGCTGTCCACTGATGATCTTCAGCACTAACTGAGTCTTTCTGTGTCCTGGTAGAGGATCCTCCAACATGGGGTTAAAGGCAGCTGAGAAAAAACAAGAAAATTGACTACCCCCTCACAAGTGGACAGCTGTCTTTAAAGGACCAGTGTGTAGGATTTAATGGAATCTAGCGGTGAGGTTGCAGATTGCAACCATGTGAATACCGCTCGCCGCATCCTCCCCTTCCAAGCATGTAGGAGTACCTATAGTAGGAGTAAGATATTATATTCCATTTCTGCCATATTCTGCCAATAGATCTCCATAAATCTTACACCCTGGGCCATTAACTCTGCACAATTTGCATACACATACCTTTACACATGCACTTAGGCCTCAGAACATATCCACAGTTTCCATTGCTTGAGAACTTGGCTCGGTTCAGTTCAAGCATACGGCCCTCTGTTTGATAATTCATTGCAACTAAAATGAAACATCAACATACATACATCAATGAAAAGCTGCAGAAATGCTAAGCATACCTCTCATTGTAATTGTAAACAGTCTTACCCATATGGCATCCCGCGTTCCAATATGGCTGTGGGTTGAAGTTGCTCGAGTCCACTCTGTAGTTGGACGGGTAGACTCTTAGAAGTTGGCGCTGGTTGAAACGGACCAACTCACCCGGCTTCAGCTGTAAGATCTGGTTCATCACAGTCTCGTTGAGGGATGATACCTGCCAACTGTTCGCAAATGCTGCCAGACAGAAAAACACAGCATCAAACATTCATTCTTTAAATATATAATATACTGTAAGATTATACGTGTGATAAAAATAAAAGATTTCAGATTTGATGTTTACTGTGAAGACCCTCTACCTTGTGTTTCTATGTCATGCACGCGGACAGACTTTGTGTACTTGACCAGGTCAGACAGAGCTCGGGACAACCTCATTGTTTTCCTCTTCCTGAAGGGAGAGTTATAGACATAAAAGTGTAAAGTGCAGTAGGCTACAACCACTGATACTAAGAGCATTAAATGGCTAAAAATACTAAATTCAATGACTGGCCTTACTTGGGATGGTAAACAATTTGTGTCCTCTCCCTGCTGCAGCTGTGTTCTGACTCGCCATCAGACGTTGTCTTGTTTTTCACTTTGATTCTCTTTTTCCTCTGAAAAAAAGAGCAGTCACTTCCATGTTTACACAGTTATTACATTTTTTGTCCTCTAAATAACTTGTTTAAACCCGTCAAATATATTATTTACAATTTTTCTGATGGTGGGAAAAGACTGCAACAAGTAGAAGGGCCATATAAAAAGAGACTGAGAAAAGAAGACAAGGGCTGACCTTCCGTTTGAAGCTCCTTATGATCGATCTACCGAATCGCCTCTTCTTCTTGGTTTGATTGGCAGAGGTAACACTGTTCCTATCCTAAAACAATCAAACATAATCCATAATTATGCTAATCTATCTATCTATCTATCTATCTATCTATCTATCTATCTATCTATCTATCTATCTATCTATCTATCTATCTATCTATCTATCTATCTATCTATCTATCTATCTATCTATCTATATATC
>CM022473.1:19250987-19445081 GCA_011952105.1 Coreoperca whiteheadi
TCTATCTATCTATCTATCTATCTATCTATCTATCTATCTATCTATCTATCTATCTATCTATCTATCTATCTATCTATCTATCTATCTATCTATCTATCTATCTATCTATCTATCTATCTATCTATGGTGTTAATTTTTCATTTGCCTGTGCATTATCATCATTGTCGTCTTCCTCCTCTTCCTCATCCCCAGTGTCTTCATCAGACACGTCACCCTCCTCTGCATCAGGATCAATGTTTGTTGGCAGCTTTTTCCCCTGGAAAACAAGAATTAATGATTGAGTATTATAAGTCCATGTGTGATTGTGGTGTGTTTTGTGTGCTGCACATTATTAATACTTTGTGTGAGCAACCTTTTCAGCTCAGGATTGAACGGCATATGGCAGCAAATATTGCTAAAAACAATTTTACCTTGACCAAAATTTTCCCTTTCAGGATCTCAGGGGAGGGCAGCTTCTTGCATTCATGTATGTTGACGCTGGACAGATCCAGTTTGTCCTGAAGCACCTCTCTCAGATACTCAGCCATCTTCTTCTGCTGAGGCACTGTGCAGTGGTTCTCTATGGACAAGATCACTGGGTACCTGGGGGTGGGGGGGGGGTGATGATACCTGAGCTACAGAGCCAGCGTGACACACAGGCATGATGCTTTTTATTGGAGGTATCACTATCAGGAACCCGAAGCACTTACTGTGATTTTGTGAAGGCGTATTTGTTAATTGTTTCAACAACATCTTTGAAGAGAATTTTGGATGTCAAGGTGTAGCCATGATGAATGATGGGCTCCCCGTCAGGCCCATCCCAGCAGTCCACTGAGAGAGGAGAAAAAAAGAACAAAACAGATGAGGGTGAATGAGTCACCTTGTCCTTAATGTCATGAAATCACAGTGAAGAGAGTTGACGTTCTGGTTTTGCAGGCTCTTACCCTCCACACAGCGACAGCCTGCCTGGAGAACATAGGCATACATTTCCACTCTAGACTGAGAGAGCAGCTGGTCTCCTGTCAGGTAGGTGTTGTGTGAGGTGGCAATGAAGTAGTTATTCAAAGGCTGCGTCATGTCCTGGTTCACATGATTGTGCTCTGGGTTGAAGATATCACCTGCAGGACTCCTCATGAAGTTGGTAAAACCTGAACCAATAAAGTTCCAGACCAGGTGTGTTATTTGTATGTTGATGTGACATATGTGATGTTATTGATTCTCATCATCAAATTTGTTGTTAAGAAGGTTGTTATAAGCAAGTTCCCCATACCATCAATACCCAGTACCATACACTGCAGGTTCTCAGGACATGGCTCAAACCTGGCCACTATATCAACTAGATGCTCTCTGGCCAGACCTCGCATCTGCAAATAAAACAATATCAGGAATGCCACGTTTGGTTTAAATGATCCAGTATTTTACACACGTTTCAGAAGGGAAATGTTTTATTGTGAACTAGCAGCAGTAGGAAAGTTCTTTTAAGTTCTAAGTTCTTTTACATCAAGGCTTAAAACTTTTTTGTTTGCCTTGTATACCTTTCATTAAATGAAATTTGGGACTATACATTTATGTCTCGCAATGTACTTTAGCGGCGCTGTAACTTTTATTCTACTGTTATATCTGTTTCATTCAAACCTAGCTCATTTTTATCTTAACATTGTCTTTAATTCTATTAAAACTGTAATAAACAGTGAGACTGATATCAATTAGATTAGATTAGAATCCCTTGTAAATGTTAAGGCATTTTTGAATCATCAGGAATGGCAGACTTTAAAGAGAGGCGATAACAGAATGTAAATACGTTGAATGGTTATTGTTGAAAAAATGCTGACCATGAATAGTGTCAAAAATGGGTTTTGATTCATAAAAAAACAAAGTATAATAACTTTAAAATAAATACACACAGTTTCCACCAAACATGAAGGATTGGCATGAATCTTTTTACATTTTGTTGTACCTTCTGTTCATTTTCCAGAAAGCGTGTGAGGTCGTGAAGATCCATAACTTCTTTCTGATTGCTGTAGGAGATCATTATCAAGTAGAGGTCTCTGCGTGTGGAAATCATCTTGTAGAACGAACAGAATTCTTCAAAGCCCAGAGAGCCCTGGTTCTCATCCGTGTCTGCTTCCTACAGATAACGACAAAAGTATTTTTTGAGCTAGAAATAACTTTCTCAGTACGTGTGATTTGAGATAACCACCCTGCCATAGAGAATAGGTACCACCATACACCCATCTGAAAGATATATCTCTATTACCATCAAACATGATGGAACTCGTTCACAGAGAGTGGAAGACAGTAAGCTACTGAACTAGAGCAATATTGCAGCGCAGATAAAGCCATCTGTTCAGCAGTGGCCATATGGCCTTCCTGTGGCACTCTCCTGCCAAAATACTATACATATTTGTCTGCTGGCTTCATCTCCAGCCTCTTGTCTTACTACTTCTCTGACTGAAATGATGCAAAGCTCACATAAAGAATAGGCCTCTATAATGTATTTTCCACCGTAAACCACTTTTCTTGTTTGTTTTTGTAGTTTTTCAGGTTTCTTTCTGTTGTCAGTTTGCACACTGAGAAAGGGCGTCTGCCCATAGGTGTCATTTATAGTGGGGACGTGTCTCCACCACTTTTTGAAATGACTGATTTTCACCCCATCACTTTTTAAAAGCAAAATTTGTTGGAAGAATTATTTAAAAAATTAAATCAATGATTTGAGTTTGTTTTAAAATTAATATGGATAAATAAATAGAAATAATCTAATCCCTGCTCCATTTTAATTCATGTTCTCACATATCGATATTTAAACCTTGTGCTTAGAATGAGTCATGATTGGTTGAAGTTGACTCATGAATTCTTGCGAATGCTCTGTTTCTCAAATGTTAAAAAACTTTGCAACATCGAAACAGTAAGGCAGATTATCTTAACATCTAATGTTAAGGTTGATTTATTATCTTTAGTTAACGTTGTTAACGTTATTCCGTCAGTTGTTTCTATTTTGTCATATTTTTGGGTAGTGATACTGGATATTCTAAATGCACTGGAGCTTTCTTCAGTAGATTTTGACATTGTTCGACTGACATGGTATTGCAGCTGTGGATGTGACTGAACACAATGTGAATTATCTTTTGTAGCCATGTAGCCACAACTGACTGAGGCAACATTTCCACACAGGCTACTAGATATGTACTGAATATACGTACAAAGGTAGCTTTGATGGTGGTTCATGCTCATTAAACCTATGGCAGTTTGCAAATGAACCTTTGTGGATATAAATCTTACTTGAAACATCTGCCTGACTTTCTGCTTGGGTAAATTCACATTGAGTTTGTGGAGCAGCTGGTGAACCTCTCCAATGCTCAAAGTGCCATCTCCATTTTTGTCGGCCTCAGAGAAAGTCTGCTGTAACCACGTGAGCCTGCAGTTAAGGAGGAAACTATGAGGATCATGGTCAGGTCAGTTCTGTCAGATTATTCTCAACTTCTGGATGTTTTAACCTCCACTTTATGTATGTGGTGATGTATTTTTGATAATTTGTCATTTAGAGATTAAACACGTGTATGAGAGGCCAGGTAAAGGATATTGATCACGGGTACGTTGCCTCCGGGCCAAACTGTCTTCATCACTGATACCAGCCATGAGGTATTTCAGCCCAGTGACCCAAGTGCGGGCCTCTTCTGCGTTGGTGGAGACCAGGTCCAGGGACTTCACACGCTCCCCGTAGTAAATACTGAAGCAGTAGTTTGGGTCGAAGCGGTTGTCTGCGTACCGCCTGAAGATCTCTGACCTTTTCCCCTCGCAGACTTCATGGATGGAATCGATAGTTACTGAAACAGATGATCAAGAAATGTATGGGGGTTTATTCAGAGCTATCCATCATTTTAAATTAAGTGTGTTTGGGTCAGTGGTTCCAGTAATTGTCTATAGACTCTATTTGTGCTGAACTACTTGTGTGAATGTCTTTATTTATTTCAGATTGCCTATGGATACATGCTACTACTTCCATTTAATTGCCTCTGAAAGTCTCTTATTAGCGTCACATATGGATGTCCACATTTTCTTAGGGCTATTAAAAATGAAGAAATATTTGATGTAAATAATTGCATTTTTCCTTTTATTATGGATTACATACATGTAGAGGTTAGGTTAGTCCATAAAAATTCTGTGATAAAATGCCTTTTATTATAATTCTAATGTTGTCAGATATGATAGCTAATTACAAAACAGTAATCCAAGTAATCCGTAAAATCTATAAGCTTCTTGTTGTAACTGAAAGAAACCATGGGCTTAGAGCAGCATTATAACTATAACTAACAACAAGCATTTACTCAAAGTAAAATCTGCTCAATTTTTACTCAAGTCAAACCATGTCACCAACCTTTCTGACTCTATAGGGATCAAACACCTATAATTTGTCTAGTCTAGAAAAAACATCATAACCAATAGATAAAACAGGCAACTAGTGAACTTTTTACAGCCTGTTCCCCCATTAAGATACACAACTAAACATTTATGCGCAAGTTAGTTGGAACTAAACACAAGGAGGGGTTACAATCCAGTGTGAAAGGTCACAGAAGAATCAGAGCTATTACAATGTTGACTGATCGCAGCAATAGGTTTATGTGCAAGCCTCACTGGCCCCAGAGAAGAAAAGGTACTTAAATCTATTTATTATTAGTGATGGTGATGAGTTTTTGCCATGTGATCAGTGCTGAGTCCTGTGAAAATAAATATTAAAATGTCACAGTGGTGATGGCTCACTTTTGGCCTTGTCATGTTTCCTGGAGGGCCGCCACCGGATGCAGGACTTGTGCTCGTCCAGGTAAAAGAATCGGACCAATCCTTTTTTCTTCCCCTTCAGTTTGGTCATCTGAGTGCCAGCCTGCATGGTGCACATACACCTCTCCACTTCAGGAACACACAAGGAGACACATTATTTATCAAGAGTCAAATGGCTGTCCCTCTCTATTAGTCACGGGGATCATCACATTGTCATTTATTTACTGCCAATATCAGAGGGAGCACATGCAAATCAATTATTCAGTGTATTGCGTATTTAGTAATGTGTTATACTATAATGAAAGCTTGTGATTTTTAGGCCATTCATCCCTAGTCCATGTGATTCTTTCTAAGTGAAATGTAGCATGTTGCTGCCTAAGCTTGTACTTGGCAGTACAGCCTCTCCAATCAGGTCATATCATAATGATGAATCTAATGAAAAATAGTAACTGTTATAAAACATGTTAAAATGGTTGGTTTCAATTCAGTGTAATAATTATCACAGAATAAAATTAACAAATTGCTGTCAAATGGCTGAAGATATGTGTAGTAATTGGTAAATATCCATTTTACTAATACTGGAACAACACATTGAAAGAGTACAAATTTGGTGCTTTTTTTACGATAACCAATTGCACTAGTTGGGATATGTAGAGCATGTTGCTTTGGTATGTCTCCTCCCCTTAATATTAATATGGAAAAGACGTTTAAAAGCCACAAAAATAAATCCCCTGGGGGTGTGGGGGAGCATGTCCCCAGACCCCCCTACATGGGTGCAGATCCCAACCCTCTCAATGTTCAACCCAAAGTTAGGCCCTTGACAGGAAGACATTACAACAACCCCAATGGAATCCCTGAAGCAGCAGAGGTAGAGGTTTACCATCAAGCACTTGTTTATGAGATTATGCTGCGTCACACAGGGATTTAAGTAGCTGTATATGTGTTAATGATAAGAGGCAAAAGAAGCGAAAATATACACCTCCCTGAAATTATCTTTGTCTAAAAAACAAATCCATAAATTATCACTTGCCTCACAGTGATTAAAATTATTTCTCCGGACTTTTCTTTGCTGACGTTTCTTGCAACCTTTGAATGGTGTGTGCATAAGGTACTAAAAATAGCCATTCAGATCCAGTGCTTGTCTTGTAACATTCAGGTCATGGTGAAGTGGTGTGATTGTTTTGTGTGCTGAGAGCAGGTAACCTTTGTTTGTAATCTGAAGCTCAAATACATGTGACGCAACCTGGCACATCATTCAGGCTAATCCTAAAGGATTGTCTGCTGTCCATATGCCCGTTATCTACTCACAGGCTTACCTGCAACTCCATTCTGTTGTGTGAGAAATTCAATTGCAAGAAAATATCAAGTTTAAAGTTTCAAATTCACATGTACTGGTTTTAAAATGTTATATGTCTCCACTAAGGACATTAATAAGAGGTTAGTTTGCAGTAGCTTGTACGCACAACCTGTTGATATTCTTCAGTAATTTGAGTGTTTGAAAGCAATATAATTTCATGAGTCATTAGTGAATCTTACCTATCTGACCCAGTCTCCATTTCGGCTGTGCGACAACACTGCCACCAATCCAGAAAAACTCCTCTGCGAGTCTCGAGATGGATGCTTTCTGCCAGAGTTTTGGGGAGCTCATTATGGACTGGGTGGATGAATTCAAGGGACTCGAAGCCTGTTTCGCCTGATGAGAGGAGCCCTTACCAAGCGAGGGGGAGAACATTCCTGCTGAAAGCGATCCTAAAGACTGAAAGGTGGTCTTCTTGGGTGACAGAGATGAGAGTGGTGGGCTGTCACTCAGCCCGGGAGACAGAGGTGCCATCGCTGGGGTGCTGTTCATCCCTGAACTGTACATTTGAGTCCAACTCTCCTGTCCCATTCACAGCACATGAACCCACCTCCACCTCACTCTGCTGGGCTCGTCAGCCAAGTTTGTTTAAAGCACAGCTTCTCTCATGCAGATTTAAAAGTGTCAGCATATCCTCTTCTTCCAGTTAAAGTCTTCCCACATGGGATTGGGGAACAATATTCCCATCCTAAAGGTTCATTGCTCGAGATCTTGTGTCCAATAATCCGGTGTAGCAGTCATAGGTTCTTATGTGTTTTTGTATTTTTGCTCTGAGAGAAGGCGCACAGAGAAAGAGTGTGCAACATGTGTCAGTCTAAATCTTCCTCAAGCTGTAATCCTGGAGTGAGGCTTCAGCCTTGCTTTCATGGAGGGATTTTCAGGCAACCAGTAAGCCTCTGAAGAAAAAGTGGGATAGGAAGGGTGCAAACATTCATTTAACTACACTTATGGCAGTCTTTAAAGAATATAAAAAATATAGTAGCTTTAATAGTTTTTAGGATAGACAGTATCATGATTTAATAAGTTATAGTCGCATTGGTGCATTTGGCTATCAACAATCTTTAAGCATCCTCCCTTCAGCTGTGTGCAATGATGTCCCCCTAGAGGCAACTGTGTGACATACAATACACATATACCTATGTATGTATATCATGTTACAATATACAAAGAGATCCACTAATATTTTAAATAAATAGGACTATGAGTAGTACTCCATTTCCATTTACATTTAGTCATTTAGCTGACACGTTTATCCAAAGCGACTTACATATGAGGAAGACAATGGAAGCAAAAAAAGACATATGATATCAAGCTTTTAATTTTACTTTAAAGGCCCCACATATTCATGGTAAACCTACACAGGTGATTTAATTAATTTTGCCTTATTTTTGTCTGCACAGAGAAGACTTTCTCACTCCTCTGTAAGTTTTGTTGCATCTGTTAAAGTGGAATCAGTCTGGTGACATGGCATAATTCCCAGCAGAGCTCCATCTAATTTTAACCGGCATGAGTAGAGATCTAATCAGTGAAAACACCTGTGTTGGGCCTATAAAACCATCATCAGGAAAATATAGCGGTGTTAATGAACAGCAACTAATAAATACCAGGTGTGCCAGGTGATTGCTCAGTTGCATCAGTTTGGCTGATGATGTCAGTTGTTTGTAAGATGGGCCTTTTTCACAGAATACGTTAAGATATGTTACAATACGAAATGCACAGGTGTAAATAATAAAGTTAATGATGGTTGAATCCCTTTAGCTGCTTCAGTTTCAGGGTTGTGGTATTGTGCATGCTGGCTTTCTGTGACACTGTCATGGCTCACTGGGACACTTGAACAACATTGATATATTTAACGTTATTTGTGACACGCTTGCTTTTCCTACTATGATATGTCAGAATGTCTGTTGTGAAAAAGGGTTATCTTGGTATTTACTAATTGTTGTTTCCTGTATGACTCTGTTGTTTTTGGAGTAACTGTACTCTTATACAATATCCAATATGAAATAATTCAGTGGGCCTATATGTTCTTTTCAACATATACTTATATGCTAATTGAATAGGTCTCCACTTACACTGTTTCTCATACCAAAATTTTTGTGTATTTTTCACTCACAATAGTAGCCTTTCTAATCTGTTAGGATAACAAGAATACGGCCATGTTAGGGGCACTTTCTGCTAAATGCTAATTTAAGCATGCTAACATGCTCACAATGACAATGATAACACACTGATGTTACGCAGGTATAATGTTTTCTATGTTTATCATCTTAGTTTAGCATGTTTACATGCTAACATATGCTAATGAGCACAAAACACAAATTTTATGAATAGTTTCTGGTAATAAACCAAATTGGACAGATTAGTTTTCACTAGACTAAAGTGGTGCACAAGAAATAGGCCTACAAATTAAAATATTAATACATAAACACTGTTTCCTTCTGGAAAAAAAAAAACCTTCTTAGAAGCCTTAGGATTGATTTAGGTTTTAATGGGTATTATACAAGTTCTCCGAAGAAAAAGAAAACATTGAAACATGAGGCAAGTGAACCCCCACTTCCAAATCAAAACTACAACAGCATCAGCTAACAAAATGGATATTGCTATTATACTGTACCCAACAAATACTGAGCGAGGGTATCATAATGATAAGACATAAGTGTATCTTGTCTAAAATATGCGCGAGCAGCACCTAAGGTCGAAACCATGAGAAGGTGTCACTTCTACTCTATTTGACGAGAGCTTTAGGTGCAGAAATTTCAAATCCATTTTTCAGTTTTTGGTCTGTGGTGTAATATATACTCTATAATTCATCAAATAATAAAGATCTTCTCAAATCAACAAAACCAAGGGTGAAATTATAATATTCTGTTGGTGTGTCAAACCTAGAAAAACCACTGATAGGTCAAATTCACAACCATTAATGGTTTCATTGTCCTTGTTCAAACCAACAAGTCCATCCATTCTGCTAAATGCCCTGTGATTGCAATGATACTCAGGGATACCACAATAATACAAATCCAAATATAGTCCCTTTTTGGTTTCAAGTAAGAGCAAAACATAATATTCATAATCAATTTAAGTTTGGAGCAAGCAAACATACCAACAAATATCTTATTTACAATATCATTGTATTTACAGTACATCAGAGGATACTGAGGGAAAGTGTGTTTAAGTTCAAAGTTCATGTTAACTATTTTGAAAAATGTAACAGGGAGTAAAATGCACAATGCAAGGTTCTTTTTTTAAAAAGTGCAATTCCTTTTCTTAAAGTAAAAAAATATATATCCATATTTTGTATATATGTAGAAATGTTGTTCATATAAACAGCATTTGTTGATTTAAGAGCCTGACAAACCAGTGACTAAAAATGAATGCTTTCCTTTGGATAGGCAGCAAATTATTATAGAATATAAATTATTTTACAATACTCAATAGAAAATCAGAAGTACCGCATTTCAACAAAAACAGACAGCTATCAAAGTTTTTTTTTTCTTTTAGGAGGGCATTTGTAGACCTATCTGCACTAAAGTGGGCAAGAATATTTGCTATGTATCACATGGTCTGGTTGCAAAAACATTACTGGAAAACATTGTTCAAACAACAAATAATGTTGCATCATAATATTAAAAAGTAACACTTCCATAAAATATCTAAGCATAAAAGTGGTGGACCTGAAGGCAGCCCACGTAACCTCAAATACTTCAGGTTTATAAAATACAAAAGGTAGACAAGCTTGTATACATGCGTACATTTTTGTATATGGATGTTTTTTCTTGCCTGTGGAATAACAGTGCTGCGCAAGCAATATTTCTTAAAAAGTACATTCTCTACACAGTTATAAAAAGCAAGCTGATATTAAAAGTAAATAGTGGTAAACTGGTGTCTCTTGTTTCCAGTGGTCTGCAATGACACCTATGAGTGTACCAATGTTTTGTGGCACCAAGAGTTTCATCATCTGCTCATGTTTCACCAGGCGCAACATGTTTCGTCCCTTCATATTCAAGTAGTGTTATGTGGCTATATTTGCACATCTTAGAATAGCTTATACCAAAATAAAATCCTTGGACAGCGTCAGGTGTCTAACTGAGGGCTCTGACGTCACTGGAGAGATGTGTTCAACACTGAAGAAGTCTTTCTTAATGTTCACGCTCTACAACATGCTCAGACATCATGCTACTTTCCAGTTCATTTAATAAAATTCATAAATTGTCACAATAATATTGATTTTATATCATATCATATTATATATGACAGATCTTTCCTCTAGAAAACTGACTTAGCATTTTGCTGAGTTTCTTTTCCCTAACAGGAGGCGCAACAAAGTCCTTAACCATCCTCCTTTTCTTTGAGTCCTTTTTCTCCAGTTCTGAATGTGCAACTTTAGGATCCACTGGTGTGCTGTGTGTTCTGTCTGTGTGTGTCTGTGTTTGCGTCCTTGGAGTCTCCAGGGTGGTCGGCCTGCAGGGCCAGCTGGGTTTGCAGGTCTTTAACAACACTCTCCAGGTTCTGCCGAGCGTCTCTCTCCTGCTGAAGCTCCTGTCTCAGCTGCTCACGATCAGCTTCTGCCTGCTGTAGCTGCGCATGAAGCTCTTCAATCTGCAGACAGAAGTCAGTATAACCGAGGATCAAAAATCACAAATAAACAAACTACATACTTGTGGTTTTGGTGATTATGGGCATCTTGCGGACATCTTACCTGAGTGGAGTACTTGACCCGGAGACGTTCAGCTTCACAGCCTTTGTCACAAACTCGCAGCTGTCTCTCCCTCTCCAACTCTCTCTTCAGCTGCCCACAAGACTCCTCCGCATCCCTCATCTTCCTCTCCCAATCCATGCGAAGGCGTTCAATCTCCTTTCGCAGGTTGCGTTTGGCTTCGATGGCCTCACGAAGACGGCCTTTCTTTGCCACCCTCACAAACTCCAATTCCTGTACAAACATCACAATCATCTCATGTTTAAAACACTAATATTCACTCAGAGATTACTGTTATTTCATTCTTATCACATATATTTCACAAGAACAGGATGTGATACCTGCTGAAGGCTGCGTTTAGCTTGCACAGCAGCTACCAGCTTCTCTTCTTGCTTCACTCTCATCCTGACAATCTCCTGCAGGACTTTTTCCCGGGCCTCTTTGGTGTCCATGCCTCCGTACAGCATCTGTCTCAGGGTGTCCATCTCTGGGCAAACAATCCCTGACAGCCAGGCGGGTCCCTCCTGGGGTCGGGCAACACTCTGCGGGGTCAGAGTCTGAGACACACTGGTGCAGGCTGATGGAGGAGAAGCCAGGGAGGAAGCTGGCACTGGACCTGATGGAGCAAGAGTTTTAACATTATTAAGACAGCGATTGCAAGAATACTGTTACTTTGTTAATTTTCAAAGAATGTTGTTATTGTGACTAAGCTGTTTGCACTGCTAGAGAAAAGGTAACCCTTAATCGACACCATCTGTTCATTTGAATTGATTTGAAAGTAGATGCGATTTAACACCATCAGTATATATCATTTTTCATACAATTGAACCCTCACTGTTTAGATCAGTTTAACTTTTGCATTCATACTACTACACTTCGATAGGCAGAACCTGTTTATCCAAGTACTAACTATAGCAATAGTAATTATCCATTACTTTCAAACAGCTCAACCATTTATCTATTATTTTTAGCAATTATCTCATCTTTTTATTTATTATTTTTTAGCTATCTAACCATTTCAAGTGGTTAAAATGGTCTACAATCTTTCTACATACCCTCTGGAAACTGCAGAATAACCTACATCTTTCATAGCTGCATGTATCAGCAAGAAAACTAAGCATGAAACCAAACCCTAACCCTTAAACTTACTTTCTACGGCTCCTGTTGCAAAATATTACTATATATATATATATATATATATATATTCTACAGTTAAATAGAATAACTGCAGCAAATTCTGCACAGCTTTTATCTCTTGTATTTCTTCCATTGAACACCAGGTGGCAGAGTTGCACAGGAATCACCCTAAACCAGCTCTGCTATGGCCTATTTCCAGTGGGGCTTACTGTGTAATACAAGTCGTAACTGTAAAATCTGTGCCTTATATCAACTGACTCTTTTAGTGTTCAATTTTTCTTTTTCTTTGGATTATTTCAAACCCCAGGTGGGTGGGTGGTACTCACCATCATCACAGTCATCCACATCAATCTCCCCATCTGTGTCCATCTCATCGGGTCGGTTGGAGGTACTGGAGGGGGCCGGTTTTGCTGCAGGTTTTGCATTTCCATTATGCAGCTCCTGCGGCAGCCTGGAAATGGCTGTGGACCCCCTCCCAGGAGTGTGGCTCTCCCTGGGATGGACTGGAGGGGCCAGGGGAGCTGGTGTCAGATTGGGAGCCGCCAAAGTCTCATGACTCTTTGAGAAGGACCTGTGGAGGCAATACAGGTACAATTAGAGCATTTCATTGGTTGATTTGACAAATTATCTCTTTAAAATGGAAACTATCACAGCTTTCGTCAGATGACTCACCTCTCCACCTCATTCTGAGAAGCTGTTTTGTCTTTTTCTGCTGCTTTAGGAGACCAGGGGCGGAAAGCAGAGGGCCTCTGTTTCAGTTGGACCTGTTTAAGATCCTGGAACAACAAACAAAACAACAAGCTTGGATAACTTCACAGTAAATGACCGCTAGAACATTAAATGAGCCGCAACGAACACACTCAAAGGCCCCTCTTCATTTAATAAAGCCAAATAAAGAGAGATCTTACATAGATGATAATGTGATGAATCAAAAGAACAATGACTTATATGTCACCCTTTTGACCTTTGAGCTTAACGGCAAATCCAGTTTCACACTAGCAACATGGACAACAAAGTGTACAAACCTTATGTGCAGACTTTGACAGCGATTGTAACCAGTCAGGTTTCCTGTCTTTGTCAACTGATGGAGATTGTGATTTGTCGAATTTGGACCTCTTGGCTGGGACTGGGCTGGGAGACTGAGGAGAGAAGAGGGAATAAATGGTTAATCATCATGATCCTTGCAGAGATAAAGAGCAGATATTACATCATGGAGTGCAGTGGATATTTCAAGAGGCCACAACTTCCAAAATTGCTACTGTAAATGCCATTGTTCATAAGCAACACCCAGATTTGTCAGAACATGATGTGACTTTTTACAAGTCAGCCTTACAGTAAAAGAGCAGAGAGTCACAGAGAAGAAGAAAATTAGACAAACAGAAAATAAGTCACAGAGAGACAAGGAGGATAGAAGATGTGTCTGTGTAAGCGTTCAGTCTCTGAGCTTGGCATGTCTGCATGTTTGTGTGTGTGTGTGTGTGTGTGTGTGTGTGTGTGAGCAGGGCTTTGAGCTGAGCAGACACTCAAGCTGGTCTGGCTGGCAGCCAGTAGGGCTACATTGCTCCCTGCCAAGCAGAAGAGGCGCCATCAGGTGGAGCAGATCGACTCCCCGAACCACAGAAATATTGCAATATAGAGACAGTTGGAGACAGAGAGGGAGACGAGTTAAAGTAATTGCACTCAGATCTGACAGACGATTGAGTTGAAGTGTTCAGAGAGAGTTGCGTGGTAACGCAGGGCCACATAGTCATGCAATGTTTGGAGAGGCTGCATGTAGAAAACCTGGGGAGGGAAGCATCTGCCTTGTTAAGAGCCATAAAATACTGTCTCTTGCAAGACCCTGATTGTATATTTTGAATGTCTGTGTGTGTGGTAAGCTACAGGAGCATAGCAGTTGAGATGACTAACCTCCTAAGCCCTCAGGTCTACACTTGTCAGACAGAGGATATGTTTACCTGGGCAGGGGCAGAGGCCAGCACAGACCTGCATGCTACTCTCTTACTCACCGCTGTGACATTCTGCCTCTAGGAATGGCAAACACTCCTATCTCCTTATCTGCATGTGCAATTCAAGACAAATGATTACTCTGTCTACCTTCAAAACCCTCAATGGAAAACACTCCTGGAGGGTTGCGTGTAGTTGTGAAACCTTAATCGCTGCTTGCTGTATTCACCTCAAGATGTAAATTAATGACAAACCTCATGTAGCATTAAGCGAGTAACCCAGCTGGTAATGAATCACGTCTCACAGCTTTTCTACACGAAGCCAGACACTGCATGAGTGTGTGTGTGTGTGTGTGTGTGTGTGTGTGTGTGTGTGTCTGGTACAGTGTGCTCAAGGGTGGAGGTGTTAGTCAAGTCTTACACGGTATACCTGAAATACAGAAACCAAACCAAGAGTTTTAATAATCATTGTAATTAATCATTAAATTAATTTATAAACCAAAAATAATATCTAATATCTGGTTCAAGCTCTGAAAATGTGAGGATTTGTTGTCTTTCTATGTTTTAAATAATTGTAAACTGAATATCAAGCAATTGTTACCTTGTGGTCTGGGAAATTGTGATCACAATTTTCTGGTATTTTATAGACTAAACTATGAAATGGCTACTTCACATGCTTAAACTTTGCCCCTCTTCATTATATCTTCCCTTTTTATTGATATCTTAAAAACCTGTCTGAAGACCCATCTGTTTTCTTTAGCTTTGTGACTGCCATTATGATAACGCGTCTGTTTTTATTATTCATTAATTCTCTGTGAATGTGCCTATTTTGTATTTGTACTTTTATAAATAATCATTGATTTACATGCTTTTATTTATTAATTTCCATTGTTATTTTTGTGTATTTATCTGATTGTATGTTTATCCTGTCTCTGTACAGCACTTTGGTCAAAGTATGTTGCTTTAAAAGGTGTTCTGTGAATCAAGTTGACTTAATGAGCACAAAAATCTGTACATATTTACGGTAACACTTTACTTTAACCCCCCTAGTTAGAATTTATTATAGTATATGACAGTACAAAGTTTATTATACCACCTTCTCATGCCTCATCATACTGTTGTTTTTTTGCTTCACGAGATGTACATGACATGTCTGGACACTCCCCTCATTCATATTTCCCTGACTCACAAATATATCTACCTGTCTAACCAGTAACCACATTACACACACACCCATTCACACACACACACACACACACACACACACAAACACACACACACACACACACAGCGGGTTTGGTTTGGTTTTGCTACTGTAGGTTAATTCTTTTAACCCAGACCTCCAGCTGACTGCCTCCTGCTCAACAATGGTGACTCAACCCCTCACCTGCCTCACTTAAGGCCGGAGGTTTTCTAAGAACTGCCGCCCTGCTGTAATCAGACTCTGTAATTACTGACGTGACTGTTTTCCTGACAAAGGATGTCTGCCTGTCTGATACTATTTCTACCCTGAGGTTTACAGCTCCAGGAAGGCTATGAGGGCTAGACATAATAGAGTAAGAAAACAGACACTCCCAGACACCACAAGGGACCTGCTGGCTAAATCTGACACTGACCTCACAGGAGAGCAGCCGCACAGGCTTAACTCACCACCACATCATAGACATAGCCTGGCCAGGGAGTCATAACACCCTCCTCGCACATCCTACTGCCTAGCAGGTCCCACTGAGCCAGATGATAGGACATCCCTCTCTCTCTCTCTCTCTCTCTCTCTCTCTCTCTCTCCCTGACTTCCTCTGAGGAGTTTGCTTTGGCCGAGTCCCCTGTGGGAACTGAGTCTTGAGTGGGAGGGGGGTGGGCCAGGGGAGCGGGACCACAGAGGAAGCACTGAGCTGAAGGAATTTATACTTGAAGGCCAAGTACAGCCTCTCCTTTAAGACTCTATTCAAGCATTGCCCTTTTCAACTCACTATTGTATGATATTTCTTTGAGGCGCTGTAATGAGGGAGCATTTCAAAGCAAACCTGTGGGCTAAAAAGGTTCTAATAGCAGCTGGGCTAAGAGTAGAATTGCTTTATTTTTTAATTAGTGCTATATAATGGCATGGTAATACCGGGATAAACCCCAGCTATTTTCATGCTGGCATGGTGGACAATCACAGTGAAACACAACACATTACAAACATATCAATATCTATTCTAAGTGCAGAGCGTTTGACCTGCTTGAAGAATATTTTGTCAATATTTTGATAACTGGAGCATGATGGGGAACTCATGAACTGTTCACTTGAACATGGAGCTAATCAACAATATTTGTTTCTTGAACCCTGATGTAGAAATTCTATGACCAAACCAGGCATGCCATTTTGGTATGCAGGCTTAGTTTTACCATGATATCTTGAACTTGGTTAGCTGAGAGTGAAGAAAATGCTGATTAAAAGGGTCAGTTCAAATAAATTACTGAAAAAAAGATATCGCTCTGAGATATTTAATCCAAATAAAGACTGACTTTCATTTGGGGTGCTCAGAGCATTAAAAAATTATATTTAAAAACTTCAATAACAACATGTCTTTCTAGAAACAGTGTCCAGAGAACATAATGCGAACACTTTTAATAGGGACTATTTCTTTCCTCGAAAGTAGTTTCAGTTGCCATCAGGGGACAGATAGGTAGCCTGGGAAAACAATGTGATCTCATGGGATGGCGTATAAATAACAAGGAACTTATAAGGACTAAGGATTTCGCGAGTCATGTCGATGCATTTTAAGCTTTTTGTGTGTCGTTCAACGCTATTACAGAGAGGATGAAGTCACAGTACTGTGCACAGTAGAACTCAGTGGAGACTAAATGCCGTGAAATGACACGCGAAAAGCAAAACATGCATTGTGATAACGTGCAAAATGACTTAAGGAAAAAGACGACTCACTGTGAGGGAGCTTTAATCAATCAGCAGACTTTTTGTCAAGAGATGTTTTTGCGTTCTCAGATCTCAGCAAAAAGATTGCTGAGTATAGTCTTATTATTAGCAGTAGGAATGATGATATTATTCTCATGTCTGTACTATACATTTGAAGCTACAACTGGAAACTAGAAACAGGAGGAAAGTTCTAGCCTAAACAGGACCACCTAAACAAACAAGATATAACATGTCAATTTGTGAGCTTTAGATGTGCTGGTAGGTGGACTTTGTTTGGACAGAGCCATGCTAGCTTTTTCTCCCTGTTTCCAGTCTTTTTGCTAAGCTAAGCTAACCAGCTGTTTGCTGTAGCTTCATATTTAATTGTACATACATGAGAGTGGTATCAATTTCCTCATCTAGCTATCAGCAAGAAAGCGAATAAAGGTATTTCCCAAATGCTGAACTATTCCTCACCCTACCGTCATGTAATCTCGACATGTTAGCAACTCTAACAGCAGGCTAAATTGAAATGTCTACCAGCTTTTGTGACACTGAAAAAACTCAAATTAAATTATTGAGGAATAAAACATGGGGCAGCACTCATCCGGTGAGACAAAAATAGTTTCCCCCAGCCGAACTTCCTCGGGCAACAGTCATACAATACCAACGCATGCTGCATGATAGCATGGCATTAAGAAAAGTGCACAGCAACAAGACACAACAGTTTCAGATTACGGCCTCCTTTCCCCTCCTAAACCCCTGAATGTAATCCTCAGATCGACATGTGCTAAGTGGGGCGCTGTCTCACTCAAGGGCACACCAACTGGCACGGCTCACTTGGGTAACGGCCTTAGTTGGAAGTGAGAGAATACTAGTTTTAGTAATCTGATCCCTGTAGTTTGGTGTAGATGTTCACAGGGATGCCTTGAGCTTTTTATTCAACTCTCACTGCATAAATTGTACGACAGTCCTTTGATTTATATAAAGCCCTGTGGTCACCTCATAACAGCTGGGGGAAAATTATTGGTGTCTGCCCAGAATATCCCTGAAACTTCATCCCTACTCCACACAGACAGCACAAGCTCGCATTTCCCCTCGCTAAAACTTAGCTTAATTTATCAATTCATTTCGTCTCCTTTTCATCAAGTTTGAGGATATGTTATTTATGTAGCTAAACTGAGCCATGACAGTATGGACACACAGAGAACGCTGCAGGGCTTGGCATAAGGTCGGCATTACAGTAAAGCTTATTGGATTGTCCTAATTGTCTTTGAGATTGAGCCTTGACGAGGTCTGAGGTGGACGCAGGAAGAGCTGCTGTTCCTGAAGGTGGAAAATATCACATCAGGTCCACACAGCTTGACCTGATATCTTCAAGGCAGTAATAGAGAGCGTTAAAGCAGTGTTCTGCATTTGTCAACCATTCATAAAGTGAGTTTGGTGTGGAAAATGTGTGCAAGATCTAGTGACCCCAGTGGAATCAGTTAGGGTAATCCCAGCAGAACTACTGCCATTTCCGTCTATTCCTTATAAACATCTATTGCATGCATTTTTGTCCTGGAACAAGAATCCCTCCTCTGTTGCTCTTCCCGAAGTTTCTCCCCGTTTTTTTAACCATTTTTTTAATTTTTTTGGGAGATTTTCCTTGTCTGATATTATAGGATTACGTCTATTATACAGACTGTGAAGCCCTCTGAGGCGAATGAGTGATTTTGAGCTATATAAATACTTAAGTAAAAGTAGCAAAATGTTTATAAAGTATCAAAAGTAGAAGTACTCAATTTACAACAATGGCCTATGTGAGTGTTATTGTATCA
This sequence comes from Coreoperca whiteheadi, assembly GCA_011952105.1. Lineage (NCBI taxonomy): Eukaryota > Metazoa > Chordata > Actinopteri > Centrarchiformes > Sinipercidae > Coreoperca > Coreoperca whiteheadi. The sequence continues at coordinate 19,269,589 of CM022473.1, forward strand.
TTAGATTATTAATGCATTAATGGATAATTCGCATTTTTGTTGTTGTACTTGGTCGAGCTAATGTTAACTATTGTATACACTGTTGGCTAGTTAATCTGCACAAATGCAACATACTGTATCTCACAATTTCATCATATGTTTTGCATGTAAAATCGCACTTACCCTAACCTTTTGTGTAGTAACTAGTGACTGTAAAGCTCAAATAAATGTAGTGGAGTAAAAACTATAGTATTTCACTCTGAATTTTAGTAGAGTAGATGTATTAAGTGCATTGAATTGGAAATAATCAAGTCAAGTACCAGTACCTCAAATTGCTACTTAAGTGCAGAAGGGGAGGGTAAGGCTAAGGTGATGTATTCAAATGGTTGCAAACTGCAATTGCACCGCTACACACTGGACCTTTAATTCTTAAAATGAGTCAACAAATATACCGGCAAAGTAAGAGTACTTATTTCCAATGCAAGTCACATCGTTTAAAGTATTCTCTGAAATTAAGTTTTGTTTTGTTTTATTTTAGTGTAAATTGCACCAAGATATAGACCCTGATTCCAGGCTGCTTTTGTTTTTGCCACTTGTTTCAAGAGTTATGATTTTTAGGGCTAAAATATTGACAGACTGACTTGATAAGATGGAGAATTTTTGCAGTGAAGACATAAAATACATGTATCAGTTTATGTTTTATTCACTTCATTCAACAAACTATTAGGACACACTAAACTCTCTATAATCTTTTAATGACATGCTTAATTTCTAGTTTCTGCATCATGAAAAAACCTGTTCCTCACTGAAGTGAATTCCCTCTGTGTGCATGACAAGATCATCTCAGTGGTGAGAGCAAACAAAAGAAAGATTACTGTATGATTGTGTGGCGAGAAATGAATTCCAATTCAGGTCCAAACATGGCAACCATAACAACGCTGACATGCCAGCCTGCCTTTCTTAAAGTATGTTGACAGTGGAGTGCAAACCTCCCTCAGAGGATGACCTCACAGTGCAAAGGGCCCATAAGTTATTTCAACAGACATGGAAACCCTAGACTAAAAGACACGAAACAGATATCCCAGCAGATTATACATTATTAGCTTGAGCATGTTTGGTATGGTTGTGAGGCAAAGTTATCTTAGGAAATGAAACGTGCTCTGTGACTGGTGTATTTATAGGTGCCAAATTCAGCAGATAGTTGCCTGAGCCCCCCTGCTGTACTATTGGAATAAGAGAATTTAACATCAGGCCACATGATCTGTGGGGAAAACACAAGGCTGTGTCTGCAAACTAATAAAGGCAAACACACACACACACACACACACACACACACACACATACACACACACAGCCTTTATGCTTCTTTTCACATTTAGCACACTTTTAATGAAGGAGCAGCTGCAGTGCTAACCAGGAGGCCGGAGGGGATGAAGGTTAACAAGAAAAAGAGAGAAAGAGAGAGAGAGCAAAGACAGACTCTAGCGGACCTACTTTTATGGAATTTAATTTAGCACTCCTGAAGGGTAAACTGAATTCTTACTCGAAAACATACTCACGCTACTTTCAGGAACTCCATGAATAAAAGAGGAAAGAGTCTCTGCAAATTTGTGAGGAAATTAAATTTATAAATCAATTACTACTTTGGTTTTGGTTGATCCTGTGTACAAAACATCTCACTATAAGAAAGTAGAGTGATTTTATTCAGGCTTAAAGCCAAACAAATTAAATATGTAGTCATGTAAATATTGCTGTTATTGTCTTCTTGGCATCCTCTATTCAACAGTATTCACTGATTCACAAAAGAGAGCTCTGACCAGACACTTTTAGCTACACCACTACAGGAATACACAGTGGTAATTCTCTTGAATTGAATTAAGGCAAAGCTGTGAGAAAATCTTTGTCTGGGCGACTAAAATGGTTTCCCACTTCCCACACATAAAAGATGGGAATTCTCAAAGCATTCCAGCTGTTCAATATTGTTTTAATTTCATGAAATATCAACCGGCAGGTTTGCAGAAAATCTGAGAGCACTTCTGTGGCTGTATCCTGACTTTCCTACTTGTGTGCGTGCCTTCACAGAACTTGATCCCTGTTGTGCAGCAGTGCCAACGCCATCTTTGCCATGCAAGCTTAATCCCTTGGCAATACATCGACACTCATCTGATTCTCTGCCGGTGATGCATCTCTGTGCATTTAAGAGAGTGCTGAAAGAAACAAGTGGAAATCTGTGGTTTCTCACTGATAAACAACAACTCTGTCCCTTATGAGACAGTTGGGTGTGTTAACAAACATCCTCTCATCAGAGAGCTGATGTGAAAACCTTGGTTTGTCACTGATAAGCACATCCTTGCTTGTATGCAAGGGAAGCACGCGCCACCGTTCTGGCTGTTAGCATGCTCCCCCTCTGCTCTACAACAAGACAGCAAGTCCAGTGTCTGACTGGCTGGGTTTTAATCCTGTAGATTAATACTAATGCCACAGCAAAGAAGGCAGAAAGACGATTAAAATGTCACTGGATAACCTCTCCACAACCCAAACAGTAACAGCTCCAAATACACAGACCATTATATCACTCGCAGTACCTGGTACTGGACGACTCCTCTGCACCTCCCTCACAGGGCCGAGACAGTGAAGAAGTCAGGACAGGAGGAGGCCTGGGAGACCGACGGAGGGAAGGGAGAGAAACTGCATGGGAACTGCTAGTTACAACGGTCTGGGCTCAGTCAGGGTCTAGACCTGCAGTGTCTGCGAGATTGACAGGCTAGATGGACAGTCAGATCTCCATGTTAACCACTGAGTGCAGGGGATAAAACAGACAAGACCTTAGTTCTTAATGACCCTCGACCCAAGAACTCAGATAACGTTTCTTTTTCAGTAAAAATGGCAACGAATGATACATCTTGTGATACTTGACTGTCTCCTACTGGTATCTAAATTGGGTTTTAAATATAATACTATGCCTACGTGAATCAACCTCCCTGCTGGTTAATGAGAAAGTTAATTTTTCATAAACATGTGATACTCACAGGATTTATCTGGCAACCATTTTACTGTCTTCTAGACCAGAGCTGCAAATAACAAATATTTTCATTATCGATTAATCTGACAGTTATTTTCTCAATTTATCGATTCATTGTTTGATCTGTGAAATGACTAACAATAGCAAAAAGTTCCAATCACAATTTCCTAAACCCCAAGGTAATGTTCTTACATTGCTTGTTTCCTACTAACAGCCCATAACGCCCAAATATTCCTTATTCTATCATATAAGATCAAGAAAAGCAGCAATGTAGAAATTGGAACTGGAGAAAGTTTTGCTTGAAAAATTACTTTGATGATTAATCAATTATAAATGTAGCCAATTCATTTTCTATTGGTTTCAGCTTCTAAATAGACTCTCCTTGCGTTTCTGGTTCACGAGCATATGTTGCAGACTAAATATATAAAATAGTATCAGCAGACCTAGTGCTTTAAATAATTTTATTTGAGCAACAATAACCATCAGCACAGTAACACACAGCTAATTTCAGTCATAAACAAATCAGCAACAACGATGTAACCAATGAGCCATCGAGGGTTGGACATTTTTTTAAATGGTAAAGCAGCTTGCCAGTCAGCTGAGCTGCAGTTTGCCATGTGATCACATGCCCCCCGAGCAGCCAGTGGAGAGGAGGGCAGGTGGCAGGTTTATTTGGAAAGATGAAAATGGGATGAATACCAGAGGTTAAGAGGTGTGAGGGAACGGGACGGGGGCAGAGGGGGGGTTTAAGGGAGGAGGTCATAAAAACTGTGAGAGGGCGAGGTGAAGTTAGGGTCACTGCTCATTCAGGGTCCCATGTGATGTCATTTCACCAACACTATATGTCCTGAGAACTGCTCGGGAGCTAATTGGTTGAACCAAGGTAATAAATCCTGCTGAAATTTATAGATACCATTCTGGTCATTCTGTTGAAATGCTGCCTTCCTGGTCACCAGGTTAGAAAACCTAATCTCTGCTCCACCAGTGTTGTTTCTAAGACCATTCAAACAATGAATTACTATTAAAGTTAATGCTACAGGCACTTAATGTGGCCTTTAAAGACATCATTTTTGTTTAATTAGCTTTGAACTTCAAATTTAGCTTATAAGCCTGGGATCGTAGCTTTTTATACTGCACCACTACATAAGAGGTATTTTTCTAATGCTAGAAAGGACAACCAGAGAGCTGCACTATTTGAAATGTGCTAATGGGTCCATTGAGATAGACAGGAAACAGCAAGAATAAAAGACCTCATATTAAAGCGCAATAAGTAGCCTTGACGTAACTAAAGAGAATTACATCTCCAGAAAAAATACAAGAAAGCCAGTGGGTTTTATAAGTGTTCAACCGATTAACTGTCAACACATTTTCAAAACTACAACAGGAGTCATTGCCTCTGAAAATGTTCTCCTCTCTCTCTGTCTCTCTGGCAGAGCAATATTATGCCTCAAATGTACGAGGGCCTCACAGTGCGAGTATGTGTATACATTAATATTTGACAGAGCTCAAATAGCATTTCACTTGTTTCCACTTGTTCAAGGAATTGTCTGTAAGGGAAATAGGGGATAAAACACCCACAACATCCGTTCAAGATCACACATTCCATCCTTAAACACTGGTTTTGTTTCCCTCCTCCGTTCATAGGAAAACATATCTGCTTACAGAAGTAATTAGGTGAGAGGGCTCGAGCCTCGCAGCTTCCATAAAATGAATACGAGCGCTCTAAAATGGAGGGCTGAGGGGCGGATGGTGGACCGCAGCACCTCATGAATTCTGCAATTTGCCGTCTGTTTCTTGACTCAGAAAAATTCTTGGAAATGTCTTTTCCTGGATGATTTTATTGCACAAGAGCCTGTGTTTTTCTCCATGGCAACCACATAACAGTAGAGCCCAACTAAGCTCTGACTCAACAAACAGAACCCCACAAAAAAACCATTTCAGCGCCAGGGTTTCCCCCCCCTCGCTCAGCTTTCCTGCAAAACCCTGCCCGAGACGGCTTTAAAACAGAGGCCGAATGATCGCACTGACCGTGAATGAAGACACATGCTGTGATTAATCAGGGCACATATGTGACGTGCTGCAGAAGATATGTGCAGGAAAACCTGACGAGCTTCAGGTGCTGCATGGGTTCAGGCTTTTTGCGAGCCAGAGCCATGACAAGTTCAGTACAGTAGGACAGACAGCAGCTGGGTACTGTTAACCTGAGGGAGCTTCGCTTAAAGCAACAGCAGGTTTAGAACAAATACACCGGACAGAGCATTACATAAAGGTCTGTTTCTCTCTTGGTGGGCTGAGCTGGAAGGATGCAGGCGCTTTGTGGCCCTAATGTAGCTGCTAAAGGGGAAGGAAAGCCAGGGATTAGTGTTGCAGGCAGGCACAGGCCTGAGAGGAGGGCATGATGTGTGTAACTATGTAATCTCCATGGCCTTTCCCAGCAAAGCTCTGAGACCTGCAGGTTGGACGCTCACAAGATAACTTACAAGAGACTAATTAGAGTACTGCCAAAAATGCAAACTAGCTTTTGTTGCAAATTAGATTAAAACTCTGGAAAATATGTTGATTATGTCACTTTATTCCTACATTCATGCCTTAAGAGGTCCCTTTTTTTCATTCATCGTTGTGCTTTCCTGTAAAGACAAAGTTATTTGAAGGAGACCGAAGGAGTAGTCGTCCTCCCACCACCTGTCCTTGAATCATACTCGTCGTTTAGCACGCCAGGAGAGGATTTAGTTTGCGGCTTTCTCATTGGTGAAGTGTCAACCTTCTTGTCTTGACTAGTTAAGGCCATTCCTAAGAAAACAGGACATGTCAGCTAAACTGTAACTTAAGACAACAGTGAGCTGGGCCGCAGTTTCAGCTGCTGTCGAGCAGCTGTAACGCTGTTAGCGTGTGTGGTTGCTCTCAGTCTTACAAGGCTTTCAGAGGCTTCACCCTTGCAAGTACACAGAATCAAACAAAATTATCCTTTATTTGTTGCATATAAGGTCATTGCAAAGGGGCATGGGAGGCTGCCAACTTTTCTCTTTGCCTGTCCCGCACTCCCCGTCCACCTCGTAGTGAGCACAGAGGAGTATGCCGCAGGGAGGGGAGGCCCTACACAGGAACTCAATAATAACTTTCAGCAGTCTAGCCAGGAGGCTGGAAGCCCAGACTGCGGCTGTTCCCTCCTGTCCTTGTTCCTCCCTCCGCACAGCCCCAAGCTCCTCCCTTCACCCCCCTCCTCCTGCTGGCCTGTGTCTGCTCCACAGGACTGATGCATTCTGCAGACAGGCCAGCGCTCTTAAAGAGACACAGGCCACATTTTTGTCCCCTGAATCACTGCAGTGGACGGAACCACTAAAGCAAGAGCAGAGTCCCTCGTTTCCAGCCTCTTGATCAAGGGCCTGTGCTTTATTTCACTCCTTTTCTTAAACCTCGAGACTCTGACATGACGCAAAATGTGAGCGAATAAACAGGCCGAAGTATGTTGAGAGGCTCTCAGTGAATCTCTGGGTGGATTCTTTCACTGGGGCGGCCTTTGAAGGTGCCTTTGATGCTTTCTTTAAAGTTTGTCAAGTGCAATCAATGTTCCTGGCAATGGAAGTATATTTAATACCATTGTTATGATAATGTTTGAAGACACTCCAATAAACCTAATAATAAGGACTTTGAAATGACACTCCCACCACTGAGGGTGCTGATATATAAATTGCCTCTGGTGTTACATCAGATTACACCGTGGTGTCCGCCTCAGAGGGTATCATAGAAACTAGGACTCCAAGTAACAATTATTTTTATCCTCAACATTTCCATCACAATTTGCAGGAGCCCAAAGTGATTTCATCAAATGTCTGGTTTTGTCAAAACCCCCAAAATATTTAGTTTACTATGATGTTATACAAGGAAAAGCAGCAAATTTGCACATTTTAGAACCTGCAACCGTCAAGCATTTCTCCTTAAAAAAAAGCCTGAACAATTAATCGATTCTCAAAATAGTTACCAATACATTTTCTGTTGAGTGACTAATTGATTAATCGACTAATCTTTGCAGCTCTAATAGAGACACGTAGCATCGGTGTTAATTCAGGATCCACTCCTGCTGGCTTTATTTGTATCAACCAGTCAGCCTACAAAAAGAAGTCAAAAGGTTGTCCTCCATGAGTAAAACATTGCTAATACAATTTCAACGTAATGAAGTCAGAAAACAGCTTCACTATGTAACTGATTTTTTGCTCTTAATGAGCGAAAATTCCTACCTTTCTACTTTCTATTATGCCGATTTTATGAGTTGAACAGAGCTTGAGTCCCCTAAATAGCATGTGACTGAGCAGAGCAATGTTGAGCTCTACACCACAGCAAGGAAATGATTAAAAATTTATTAGAGTTGAGTGACACAGAAACCTACAAAGGCATGCCTGCCAAACACACTGTCATTATTTAGCTGTCAGCACTTTCCCTCTCTTCATATACAAACTGTGCAAAGTGGCAGAGGGTCGAAAAAACCAATCCCAGACTGGCGAGAGAAAGAGGTCAATATAACTAATTTATATAACAAAACATATTGACTTTAACTCTCATTTTGAATGTTACACAACAAATGTATATACATACAGGGACATGGAGGGTTAAAGTGGGTAATACAGAGCTCATTAATCTTCTATTACCTAAATATCTTGAAGGGGCTAAAGGGTTAACACATCTCAGCTGCAGCACAACAAAAGATGAAATCTCTATGGGAGGTATCAGTGCCAGAGTCAGCAAAGCAGCACAGTCCTCTGCAATGATAACCCCGTTCTGCAAAACCTATAAGGCCGAGCATCCAGTTTCAGATGGACCAGACAGCTCCAGCTCAGGCTCTTAAAACTGGGAAAGACATCTTCCAGCAGAACATAACTGAGACTCTCAGGAGTGTTTTCATCACTGAAATCTCCATGAGAATTTCACGGGCCCAAACTCCAGTATTTTCTTAACAATGTTGTTATTCCAACTTTAAGTCAGATGTTCAAAGAAAATAAAGCCACTACCTGACTATAGGGCTGTTTCTGGACAAAAAGAGAGCCTGGATATGTAGTTCTGTTTGTTACTCTGTGGTGTGCAGGAAGAGGGTGACGCATACCCAAACAACACCAAGCCATTGAATCACCAGTGTTTATGCAACCACATAATTCTGCACCATCTGTAGGACTCAGGTCTGATATTCTGCATAGCATAACAAGCTAATGGCAATACAGCAACAAGGGGACACACACTCGCTGAGCTACTGAAACACTTTTAAAATACAGAAATCTTACTAAATCAAAACAAAGATCTCTTGCTCAGAACATATCTTTATTCAGAGCAGTGATAACAGCTTCATGGTGACGTCCTCTCCTTTGCCCTCGAACTCTGAACCAACTGTCACCTCCTTCAACTTACAAGGCAGATGCAGGATGAAAAAGAAGGCAATGAACTTCTGACCTGTCATTCAGACTGCAGAGGAAGCTTTGCAGCTTGGGGGCAACCAGAGTCCACCATCCACTCTGTCTCTTCTCCCCTCAACGTCTCACCCTACCATCCCATAAACCCCCACTAAAACCCTCCTGCTCCCCCTTTTATGGCTGCCAGATGGTGGGGAGGCCTCCTTGCCTCTGGACTTGCCTCTCCAGTCTAGTAAAACCAGTTGACCTCAGCAACATAAAAACTGCTATTTATGAAAAGGCTTGGAACAAAACACACAAACATCCGGCCACTGAAACAATCAAATGCCATCTCATCTCCCAAAGAGCCCTTTTACAAGATGAGAGTAGGACAGCAGAGACACCAATAGATGTGTACCCCTGCAATGGGGTGGTGCTGAGGGTCAGATGTAGCGACAACACCCAGGTACATTTTTTTTTCCCTGAGTGAAGGGGTTTTATTTGCGTGCCTTGAGTGTGAGCGCAGGACTTTGGCAGCGTCTAAATTTCTCCCTGAGAAACAGAGAAGCAAAATAAACAGAGCAGTCTGCATTCAGGTCGAAGCTGAACTGCAGAACCACAGTCTGGCCTGCGGTTCACAACATACTGTTCCAGCACTGACTTCACCTAAAAGAAACACTCTCAAGACCCATCCACCTCAGCCAGAGGGAGAGGAATCTGAGAAAAAGTTTAGATTTGAACTCCATTAACAAATCTCCTCTCTCACACTGCTTCTCTGACCAATGTTTTCACCGAGTGCTGGACAAGCTCAAATCTTTTCACTCACTTGTCACTTGTGTAGGAGTTGTGCCCTTTGACGGCAGGCTTGGAGTGAGTCCAAGGTTTGTGAGCGTGCAGAGTTGGGTGGGAAAGGGGGTTAAAAGGCCAAAGATGCCTTGTTATAAAAGAGCAGTACAATCAATGACTTCCTTTTACTGCAAATCAATTTAAGTGATTATCTGCTCTTCCAATAACAACTTTCATGCCCCTCTGCTCACCTCAGATGCCCCTCCTTTTTTCTCCTTCCTTTATTTGTTCTACCGGTTCGACTCTACCATATGTCCTGCAATTCAACCTGACCTCCAGTCAACCCCTGGCATGGCTGGCTAAGCCATTAAGGTAGCTGGGACTGTGGGCTATTAGTGTGATAAAAGTTTACTGTCCCTCCAGCTACTCTGCACGGCTGCTGTTTAACGCCTCTGAGGAACAAGTCTATGGGACCTTTCACACAGCAGATTGGCCATGAGGGCTTTTGGTCAGTAGGCCAGCACACATACACCTAAGAGTGAAATCAGACAAGTCAGACAAGCGACACAAGCAGACAGGGGAATAAAGGACAACAAACAACATGTCCAAGTCAGGATGATGAATTAAACTAGAGCATCCCCTGTGTGTTGGCTTCGTGGAAATATGTAGACAAGAGGGCTTAGGGGGGTGGTGGTTGTCTGTGCTATGTTTTTTCCTGTGCGGCAGAAGTTGTGGGCAGCCGAGCTAACTGCAGCCTCAGCACTTCTCTCCATATTCTCCTGTTTCAAGCCAAGAGAGAGAACAAAGGCAGAGAGCTAAGCCGCTGCAGAGGTAATGAGGACAGAGGCATGCAGCACAGGAGTGTGTGCCCTCAATAACGAGTGCTGCTGCAGTCTATGATGGAGTCTTGTTGGACAGCAGGAATAAAAATCCTTGCAACTGCTGCTAGCAGCCACTCTGCCTGTAGTCTACCCACAGACAGTAACTGACTGACTGCAGCCCACCCCTTTTTACAATGCAGCTCTGTCTACCACAAAATGGAAACCACAGTGTGACTGGAATTTGCTTGGAGACACATTGGGATCCATGTAGTGAGACAGTAAAACTCCATTAAAACTGTTTATTCCATTGAGATACTTATAGCAATAAATTATCTAAGAGCGGCAAAACATTTTTTAACTGTTTAAGTCATTGCAAACAGAACAGCAAAAGAGACTGGTAGATGGCTTGAAAGATTTCAGTGTTACCATAAAAAGTAGTCAACGTGACGGAGCAATTAATTCATACAAAGCAGATACTAATAATGCACTGTCAAGAAATCAACTAAAATGTGTCAGATGGCAGAGCTGAGTTTTCACAAATGACACAAGCTCAGATTCCTGAGAATGACAATCACTGCGAGCTGTGGTGTGAAGTATTGGAAGAAGAATGGCACAGCAGAATTGAGGAAATCCACATTATTGCTAAAGGAGAATCCCAATTAAACTTGAGGACACACCCTTTATCCAGAGCGTCTGCCAAAGTCTATACCCAACTCTCCAGCTCACCAGTTGGAATCAATAATGTGATTAAGAGGGGAAAAAAGTGTGTGAAGGGAGGCAAAAATAAAGCTTGGGATGGAGATTGAAAAACTCCAAAAGGAGAAACATGTCTTTCCGGACTTGGTTTTCATTATACACTTAATATCCTTCTGTAAGCCCAAACAATGCTTGGTCATTTTCTTTGCACTTTCAAAGCGTCACGAATGACGATGAATGTTCAGCTTTGCTTCACTGCTCCATTTCATTACAGAAAACATCTAAAACCATGCATTACAGAAAAAAACATGTTAACAATCCTTCATGTTTAAAAAAATAACTAATTATAGTAGTTACGTGTCTAACGGGTACATATATATATATATTCTAACATTATTTACCCCAAATGTCTTTAATTTTGAAGTCGAAGGCATTCCACAGAGAGGCTGTTTTGGCAGCTCTTGGCTTTAAAGCTGTGTCAGTGCTGGTCCATGCCAGCCCCACCCCATTAAGGCCGAACCCTGCACATCATGTGTTTCCACTTTACTGATAGGGTGGAAATGACCTCAACGCTGTAAAAGATGACAGGGGTTGTAGCACTGTTCACCAGATGTGAGCAAAAAAAAAGAGCGAGAGAAAGAGGAGGAGGAGGAGGACGGGGAGAGAAAACCATTCGCCTGAAGAATTTACTGCAAACCCCTGAGGAACCCTGTGATTGAAGGTTCAAGTCGAGCTCCAGAGGTTCCTGGTGTATCTCAGCGGCACTCAGGCAGCACATACCCTCCTGGCCAGGCACAGAACTGCACACACACACACATATACATGCGGACACATCCCAAAACTGTCATTCCACTGCACCTGCTAGCAACACAAAAGCCACTTCCTCCCACTGTGTCCGGCCAAGCCCCTTTATCCCATTTAGTACAGCCTGCACCACAACAAAGGCAGAGAAATTAGGGAGCAGCGTTGATGATAGGGCGACTAATCTCTTTGGAGGGACTCATTATATCAGCAGCCTGTACAGTTCGGCAGCTGAAAGGGATGAATTAAATATGGACATGCAGAGTTGGGCGTCTTTGTGAAGATGAGGGCACCAACAATGCACTGCTATTACCTCTGGAATAATTAATACATTCCATATGGGACAGATGCCCCAATCACACTATCAACTTTGCATTTGATTTAACACATTCAACTGATACAAGGTCACAAGTGAATTGATTATCTCCAGAATGTCAGTTTGTTTGGTGTTATAGCCATTTTTTCTAGTTCACAATTGTCATGTAATCTTCATATTTTTTTAAGCTTCTCTTGAATAACGGGCGTCATCGGATCATAAAAGGTCATACGACCTTGCACTAAAACAAAAACATGCTCCTGTGAGATCAAGGCTGTTGGTGCCAAAAGAAGAGATGATATCTTAGTTTTTGATGATAATCTGAAAAGTAGCTTGGTGTTTGTAAGATGATGTGTGCACTAGCTCTTCTCTTGACACTGCTTAAGAGACAAGGCTTATAATAGTCCACTCATTATAGGATAAAGGGACACAAGCACAGGGACACCTGCAAGAAGTGGGGTGGGGGGTCCCCAGCATGTGAGCGACTGTGGTCCATCTGTACGCCTGTCCTAATGAATGTGGACCCTGCTATATTGATGCTGAGAGAAAGAGGGCAGAAAGTGAGAACAAGGCAGGGCAGGCAGTTAACACTAAAAAAGCGGGATGCATTTGCAGAGGTACAATACATTCTTCCTGAGGTAATAAACAAGACTAACAAGGTCAAAGAGGGAAAAAGGTCCACCTGACTGCATGATGCTGATGCAAAGAGTGACCATGACAGATCCTGGGGTGACTGTAATACTGAATAAATAACAATCCCCCCTTACTGCAATAGAGTCTGCTAGGACAGCTGTACTGAATTCATTTGATACGGGTGCCTGCTGACAATGCTGCATTGCTCCGTCTCTGCAAGAAAGCATGTCGAGCTGGTCTGAAGAGCACACAGGGGCTTGCAGCTTTTCACCAACAGCGAATGATTGTTCTGCTATACAACCCAAAGCTCTGACCCCTGCGAAACTAAGCAAAGAGAAATAGACCATGTTTGGAGGGTCGGCTCAGAGCTCTTACAGTACGTGCAGATTGTCAGAGAGAAGACACAGGGCTCTCAGATCAGATTTTGAGATGCAATGTCCTGGCGGTGCAGCAGACACATGAGATGATAGGCGTCCGTAATGGCGCACAGCAAAACATTAGAGAGCCAAAAATGTGGATCCCACTCATTTGTTCGTTTGGCGGGCTCTTGAAATGAGCCTGGAGAAGGAGATAGATAGATATATGGATAGATAGATTATCTATCTATCTATCTATCTATCTATCTATCTATCTATCTATCTATCTATCTATGCTCAGCCCTCACACCCCTGGAACATTACAGTGATACATGTGTGGTGTATGTAGGCCACTCTGAATACAGACCAATACAGCATGTGCTCACTACAGTGGAGGTGGAGATCTAAGTATAATGCAGTGTGAGGGGGAGTGCGGTAGGAGATCTCAGTGGAGGAGAGCCTGAGTCTGTGTGTGTGTGTCCTACAGGGTCGAGGAGGTGTCAAATGGAGGAGTTGAGTGATGGTGGCGGGGCAGAGGAGGTGTCAGACAAGGAGGTCTCAGTGATGGAGAGGGGAGCTTTATACAGTGCTGACCTGTGGGAGAAGTGTGTGTGATGCAGAGTGGAGGAGGAGGAGTTGGAGAAAGCAAAGCAGCGGCAGCAGCGGCAGGACGAGGAGGAGGAGGAGGAGGAGGAGGAGAGACTCATCGAGTCACAACGTGGAGGTCACCATGAAAGAGGATGGGCAGTGAATGGAGGAGGGTGAGGTCTCTGTACTGTAAGAGGTCTTTGCACTGTGAAGTCTGTGCATACATATGTGTGTGTGTGTGTGTGTGTGTGTTCTGGCACACTTCTTTGAGCCCACCAGCCAGAGAGCACGAAGTTCTTATTTAGCACAGGAAGAGCAGCTCTGCTTAGCAACCACAGCCACCCTCCAATCACAAGCGTACGGAGCAGACTCCAACTGAGGACGAGTCCTTTCTGAGAGTGTGTGAAGTCTCACAGAGGCCTCTAAATGTTGAGGTACACACTTTCCCACACGCACACACATACACAAAAACAGGTCTGTAATGCAAACTGTTTCTCCAGATTTGAGCTCTGATCTTCTATGTCACCGGCAGACGAGGACAAAAGTACATTCACGCCCCTCTGTGTCTCCTTCGCTTCGCCGTCTCTTGAACTCAGCAGAGAATTCAAAGTTAATCTAAACTATCCTAATCCCAAATTTTAATTATGCATATCCCAAAGAGCAAGGCAGTTGTGTAAATCCCTAAAACATTAATTCTCCTTTTCCCGCAGTCGCACATGCACACTGTTCAGCACCAGTTGCAAGCAAACTAATAGCGACCCCGATTGTGATCTGTTAGCCATCAAAACAGGAGGCACGAACAAGATTTGGACCAAATGCTGTCTGAACACTGAGCAGTCTGTTTGGTTTAGCTGTGTGAGCTAATCCTTATGATAGCTTTGTAGGTGGTCGGTGGGTGGATTGTAGGCGAGAGCAGCATGCCGATTTGTCATATGGCACCAGCAGGGCCTACTTCTGCTCTGGCTTGAGCTCCATTAGCACATCTCCAATGTGGTCTAACAGTTAAGTAGCTTAGAGCTGCAGGTCGTTAAGGAGAGACAGAGAGAAAATTTGAGGGGATAAATATTGCAATCATGTCTCTGGCCTCTAAAGTCTCATCAGAAAAGCACTTGAACTGATATGTGCAAATGCACTGTTGGTTTCTCCATGTAACATACTCTCTGCAGTATATCTAATTCATGCTCTAATTACAAAATTCCAGAGGGACTGGTTATAAATTGTGAGGATGCTTTGAGTGGGCCAGAGAAGGAGGAGACTGACATTCGGTCTGTCTGAGTCTATCTGTGTTTCCTGAAGATGCTGTCCAGAGAAGATGACGGTTTTGATGTGCGCTGTGGTCTCTGCATTCCAGGGGTTATGTAGGATTATCAGAGTTTAACCCCCGCCCCCCCTCCCTGACTGCAGCAGCTTAGTAGCTCAGCCAGCGGCAGATGCAGACTCCAGGATTTCCTGTCTCTGCACCAGATGGGCCTGATTCTTAATCACAGAGCTGGAAATCAGGAGGTGATCGAGGAGGAATTGATGATGATTGTGGAATAACACTAACCCAATACAGGCATCTGTTCTGCCACTAACGGACCGACTGCCTGGCTTGTTGACTGCAGTCACAGCCAGTGCTCATCTCCTCCCTCATCTCATCATCACTGATCAACACTAATCATCCTCCTCCCTCACTCCACGAGTTATACAAGAAGTCTTTCACACATTAGCACTGTGCCGTGTCATTGAGGTTTACAGAGGAATGGAGAAAAACACTGTGATCATCAGAAATGGAGCTGGACAATATAGTGTATTGGAATAATACTGACATTGCAATACATAAGAGTAGATATTGTCTGATATTCCAGAAATACTTTTTTTTCTGTTTAAATAGTTGCATACAATAAAGTTACAACACCTTTTCTCTAACTCAGACTTGGAAAGTCAGTGTCCTCTAAAATTGCCCCTAAAAGTCCACTTTTATGTAAAGGCTTTCTTATAATCTAATTTACCTCACTAACATGCCTGCACACACACACACACACACACACACACACACACACACTATATATAGTGTGTGTGTATTTCTATGAGTATTTGTGTAGGCATATATATGTATATTGGTGTTTTTTGTCTAATTTTGTTCTTGTATTTGACTTTTTATCCACTGCTTTTCACAAGTGCTAAATAAATAAACTTAGTTTTTAGTATTATTAGTATTATTATTATTATTATTATCTTTGAAACATTTTTCACTGGCGGAGCCGAGTCAAATTACCCATGAATGCTTCTACCTGATTGGTAACCTTCTTTAGATCACTTATGACTTTGGTCATAAATGTCGTGTTTAAATATCTTCTTAAAGCGACAACATTCATCCCAAACAAATAGCAGTGTAATGTAAGTATATATACTACTGTACTTGAGTAAAATTTTGAGGTACTTGTCATGAGTATTTCCAAAATACTCATTATACATTTTAGAGGGAAATATTGTACTTTTTTTGCTCCACTGCAATTACTTGACCGCAGATTCATACAAAACACATGAACAGTTGAATAATATGATGCATTGTTAAAGATTAACAATATACAGTATAATAATAAAACATTGACAGGGGCCATTATCTGGCACTCTGAGTAACTTTGCTTTTTACTTTTTGATGTTAATATTTTTACTGAACTAAGATTTTAAAAACAGGACTTTTACTTGAAAATGGAATATTTCTACATTGTGGTATTGCACTTTTTCTTAAGTAAAGGATCTGAATACGTATACCACCAATGCAAACATATCAGTTATCTAAAATATTGTGATATATTAAATTAGTCAGTAATGGCCAGCTCTGCTAAACATGTCAAAATAATACTAATAATAATAAAAATGAAAATAGCAAGAAATAGTATTATTGTTAAAATCATTTTCATATAATAATATATAGCCTAGTATATCGAGCATGATTGCAAATATATTCAGAATCCTATATAAAAAAATCAGTTTGATCGAACAAAACTTTTAATAACTCATTTTGTAACATTTTAATTACAACATGCCTAGCAATCATATAATTGCAAAATGATTCTGCTGAAAGTCAATAACCAATAATATTGAACTCACCCAGCCCTATCGCTATCAGACATGCGGACACCACTACAGGCTCCAATCTGTCTATGAGCACATAACCAGGAAACCAGTGACAAACTTGCAAGCGTGTATTTCCCACCCTGGGATAGGCTGGAGGTTACAGACCTATCCACACAGCACCTAAAGAAACAAGGCACTAACAAAGAGAAATGGCTGCACTTCACAGCCTCTGAAAACCCTGGCCTTAAACAAAGGAGGCGGCAGGTCTTTAGCACACATCACCCATGACAGAAACCCAGCTGACACCCTTTTAACATGGGGTCACCCCTGCCAGAATAGAGGCCACAACCCCTGGGAGCTCCTGACACCCCTCTGCCTTGGCACCCCATCCCTGCTTTAGCCAAAACACACCGTTGAGCAGTGGGGAGTTGGGTGCTGGGGGAGCGGGGTCAGGCGATTGCTCTCAAAAGAAGGAGAAGGCAAATCAAACACCAACAAACCACCAAGATCATGAATTTGCTGCACTAGGATTGAGATTTAGAAATATGCTAAATCTGAACCAAATGCGACTGACTCAGTGTGTGATGTGGGTGGGTTGGGTGTTATAGCTGACTGGGTCAAAGCTGGGCAGACAGGCCCATCAAGGACCAAAGAGATGCACCATGTTTCAGCTTTCAGGGCTTCCCAGAGGTCAGCAGACAGATGGGAATGGAAATGAGCCGGCAGAGAGCTCATTTTAATCTGGACCCGCACGGCTGATCCAGTCATTACGCTCGCCTGTAAACATGCAAACACACACGCATACTTGCTATACATAAAGACACCCACATATAAGTCCAGCCAAACACACAGTTACCTGATAAAGAAAGAGGTATTCACTCAATCACTTTTAATAACAGCTAATACCTGAGAACACACAACCCTTAATCCTTCGACACACACATGACTGGTTTGCTCCAGGTTTGAGGCTAATTTCATTGAGGGAGGAGAACAATGGGATGTGAAATGGCATAAATTGGCCTCAGTTGGATGGCTTTAATATCCATTCAATTAAGGAGGGTCCACACAATTCTCCAGAACCCCCATTTACTCACCACTCAGTCAGATGATTGATCGCATTGCCCTCACTTCTTAGGGATTTTTTTCTACTTTGTTCTTGTCTTTTTTAATTTTTTTTTTTACAGTTAATGCTCAGAAGTATTTGACTTTGAAGGGGAAAAAAGTTTTTGCAGTTCAAATCCTCTTTCTTGAAGATTTTCATGCTAATCAGAAAAGTTAACATTTGAATTATCACACGCATGGTTCAACACAATTGAACAAGTCTTTTAGAATTGGAATTAAAACTTCCATGAAATGTAAATTTTTTTGACTGTGTCAGCAAAACAATCATCCGTGATCAGACAAAAAGAGCACCGTAAGCATCACAAAATGGTGATGTTTTATTGGAAGCTGCATTTGAGAGTAATGTTAGTTATCTGTCCACTGTATATCCCTCCGTCCTTTATCAGACAGCCATCTGGCCAGTGGACTGGACACAAGGGCATGTGATTGGATGGTGTGAAAAGAATGGGGGAGGCTGGGTCAGTGTCTTTCAGGAAAGGTCAGGGGTTACGGCCCTTTGACAACACATGTCAAGGCCTGGCTCACACACACACACACACACACACACACACACACACACAC
This sequence comes from Coreoperca whiteheadi, assembly GCA_011952105.1. Lineage (NCBI taxonomy): Eukaryota > Metazoa > Chordata > Actinopteri > Centrarchiformes > Sinipercidae > Coreoperca > Coreoperca whiteheadi. Next base: position 19,287,708 of record CM022473.1, read on the forward strand.
ACCCTGCAGCTTCTGAATGAGAGAGTCTGCAGCCTCCTCTCAGCAATCTGCCCACATCTGCACATTAGGCAAAGAGCTAAATGTAGGATTTGATGCAAAACAGACACAATGGTTCACCGGTATCATTCCCTCCTCTAAACCAGCTTCTGCTTTTGTGAGGAGGCTGCAAAAATGACTGGTTATATTTAACTTTCTACATTCACAGTCTATCAATTAAAAAAAACTGGACAAAATCTAAATCACACTTAAATCTCTCAAGCAAACTGCACTTCAAAACTATTCCACAGAAAACGCATGCGACATCAGCAATAATCTTCTCAGCAGTTATCTGCACCAGCCACCATGTATAGTAGATGAGGTGGGAGTCTAGACGGATGATACAAGCAGAAGAGGTAACCTTCGAGGCTCTCTCTTATTAATAAAACACTGACATCAGAGGGAGGCTGAGGCAAACCGATAACATTGAGTTTTTGTTTCATGGGTCTGCTAGCCCCCGTCCGGCCTTTCAGCAGCTTGGCCTGTCAGGCTGATGTATGGGAGAGTGCTGGTGTGCAGCTCCCCGAGGACCAGGCCTGTCTGCTAACTGGGACACGACTGACAGTGAACCACAGCAAACAGGCACTGCCCCCTCCATGATGCTCAGCCCCTGAGTATATCACACACACTGTAAGACTGTCAGTGCCGGATTCACCGTTTTGAGAAAATATATAAATCACAGGTGATACATCAAGACCTGCTGACTGCAGTTAGGAAGAAATTAGCCACAGGTGCAAGAGATTTTTTTTGCACAGACAGATATTTCTTGAACGTACAAAGATTTTGTCAGGAGTCTGTGTCCAACTTGTTGGAAAACATGGTATAAATCAGCTGTGGAGAAATTGAGAACCAAAACACATAAGATGTAAATCAACATAACCTCATCTTTCCTTTCACTGATATCCTTCCTCCTGTCATTATTTCATGTTTCTATAAGCCAACAACATTTTAGTATAGGAGTAATTTTTAAAGAGAGTACCGAGGTTTCCCTGTGAGACATCTCCTGGCTCCTGCTCAGACTGGAGCAGCACCATGGTGATGCATACAGAGATGTCCACTCATTAGCAGAGTCCCACACAGCAGCTGCTCTGTGATGAAGGAACAGCCACCTCGTCTCTTGGGCCTTTGTCCATACTAAACATCTCTGACCCACACAAGGAGCCTGGACGGCGACACACACACACACACACACACACACACACACACACACACTCATATCTTATCCTATCCAGCCGCAACCGCTTCCCTGTCTCACACACACACACACACATACACACACATACATATTTCCATATTAAACTCTTATCCCGTTCCCCACCTCATGGCATCATAATAGGCTGCCCTGCCCCCTCTCCCCTCTCCCCTCTCACACTAATAAAATATATCATCGGGACTCCATTTATCATAATGCAGATGCCCTTGGGTAACCCTGGGGATGGGGTGGGATTAGAGGATGGGAGTGATGCTCAGGGGTGTCAGCTGATGGTTAGATGCTTAACTGTCACCTCTTTCAGACATAGCCAGGTGAGTGAGGCTTTATATGAGGTGTTTCACAGTACAGGAATGAAGGGGATGGACACAGAAAGATGTGCTGCGGCATGTGATTTGCATTATAACTCTGTTGGAAAATGAACGTTAGTTAAGGCAGATGCTGTTGTAGGCCCGAGGCTGTTGAAATATCCACAGATAAACAAAACACCTCAAAGACATGACCAAGGTGAAACAGAACAGACTTACTCTGCATGATATACGGGCCCGCTTGCCCGTCAGATCATATTTTCCTTTTAACTCTTTAAGCAGCTGCTCCACGTGACTTTTCTCTTCTTTTCCGGTGTAGTCCGGGTCTAAGAGCACATAAGCCCGCCAGTTGGCGGAGTCGAATCCCCAGTGGACTGTCCGGTTCTCGAGTCTCTTGTGACTGTGGACCACAAACTTGTGAGGTGGGAACATGAGCCTGCAGTCCATGCACTGGATGCAGGCGACACTCGGGCCGGTGTACAGTTCCGGGACAAACAAGCCTTTACACCGACCGAAACATTCATGATATACTTTGAAGCTCTTCTCGGTTCGCTCCAACTCCAGTGAGCCCAACTCCTTGTTGCAGTGAGGAGGGTAAGTACCGCCGTAGATGAGAGCGTTGCAGAGACGCTCAGCATCCGTCTGAGTGATCAGCCCGCAGGACGGAGCCGAGAACGGCAGGATGCCCACCACTTTGAGGATCTCAAGCTGGTCCGCCGTGCACCTGGAACAGTAAATGTGCAGGTCGTCGCACACCGAGTTGATCTGCTGGAGGGAAAAATCTCTCAGGACGCTGTTGAGGATCTGCGGAAGGCAGAGACGCTTCTCGCCGCCGACCACGAAGCAGGAGATGGGCTCCCGCTCCAGGACCGTCTCGCACCTCTCCGTGGAGCGGTCGGATGGGATGAAAAGTGGACCGGACATTACTGGAGTTGTCTGAGCCGGCAGAGTGAGCATCATCTCTGCGGATTTTCCATCTTTACCGAAGAGGGAGTCCTCGTGCCACCGAGCAGAGAACGCCGCCGGTCCGCCGAGAGAGCGCTTGGAACTCAGATGAAACTGCTTCAGAGTTTGCTGAAGTCCGGGATGGGGCTGAAAGCTCGTGCCGTCCATGTTGTTGCCGTTTAGAAAAAAAGATTTCAAAACTCAAAATGAAAGCTGAAATTATCTTCGGGCGTCCTCAGCATCCGGCTACACGCGCATTTCCATGTCACCGGAGAAGCTTCCCAGCGCGTCCATTCAGAAAACGGCTGCTGGATTCACAGGGGCTGTTCCTGTAGGCAGACACAATTAGAGTCGACAACTCCTACACTCAAAACTCGTATTATCCAGCGCACAATCACCGGGTTCTGTGTTTCTATGCGCTCCTGCGGTTTTACGCACTCCTAATGAGCGCTCGAAATATGCCTAGTCTGCTCCGTCTGGCGTACTCTCAGTCTGTCTCCCCACTCAAAGTGTGAGTCTCTCCCTCTCTCTCCCTCCCTCTCTCTCTCTCTCTCTCTCTCTCTCTCTCTCTCGCCCTCTCTGTTTGTTTGTGTCTGGTTCAGTCATTGAATCCCAGCCAGGAATGTGACTGACTCCCCGGGCTGGCTCTTCCCTCAGCCAGCTGTTCCTCCCTCTGCTACATGGCAGCTGCACATTAAAAAAAGGAAAAAAATCCCTCTGAACCATGGGGAGGGTGGAGCTTAGGAAAACATAGTTGATATTGAAAATATAAAAAGAAACAGTACTTCAAACCTTTGAACCTTGCGGATCAGCATTTTTGTCTTTCTTTACAAACTTGTTTGAACATACATTTAAAATGAGATGATGTATAATATACTGTATATTTTTATTTTTGCTAATGGAGGTCAAACTGAAACAGTAGAAACTTGCACTGGTGGAAGGTAACTAAGTATATTAATAGTCCAGTATATATGATGAAATGGTAGGATAGAACTACCCAGCAGTTTATCAAGGAGTTAAAATTAGCTCCACCTCAACCAACTACAACAATAAAATGCTGCTTTTACACTAATGTGTCATAGTATATCACTCACAAGGGAATTTTTATTTTGCATGGAATACTTTTACTTTTGATATTTTAAGAACATTTGGCTGATAATATTTATGTACTTTTGTACATAACATTTTTTCTTGTGAACTACTTATATTTATAAGGGAAGGATCTGAATACTTCCTTCATCAATGAAAACATAAACGGCATTATGATTTTTAGATTACCAATTCAAATTTTGTATCTACTTTTTTTCCTTTTTAAGAAAATTAAGCTCAGCTGTCATTAGCATCACCTCTCAGCATAATTTTTATCTATATTATATTTACCTCCGAAAAATAGATTCTCACTAAATTGAAAGCTGATAAAATAGCAGTAAAGTAAAAACTTGGTGTGTAAAATAATATATCAGTGTGCCATGAGCACAGACAGAAACAAGCAGTTGGTCTCAAACATGCAGTTATATTTTGTTCTGTGATTTTCATAGTTGTGTCTCAGTCTATGCAGTGCATTCTTGCACTACTATTTTCTTGTTATTTATTCTTAGCAACTAACCTGTTTTGATTTGAATTAACCTTCTTTGGTCTGTTACGTTTTTTAACCACTGGAGGCCGCTAAATATTAACCAATGAACAATAAGACACATGGTAATTGATGCAAAAGTAGAAAAAAACTCAAATAGGGAGAGTTCGCCATGGTGACAAAAATAAAGAAAAGAAAAGCACACATCCACAGTTTGATTTTATTAGCTGAAAGTACAAAGACAATTTATCTTTTTCAAAATAAATACAACGCTTTCAAACTTACAGCATGCAATCAAGACAAATCCTCAGACAATGGAGCAATAACTTATTTGTGTGTTTGCGTGGCATCAGCAGGGGTACAGAAGTGACACTTTGGCTTTTGGTTTAGTTCGTATTTAGTAGATCTACATGCTTTTACTGATCTTGGCATCAACGGGAGGTGATGTTTGAGGAATAAACTAACTCATTTTCAGTGACATTTTGTGACAAAAATATTAAATCTTGACATGATTCTAAATGAAATAGAAATAAACATTTATTCACCACTTTTTTAAAAATAAATATGGCAGCATAGTTTAACACCTTTAAAAAAAAAAATGACGCAATGCATGGCTAATTGTTAATGTCACATCTGTTTTCAATATTTGACAGTTCCCATTGGACATCATACAGATGGCATTTTCAAGAACTGGTTTGTTTAAGATAAAATATTTAAAAACAACTTCACAAACAAACAGCTTGTATGTCATACACTTTTGGTATTAGTGCATTTTCTTCAAAAGTTGCAAATTGCATAAAGGCTGTACATCTAATGATGAGACTTAATACCCCAGATATTTACTTTCCCTTTTCACCTTTTGAATATGGTTTACATGTTTCCACAATTAAACAAACAACTAATCTGAATCAACATACAGCAACAATAATAAATCCTGGGAAGGTAAAAAAACAACATATAGCAGTTCAGGAGATTGTCCATTACAGCCCACGTTGGCTATAAAATTAAACTGAAAGGCTGTCCTGTGTTTGATATAAGTTATGGCATGATGTTCAAAACAAAATATCTGAACTCGGACCGCTCATGCTTTCACACAGACTTAATTTTGTGCGATAACACAATAGATATGCCAATAATAAGCTTCAGCGAAAAAGAACAATTGATTCACTTGAAATATTCTCAGTTCAAGAGAGTTTATCTGCATGGCCTCCGTCATGCTGCTCACAGCCAGATTTAACCTACTTAATACCAACCTTGAAAGTGGGTTCTCGGAAATGTTATCATTAGTCCATTTAACAAGGATATATTTGTATTCATCAAGAACAGGCAATAAATGAGACACACTACCCTAATTCAGGGATCTTATTTTCATACTGCGGTGGGGGAGTGATGGGTTCAATGGTCACTGGATTCTGTGTGGGGCTGCGGATTTGGAGGCGGAAGTCCTTCAGGTGCAGTTTGTCTGACTTGATCCTCCTCACCCGGAGGGGCCGCAGCAAACGGCTGGCCCGGCTGCTGCTGCGGGCGGGCAGGCTGAGGTTTGACGTGGGGCCCGGAGGGTCAGCGGTCGGTTGAGTTGGAGCTGTGGCGCGATCATTAGGAGGGGCATCCTCGGCGGGGCTGTTAGCAGGCTCTGTTCCCTCATTTTCCACAGCAGCTATGATGTCCTCGTAGGACGGCAGCTGGGAGGTGCTGTTGCGGAGGTTGCTCTGGCGGACAGGGTAGTTGCCACTGCCAACTGCCTCCTCGTAGCTCGGCACGTTGAATGTGGTTGGATCTGCAGCTCTGCAAAAGGATGCAAGAGGTGAACGTAAGTGAAAAAGCTCAGTATAAAACAACACACGTTGTTATAAAATAATCAAACTTTAAACCTGTAATATATAATTGTTTTCCCACATGCGGGCAGCAGAATCAAGCTGTGAATACAACACATATTATCACTTTTTACGTTGATAATATTAGCAGCAGATAGAGTAACTACAGAGAGAGTTATCATTCATTTGGAGTCGTGTTTGAGACCACCTGATGAATGTCTCTTTAGCTGCTAAATGACAGCTAGTCTCGGTGTCTGTCTGCTGTTTGGTGTAGTCGGTGTACAGTGAGTTCATAAGAACTTGTTTTCTGAAAACAGCTGCCTGCTGTGGCTGAAAACGATGCTACGAGATCCGTGAAACTGAACCAAACCAAGTTGAGACCCGTAAAACAAAAACAATGAGTTGGAAGAAGCTAAAAAGCTCCAGAGTCTGGTGGTAATTCTGCAAGGGTTCGTCACTACGAGCGACCCCTTTCACATCACACATGATAGTTTGATCCATTGTTATTCTAAAAAATATTGATTATAGCCACTTAACTATTTGCTCCCCATGATGCCTCTAATAATATCTTGGCATCTTAGTTTCTTAGCTAGAACTTTGGATTTTGGTTCATGATTTGCTTGATCCTTATTTAAAAAAAAATTATTAACTATCAAATTATGTGTTAACAATTGGGCTGTCTCATGAAGCAGGAGTGTGGGGGATAATCTCAGAGCTCTTCTAAATTATCCCAAAAAATTATGATCAATGAGACAGACCCTAGATTTATGTGTGAACTATGTGCTTTTAAAAAAAAAAAAAGAGTTAAGAGCATGGACGGCCGCTGGGTAAGTTCTGTTACAGAACTGTCTGTACTGGTTCTAATACTTTTTAGTCTTTAAAAAGAAGGGAGGAAGTTAAATAAGATGGGTTGCAGGGTGAATATCGTGTCCCTTCTTAGTCTAATAGTGTAGATTTCAGCAAGGGACGGTAGCTCCTGGCCTATCATTTTTAATGCATTGCGTACCATTTTGTCAAGATGCTTCCTGTCTTGTGCTGAGGTGCTTCCATACCTCACGGTTATTACACAGGTGAGGAGCCTACCTTCCTGTTAGCACAGTACTTTGTTCTTGGATCGGTTTTGGGGGAAATGCTACTGCCAGATGGCATCCAATTAAAGAACTTTCAAATCCTAATGAATGTTGCTTTAAAAATTCCAGTTTGACATGTTTTAAGACCTGGAATGCAACAACTTTGTGTACAATACATTTCTAGTAATAACTATATAGTAAAAATTATAAAACTGAGACAAAAAGTCATTACTCACGGTTCTTCCTGCAGCCTTGCCACATGGTCCATGAGGGGGACTCCTGTTGCCACTGGCTGGTTACTTCTGTTGCGTGCTCTCCTCTTGCTCTTCACACCGAGGCAGATGGATAAAAGCAACATGACTACCCCAACTCCAACCAGCACCATAGCCACCATTGAAGACTTTGAGGTGTTTGTGCCCACCCCATTGTTCGCAGGCACTGTGGTGGAGTTGCCTGACGTAGTGGGGGAGGCCTCTCCGTCTATTGGCATCACAGTCCACACAATCATGACAATACCCAGGGCGATAAGTCCCACTCCCAGGGCGCACAGGGCATAGTGAGCGCCTGAACCGGTGCCCTCTGAGCTGGAGGATCTGTTGGGACGGTTGTTGCCGCCGCATATACCCCGACTGGAACACATCCCTGCTGGACAAACTGCAACAGAGAGGACCACCAATACAGTGAGACGAGACTAAACATAAGGAGACACTGGAAACCTGTAATATCCTGAAATGATTCAAGTACTGCAATTGGACAAAGATGTGTTGTAGGCATGCTGTGCTGCCATTAAGCACCCGCCTCACTGTACTGGTTGCCATGCCAACTCTTGTGGCAAATAGGAAGCTTGTTTTCTCCTGGTTTGTGCTCCTTTGACAAAAGGTCTTTTTTTTTTTTTAGTACACTTGCTTACAACTGTTCCTCAAAATACTTTTGAGGAAGTTATTTACTGACATAAAAGGTGGTGTAATGTTGGTACCAAACAAAAGGTACAAGGTGCATCAAAGTAAAGAAAAACCTCCACATAATGCGGCTCTGGTAAATACTGTATGATGACCGTGAAAAGAGTGAATGGTGCTTTCAAGATTAAGGGAATTAATAAGTAGTTACATTAAGCTTTTGAATTTAAAATACCCAATAAATAAAAATAAAAAAAACTACACACCAGCTAATGCTTCAATGGAGCCTCGTGGAAATTCAGGCAGGCACAGAAGTAGATTTACAGTCACATTTAGGGCTGCAACTAATGATTATTTTCTTTAGCGATTAATATGCAGATTATTTTCGCGATTCATCAATTAGTTGTTTTGTCGATAAACTGCCAGAAAATGGCAAAAAATGACCATTATAGTTTCCTAAATCCCAAAGTAACTTCTTGAAATGTCCTGTTTAGTCCAATCAACAGTCCAATACCTAAAGATATTAAGTTTGCAATGATATATAAGAGAGAAAAGCAGAAAACCCTCACTTTGGAGAAGCTGAAAAAAGCAAATGTTTGCTGTTTTTCCTTGAAAAATTACTCAAGCCATTATTCACTTTGCTAAATAATTTCTGTCAACTGACTAATTGTTTAATCTCTAGCCACATGTTTTACATATCATCACTTATATATTACCACAAAGACCTCTCTCTGACACCACACAGTCCATATAAACATTTGATAATCATGCAATTTGTATACATGTCAAGTCAAGACCAAAAACACAAATTTGTCTCCAAGAGCTTTAGTTAATAGAATGTGAATTGTGAAGGTCTTTCAATGTGTAATCATGTTCACTGAAATGTTGTATATGTCAGGCTTTTCCTGGGAGTTTGTAATCTCTGGGACAGTCTGTGTCAAGCTTGCTCAGATTTGTTCCAGAGCATCACATGAGCAAATTCACGGCACCAAACTAAAAAGAGTGTCCTGACTGACTTTCTGCATAGTGCGTTCGTTTTTCACTGTAAAAAACCTGGCTGTATCTGTGAATAAAGTCGTTACTTTACGGTTTGTGTACTCGGACGGAGAACGCTACATCTTTGAACCACAGGAGTGAAAGAGAGCGGGGGAACGGGTTGACAAGAAAATATGGAGTATGGTGAGGAAACAGGTTATAAGAAAACAATAAGTGCAGTGGTACAGTAGATCAACACATGTCTTAACATGACAAACATGAACCTGAGAGACAGCAGCATTGAAAGGAATGACTCACACTCAAAGAATGAGTGACACAAAAAAATGATCATGGTAATGATGGTACTTTGCAGCATAACTGCAATTCATACAAATATATAATATATTCCTCAGCATTCATTACAAAATTAACTGTACAGTAAATCACAATGGAACAGATTGGAATTTAGATAAAGTAGACGCAGACATACAGGGGGTAGACAAAATAGCAGGAACACCTGTAAAATTGTATGCAATTTAATACAACAACCGTTCAAAATGGCTACTTTTGTGAAGCTTGTAATGGCTTATTTGGGTTTTATTTGGGTGAGGCCCCCCTTTTTTCAGAAATTCTTGCAATAAAACAAGAATGGATTCTAATATTCTTTCAAATATTTTTTCACCCATTAAAACAAAGCAATATCTCCTAGGGATCCTTCAATACGGGTTACGTATGACTACAATAGGGCTGCGCGTTATGGTAACAAATAAAAAAAAAAAAAAAAATATATATATATATATATATGGCAATAATTTGGACAGATATTGTGATTTTGATATGATTCATGATTAGGGGGGATGATCATTTTTGCATCACAATTTTCATTTTCACTGAAGAAAATATAAAAATCATGATGATGTGACATTTGTTTGGGTCTGTACCAAAGAAACATGTTTTCTTACATCTGGAGAACAACATTTGTAGGCCATGGCATCTCTGCAGCACTACAGTACTTCATTATAATGCCGTTTTGTCACACATTTTACCTTTATCAAAAAACTGCTGCTGCGATTTGGATATTGCTCTTGGCCATATTGCGATTTCGATAATATTGCGTTTAATTGTGCAGCCCTAATGTTTAGGTTGTGCTGCCGTGTTCATAAAATGCTACATTGGTACTAAAGGTGCTGCTGTGCACCAAGTAACTTGTCTTTAAACCAGCACATCGTACTCGAAACACCCACTTTAGCAAGCCAGAGTGGATCCATATTCATACTGTTTAAACCAAATTCTGACTCAACAACACGCAATAGAAAGAGCACCAGACGCCATTTTCCTCTCTTTAACTATCCACTTTTTTGCAGTCGTATGCACATGCAATTCTGTAGCCATATTAGCTTCAATGTTTGAGGAGTTGTGTACCCTGAGATGCCCTCCTGCATCAGTCTCACTGTGGTACTGAGCTGTTATGAAAACACTATACTGTAGGTTGCAATGATGCTGGTGTTGGTGGATCTGGTACAAATCACTTCTTTTTCAAAATTGCCTAAATTTAAATGCTAATAAATTGCTCATTTTTGCAATAGCTCACATAGATTTTTAGTTAAAAAGCTAACTGAAACTTTATTTTCTTTAACAATATTATGTATTAAATTCCATACAAATCATGATGATGTCAATATGATCATTTGAATACGACAATGATTATATCATTATGTTGATATTTAAGGAAAGATTTTTTCACAGTTGTGAAAAGGCATAAAGAGCTGTTCAGACTACAATTTGTATTATATGTATGTGTTATTTGAAAAAAAAAAAGTGAATCCAATTTTCATTTTCACATACTTGTTTGGGCTTTATATGACTATATTTAAATGAAAATGGAAAACCTGTTTGACATTTGATATCCAAAGTTGTACAGTGGACAATATTCCATCCATCCATCCATCCATTTTCTACCGCTTATCCGGGGCCGGGTCGCGGGGGCAGCAGTCTAAGCAGAGACGCCCAGACTTCCCTCTCCCCCGACACTTCCTCCAGCTCTTCCGGGGGAATACCGAGGCGTTCCCAGGCCAGCCGAGAGACATAGTCCCTCCAGCGTGACCTAGGTCTTCCCCGGGGCCTCCTCCCGGTTGGACATGCCCGGAACACCTCCCCAGGGAGGCGTCCAGGAGGCATCCGGGACAGATGCCCGAGCCACCTCAGCTGACTCCTCTCGATGTGGAGGAGCAGCGGCTCTACTCTGAGCTCCTCACCCTATCTCTAAGGGAGTGCCCAGCCACCCTGCGGAGGAAACTCATTTCGGCCGCCTGTATCCGGGATCTTGTCCTTTCGGTCATGACCCAAAGCTCATGACCATAGGTGAGAGTAGGAACGTAGATCGACTGGTAAATAGAGAGCTTTGCCTTGCAGCTCAGCTCCTTCTTCACCACGACAGTCCGGGACATCGACCGCATCACTGCGGAGGATGCACCGATCCGCCTGTCAATCTCCCGCTCCGTCCTTCCCTCACTCGTGAACAAGACCCCAAGATACTTAAACTCCTCCACTTGGGCCAGGAGCTCTCCACCAACCTGAAGGGGACAAGCCACCCTTTTCCGACTGAGAACCATGGCCTCGGATTTGGAGGTGCTGATTCTCATCCCCGCCGCTTCACACTCGGCTGCAAACCGTCCCAATGCACGCTGAAGGTCCTGATTTGATGAAGCCAACAGGACAACATCATCCGCAAAAAGCAGAGATGAAATCCTGTGGTCCCCAAACTGGACTCCCTCCGGCCCCCGACTGCGCCTAGAAATCCTGTCCATATAAACAATGAACAGGACCGGTGACAAAGGGCAGCCCTGCCGGAGTCCAACATGCACCGGGAACAAATCTGACTTACTGCCGGCAATGCGAACCAAACTCCTGCTCCGGTCATACAGGGACCGGACAGCCCTTAGCAGAGGGCCCCGGACTCCCAGAGAACCCCCCACAGGTCGCCGCGAGGGACACAGTCGAATGCCTTCTCCAAATCCACAAAGCACATGTGGACTGGTTGGGCAAACTCCCATGAACCCTCCAGCAACCTGGAGAGGGTGTAGAGATGGTCCAGTGTTCCACGACCGGGACGAAAACCGCATTGTTCCTCCTGAATCCGAGGTTCGACTATCGGCCGAATTCTCCTCTCCAGTACCCTGGCATAGACTTTTCCGGGGAGGCTGAGGAGTGTGATCCCCCTGTAGTTGGAACACACCCTCTGGTCCCCCTTTTTAAACAGAGGGACCACCACCCAAGTCTGCCAGTCCAGAGGCACTGTCCCCAGCCGCCACGCGACGTTGCAGAGGCGCGTCAACCAAGACAGCCCCACAACATCCAAAGACTTGAGGTACTCCGGGCGGATCTCATCCACCCCCGGTGCCCTGCCACCGAGGAGCTTCTCAACTACCTCAGTGACCTCAGCCCGGGAGATCGACGGGCCCGCAACCGAGACCCCAGCCTCTGCTTCCGCAATGGAAGACATGCCGGTGGGGTTGAGGAGATCCTCGAAGTACTCCTTCCACCGTCCAAGGATGTCCCCAGTCGAAGTCAGCAGATTCCCACCCCCACTGTAAACAGTGTGTGCAGGGCACTGCTTCCCCCTCCTGAGGCGCCGGATGGTTTGCCAGAATCTCCTCGAGGCCGACCGATAGTCCTTCTCCATGGCCTCACCAAACTCCTCCCAGACCCGAGTTTTTGCCTCCGCAACCACCCGGGCCGAGGCCCGCTTGGCCCTCCGGTACCCATCAGCTGCCTCCGGAGTCCCCCGAGCCAACCAGGCTCGATAGGACTCTTTCTTCAGCTTGACGACATCCCTTACTTCCGGGGTCCACCACCGGGTTCGGGGATTGCCGCCACGACAGGCACCGGAGACCCTGCGGCCACAGCTCCGAGCGGCCGCGTCGACAATGGAGGTGGAGAACATGGTCCACTCGGACTCTATGTCTCCAGCCTCCCTCGGGATGAGGTTGAAGCTCTGCCGGAGGTGGGAGTTGAAGATCTCTCTGAATGGAGACTCTGCCAAACGTTCCCAGCAGACCCTCACAGTACGTTTGGGTCTGCCAAGTCTGTCCAGCTTCCTCCCCCGCCATCGGATCCAACTCACAACCAGGTGGTGATCAGTTGACAGCTCCGCCCCTCTCTTCACCCGAGTGTCCAAGACATATGGCCGAAGGTCAGATGAAACAACCACAAAGTCGATCATCGACCTCCGACCTAGGGTGTCCTGGTGCCACGTGCACTGATGGACACCCTTATGCTTGAACATGGTGTTCGTTATGGACAAACCGTGACTAGCACAGAAGTCCAATAACAGAACACCACTCGGGTTCAGGTCGGGGGGGCCGTTCCTCCCAATCACGCCCCTCCAGGTATCACTGTCGCTGCCCACGTGAGCATTGATGTCCCCCAGTAGAACCACGGAGTCCCCGGTCGGAGCACTTTCCAGCACCCCTCCCAGAGACGCCAAGAAGGTCGGGTACTCTACACTGCCATTCGGCCCGTAAGCACAAATAACAGTGAGAGACCTATCCCCAACCCGAAGGCAAAGGGAAACGACCCTCTCGTTCGCCGGGGTGAACTCCAACACATGGCGGCTGAGCTGGGGGGCTATAAGCAAGCCCACACCAGCCCGCCACCTCTCACCGCGAGCAACTCCAGAGTAGTAGAGAGTCCAGCCTCTCTCAAGGAGTTGGGTTCCAGAGCCCAAGCCGTGCGTGGAGGCGAGCCTGACTATCTCTAGTCGGTATCTCTCAACCTCCCGCACCAGCTCAGGCTCCTTCCCCCCCAGCGAGGTGACATTCCATGTCCCTAGAGCCAGATTCCGTGTCCGGGGATTGGGTTGCCGAGGCCCCCGCCTTCGACTGCCACCCAATCCACAAAGCACCGGCCCCCTACGGTTCCTCCTGCAGGTGGTGGGCCCACGGGAGGTCGGCCCCACGTCGCTAGTTCGGGCTGAGCCCGGCCGGGCCCCATGGGGCAAGACCCGGCCACCAGGCGCTCGCGTTCGAGCCCCAACCCCGGGCCTGGCTCCAGGGTGGGGCCCCGGTTGCGCCGTACCGGGCGACGTCACGGACCTAGTTTTTATTTTCGCCATGAGGGGGGATTCGAACCGCTCTTTGTCTGGCCTGTCACCCAGGACCTGTTTGCCTTGGGAGACCCTACCAGGGGCAATAGCCCCAGACAACATAGCTCCTAGGTTCATTCAGGCACGCAAACCCCTCCACCACAGTAAGGTGGCGGTTCTAGGAGGGCAATATTCAAATGTTAATTCAAACTTGAATGACATTGCAATTAAATTAAATCTGTCAGTGCTCTCATCAAGGTGGGTCTTGAAATGTTTCATGCATCACAGCAACTGCATTTGAAACATCACAGATTTTCCCAGAGTTTCCCAGAGGCAGAGCAGTCGGAGGACGACAGAGGGAAAACCAGAAAATATTTCCTCCATAAAATATGACCTGTGACGTTGCAAATGCATCTGCTGTGTTGCAAGAAAGATTTCAGACTTGATGTGACAATAAAGTATCATCATCACCACCCAGTTTCACCAAAATCAGTGAATAAAGTTATAAAGTTGTGCGTTTTTGTACAGTGAACAGATAAATAGTGTGGACACATGAACTGATGTAGTTTTAGTTTATGATTTAGGACAAAGGTCACCAAGTTGTATAAATGCAAATTATTTAGTCCAACCCTTCGTACAAAGCACACCCTGCAACTTAGCTTCGGTCCTCGTGTTCTGACAAAGAAATAATGGGAAGGGTAGTGAGGGCTGAATGATGTTAATACAGAGGTCTTGAAAGCTGCGTACGCATGAATCAAAGAGGCTGGACGGTCAAATAATTGATTCTCTGGTTTATGATGATTTAGTCTGTAAAGACCTGGTATTGATACACTGACACCAGTATCACAGTGCATTTCCTATACTGAAGCAGGTGGGTGATACTGAAGCAGACATTAACTTTTCTGCCAGTTCTGCTTTTTGCTATTTGATGGCTCTCTGACATTGAAATGATGGCCCACACCTTTTCTGTGTTAAAAAGGATGAGACTTAGCTATTTGATGTACAGTTAAAACTCCTTGAAAGAACTTAAATTCACTGAATCAACGCAGCAGTGCAAGGCGATAATTCGATATTATCTATCGACTTTCAGTGGAATCGTATTGTGACAATATGATCCTATCATGTTATTGTTTTACAGGATTATGTTGTTTACGTTAATGATGTCAAGCAAACTAAGTGAAAACTACAAATATGTGTTTTTGGGGTTGGCAAAACAATCTCAACTCTAGAGGTGCTCAGAATCATGGAAAGTTAAATGAGAAAACTCAATCTGCTGATAAGGACTGTGTGACACGGTCAAAAGGTCCAGAACAAATGGACCTTGAGTTTATTTATTAAGGATTTTGTTTTTTGCATTTGTAGAGAGTTTTGTCTATTGTAACTTTAGTAAGTGCACAAATGATGTTGTAGTTTTCTTTAGTTTCTTGAGTTTGTTTGACTAACTTATGTTGTGAAGCTGTATACTGTGGTAAAAAATACAGTTTTAGTAGGAATCATTCCACTATAGTATTTTAGACTACTTCAAAAATGTAGTTTATTTATTATTCCAATCCTAAACAATCATTTATAGCACTTTAACTAATATTGGTGTTTATGTGTAACATTTACATGCCCCTTGCCTTGGAGCAATTTTTGTTCCTTCCTGCCCTTGTCTGTTTACAGTAAAGTCGAGAGTCAGAAGTGAAGTCTAAGAAAATGAAGCTGGATGTTTTACTGTCTTTACTGTGTTGGTGTTGGTTAAAGAAGATTTTTTTTCCAAAGAGAAACCAGCCTGCTTATTAGCCACAGCCAAGAGCGACTGGAGATTGCTATCTCATAAAGAAAATAAAGTTAGATATTGTTTAACAGTGGAATAGAGTACAACACATTGATATTGATTTTATAGGTTATTTATGTGTCATATTGTTATATATTAATATTGGGAAAATATTTGTATTCATATTTAGATGTTGATTTCAGAATGTTAAAAAGTGTGAGACTCTGCACTTTGTTATCCGATAGCCTAGATCAGTATTGGGGCCAGTACTGACTTTATTAAATGGATCAAATATCAGCTCTGACATGATTGAGCCACTTTAAAAAAACTTTCTGGGTCAATGTCAGTAGTAAAACTCAACTATTAGTCACGTTCATTCAGTCATGTTGTGCCACTGACACAGTTTTGAGTGACACAGTGATCCCTGGCAGTTACCTTAGGCTACATAACGGCTGCACATGAAGGCAAGATGTAGTGGCTGGTAGCTCCTTCAAACTTGCTACGTTTTTGTTTGAAATTGTTGTTTTTGTCGGCTTCATTGCTGAAACATCATTGGATGATGTCGGAGTGGATTTTATCTAAAGGGTTAAGCCAAATTTTTTCAAATCTGTTGAATCAGAACATTTTGAAGGCTGCGCAGGCAAAGTGGTTGGACACTGTTTCCAGATGTCTAACATTTTATGTTAAGATAATAACCATATTATCTTCACTATCTTGTTGCTGTTGTCTTGCATTTCCCCCAGAGGCAAATTAAAAAAATGCACTGAATTATTTCCTTTTTCGTGTATGAATTCATCTAAATAACTGTAGGAGATATATATATATATATATATATATATATATATATAGAGTATGTGTGTAGCATGAAGGACTACTAACTTAATTTCGTTGTAGGACCTTGTGCTGTGCAATGATGAATAAATTACCCTGTACTTTGTAGCCTCCCTTGTATAAAAATGTTTTCGATGATGAGACTTCATGTGTGAAAAAGGGAGCACTATTCTATTCCCCTAGAGGAGGTACTGGAACCAGTATGAAGAGAGAAATCAACTGGATCAGTGCATCTCTGCTTCGCTACATATGGTTTGATCTCAGATATGATATGGCATATGATTGGTTTCTGCAAAATTACTCCTGCCTGTGTTCCTCCTCAGTAGCATAGAAATCAACACACACATAGGCCTGTATGCACTGTAGATGACTGACTTGCAATAAATATAGAACCGCATGCACTGTATTACCATCATTATCATGGCCAAAATATGGTGACAGTATGGCATCCGCGTGTCATGCTCTGTGGTTCTGCATCTTCCATGTCATTTCTAATGGCCGCTTTTCTTAGTGTGCATTAAGGCACAACTTTTGAGCTTTTCTACATGTTGCAGTCGTGTTGTGTGCATGGGTGTGACCTGTTCAACATCAGTTCCTGTACATAAAAAAAAAAAAGCAGTCTCTCTTGTTTTAATCACGGGCCAAATTGTTGCTTGTATCGGGATACTATGTGGGTAACATTAACTAAACCAGTGGGACATTATTGGCGCAGGAAAGTGGTTGAAAAGTGTGTGTCCTTCAGCCAGTGTGCAGCCGGCGCTTCCAGTGTTGGTAAAGTAGGCAGGGACCTCAGAGGGAGGACCTGTCCCCTCACAGCGGTTAGGCTCCACTGTGAACTCTATGCGGACACGGCTCCGAGTCAACATCTCCGAAAGACAAATCGACAACCCAACTACGAAATCTGGTCCACATGATTCTGGCCTTGGTCACGGTGTTTCGTGGTGAAGGTGATCTGGAGGAGGCCTTACCTTTTCACCGCTCAGTGCTACGGACTTCCCTCTTCATCGGGGAGTTACCTGAATCGCGCAGGTGTTTTCAGGAAGATCACAGAGGAAAGAGGAAGAAGGCATTTAGACGCGACGCCCCGTTCAACTGAAGATAAAATCACAATGTTACTACAACAATTAAGTTACCGCTACAGATGACAATATGGTTCACAGGAACTTTGTTCAAATTCCAGCCGTAGTGAAACTCCTGGTGGTTAAGTGTGTCTCTGACCTGGTTTCCGCTTGGTCCTAGCGCTGCTCAGGTATGCCTCCTCTGGGGGAAAATTGGTGGGACAAGGACACACCCGGAAACACATTCATAAAATAAATTGAAATTCTAGCCTACTTTTATCTTAATTTATTCAGAGTCTCTCTAAAAGAAATATTATTATTATTATTATTATTATTATTATCTCCGATTGTTTCCTATTAATCAGTTTGGTCTATGAAATATTAACAGTGAAACATTTTCCATCAAAAATATTCCAGAGCCCAAGGGGACATCTTCAAATTGCTTGTTTTGTTTGACCAATTAGTATAAAACCCGAATATATTCACTTTATTATCATATAAAACAAAGAAAATCAGTAATTGAAAACGTGGAACTAAGTCATATTTTGCATTTTTGCTTAAAAAGTGACTAAAACTAGTAATCAATTATCAGAATAGTTGCTGATTGAGCTCTAATGATTATTGTTAAATATAATTAAATTGAAAATAAAAGAATCCCCTTTGTAAACAGTTTCCTTGATTGTAGAAGAGGAAACCAACTGTTGTGACATATTGTGGTCCTTTATTCAACTCAAATTCTTATAGTGTATTGAAGCATCACAAACATCATAGATAAAGCTACATAAACAGTCTCGCTCCGAGGTTCCCCCGGTGAGCTGTTCCGGAGCTTTTGATCATTTCACACGGTCTTCCTCATCAGATGAAGTTGCCCATTTGTCATGGAGCTGTAGATTTTCCAATTCCCACTTTCATTTTTGTCCCACTTAAATCTCAATTTACAAGAAAACATGAACAAAAAGTCTGTAAAGTGGTCAGAAAAATAGAAATTAGGGCTGTGCGTTATGGTAAAAAAATAATATTCCGATTATTTTGACAGATATTATGATTGCAATATGATTCACAATTAGAGGGAATGATCATTGCATCACAATTTTCATTTTCACTGAAAACAACTATTAAAATCATAATGATGTGATGAAAACGTGTTTTCTTACAAGTGGAGAACAAGATTTGTAGGCCAGGGCATCTCTGCAGCACTACAGTACTTTATTATAAAGCTGTTTTGTCACACATTTTACCTTTTTAACAAAAATTTGCAGCTTCTGCGATTTGGATATTGCACTTGGCCATATTACGATTTCAATAATGTTTTTCGATTAATCGTGCAGCCCTAATAGAAATGTGATACATTTCCATGAACTTTGATCAGTGAAAATGTGTAGCCTAACGTAATCGAATGTTGTCACTTATCAGACGGCAATCTTACCTCTGAAATCAGGCAACAGCCTCGCTATTTAGGGCCAGTGGTGGCCTAAAGGTTTGTGAACCTAAATGTGCCTTATTTGATACTTATGTGATAAATCTGGTGAAAGTGCAGCGCCGTCCTTCATTATCACCCCTGAAGGGGCCTACATGGCTCTTAACCCCCACCTGCTCTGCTCAGAGACCAGCGGAGGAGACTGTTTAACATTTATTTATAGAGTATACAATAGTTTATTTACCATTTTCACTTTAACTTTTCCATTTTAATTGTAATCTTGTTTAAAGTTATCCTCAATATGGTTGTACTGGGTAGCTTTAAGCTATGAATTTATGTCAGATACATCTTACACGTGTAAAGTTTAAAAAAAGAAAAGAAAAATAATTTAAACTTAAGAGGAACAAATCAAACAGGAATCTTGATGCATTATTAAATTCGAAAGCGTATTATAACAAACTAGTCAACAAGCTAATGTGACACTTCTTAAAAGTAAAATTCTTACTAAGTTTTGAAATATCATAAAGCTGCACATCACTCTGAAATTAAAATACATATTTTTACAAAATCTTCATAGGATAATAACTCACTTCTTAGCGAATAAAGTTTATTTTATTCCCTGGTTAATGTGTTAACAGACATTTTTAATACATTTGTCTTGAAAAATAACAATAAGAGGCTTATACTTTTTATAGCAGTTGACAATTATTTCACCTTTAATGTTGCTGTACATGAAAAGCTCCGACAGCTGGGTGAAGAGAGACAGTAAATGTCATATTAACACCATTCGAGGAGTCCCCTTCAGCTTCTATACAGGTTTGAACTGGTCGAATCTTCCCGCTTAAACAACTTTGCTTTTGGTGACTGATGGAGACGCCCGGAAAGTGGCAGACAAACCTGTTTTCTACTATTAACCTCAGGTTTCTAGCTGAACACAATGTGGCCCTGTGACATTTCATATGTGTGTTTTCATGCTCAGGAACAACAAATTCTGTGTTATAAAACATGATTAAACTGTACAAAATATACCATTACATTCTCTCCATTGAGGTCATAATACAAGTAACAGTATTGCCTTTTTTTTCTCCAGTGCTTTACAGTATAAACATGTGGAGGCCATTTGCTTTAATTTGACACATTATCACTTTAAAACTCAACATTCAACTGTATGTTTTATCACCTACATAGGATGATTTGCTTTTATTAATAAAACGTTAACATTTACAGTCAAATGAAAACCAAAACAACTAAATTAATTAACTGAATATATTATTTAACACTAATGAAAAGATTTTACCAGTTTTCAAAATGAACAGAATCCATATTAAAGATTGTCTTGTGTGCTACAATTTGCAGAACGTTGTACCTCTTGGCTATTTTGGTAACAGATGTAGCTCCCCCACATGTCCATATTTCATATCTTTAAATGTTTTTTTAAATTGGAGGTGGAGGAACTGATTTGAGCCAGAAACAACATCTCACTCCTGTATGTAGAGCTGCTGACACATCACAGTTCAGGTCCTTAACAGCGGATATGTACCTCTACAGGGAAAGTATGTTATAATGACTTTTTTCCTACACCTCAAGCATAATTTTTCATTTACTTACATGTGTTACAATGAAAACATTTAACTGACACATTAGAAATAGTAAACAACAGTGCTGTGAGACTTATTTCATATAAGGCATCAAAGGAGAACAACACCGTGTTCAGTTATTTTTGTAGATTATTCTTAAGCCTTCTATAATCTCATAATATAAAATTTGGTTGGAAAACACTGACTGTCCATAAAAACATCTCCCTCTTCATTATATTTACAACAGCTCCATCAGGTCTCTGTTCAGAGTATGTGTTATTCTTATATAGCCCCAAATAATAATATGTTGGAATAATTCAATAAAGTGGTACACCCCTTTAAGACAACTTCCTCTCAAAAGTCCAGCAGTGCTGAGTGTAGGTCACTCTCAGTAGTGAACAACTATAATACAATAACAATGTAAACAATAGTAACAATGTGAGTGATGTCGATAGCTGAGGCTGGATCACACGTTGGTGATTTCAACACTCTTGTAGGTGTGCATCGGGCTGGCTTTGGCCCGCGGAACAGCCTGAACTCTGGCCTCTCTGGGCAGAGAGCCACAGCTGCCGTGGAAGCCCAGACCTCGCTCCACAGAGTGGCTGTTTGCACGTAACCTCAGCGGACTCTGGGAAAATGAACAGTGACAGTCACAGTGAAATGTAAAACAACTTTTCAACGTACACCTACTTCATTTTTATGTCCACATTGTATCATGCTGCAACAAACAATCAAAATGATTTCTGAACAAGGTTGCGCTTCTAAACCTTCCACCAGTTTAAACTTTCTCTCCCATATTTGACATCCCATTGGAGACTTTTGAATGATCGCTCCTTGTGTCCCCAAATGTCCCACCTCAACAACTCTTTATACAAAGAAAAATGTGATTTTAAGGAAGCACCATTCTCTCTCTTCTCTTTAATGCAGTGTAATTGTATTAGGGCTTCACCACTACTGATTTTGAATAGTTTTGTTATGCAAAATAATAGGCGACTAGCTGTCATTAAAATAATTAGGGAAAGAAAGTTCTACAGCTATCCTTTTGCATCATGTGTCGTGTATGAGAAAATTACACTTGAGAAAGATGTATATTGTAATGTGTGTGTGTGGGTGTCTATATATATATATAAAATATAAGTTTTGGCATGTAAGCTTTTATTTGACAGGAAGAAGACAGACAAAAAATATGGGGGGAGAGAGGGGTATGCAACAAACAAACCCAGCTGCACTTACATGGTACATGTCTGGACAATGAGAACACCCCCAGGAAGACAAATGTATAAATATATGTAAGCAAAATGTTTTACAAAAGAACTCCTGTATGTCTGGTGAATTTGGATAAAATCATAATGACTATAACATGTCATGTTCCAATAATATGATAAGAGTGTGAAATTAAGTGATACCTTGGCTGATCTTCTCATAGACACTCTTTCCTCAGCAAAGCGAACAGGTGAAGAGGAACTGATAACCTCACTGCCCTGCTCTGCACTGCTGTGAATGCAAGGCATTACAAGACATATTCATTCATGTGCATGATCTTAAAGTTTAATTCTTAAATAATCACATTTATTTGCATAGTAGTCACAAGACTATGGTCTAGTGTGTAGGGTTTAGTGGCATCTAGCCGTGAAATTGCAGTTTGCAACCATTTGAATACCGCTCGCCTTACCCTCCCCTTCCAAGAGTGCAGGAGAAACTACAGTGGCCACGGAACTCGCGAAAAACACGAACGACTCTATCTAGAGGCAATGTTCGGTTTGTCCGTTCTGGGCTACTGTAGAAACATGGTGGTGTAACATGGCGACCTCTGTGGAAGGGGATCCGCTCCCTCTTAGGATATAAACGGCTTATTCTAAGACAATGAAAATACGATTCTTATTTTCCGGTGATTGCACACTATTACAAAATTATAAAATATTTATGAATATTATATTCCATTTCCGCCAATAGATTCTCCTAAATGTTTCACACTGGACCTTTAAGACAAAACATAACTGGAGAGGATGTATTTTTAATATCACAGAAGAAAATAACGTGTTGCTGGAGAGTAGGAAGGAATAAGAAAGTATGCAACAAGGGTCGAAGGGTTTTTAATCTACCTGTGAGGGATAGCGAGTGATTTCATCTCTTCATACAGGTGCCGATGCAGCATGTGTTTGTTGCTGGGGATCCCGAGGGCTTTGGCCATGGCATCTGTGTCGAAGGACGGGTCCAGAGCCATAACAGCTCCATGAATCCCTTTACCCTGAAGATTGTCTGCAAACTCCTGAAGAGCACGACACATAGGCGGCTGAGAAAAATGACTTCAGACTTTATCTATACTCCGGCCAAAAGCCATTTTGGTACAAACGTCAAATTTAATAGCAATTAAAGGCAAACCACAGTCATGATGAAGCCTTCAAAAACACTCAAACAAATAACTGTTTGTTTCTGGGGCCAGGCATAGCGTTTTAGTTTCTAGCGCTACATGTTGACCAAAAATAAGAGCTATTGAAAACTAAAGACTGGTAAAGTATCACTTATTGTGGATCCAGAAAAAACACTTGCATTGTATTTTCTTATTTTTCTGTGTACACACCAGTGTTTTTCTTGTATTCTGAGGCAAGAAAGTTATCATCATTTTTGAGGGAGTCCTAGAAACTAGTTCAGTATGTGGTATCTTGTTGCAATCTTCCCCTTGAAATCTCCCAATCAGGGGAATGCCATCACTGACCTCCCACCCACCTTGAGGTCTATGTCTCTGATCCACTTCATTACTCTGTGACATGTCCAAACAATGGGGTCCCGGTCTTGGTTCTCACATTTTGCCCGCCGTGCCAGCAGGTCCTGTGAAAACACAATACAGAGATAACTGCTCAAGCACTTACATGATATAGAGAGGTCAGGGAAGGATGAGGGCCTGCTGAGATAATGCAGCACCAAGGGCTTCTGTGTGCCTCAAGCTATGGTGGATAATAATGGACATCAGTAGTCAAGAAAAGCTTTATGCAGTGATTGAGGAACAAATGTTGAAAAGACTAATCTCATGTAAATTTTGATCCACAATCTGACCTCTTTATCAAAACTGAGCATCTGCAAGAGCTGGATTGCCAGGAGTAGACTGGTCTGGTGGTACTGGTCGCTGATATTGAGGAATCTATCCAGGTCTCTGCGGCTCAGAGAGTTCAACACTCGCCCGTCCACCAAATTAGTCTGGAAGGTCTGGGAATATTGAGGCAACCCCACGTCACTCAGCCAGCATTTTGCAACCCAGTGATGGTCCATCTCAGATGCTTTTGATAGTCTAGAAGATGATGAGACATCACGATCAGCAGTGGTAGAAGAAGTTTTCAGATCCTTTACTTAAGTAAAAGTAGCAAAACCACAATAAAAGTATCCCATTACAAGTTAAAGTCCTGCGTTAAAAATGTTACTGAAAAGTATTATTGGCAAAATGTGCTTATATTATCAAAAGTAGAAGTACTCAAAATGCATAAAAATCACCCTTATGAGTGTTATACTATTATATATTATACTACTGTATTAGTATTATTGATGGATTAATGTGTAAGTAGCATTTTACTGTTGCAGCTGATCCAGGTGGGGATAATTGAACTCATTTATATACTGTTCTGTGGTTTAATCTGTAACAATACCTCATATTTTATAAACTCATCATATGTTTTCTATTTAATTCTCACAGTAATGTGTAAAGTAACCAATAACTAAAACTGCCCAATAACTGTAGTGGAATACAAAATAGAATATTTGCCTCTGGATTGTAATGGAGTTGAAATATAAAGTAGCATGAAATGGAAATACATTCAGTACAAATACCTACCATTTTTACTTAATTACAGTAATTGAGTAAATTTACTTTTCCTTCCACTGCTGATCAGTAATATTAAACTTATTTTGAAAAGTATTAACTTTTTATCAAACAACAAACAACTTCTTCCGTGTTTTGTTAGCTACTGCTTACCCTTGGTCCCCTTCAGCTCTCCTGTAATCCTCAATGGCCAGTCTTAGTTTCCTGCGATGAATGGGGTTACTGATACCCAGACCCAGCTCTAAATCCTCATCTGTCAGACCTAGCAGTACCTAAAGAACAGAAATCCAGTTCTTTATGAAACAAAAGCAGCATCTAAATATGCCCATCTGATAAAATCATACCCCACTCTAAGGCACAAAGCAAACAAACAGCAAAAGAACCACTTGTACCAAAGGTATACCTTGCCACTTTTGACGTTTTCAGAGCAGGCTCGGATGTACATGGGCATTCCCATGACAACCTCCAGCCAGGCTTGGACTGCACCTGCCCTCCACAGTGACATGCATGTGTTTCGCGTGAGCTCCGCCTGCTGGAGGCGGTCCAGCTGCTCCTCTCCGTCAGACAGGCTCTGTTGTGTGAGGCTGTCAGAGTCTGGATTGTTCAGGAGAAGTTATGGTGTGGCATACAGGATGGGGTTTAGGGTCAGAGGGATATGGAAATCAAAAAAATGACTCATCTGGAGACAGATTAACATTCAAAATCAGAGGGTATTTGCATCAAAAATACACCTCCACATCAGTGTGTATTGATTCGAACTAACAAATTAGATGATACACTAAAATAGAATCTCTTTTGCACATCAACAAAGCTCTATGGCTTCTTCTTGTGTTTATTAATATATCAATCAAGTCAGAGGTATTAGTCAACTGAATGAGAAGTAGTTGCAACCCTTTCTTCTGTCCAATTTTGACATAAAATGTTCTGACATTGCACTTTATGGCCACTAGATAGAGCCAGTATAATTCACTGGCACTACACTTCCTGTGTCTGTGAATGAGCTGTACTGTATAAGGAAAGAGATATGGTTTATTTAAAAAAAAAAAAACAAGAACTACATGGTTGAGTGAATCTAAACCTCAAATGGTGTTGAAATTCAGAAGATATGCAACTCATTTATTTCTTTGAGTAGTAGTAGTGTAGTAGTCCGGACAGTAATGAAACTACAGTACCGTGTTTAGTAAAGTTGTTAAAATACTACAGTAACTGATGATTATGAGGGGATTTAAGACCATTAGGATAATGTATTAGAGACACAGGGATTATTCATAAAACATCATGCTCCTGCCCATTAACCACCCATCTCAACAACAGGAAAACACGGATTCATACTGAACCGACGAATCCAGGATGAACTCTATGTGTTACCTGATTTGTCCTCACATGCTGACAAAAATGCTGCATGCAAAGTCCACCATCTCTCTAAAAAGAGTTCACAAAAAAAAAAAAGACACAAACTTCAATTTTTCCAAATGGACCAGAGTGATATGAATAATCCCCAGAGTGCAGAAACAGACAGCTGGTAATCACAGATGAGGAGTTACTCACTGGCAGGAGAGAGTTGCCATTAGAAATGGCAGAAGGAGAGGGAGAGACACGTTAGACTGGGACACAAGAACAAGATTACTCATGGAACAGAAAACTGCCACATAGGGTGTATTCAGTTACTAGTTTTATTTTTTAAAATAAGATTTCATTTCAATTATAATTCATTTTGAAAATGCTAAAACCTCCTCAACATCTGGCTGCAACAGATAAATATTTGAAGTTAACTCTTGTTTGTCTTTTTTCTTTGTTTTAAATAAAATACTTCAATAGATTTATTTTTCTTTATGGAACATCTCCTTAATTACAAAGCATTTAACATAGAATTATAAGAGCCACATTTGCAGGAAATGAGGAGGGATTCTACAAAAAGCAAAACATAAACAGCAAAAAATAAATAAATACAAGGGACCATGCATTCATAATGCAAGGGAAGACAAGTCGGTAAAGGGAAACAGGAGCAACACAGGTTTGTGGAGATTATTAAATTGATTGGCAATGAATGGGCATCTAATCAAAGCAACACAGAGGGATCATGCACGTGTTTAATGCACATTCCTTCGTCACATATTGGCACATGTTAGATAGCTCTCAGTAAGAAATGAGTCAGACATAAACAATGTTACGAGGCTAGAGCTAACAGTGACAGCATGATACGCAGATTTTCTAAAGATGAGTGTTTAACCTTTGGCACTTCCACATGGTTTCAACAGCAGACAAGAGGTGTGCCTGAATATGCATTACTGTTAATTTTGTGTATTGAGGTCTGTGCAATTACATTTTTTAAGGAAGACTGACTCTAAAACCTTTGTTGGCGTTAATTATAGTAATTGAGAAAATTATTTTTTGCATAAAATGGATGAGCAGGCCTTGATGGAAAAACTCCCTCCTGCCCACATTGTGATGTTTTATCGTCAAATACTGTGAGCCAGCATTTATAACCTGAACACAATGACAATCCTGTAAGCAGCAATACCTCTCAAACAAAGTACTATTTTTCATATCAGCAAGCAATTTGAAACAACAGAATTTGGCCAACTAAACGCCAAAAGATCAAATAAATTTTAAGCCAATCAGGTACTTTCTCCTCTTTCCTAATAAGAAATGGTAATGGTAAGTAAGATTGGTAATAAGAAGAAACTTATAAGTCACTGTTGCAAAGCATGATAAAAGCAACTGTAAAGTAACAAAAACCAAATGACATTTACAGTAAAAACACTAGTTTCACAATAACTCCTATTTACATATGAACAGAAGTCCTTCAAGTCTCCAGTTATAAAAAAACATAAAGCATTAAGACATTCGAAAGATAATACAGCATAAACATGTCTACACATAATAATAACCCCATGTATATATTTATATGCATGTAAACATATATACATATGCATACATGTACATCTATAAATATATATCTAATTTACAAACATACAATTTAAAGGCAATATACTGTACATTTATGGGAATAGCAGTCTCTTTTAGGCTTTTCTTTTAAAATTTCCCTCCTTTCCCCCTTTCAGACAAACCCATACACAAAACACTCATTAAAGCCAGGTGGAATTCAACACAAATTTAACACACACACACACACACACACACACACACACACACACACACACGCACACGCACACGCACACACATTCACACGTTCACACTCTCAGCATCACCAGTCAGCATCCTCCTCTATGTAATAATCAGGGGTGGCTGTACCATCAAACAGGCCGGGGTCCATTGACTTGCGCTGCTTGCCCCGAGCGAACACCCGTGACAGGGATCCCAGAGTCATCTTCTCCTTCTTCTTCTTACGCTTCTGGTCCTCCAGGTCCTCCATGGACTGAACGGGACAGATTAGACAGGAAGCTTGGGTTTTGCTCTCCCATACAGCTGAGTTAAAGCAATAGTTCAACATTTTTGGGATATTCTGTATGCTTGTTCACTTGCTTACTGAAAGGTGGATGAGAAGACTGACACTCTTATGCATGTACAGTAAATATGAAGCTACTGCCAGTAACAGGTTAGCTTATTTTAGTAGACTGGCAACAGGGGGAAACAGCTAGCCTGGTTCTGTCCAAAGGTGACAAAATCTGTCTACTTGCACCTCTAAAGCAGGGGCAGGCTTATAAACGTTTGAATGAGGGGGCCAGACACAGTTTCAGAGAAGGGGGGCACATTTGTAAAATAAGTAAAAACGTGTTAAGATCCAAATTTAAAGCCTGGGTTTACATTTACATTTACATTTAGTCATTTAGCAGACACTTTTATCCAAAGCGACTTACATATGAGAACATTCACAAACCGAAGGTGCAGCTTTGGGAGCATTTTGGGGTTCAGTATCTTGCTCAAGATACTTCGACACATGGCTGGGGGATTGAACCGCTGACCTTCCGACCGCTCTGCTCTTGGTAATAATAAACTGTACATTATTACGTTATGTTGTTGATTCAGTGAAGAATGAATGCGAAATAAACTACTTTAAATATTCTAATATGAAATAACCAACAAATAGCTGTTATTTGTAACTCCAAATAGCCTACATCCATAGATGGATTATGAGTAAATGGACCCCTGGACACAGACACATAAAAGCCCCCCATCCCTCCTACATAGGAGCTAGACTACCAGACTCGAAGAGGCACAAAACGACAGGGCAGCATCATTTCTAGTCGTTTTCTGTCTCATTGTGATCAATTTTTGTCTATTTGTGGTGATATGTTTGAGGTTCCCAGCAGAAATGTTAAAACTCACTTCACATAGAAGTTCTGGCCCATGGGCCCTAGGTCTGTATCTGGTAGGCCCATTCAGTAATCCATCCATGATGCTAATAAGCCAACTACCTGTCACCTTGGCATTCAGAGTGGAAGGAAAAGGAAGAATTTAATTTTACAGGGATACTTGGTGGGCCTATTTTGTTACCTTTTGACAGAGACAGGCTAGCTGTTTCCCCCTGTTTTCAGTCTTTATGGTAAGCTAAGCTAACTGTCTGCTGGCTGTAGCTTCATATCTAGCAGACTGATATGAAAGTGAAATCAATCTTCTCATCTAACTCTCAGCAAAAAAGCGAATTTCCCAAAATGTCAAACTATTGCTTTAAAGTGAGTCAAATGCAAAATAACATCACCACCACCACCAAGCAGGCAGGCTGACACCCAGCAGGTCGACAGAACAGAGAGACATACACAAACAGCAGAAGACAAAGATGAGAGGAGATACTTATAGAAAAGTGTGGAGGTGTGATTACTTGGTCGAGGGGGCCAGGCAGCTCTTACATTGCAGAGGGAGTGGGTCCGGTGACGAGGTGAGTTGATGTCACTGGGTGTGGAGGAGCGGTCCCCATCGGCCGCCGAGGCATCGGAGATGACAGAGGGCTGGCGAGAGTGGCAGGGGCTGATCCTGACCACAGCTAGATGTTTCACACACACACACACGCACACACGTTGAAAGATTCCCATGGTTAGTATGAGAAACCTCCAGGAAACCCACTGTTAGTATGTGGAGTCTGTATAAGCAACACTAAGCTGCACAGAGACTGAGAGGCAGAGCAGATAAGAGAGCCTACCCTGTCTGTCGGTGGTGTGTCCGTGGTAGAGGGTCTGTTGGCTCTGACGGATGGCGGCAGTGAGTGGCAGGTCGGCCTGCATCACCCATTCCTGACTGCCGTTCACCATGGGCTCTGTGGGCATGGCCAATGAGTGGCGCTTCGGTACGTCTTTTGTCAGGGTGGCCAGAGACTGCTTCGCCTTGTTGACAAAAAAATTTAAATAACAGCTTTACACTTTGAAGTTAGCAAAGAGCCAATATTTTAATACAGCAGCTTAAAAACTGTCTATTTCTGTACCGAACCTATATGTATTCAATGTTTTCCACAGGATTTTCTTACTGGAAGCCTCTGAAAGGGCATTCAGTGGACATCCATTTAATGGTAGAGGAAACAGTTGGAAACAATAAGACGTAAAATAGAGAAGGGAGGAGAAGAGAAGAGAAGAAAAAGAATTTAGAATGAAATATTGTAACTTGGTTGCTTGACAGCGATGCAGCTCTGGCACTGATTTACCAACAAATCTGATCGGTGATGCAGCATGATGTGAGGATCTGTGGGTGGTTGTGACTTGCTGAGGGAGGAGAGAGATTAATGACACACAGACTGACAACTGTACCTCAGAGGGACCGACACAGCAACACAGAAAAAAGGCACAATTTTCTTCCTCAGCCCAGAGAAAGAATGAATGCTTTGAGAGAGGTAAGGGATGAGGATATATTGCAGAGCAGCTTACAGTATGTGTTTGAACTGATATGAATACAGCGACAGGATTGCCCACACCTTGTTTGCATTTATGCCATAAATACCAGATAATGATGCTAAGGTGACACCATTGCATTCGAGTCAACTCAACAAAGTTGTGACTGTGTCCATGTGCTGGGTGACTCACCATGGTGAGCTCGGCCTCCAGTTCTTTTACCCTGTTCTCCTTCATGTCCATCTGAGAACGCAAGATGTTGGCCTGTTCTGTGGCTTCTTTGGTCTGCCTCCTCAGGTCCCACTTCTCCCTCTCCAGCATGTCCTTCTCTTTTGCCAGGGCTTTCACTGCATCCTCACTCTCCTGAAGAACACACACACAAAGACATGGTTAATCCCTGCCAAGCTCACTTTGAATGATAGATGGAGCGCCAAATTTGAGTCAATAATCATTTCACAGATACATTCTGTGTTATAATCTATTTCAAAACTTGTTTTTTTTAAAAAGGGTAGATACATGATGACACTGTGAGGCAAATTATTTTAGTGATAGCAGCAACTGCTGCTGCAGCGGCCAAACGTGTCTTTGGCTTTTCTGACATTTCTTATCGGCCAACATACACACCAATACAGGTATATCAGCAGTAAGCTAATACTGATAAATCAGATAGGCTGGTGTTACCTTTCGGTGTTGGTCGTAGTTGCGTATGAATTCTCGCAGCTGATCTTCTCTGCTCTCCAGTGTTGTGTACAGCTGCTGCATCTGACTCACTAAGTCTGCCTTCTCCACTTTTAGACGCTTACGGTCAGCTTTCATAGCTGCAACACACAAACAAACACATTCACACACTGAGCAGCACATACATGTTTAAAACAAGGAGCATTTTAACAGCCAAAAGAAATACAATATTTCATTGAGATGTGGCTGCCTCTAAATCAGAAACAAAGCATTGCAACTGCAGCAGGGAACCACAAGGTGACAGTGTGTCTTCTGTCAATGAGGGGCTGCAGCCAGTGTTTACATAGCGAAAATGATGTTATCATCTCAAAAGATAAGTGGCAGAGTGGCATGGATTCATTCATACATGGAACTCTTTCAGCTGGCATGGCTCTGTTGGCTCGTCCCCGAGAAGACCATTTGGATCTGATTTCTTTCAACTTTATTCTCTCACAGAGACAACTCATCAGCCATGATGCAACTGGTGTGGCTCTTTGCAAACAAACATAATAACGATGCCCTCCTGGGAGTTTGTGCTTTATCAGAGAGGAAAGCCTGGAACCTGTACTTTTCATAATTGCACACATGCATCACTCAGGAATTCCTCCTGTCATTCCAGCCTCTTTGTATTTTACACTCAACATTCAAACCTGTTTTGTAGCAGTTACACAACATACTTTACAAGCTTACAGTTTACCACCTACAACTCTCAGAGCAGAGAAGAGAAGCATGCAAAGTAGTCTTGTTTAACTAAACTAAATCCACAATTGCCTTCTCTCTTTTCCCTCCTATTTTTTATTATTCTTCATGTAGGACTGACTTTTTTTTGTTTTACTCAAAGATGTGAACTGTTGGGTTGCACAATTTTTGGATTTGTTTTCATACAAGAAATGAAAACAATCCAATACTACATATATAATCAGCACCGCATTCCAGTCTACATTAATACCATATTAATAATTCAGAGTTCTATGCAATGATTGATGGATGTTAATTAAAATGAGGTGAACCTGGAGTTGGCTGCTCATCAGGGGCGATACCCATTTCTGAGACTGAATAATGACTAAACACATGCAGTATCTCTTGTCTACACTCACAAAAATGAGATCTAAACATAAAAGATCAGGTTTATCTCTGGAAATTGTACACTGTTGCATTTGTGTGCACATATTTCACATCTTTGGTACATACTGTACAAGACAAAATTGGGTTACATATGCAGGACAGAGAGGAAGACATTTACACACATACAGTATCATCTCTTTACTGGCACGTTTCCTTTTGTTTGCTGAGAGTAAAGCATAGTGGGCTAAACCACAACTGCATACATTTAGGATGATGGAATTATGAAATTATGTAATTTTCTATTAGAAGCAAAGATCTTTATGTGCCTACATAAGCCATTGGTATTTTACTTCTCAATGTTCTGAAAGTGGAAGTTATATCATTCTGGAAGAAGGAATGTGGTTTTGTAATGGACTGTAACAGATTTGAAAATGTTCTCTATTGTGCTTTTTATTGGGAAACATGCAACCTCGTCTTAAGTTAAAAACTGAAACAGATTTTTGTTGGCTGTTCACATACACTCAGAAAATCAACTGGGGCATGTGTTTAATTTGCAAAATAGGAATATGTTTATTAGATTTAGTTAAAATGTGTTGTATGTTTATGTTCATTAAATGATTCATTCTTGTTTGTTGTACATGAATCAAAGAACATTCTGATGAACTAAATCAACACATGTTCGTCGAATTAGGACAATGATTCTGATATTGTTAGCTTTTAGGCGTCTCAACACTCATTGAATGCAGAAAAACCAAGGAGGAAGTTGCTAGAAGTGTGCGAGGGACATATTTACATCTAATTGTATGGCATTCTCAATATCAAGGGTAAGAAATGAACATATAACTGTGAGAATGTATAGAATTCAAGTAACTGGCTCATTTAAGTTAGCCAGTTACTTGGAGAAAGTCAGGATAAACTTTAGGTTTGCAGCATTTCTTTTCTTTCTTTTAGTATTTGGGGAAGTATATATTTGAAAATTCGCATGTAAACACATGATTTGACAGTGTATGGAAGTACATATAATGTGCACTGTTTTTTTTACTGTAGTTGTATTATAAGAAGAGGTCTTGTTTTGATGTTTGATATATATCTGTGTCTTGCAGTCCCATGTGAGAAATGTTTAGCATGACCCAGAAATAATTGGCTGATACATTATTTTCTTTGGTGAGAGAAAGTGGATTTCATTTAGTTACAACATATTCTTGCTAGATGTAACTCGAAACTTCGAAACTAAAAGCTTGGAGAGCTGTATTTGCTGTATTTTTGAGGCAGCTGTTCGAAAGAAGGGACTCTGGTGGTAGAACACTCCTGGGTTGGCTCCTGACCTTGTAAGGCCTCCTTGGCACGGTCCAGCTCCTGCTCCTTGTCACCCAGCTGCACACGGAGCTCGGTGGCTGAGAGCAGATTGGCAGAGCAGCCTCCCTGGGATTCCTCCAGGTCCTTACTCAACATGTCTTTCATTTGCCTCAGCAGGTGGACCTCCTCTTGAAGCTGGGCCACCTCCTCACGCATTAACACTGAGGGAGAAAGATAGAGAGAGAGTTTGGGGAATTTTTGGTATGCAGAAGAGAAATGAGGAACCAGAGGATGCAGGACTGAGGGAAACTCTGAATTTAGAAGAGAGATAATGGAGATGAGTGGAGGAGAGAATAAGAAGAAGCAGAAGTAAGACTGAGGGAGAGTGGAAAACAATAAAAAGGGAAAAGGAGGGAAAAGACACAAGAAACACCAAAAGGAAGTGGAAAAAAAAAGCTATTGTAAATGTACAAGCAGCAGGGAATGAAGGAAGCAGTGTTAAACTTCTAGAATTAATGAGAGAGGGTGTGATTATACAGCACATGATAAAATATAGGCTCGACTCAACACATCAAACCTCCCTCAAGACTCACAGCTCCCCCTCAGCTGAGGTCGCAGGTGTTTGAGAAAATCAGATAAATGCTGAGTGCCAGACTCCAGCAAGGGAAGTGGGCAAGTGAGAAACAGCAGTCTGATAGGACTTAATAAAATATCAGTGACACAAGCTTGAACCATGCTCCTTAGTGCTGTGTTTTCCATCCGCTGTGAAATGCCTCCCAACCCTCGGGGAAACCAGGCAAGCAAATTAAGCAAACAGGAGCAGGAAACTAAGGAGAGCACACAGCAAACTGAGGAGGGAACTAATGGTAAGGGGCTGGTGGACACATTTGCCGAGCAAAAAGCAAAGAGCAAAGAGCAAAAAAGATGAAATAGATTAAAGTCTTTCATGGGTTGAATCTTAGTCCACTGTGGGAAAGCCATAACAGCAACAGTGGAACAATATGTCATAATGATTTATAATTCACACATAAGGGTAGAAGGTCTGTTACAGAATAATGCACACTTTTCATAAGAATATAGACAAATGATACATACAAGCAGCCAAAACATTCCACTATACTGTAAAAATCTGCAGCCCCTGATGATAAATTTGTAATTCCACAGCAAAAACCTTTACGGTACCTCAAAATCGTACAAGATGTACGAGCATGGCAAAGAAAAGTAGCAACTTGGATAATGCAGGAAAGATCAGTTAATTAATCAAGTAGTGGATCAGTAGAAAATTAATTGCTAACTATTTTGATAAACAAACAAAAAGATTTAAGTTATTTATCAACTTCTCAAAAATGTGGATTTGCTTCTATTCATGAATATAAATGCAATATCTTTGGGTTTTGGATCGTTTTTTTGGACAAAATGAGTAATTTGACATCTGGGAACTCGTGATTAGCATTTTCCATTGCACTCCGGCATTTTATAGGCAAAAATTAGTTGACAGATAAATCAATAATGAAAACAATCATTAGTCGTGTCACTAAACATTATATAAAAAGTAACTACACAAAGAGCCTACGTGTAAGATAGCATTGCCGAAGGCTCTAATGTTTGAATTTGACCTGATGATGGTGCTTGATAAAAACTCAGGGGATCAGCAAAGTCCACAAAGACAATGAATGTTTGCACCACATTGCATAATCCATCTACCAGTTCTTGATTCATTTCACTCTGAGCCACAAATATCAACTGATGGTGGGGCTGGAGGAAAGTCAAGGGATCACCAAAATCAGTGGGCTGCATCCTCTGAGGACTATAGATGTCTGCACAAGATTCCATTGCAATCCATCCAATAGTTATTGAGATATTTCAGTCCAGACCAAAGTGGTGGACCGACCGACTGAGCCATACTGCTAGCATGGCTGAAAAATACAAGTAGAAAAAGTAGAGTGGGCCCTACATTGAATGCCGTTCCCTATAAGACTCCATGTAAAACTATGCAAAATGCCAGAGCAAGTGTGTGCATGCAATGAAGTACGCAATGTGTGTGTTTGTGTGCATGTGTGTGTAACTCTCAGAGAAGAATTGAGAAGGCCAGACGTTGTGGGCCTGCAGCAGCTCAGATAAGAGAGGAAGGGACAGTCCATCAGTCTCTGTCGACTCAGGACTACGGAAACACACTGGGCAGCTCTGTGCTGCATGTGACAAAAAGAGTTTGTTTCCCTGAGAGAGCAATCTTTCACGGCCTTCTTGCAGCCTAAATCCGCTTATTCATCTGTTTACCTACAGGCTCTCCTATATTTGTTGCGGGGAGCCCAGCTGCTGCTTTTGATGCCGCTGGTAAAAAGTGTGCCTTTCTGAGGTGCTTTGTCATGTTCAGCTTAATCTTCAACTCTAAACAGGCTGTTTAAATTACTAGCTGCTCTTGCTGTGATGTGAAGGTTGATCTGCTCTTGTCATTAGCTATCAGCTTAGCAAGCACAGCAAATGCGTTTAACAGAGAATTTGTTACTCACAGTAATTCTCAAATGAGCCAATTTGAACCTTTGCCCTTTTTTACTCAGAATCTATGAATACTTTAGGAGCTTAGTATTATGTATCATCACACATGCAACATGGCTCGTGTGTCATATTCAGTCTGTAGGTCAATTAAAAACTGTGTTAGAATTGGGTCTTGAGGAGTAGTGGATTTAGTGAGTCGTGTATAATTTACAGAGAAATCAGTGACATAATTCTCCAAAATCCAATTTTGCATTCATTTCCAGCATCATCCCCTCACCCAATAATATACACAGACATACACACAGGCTAAAGTGTACACAAACACACTCACACACTTTTTCCTCTTTCAGGTTTCAGGCCTCAATTGGGGGTGAAAACGTCCAGAGATCTTCCAATCTTCCCTGAATATGTAACCATTTTACTTCTAAGAAATAACACAGAAAAGATGGTTCACTGCACACTGACTTGAGCTAAAGCTGCATCAAGGGCACTGACAGACACAAAGCACTTACCTATAGATAATTTACCTCCACATACATTGTTTCACGTGATTTAAAAAGCAATTTAAAAGGACAGGAGTCATATAAACCATACACTGCAGTCTATGTGCTGTTATCATCTGGGCTCTCTCAGCTCTGACCCCTAAGTGGTTGTGCAGTGAGCTTGGCCAAGCTATTAGAGTCCTCCCACAGAAGAAGGAAAGCCCACTCTTCTTCTTCGTATTCATCAGTGGCCCATTCAATTAACTTCTCATCCAAGCCTCCCATTAGAGTATCCATCAAAGCCAGTCAGAACCAGGCCATCACACCCTGTACCTTTTCCCTCGCTTAGCAGAGCTATCACAAGCCAGTGTTTGCACGCACACACACACAGGTTTGCGGCACTATCTCCGAGGGGACCCGTCACTGACATAATGCTTTCCTTAGCCCCTTACCCTAAACCTAACCATCACAACTAAATGCATAAACCCGACCCTTACCCTAACCCTAACCTTAACCTAACAGTAACATTTACCCTAAAACCAAGTCTTAACCCTCAAAAATTCCTTTAAATTTGTGGGGTCCAGCATTTTGGCCCCACAAAGTAGGTCAGGCCCCACAAGTAAAGTGGGCTCCTGGTTTCTGGACCCCACAAATATAGTAAGACAAGAGAACACACACACACACACAGAGCTAGGGAGGGGTGTGTAGTGGCTGTTGGCTCATGATTAGGCTTGAAGGAAAGTAGAGGCATCGTTCTCTGCTTGGAAAGGTGAAGCGGGGGCTGGAAGTGTGCAGATTGGTGGTCAAAGACCTGAACTAGTCTCCGATGAACCGTATGCAGGATTAAAGTGGACCTATTTATATACATGAATGATCAAAGATGCTTAAAGTGAGCTGTGGTGGAATATTGAATTTGGATGAGAAGTTAAATTTAAAGTTGGTGCTCTTGTTGCAAAAACCCTTTCTATTAAAGCAGTTTAAGACTAACTTTTCTCATTGCATCGAAATTGGACTTGGTCTTGATTGGCTCTCATCATTAAACAATCACTTTCCAATCAGGCAATTTTGCAGCAAGTGAATTGACAAACTCTTGGAAAGCTTCACTCAATAGGTTTGCCTGATCCAAACCAATGACAGTGAGTATTGTAAGCTTTTTTTTACTGATGCCTTAAGTCTCATAATAATTCAGTATTTAAAAAGGGTTAAAGGGTCAGTTCACCCACATAACAAAAAATATTTTTTCATATAATATGTTTTGTTACTACCCTCTAGCTTTTCCTACAGATAGTTTTAGTTTTATTCACCCAGGTTTTGAGATATCTGTGTCTGAGATTTCTTCCACCACCCCAATAAAACAGATGTGAATGGAATTGTGTTTGTGCTGCTCAAAGAACTAAATAGTTTTAGGGCTGCAGCTAACGATTATA
Source organism: Coreoperca whiteheadi (assembly GCA_011952105.1). Classification (NCBI taxonomy): domain Eukaryota; kingdom Metazoa; phylum Chordata; class Actinopteri; order Centrarchiformes; family Sinipercidae; genus Coreoperca; species Coreoperca whiteheadi. Next base: position 19,325,331 of record CM022473.1, read on the forward strand.
TTTATTATTCATTAATGTGCCGATTACTTTCTCAATTAATCAATTAATCCAGCCAGTCCAAAACCCAAAGGTATTCAGTTTACAATGACAGAAACCAGAGCAAACCTGTGAACTATTCACAATTGAAAAGCTAATGGGGAATATTTTTGAATCTTTGCTTTAAAAATGACTTGAATGTTTAAATGGTTGTTAAAATAGTTCCCTATTATTTTTCTGTTGATCGACTAATTGATTATTTGACTAGTTATGTAAGCTCTGAATAGTTTCATCATAAACCATCATTAGCAACATCTATATCCATTAACAATGCCCTTGTTACTCTGGATAGTCCACAGGCATCACTGTGATCAGTTTTTATAGGGCGTAGTTCCAGTGAAAACTATTGACATGGTGGTCTGTGGATTATCCAGCATAACTGGGACATTGTAATGAAAATGTTTCTGCTGAAATGTTTAAATATATATTTCAAATGCTGTGAGTGCCACAAACAGCAGAAATCTCAGAAACACAAATCTTAAAACCCAGACAAACAAAAGTAAAACTATCTGCATAGCTATATACCTTTAAAGGGTAAGTAACAAAATATATATTTTTGTAATTTGTGTGACCTGACTTAAGAATTTCCTTTAAACCTTAATGAAAACCATTGGTTCAATGGACAAATGTCTATTTGAAAGCAAAAACCATTCAAATAATGTGACGATTGAGAAAGGTGTCAAAAATCTCTGCAGTGATAGCAGCCAAATGTTCTGCCCTGAGGAGTTGCGATGTGCATGGCTATCACTTTTCCACCTCAGTCTCCCTGACAATTCAAATCTATGTAATTTTAGTTAGTACAGTGATTACGCTCAGCTATTTCTGTCCAAGACAAAGCCAGAGGCGATGATGCTGCTTTTCCCTCTCCTGTAATCTCTCAGGTGCAGTAACTGATAGTTGGATAACAAGGTCATACACTATTTTACATCTTTACTACTGTATGTAGACATAGAGCGCTGTCATAACTGTCATCTTAAAGCAATATTTTGAAAAGAATACTCCTGTGAACAACCAAATCATATTAATACTGTCTTGTTGGACACTGGAGGAGTTTCCTTACATTGTCATTTCCTAGCAGGTCTAATTTTTTCTTGCAGCAGTACTGACCTTGTAAACAACTATATACCATACCCATAACACTGCTCAGTGTGACAGTCAGGTCAAGGGAGGACAGGAGGGGTGCTTGGGCTGGTTTAACAGTTTTAACTACATAAACATGGAACAAACTTGTTAGCAAGTCACAGTTCAAGATATGACTATGAAAACTGCTTTTAATCTGATGCCTTGTGCAGAAGACAACAAGATTAAAGCTTTGCCATGTTTGATCCTGCATGATCTCATTGAGCGCACATGCTGCACACCACACCAACAGCAAAACACAGAGAGATTAATATTGAATGTTATCATAATCAGTAAACATGTTTAAATATAGTACAGTATTGGGATTGGTCTTTAATTAAAAGTTTCGACAATAATTTGGAAATAGAGCCTGAAGGAGTTTTGTTTGCTCCTGTAGATTTTTCATCTTCCCTGTTGGCTCCTGTGGTTTTGGTGCACAGCTATAATATGCTATCTATAAGGTGGAGATGAGTTGTGTGTATGTGAGTGGGGTGTTCAGGGGAATTGGAGCTAAAGGATGAAAACAGTAATGGCTTTCTACCGAAAGTGCTGAGAGGTTTTCTGCTACAGCATTGCAGAGGGTGTAGCTTACACAGCAGGACATCAAAGCAGTGTCATTTAATGGCGCATTTCTCACACAAATTACTATGCAGCAAATAATTTAATCAGTAAACATAAGGACAGCTATATTAAAGTATTCTTTAAACAAAATATGAGCAATATGACAAATATTCATTGGGGATGTAAAAAAGCAGCAGAACAATAAAAGCTTTTCTGTAACTCACTGATATGAGCAGAGCTGTTTCAAACAAGGAAAGTCTTCACATTGCTTCATCAAAGCCTCCTAATAAGGCTATTCCTTCATAAGCTCTTCTTATTGATAAACTTTACCTAGAATTAAGCTAGCAGCATGTCTCTGTAACGGCTAGTGAGCTAAATGATATGGTGACCACTGGACCAAATTAACTCTCATACCTCAGTGACTAATTTATTCTTGAACATGGTTGTTCATGAAATTCCTGCTCTACAATAACATGAATTATCAAGTCGTGGCCAGAGTATTTTTATCAGTCCTGGGACACATTAATGCAAGCTTTTTGGGTTAAGTCCTGCACAGTAAAAGCAGAATTAAAGACAAAACAGCAATTCAAATATACCAATAACTGTAAGAAAAGCATGTTAAAGGTTACTCTCCTGATTCCTTTATAAGCTTGATAAATAAAAATTAAGTTATTGTTAATTAAACAGCATCTTGGTCAAATTATTACATGCAACAGAGGATCCACAGATCAAAATGCACATCTTCTATCTGCATAGTCAACTAAATCTGCAGTTCTATCACACTTTCACCTGATGGGTTAAATGGCTATCAACTAATTAAGTGATAAAATTAATCGTGGCTAACATTAACATAAAGTTAAACATTTTCTAATTCGTCAAATACAAAACTGAGTGTTTGAAATCGAGTGGATGATGCAAAGATGAAAAGCCACTAATACAGTACACTACTGTGTAGTTTGGAAAATTAACACCAGAAAGCAAACAGCAGCTTTGGCATCATATATGTAATATCATCTAATCAGATATGAACATATACTCATTATATTAGTCCGTGCAGTGAAGTGTCCTCCCCTGTTGCTGCTGGATTACTTGATTCGTGTTTGTGTGGGCGTGCATGTATATGTGCATGTTTGTGAGTGTGTGTGAATCTGCTCACAGCTGGCTATTTCTGCACTGTATTATGAGAGGACCATATGTCTGCTGAGCTCTGTCCTGCACTAATTACAGTATAAAGATCAGTTGAGATTGCTCTGGGAGAAGACAGCAGCTTGCCTCCGCTCTTGATTAAACTCATCATGCAGGTAACACTACTGCCTTGACAGGCAGGAAAAATAGAGCGTGGATGGATTGAAATAAACCCTGAAATTTATGCATCATCCTTGAATTTGCAATAAGCCTCATCTTTTTAATAATCTGTGTTGCTTTAGAGTGCTTCCCCATATGACACTCTGTCTGTCTCAAGAGAATTACGCTGCTCAGGAGACAATATATTTAATGTAGTATGGATGGCACTTGTCAACACAAACCATCTATTTCAGGTACACTCTGGTGTCTCACACTTTATCTTTTGTATTTAGCCATGCTAGCAACGTGACTCTATGGTAATGTCGATGAGACATTCATGGTGCCCAGAGGATGAAATGTAACAGCTTAATGATCTTCTGACATTTCCTCTAGCACTACCATGAGATTCACATTAGAGGTTTTAGTGGAAATGTCTCGCAGACTATAGGATGGAAAGTTGTAGACATTCATGTTCCCCTCAGGATGAATTCTAATAACTATGGTGATCCTCTGACTTTTCATCTTGCAGCATCATCAGTTCAGAATTTAATTCTCTCAAAGTCTTTGGTTTATGACAAAATATCTGCAAAACTAATGATATTCCCTTACTTGTATTTACTGCTAATTAGCAAATGGTAGCATGCTAACACACTAAACTTAGATAATAAACAAGGTAAACATAACTGCTTAATATTAGCTTTTTAGCATCATCTTTGTGTGCATTTTGCCATGCTAGCATTAGCATTTAACTAAAAGTGCTGTAAACGTTTTACAAAATCAAGAAGCCAAGCTAACAAAAGTAAAAAAACAAAACAGACAATATTCTTGTTCAACCAGTCAAAAATTGTGTGAAACTGATTTTCAGACCTCATATTGGAAAAAAGTCTGTTTGGAGTTGCCCCTAAAAGAAACATCCTGTGATCTTGGAGCACTCTGTTTACAACTCGAGACAAAAGGACAGCCCAAATACTCCTTAAGGATTTATGGAAGAATAGCATCAAATCAGCCCTAAAACGAAATCTGACAGAAGACAGAAAGGAGTGAAAGAGAGAAGACTGAGACCAAGAGGCTTCACAAATAAACACATTCATTCAGTCAGCGGCTTCCTGCTGAGTCTCAAATCCCAGGGAGCTAGGGGTGGGTGGATGGCAGAGGTAGGCTGCAGCGATTAGGGGCTTTTTAAAATCATTGGCAGGACTATATTTAGCATCTTTATTGTTAATTTGTACTATAGTCATAGGAGGAACTTGTGCGGTAATGGAACAGAGGTTGTAGAGACCTGTGTGGGCTGTATAGTTTCAGATTTGACATGCTTAAGCTACAAATAGCGGTAAAAGCAGTAACAAGCTTCAATCTCATATACCAGGAGATCAAAAAGAACATAGAGCAAATAGCTAATTCCTGATGCCTCGACACACTGAGACACCAAGCACTGTATTTTCTGCATCCTGAAAAGGCCCTGCATGTAAGGGTCAGGTTAGTTTCCTACTCAGGGTCTCTCCATAATACGTATGGGCATAAATAATGCATTTTGTTGGCTCTCAAATCTACCTGACCAGAGTATTCACCGCATACTGGTAATTCATCATGGTCTGCAGATGAAACATCACTCTGGCTCAGTACATCTATAAAATTCTAATATATGTTGATTATTTCATAGTTTGTCCTTCTAAAAAATACAAAAAAATTCTACTACGGTAGAAACGTATGTGTCCTGCATATTGTTTGTATGTATGTACATACATTTTGGTTTTGTCTGTATATTCTATCTGTGCGTGTACACATACTTGTATACAGTATATCTGTGCGAGTATACAGTATCTATTGTGAGCAGCTTCCATTAATTAATTGCCTCTGGGTTTACATTACAACTGAGGTCAGTGCAAGGATGCCCAGTGCAGATAGCTGTAATTGATTCACACGTTTATTATGTGCAGATTCGGCACGCTGCCAAGGATGTGCCACTGGAAAAGCACCAAGAACTTGGACAGGGCTATTTAGATTTTTAATATTGCTGTCAAGAGCTGAATTTGGAAAAACATACCCTCTGTCACTTGACACCGGTACCATTCACTTCACATTGGGTTTGGTTTACATGCAGTGAATTAGACAGTGATTAAGCAAATTAACCTGGCTGACATGGCGGCTCTGAACAGGAAATAGAGAGTCCTTTGATTTATGTCAACAATGCCATGATAATGAGTGGATTTTGTACTGTAATTGTTGTATTTATGAACATTGGATATCCTAGTTTTTTTCCTAGCATTGAATCCTCACACACTTTAACTGACTTACTGTAACTTGTGTTGAGTGTCTGAGCAAAGGAAGGTGGGACTCCTGACACTGTATGATGAAATGAATACTTTATGAAAGAGAGACATTTCTGTGGACAGTAAGGTGTGAGGCTGAAATTTCAAACTGCATTTAGTTTAAAGGAATAGTTTGACATTTTAGGAAATACACTTTCTTGCAAAAATTTAGATGAGAAGATTGATACCACTCTCATATCTGCATGGTAAATTATGTAGCTGGAGCCAGGTTAGCTTAGCTTTCGACAAAGACTGGAAACAGGGTGAAACAATTAGCCTGACTCTGTCCAAAGGAAATAAAATACACCTACCAGCACCAAGTTCACTAATAAACACTTTCGGTACGTACAAAACCAAAATGTTGAAACTAAGGTTTTATGGGGGGTTATGAGCAGTGAGATATACCATGTTAATTAGAGAGCTTCAGAGGTTAGGCAGATTCTTATTTTTTTATCTGTGGACAGAGCCAGGCTAGCTGATTCCCCTTGTTTCCAGTCTTTATGCTAAGCTAAACTAAGTGGCTGCTGGCTGTAGCTTCATATTTACCATACAGACATGAGAGTGTTATCGATTTTCTCATCTAACTCTCAGCAAGAATGCGCATAAGCATATTTCCCAGAATGTTGAACTATTCCTTTAATGAATTCGAGTTTTTTTTAAATTCTCTGTTAATAAGCACAATAATCCTGTTTGACCAAATCAACATTCTTGGAAGTAACCATCACGCCACCATGTAAAGTGTGCATAAATGGCTCAAAAGGTCTACCAAAGAGGCCCCAAACTCTTGCTGATTTCACAGTGGGACAGTCCTGAGCTGTTGTGGACTTTGTGGAAGCATGTGTCAAGTCCATAAGGGCGAACACTGGAATTGGGCCTTAGTATCTACACTGACTGACCAGAGTAATCAGCGAAGGCGGTCCATGATGTCGACCAACTTGTACAAGCCACTGAGGAACAAAATGCCACAGTGCCTATTGTCCCTGTTTTGTACCTGTAGTGGGGACTAAACATTTGTCAGAAAGAGCAGGATCTGGTCTGTGGAGAACTGGAAATCTACATTATTTGATACACGACCTCCCCCATGTCCCAGGGCATGGCAGAATAATCCAACAAGCTGCATGAGACGCATTTTCTGCAGCTGGAGCTGCTACTGAAGCTTGTATAGGATATTTTAAATGCTTTACTGTGGAACTTAAATCATGTGAAATGTGGCAATAAATACCTGTTCTAATCTCATTAATATTCACTCTTACACTTGTGGAGATGATGAAAGTAATAATGGTCTTTGATTAGCTCAGGGTAGCTACAGCTCACACAGAGACTGAAGAGAAATTATACTAAAAAACAAAACAAAAAACATCATGATGGAGATGTGCCACATGTTGTCTCTTTTGGTCTTAGTGAAGGACTCTACAACAAAACTGTGCATGTGAAGCTTATAGTGATGGTACCATCTGTCTGTCTGTTGCAGTGCAATCTGTCAAACTCATCTTTTGCAATTTTGAGTGTTGACCTCAGGGTGCATCAGCCACAGTAGGAGTCATGCAAAACACAGTGAGATCAAACTCATCGCTATTCATTCCTAAACCACCGCAACACACACGAGTGCATAATGAATGTGTAGATACACACACAGACACGCATTAAAAAAGCTGTTCATGACATCCAAGATATCTTATCCCCCTCCCATGGGATTCAATGGACTTCAAACAGTTGTAGCTTCTGTTAACATCTTAAATCAACCATAATGCATCTTCACATACTGGATAACATGTCTGGTTCCCAAATGAATCCAAATACAAGAGCCAATGCAGATATTATTGTCCCTCAGTGCAAGATTATGCAAGCCTTTGTATCTCTACCGAGCTACTAAGGTCTGCAATACTGAACTGTATCTGAGAAATTACCACTCCAATGATGTACAATGTTTGTAGAAGATTAACAGATTACCATGTTGTCCATGAACATGTCATATCTAGGTCAGCATTTAGTTCTTATCTTAAGTAAAACAATAAATAAGACTTACTATAAAAGGGCTGTAATGTATAAAAATAAAACATGTAAACTAACCCTCAATAAGAACACTGTATATTGTTGTAAACTTATATTCCTTGTTGAAAGTAATAACAACACCGTGTAAAAATGCTAAACTATAATTAATTTAAAGTCCTGTATTCATGATTTTACTAATCACAGTACTGTAATAGTATTTTCAGCAACAAACTTTAAGCATCAAAAGCAAAAATCCTCATTATGTAGAATGGACCGTTTTCAGGCTGTTATTCATCGGTATACATCATAACATATTATTCTATTAGTATTATTTTTGATGCATTTACATGTAAGCAGCATTTTACTATTGCAGCTGGTTGAGGTTGTGCTAATTATGACTCCGTCACTTTACAGCCGAATCGATTAATCGATTAGTTGATGGTCAGAAACCTAATCATCAGCTATTTTGATACCGGAAAAATGGCAAAAGTTATCTGGTTCAAGCTTGTAAAATGTGAATATTTTCTGGTTTTCTTAGTTTTTTTATGACAGTAAATTGAATATCTCTGGGTTTGGGGTTGTTTGTCCAAGAAAACGAGACAGTTTAAAAGCATCAGCATGGGCTATGGGCATTTTTCACTGTTTGCTGACTTTTAATAGACTGAACAAATCATTGATTAATTAAGAAAATGACAGATCAGTCGATAATAAATGTAATCATTAGTTGCAGCCCTACTTGACATACTGTTAGTTTAATCTATAACTATTTCATAAAATGAACATTTGTTTTGTTGTAAAAAGTAAAAGATTTTCCTCTGAAACATAGAATGGTAGAGGTGTAAAGTTGCATAAAATGTAAAGTATAAGTACATGCAATTTATACTTAAAGGTCCAGTGTGTAGGATTTAGTGGCATCTAGCGGGGAAATTGCAGTTTGCAACCAATTGAATACCGCTCACCTCACCCTTCCTTCCAAGCGTGTGGGAGGAACTTCAGTGGCCGTGAAACTCGTGAAAATCTAGAGCCAGCGATTGGTTTGTCCATTCTGGGCTACTGTAGAAATAATAATAATAATAATAATAATAATAATAATAATAATAAAAATAAACTTCATTTACACTTTTCTTAATTGCTTTACAAAAGAATGGAATATTAACCATTCAAGGATGGTAAAATGAGCATATTGTCGAAAAACATGAGCAAAGACGAAATAAAAACATTAAAAGAAATAAGCGAATCAAAACAGAAGAAACAATCAAAAACAAACAAACATGGCAGTTCAACATGGAGGCCTCCGTGGAAGGGGACCCGCTCCCTATGTAGATATAAATGTCTTATTCTAAGGTAATGGAAACACAACGATTGTTATTTTCAAGCTCCCCCTAAATTTTACACACTGGACCTTTAAGTGCACTACTTGAATAAATGTAATTTCCACCAATGCACATGTATCACAAATTATTTCAATGACAAACATGGGGAGTCTCAGTAAAGAAGCATTTGGCTCATGACGCTCAGATTCCTCTCATACAATCAATGCAGGCAGGCAGTCACACACACACGCACAAATGAAATTCAACCTGCTCACACACCTTCAACTCAGGCCACTTTTATGGCCTACACTATTCTTCCAACACACATAAGCAACGTCTTTCCTCCTCCTCTGTCTCCTTCTCTAGTTGTCACTCACCGGCCATCCCCTCCTCCTTCTCGGACCTCATGTCCTCCTCGGCACAGGCTCCACTCGGCTCCACTGTTAACTGTGGTGTGAGCTCTCATAGCAGGTGAAAGAAAAAGCAAACACACACACGTATCCGTACAGACAAGTGCATACACCATTCAGACCAACGCACACAATGCACCACCACAGCTCGGCCGCTCCCAGCCCTGCTGACTGAGGCTCCACCCCAAACAGGTTACTAGGAAATCGTCCCCTGAGAGCCACTCGGCTACATTTCCTGCTCCTTTTCTTTCTTTCCTCTGTATGTTCCTCTCTTTCTCTCCCAGTTTCTGTGTACCTGTTTAGTGACACGCCCTGTGGCAGCTAGGACAACTTTCACCCCATGCCCCCTCCTGCTTTTCATCTTTTACCCCTGAGTGTATGGACTAGGAGGAGGGGGAGGGGAATTTAAACTGCACCTCAGGCCTCAGGTAATGAACCAGGTGAGTCAGTGGAGCTCTCACTCCACCTGATGGCTGGGAGCTATCAGAGGACAGAGTGTGCAGTTACACTCACCGGCTGAACAGAGAACAATACACTCCACTGTATGAGAGCAATGCACTCCCTCTGAGCCCACAGTGCCTTTGTAGCCCACATGAGTTTACATTACTCACTTCCTGAATGTGAATGTGTGTTTTGGCCAGAGGAGGTAGGAATGTAAACTCTGAATAAAAATGCTGAGAGTGTAAACTTACCAAAAAATGGACCATGACAGCGGTGAAGTGATATGAAGTTCATGCTTCTAACCAAACTGCCTTAGCTCTGCACACTGAGCTCTCCCATTTTATCTTTTAACCCTCCAGGGATTTTTGCTCGGACTTTTCTGCCTAGTACTGAGGAAGGACAGTCTGTGACATGTTAGATCGAAACTCGGATGTGGCCCGAGTGTGGACACAGTTACTGTACACAGTAAATAAGGTTAAGGCTAGTCTAATTTGCCTGACAGGGCTCTTTAGGTCTAAAACTCTAAGGCAGACACAGGTGGAATGAGGAAAACAGATAGGGCTGCAACTGAATTAATTCAGCCTGCAGAGCAAGGCTGGATATAAACTTATAATGGAATTTTTTGGTTTATGAGCACTTGAGTAACATAACTACAGTAGCATACTAAAGCACAAGTGTAAGCAAAATGAGTGTGTGAGTTTGTGTGCAAGAGAAAGATGAGTTAGACCCTTTTGCATTTAAAGATGTGACAGCAGTTCAGAGCAAGCATGCCATTTATCCTGCCTGTCAGAGGTTGACACTCAGTGTTTTAGCTCCGTCCAAAGATCAGATGTGCTCTAACCAGATACTTGTCACATGAGGCAATGGATCTGTCAATCACATGCTGACACCTCAAGGATTACTGCCGGGCTCATTTCTCTCTGACTGATCAGAGCTGAGACAAAAGATTGAAATGATAAAACCTCTATAGCGGATACAAACACCTCATTAGAAGGTGTAATGAGTATATCAGTGCATGTTTTTCTGCACTAGCCATCACTGTAGTTTCACAGCTATAATATCTTATATACATAAATTATTATAACTTTTACATATGCTAATTATACCCACTTAGATTCAAATTTGAACCTGCCCGAATCTAGATGCTACTAGTCTGAAGAGCTACAGCATTTCATATGAATAGAAAAGTTGACCTGTAGCACTTCATAATTCCAAGGTCATGCTGTAGCCTGCCTCTCAGCTACACTGAATCTTATTCACGGCATTGCTTTTATCCAGACAGTTCTTCAGTCTGAAATGTTCCACTCCTTAGTGTCCTTATTCTTTGACTTAAGTATCTGTATCACTATGTCATTCATTTGCTTTGCTCACATTAAAGCCAGAAGAAATCCTAAAAGCCTGCTTTTTCTACCCTCCACTCTCCTTCACTGTATTGCTCTGCCTTTTCTCAGCTGCACACGGTTGACCTGTCAGTCTGCATTATCAGTGCTGGGGAGCGTTGATAGAGAGCCGGGACGAAGCAGCATTAAAATATTAGCTAGCCTTGAGAGAGAAGAGGAGGTGGGGAAAAAAAGAGCAGGAGGGAGACTGACAGCAGTGATGGGCAGAGAAGAAGGAGAATGAGTGACTGAGGTCACCACTGTCGCTGCCCATTGTTGATGGAAATGACATGAGGCTTGTCTAATAGCCGCTGAGCACGCACAGCCAGCTTCAAGGGGCTAGATTGGATGAAAAGAATGAATTAGAATTACAACGCAGACCCTCTGGTTTGGCATCAGTGTGAGAACAATCGAGAACAATAGCATTCATTATAATGACAAAAAGAAATGGACACAAGGATTATAGATTAAGCAACAATGTACATGCAATCAATAGACTTTAAGATCAATATCTTTTGTGGTGCGTATTATTACAGGCTGGTCAGTTTGATTACCACACATGAGAGATTGAGAGAGACTATTATCCCGATGACAGTGATTGGAGAAAATAAGTGGCCTTGCAACGATTCAATAATTGCACATTACAATACAACTCTAGTGCAATAAACTTCAATACAGCTCCATTCAGATTAAAGCAATTTGCACAGTCAAATGATTTGCTCTGGCAAGAAGTCAATCAAGACTCACGGTTTTATGCCAGCGCCTCTGTGCCCTGTATTGGGTGACAAAACATGTTATTTAGCTGTAATAAATCAAAGCCTGCAGTGAACAGTACGGCCCTCGTGGGCAGGTACCCAGCGCTGTTATCTGATTGTTCTCACACTCTTAGCCTGCGCAGACCTTTGCACCAGTGTTAACCTCCGAGTCAAGTTGACAGCTCTGTGTCTTTTAACTGCCAGGATAAATCACTGTGCACACTTCCTGCTGTCACCAAGGCAACACCTTGTATTTTCGGGCAACGCGGTACCTTTGCCTAGCGAGCAGTCTGGAGTACCAAAGTCCATCAGGCTGGATATCTCTGTCGGGTAGCACATGTCTGTCACCACTGACTTCTGTCTGTGATGCCCTGATGGATCTGCAGGGGGAAAGAAATTAACAATGAATGTAATTTCACAACATCAGATGAATCAAATGTTTATAGTCTCATCAAATCAACTTGTTCATATTCACACAGCCAGGTTGTTCTAATGTGTGTGTATACAACAACCGTGTAGATATATCAGGCCTGTTAAATCAGGTGATTCAATCTGACATGTTGTCAATTCAGCTTACATTCCTGAACTATCAATGTATCTCTCCTACAAATCACTGCAGTCGGCATTTCAAAGCAATAATAATGCGCACTGACACTGTATTAATAATGATGCATCCTTGTTTTTATGTTGCAATGCTTGGCTAACTTTTTACTCCTTTTCGCCTTATTTTAGATCAGTTGCTTTTTCATTTTTCACACTTTTTTCCTTTTCTTCATCTCTTCTATCCTCAAATAAAATCCATCCATTTATGTGTTTTCATTATACTCCGCTGACCCATTTTTGTGCTCTATACATTCAGCTAATGACAATGATCAAGGACATCTGTGAGCTCCAGTGACTGAGGATCATCTACTCAACATTTTCTCTCTTCTCACTCATTAATTTCTTTACAGAGTTCAAGAAGAAAACACCTCCATGTGTAAAGAATGAATTGCTATAAAAAATGATAAGGATTATTATTAATTATTATTACTATTATTATTGGAGGCAGCAATAACCTGTACCAGTGAATGGCTTTGTAGAGCAGACACCATAGCATTACAACAGATGATTTCCTTTTGTGGAGGGTTTCAGATCCCGCTATTGATCTGAAATCTTTAAACTGAAAGTAAATCTGCTGATTTTATACAGCCTTCTGAGCCTATAAATGTTGGATTTCATGCCAGATAAAGGCGTGACAGCACTTCCTGCATACGTGCAAATGGAGTGTTTAACTTAAACGTGTTTTCTTGTTTGACCATGAACCTCGTCCATGAGTACAGCAGTTGGCATCCATCCTCAGGTGCCTTCTGAGCAGTACCATCTGCACAACCACTCTTCCTCAACAATGATCTCAGCTTCCCGCCTAATCTGCATATTTTGACAGTTTCAATTTCCTGACCATATGGCATTTATCTAGATCAATGACCTTCCCCTCCCTACTCCCCTCCTCCGTCCTCCTGACCTGTTGATAACTGTTTAGGTGTTGTTAAGTTGACCTTTTCCTCAGTCTTTAATATGGAGATTGGACAGCGGGCAGGCACATGCTGGGCCGCTCTAAGGCTGCTTTACCTAGCAATAACAGTAATGAGAGAAAGAGAGGATGATGCTGCTGGCCGTGTGGCCAATTCATAGACAATCTATTCCAGCACTTAGTTGAAGGTGTCGGCGCTTTGTACACTTAAAAATAGAGATGTCAATACATACATTTACGGCTGTAAATGTATCCCCTGGTTTGGGGAGCCATTGTTAGAAAATGTCGTCACTCTTAATAAAGCAGCTTGTCAGATAAATACACAATGTTCCTTAATTATTACAATGTATTTGGATATGTGTGCCTTCACCTTGGTACTTCAACATACTTCAAGGGGTTTTTGATTAGACAGGGTCCATTGTGTTTCAAGGGGAAAATACCATTATGTCAATTACAGTCATTATGTCTGTGTCAGTGCTGTAAAGTATGTGAATGTGCTCTAGAGAGGTATATCCTGAAGAGCGGGTAGTATATCTACCTCTGCTGTAAGAGGTTAAAGGTTATGGAAATGATGAGGCCAAACTATGCAGGTCTATCTGTAACCTAACTGAGCAAAGCTGTTTGGTGTGTTTGACTGACAGTTGAGCCGGTGGTCGGACATCGTGAGCTGCTCTCTAACCATGTACTCACAGCAGAAGCTTCATGAACTACAAAAGCGGCCGGCAGTCATTCTTTTTCAATGGGAGCTGGTCTCCTTATGTACTGAAGTTCCTAGCAAATATTTGTTCCATAATGACAATGGAGGAGAAATTGATTGTTGCAGTCGCTGGCTTACCAGAGTTTCTCGTCATTGAGCAGCGGCACTCATGAAGCTTCTGGTGTGAGTGCACTGTAAGGATTAAATAAATGTGCTTTAAATTGACGTGTCCCGTTCTGTAAGATGGAACTATCTATCAAAATGGACTGCCTTAAGGTAGGCCACTTTGTAGTTCTATATTAATATTTTCTTGTCCGATGGATAAAATAAATAAACACCTACTTCAACAGAGCTTTATCACAGCAGACATTTTGAAATGTTATACCAGGAAAAGCAAAGGTTTTATTAATAACATGAAGGATGGCTGCATTCCATTAAAGGGAGGTCCGGGTATTGTGCATGCTGGCTCACTGGAAAAGCTTACTGGGACACTTAATGGTACCGAGCCTTCATTAATGTTATTATTTCCGCCTGTGCTTTTCTTGCTATGACAAGTCAAAATGTCTGTTGTCTTTTTAAATACCCTCCACACCCACACAAGTGTTTTCACTTGTTCTGGCTAATTAAACCTCTGCTTAAGGTAAGGTTGGGTGGAGCTATAATGAAATTACATGAGGTCACCAAACAAACTAAATGCTAAAGGGGAAAAACTGCTCACACCCTAAGGTTTAGACAGATGTCAGTCAAGCACAGTCTACAGTCACAGTCCTAAATGTGTGGTCACACCAGGATTTAAAATGGTTACATTTCATGGAGAAATCAGAGGATCGACTCGATGAGGCAAAATTAATCCCCATGAATGCTCCGTATAGAGTAGGGAGGGAAAATAGCACTAGCCACCAGCCAAATACAGGTAAAATATCAGTGGCTGGTATATTTCAGACACAAAATAATGATTTACTATTGAGTGGCTGGTATATTTGAACATTTATCTGTCAGTGGCTGGTAGATGTTCACATTTTAAAAAGTTAATTTCCCACCCAGGCAAATTTGCGCCATTTTCCAGTAGCAAGCCATCTTGACGTTTTGAGGAGAGCCCAAACTAGAGTACTCTATCATAGCTCATTATTAGGCTGTGTTGCAGTTTTATTTAACCTCCTCTGTCAGAGTAGAAACTGCTCCATAAATGAGGAATGGTTTGCATACAGTGATGAAACAGGAATTGATACAAATTTACAAATATGTCTTTTGAATCAACTGTGAGAACTTAGTGTCCTGTTGGCAACCAAGCAAAGCTAACAAGCAAAAGAGTTTCCTAACTGACCTTTAGCAAGCTTGTTAGCTTTAAAAGCTTTATTTTTAATTTTCAATGTCATTTTAATGAACAAAATGGTGTGCAATGGTAAACAATTGCCGTTGCAAAGGAAACAGAACAGTAGAGTGAAAAAATAGATAAAGGATCCAGAGCCACTGTGACTGATGAGCACCAGCCCGGACGGGATGTTGAGTTAATGGTTATCTTGCCAGCTACAGCATTCACCACTAGCCCTGCAAGTAGCCACCATGTCACTAAGTTTCCACCACCACCTACAAATGTCACTTTGTGGTGGGACTGGCATTTTTAATAAGCGGTCACATCAGGCACAAATAAGAAAAAACACCTGTGTGGCTCTTCTACTGGTTGACCAATTTGATCTGTATTTCCTACCTAACTGTATGAGGTATAAAGTTTTATGCAACTGGTAGTCCAATTTGTTTATTTTTTTTCTTAACCTGACAGAGTAAGCCACCTCATTTGACAGGTGTAACATTTGACAATCAATGTGATATTGGAGCACATTTATTCCACTGGTTGTTCACATCCTGAGAGAGACTTACATTGTGAGATGGGGTGTATAGATGCACTGTCAGTTACACTGTCATGCTGATGAAAGGGCAGTGACAGCGCCATGTGATGCAAATATGATTTTTTACACTTTGATTGGCTATTTGCAAATAAGGTCTCCATATACAGAGATGGATTCCCAATGACACACCTACTGGTAGATTCATAAACAGGGAAATTATTAAATGTAAATTTCTTCATTTTGGTTATTGTTATTTTATAAGAGAAAACCAGATATGTCATTTACAGAGCACCTATATTACTCTAGCAAAAATAAGCATTTTGTTTCAGTTGAACTAGAAAGTGTAATTATAAATCCTTTAAAAATTAAAGAGACTTCTGTGCAAACCACAGGGGAAAAACAGCCCTGACAGCATCACAAGGGAAAACACCCACTAGTTATTAATGAGAATACAGTCAGAATGTGTGACTGCAGAAACACCCTCAGGTGTGGTAGGAAGTCAGAGAGGCTATTCAAACATCTGACACAACTTCCCTCCCTAACTAACACTCAGCTGAGGGTTGCAGACAACATGTATGGGACATGATGGAAAGAAGAGACAGTGGGACTCAGAGAGGGTATTCAAGCAGAAATAGGAGGCAACTATCATTGGTGTGCAGACAGCTCATCATTGCCCACCCTCAGCCAACATTTAATTACACTGGCATTCAGGCCGTCATGCAGGCAGCAGACACATTCATTCCTGTATCAGTCATCGCAACGGAAAGTAACATCACCATGCTACTGTGAAACGAAGCCCTGCTGATCGCAAATACGCGGCTGTATGTGTTGTGTATCATTCTGAGAGACTGAGACAAACCTACAGGTACACTAACAATAATTTACAATGGCTGGAAACATGCTGTAATTATCAGGCCATGAAGTGTGTGTAAAAGAGCAGGCTAGCTTTGAGAGGTGATTGGCTATCAGAGTAGTCCTTACAGAACAAAAAGGTCACTGTAGTGTTCATTGTTTCCACATATTCTCAACCGCTGGAAGGTTTTTGGTCTTTGTTTGGGGAGGAGAGCTTGGGGGTTGTGGTGCAGATTAAAATACAGCAATTCAAAGCCTCAGCAATGGATACTAAGGGGACATTTTTTGTTAATTGCTTATTTTATGTACTCAGCAGAGAGAGATGATAAAAAAGAAAGTATTAGAACAAAAGCGGTGGTGAAAAGCTTAAGTAACACTGATTTTTTACAGGGAAAATGTCATAATCCTAAAATGTAAAGCCCTAAAGAATTTAACCATTTTCTGTGGTGCACAGTAATAATTCTCCATTGGGAAGACAATAACCATAGTGTTAAAATTTCTATTATTTCCTCTCATGCATTTAAATTGACACAACATAATGTGAGAAGAATTTGAAACACTATCTAAATGGAATTTCTCAGCAGTGCCGACAGTGAATGAATTAACAAAACTAAATGATGTGATGCCTTTTGGCTTTCTAACCTTTGGCAAAACACTGAGCCAGAAAACCTTGCCTGGTTACATAAGACAACGGGACTGTGTTTACTTGAGATATTTAGCGTTTGAATATTTCACAAGGGAGTCTGCTCATCCCTGACCCCAACGCTCAAGGTCACGTTGGGTATTATCAGGCACAGACACATGGGGCTCATACAAATCCCAGCGTCCAGAATGCTGACAAGGCACTCACACAGCATGCGTCTCCACTGGTAGGTATCATTATCGGCCTTTGACACAGATGGCAACGATTAATTAGAAATGAATCTCCTTTATGATGGAGCTAGATATGAAATCAGAAAATTGCAATGAAAATATTGTGTAAAACTGGAAAATGACAAATTGAATCCTCCATACAAACAGGCTGTAAATGTGTCAAATAATTATTTAACAACAGCAGTGAAATGCTTTGGGGGAAAGTTGACTTAGTATTCAACACGCTCTTTACACCATAAGAAAAGCAACAGATAGATTTCTCCTCGGGGACGGAATGAAAGTGCAACTATATGCTATATATCGAAGGTCGAGCTGTCACATTTCTATTATACAACCCAAACATGGAGCCAAAACTCTGAGGCAAAATGTCATTCATCTAACATTTTGCTTTGCCTGGAGCTGAAAACTTACTGTCTATTAATCTGTGTTTATAATCATACGTGACACAGAGAATCAATACTCCCAGTGCTCACAGAACATTAAGCCTGAAAGGCTGCTTCAAGGCTGCTGTGATCCATAGCCTCTAGAGGCTGGAGGCTGTGTGCTGCCATTAAGAGCACAACAGCAGCCTGCCCGGAGGAAACATGCACAAAAAAAACCTCTTCAGGGACACATCCATTACATCAATGAGGAGAAATTGCTTGAGGAAGATGAGTGTCCAGGGTTACCGGCGTTACGGCTGGTGTTGTTCAGCTCAGCAGTCTACGGTTTTGTTGCATCTCTCTTGCTTTAATGATTTCTGTGTGTAAGGACAAAATGCAGGAAGGATTTTAAAAAGCAACATGTAGAGAGGCGGAGTATGCTGGGGCACTCACAAACCTCAAGAAGTCCTGTTCAGTGTTGTTGAACTCTAAGTGCAGAATTTTCATTACAGGACTTACGGGTGGGCGGTAGGAAAATATATTCTGTGATGATATATGTTTTTCCATTCCATTTATAAGGGGTTGCTATCCCTTTAATATCTCAGGATGTATTAGGCCATTGTGGCTAACGATGTAGATCAGCGAGAAGTTTAATGGCAATTGTCAATCTTTGCATCAATGTGATAAAGTTGACTGATTTGTCAGTTATTTAATTCACTACATTAGAATAAACAAAATATTCCAATCTGGTTATTTTATCCATATGGGACTGTAAAAAAAATTATAAGGTGAGGGGGGCAGAACCTTATTTACATTTTTGTCTAAAGCAACGTACAAATAAGGTACAATCCATTTTTCATTTAATAAAAAAAGCAAAGCCCTCTCCAGGTTATTAATGTTGTCTTTTAACCCTCCTCTTCATTTAAAAAAACTGCAACACCCTCCCCTTAATATCTTAATGGAGCTTCTAATGTGCATCACCAATTTACACATTAATAAAACCCTTGTATAGTGACATAACTGCATATGGCAAAGTGTACATTTATGAACAAATTGTCTTTATGGTGTTATGTATTTATGTAACTTTTATGTACTTATGTAACTTGGCCTAATACCATAACTATATTGCAAAAGAAGGCTGAAATAAATGATACATTTAGGATGAGAAAAGAAGATGCGCCTCTGCTCTCCCAAAAACTCCCAAAGACTATCCTACCTTCAACCAAAAGAAAAATGACATGCCCTCCTCCTTTTCAGACCCCCTCTCCCACACAATTATTTTCATACAGTCCCCAAACAGTTTCTGGCAGAAATTGGCATGATTATATAGTAAAAAACTACACTCTGACATGTCAACTGAAAGAAAAAAATTGTTGCTAGGGAGGCATATGATTTTTGCTCAGTATTCAACATAAGTAGATGGGGGCACTTTTAAATGAGCATCATTTGTATCACTAATTCCATATCACGTGCCACACCTGTTCAAAACGATATCAGCAAAGCAGTGCTCAACCCTTTGATTAAACTCGGCTATGTTGTTGTGCTGAAACCAAAACAGCTGGAGGGCTCAAGAGAGCAGAAACTATCTCAGTTGATTATTCACAACAACGCCATCAGGAAAACAAGGTTATGGGATGATGCTTAACCTTGGAGACACTACGGGGTGATGTTGTTATGCATCATCCCATATGACTGGTATGATGATCTAGGCTGGCTGATGAATAACCACAGTGGAGTTGATCTGCCAAAATGCAATAGTAAGGGACTAAACTTTAACAATAAGCAATCTTTTTATAACAAAAAAACAAAAACAAAAAAAACCATCATCCTTCATGCTGGCTACCTTATAGATGTAGACATAGGACAGATGTCGGACAATCCATCAAGCATTTGTAATCATTATTATTGTGGCTCAACCGGTGAAAAATGTGGAATCCATTATGGCCTAGATAATAAATGTTTCTCTAACCCTGGCGGATTAGCTGCTGTCAATCGTACAGTAGTTAATCCAACAGAGCCTCCTTGAAGAGCACCATAGCGTGCTCAAGGTTCAGTTGGATTTTATTTAGATTCTGCCTGTGCTCTGCAACAGTGGTGGAGAACAAATTCATAACTTCAGTTTGGATTTTTTTCCACCCCTTTATATAGGCAGCTTGGTTTGGTTTTGTCCTCAGACACAGTCCAACAAGGACACCGGACAGAAAAGCCGATAGAGTGAATACAAGACATTTTTATAATATAGCACTTATAAGTAGGACATTTCCAAATGAATAAGCAAAGATGACTGCACAATTTGTTGCCACAAGGAAGTTAAACTAACATTATTAGAAATTAAAGGAAATAATATAAAGGATAAGATGAAGTTTTTGCTATGCCGTCTCTCATAAATGCTGCAACATCCTTACATAACAACTGATGCCCAATGGATACGAATTTGCCAGTATATGCATGTGCACAAGAAGACAATACACAAAGATACATCCAAAATCCCTCTCTTACTCACACACACTCACATACGAGCTTGTGCACGCACGCACACACACACACACACACACACACACACACACACACACACACACGCATGCACGCACGCACGCACACACACACACACGCAGACTTTATGGCTGATCTGTTTGATACTGTAGGTCACAGCTGGTCATTGTAAGGCATTATCTGCCCTGCCATAACCCAAAGGCTTTGCCGGACCAGGAAAGCTAGATGAGGACGGATTTAAAGTGAAGATTAAGCAGAAAAATCTGCCTGGAAGAAGTCCAGCACTGACACAACAAAAAAATTCCTCCAGCTCCTTGAGCCAATGCCTTTCGCTAAAAGCTGCGACGATGGCAGCAGCAGGCCTGGCTCGGCTCTTTAATATTGTCCGAGTGTGCAGGGACATTTGGAAAATGTGAGACGCTTTGCTGACCTCTATCCCCTTATGGGCCTGGGAATTGATTAACGGTCTTTTCACACACGGCAGTCCTGCCACGCCCATCCCAGCTGCTTCTGCAGGATCCAAGAGGGACCCCTATCTCTCTGGACAGCAATACCGGGACAGAGGACGGGCTGGGCATCATCTGCCTTGCTCTAAAAGACAGCTAGAGGAGGAGTCTTGTTTGCAAAGGGCTGAGAAGATTTAGCTGTGCTTTTTTTTTTAAACTGGCCCATCCTTTTCCACTCCAGTCTTCACAAACAAAAGGTGAATTATACCTGTGAGATAAAGAAGAGTTTGTGAGGAAAGAAGAATAACATCACCATAATGAAAGATAGAAGGGCTCCAGTGGGAGAGCAGAGCCCCCTATCCAGGGGAAACCATCACTACTCAGGCCCACCGCTGCATTACACTGTTGCTTGATAACAAAGAGCGCACAAATTTTCTGTTGGCGCTGCTACAGTATAATAGCTATAGTATAGTATGTGATGCATAGTTTGACGTGCTGACCAAGAGAGAAGCTGGGTAAAGGTGTGAATAATAGAACTAAGACTACCATGTTCACTGGGCCTAGACAAGCCAGCTACTGATGGAGGGATGGGAATTACCCACACAGGAACCTGCACTGTCAGCTTTACCAGCTAACATACTATCTTCAAACAGAATTGAATATCATCTGCAATGTAAAACAACTCAATACGGCAAAGCTTAACTCGAACCTAGCAACTATATCTGTGCTGCCGCAAAAATAACAGTCAAATCATATGGCAACATGATTTATTGATTTTAAAAGATGCTATTGTGGTGTGACATATATTGCTCTTCTTATAAATAGCGCTTGCCTGCTAAAGTTGCCACTACTGTCTATTACAGTTGCTAATTGCAGGAGAAAAGCAGAGAGAACACAAAAGCATGCTGCGCTCCTGGCATCAAGCATAAAGTGCTTTTCCACTATCTTGGAACCAACAACAAAGTCTAGAGCTATTAGTCAAAATGTGTTCTCTTGCTGTAATGATCCTCAGACTGGCAGGAACACAATGATTATTGGACTCGTGAAAAAATACATTTATAATAAAGACATTTACTAGCAATCTTTGTGATACACATTTCTTCTGTGAAATAATGGATTTATCAAGTAAACCCCTTTTACATTAAATACATAAGATGAATTAAATGAACATATTTAGTATTAAAAATCCCCATCTTGTATTTTTATACCAGCAGGGGTAATGAATACATGACACAGTATACTTGATTTTCCCCAAGGGCAAACTTGTCTCAGGCTTTATTTCACTGTAGATTATCCACAATTATAAAAAGCCGTGTATGTAAATATATAGCACAAGGAAACTACAAAAATAATAAATGAGTAAGTACATAAGCGTATGCACAACGCACACACAACCACATCTAAACAAAGCAATCTCATCCAATCCACACATCCTAACACCCAAGTGCTTTCTAGAGTGGCACTGAAGACATCTTGCACAACCACTCCGATCAACATGTTATCTTTATGTTAAGTACCTTGACTGTTGTGGGAATAGTGATAGCTTACACTGAGGAACAGTAAGTGTTCCACTAGAAGGTAAAGCCTGGAATTTTGCATAACAGGGCTTTCACACCAAAAGGGCAAATCTGACATTGTGCAGAGCAATTCCGAATATTTCCTAAGGAGAAAGAGCAGCTGTGAGCCATAGCTCTCTACATAGTTGCTAAAGTTCAACTAAACTTAACAATGACCCTAAATACACTGACCTCCACAAAGTGAGTGCAACAAGATTCTGGTCATGACGGTAGGCAAAGTTATGGCAGCTACAACTGTACTGTAGAGAAGAATGGTGGAAAAGCTAATTTTGTGCGTTTCTGAATTCCATTATTTAACTCTACTCTCTAATCCTTTAGTAAAGCTTCTCAAGCATGACAGAGAATCAGAAAGGACAAGAATACCGGGTTAGAAAATCAATATTATGATTTTTACATTAGTCTGTAGCATTCTAGGTATCTGCTTTGTGCTGCTTCATTCTGTGCACCACCTTGTGCAAACTCGTCATGTCTGGTCTGAAACCATGGTAAACAACATGAGTTGGGTCACATGCTAAAAAGGTTAAAACCCCCGCTTCACATACAACATTCTGAGCGCCATATTTTGGCACAAGAAGAGGGAAAGTGACCTGACAACAGTGTCCTGAGTGTGAAGGCTGATCTGCAGGGTGAGACACAACCTAACTGGCTCTTGACGTTCACAGGTTCACCTTACAGCACTCCATACAGGCTTCTTTGGCTGATATAAACATAAAGGTAAATGACGATATTGTATATCAACAATAATCAATGCATGGAGAAAATACATTACTTGTATTTAAAAACTGTGTCATGGTGGCTTTGGAAAGGGGAGCTTGTTCAAAACACTCTGTAGTTAGCAGTCAATTTAGCACTGCAGTGTACTGGACCTGGTCAGAGAAGGAGGAGGTTTCACACCAAGTGCAATCCCAGCAGATCATTACTCATATTACTACACTTGAATTACGTAATAAGCTTTGATAGAGAAGACAAGAGCGTGAGTGTGAGAAATACAAATAGTAAAGTCCCTGTTTTATCCTTCGAGGAAGAAATATATCACACAGAATTACATCCCTCTGGGGAGATGATGAATTACCCATTGTGGTGGCGAATTTTACAGTAATGGTGAAAAATTCAGCAAATGAAAAATGACCCAGTAAGCTATCCACGCCATGACTTCTACTCACAGCTAGTGTTACAATAGATGCTAAAGTCTTTAAGGTCATTGCCTTGTTCTTGCAATACCTTACAGTTCTATAAGAACCTGAATCAGCTTTTCCCTCAGCAGTATGCACCGCGCAGAATGACTAATGTCTCCGTGCGGGACCAATCTCGAGAAGGTAGTTGACCACTTACTCCTCTCCTACCGCATCAGAGAGCAGCAAAGAGATGAGTTCCAGTGTAGCAGAGCATCCACATTTAAAATCTTATCCTCCTCTCCTCTTTGTCAAAGCTTCAGCCTACATGAAACTGTAATTAGTGGGATGGCAGTGGAAGTGCTAATTAGCACCTCAGCTAAGTTTTAACTTAACCACAGTGTTTTATGCACATGTCATACACACACCACAAACTGGGTCTCTCTTCTTCACATTGTGCACTTCACACATAAACCAGTTATTGAAGATTTCCATACCTGCAGCTACAGTATTATTAACATTTGGTTATTTACAATGGTGACCTGTATTCTGGGTCATAGAGTTTTTTGAAATAAGCAATGTCCTAATTTCTCTATTCATTAGGGTTAGAAAAATTAAAAGATCCTCGCAGTCTGATTCTCGAGCATCCTATTATTAAACTTTACAGTCCTTGATTCAGAGTTATTTAAGAGATACTCGTAAGCCATTCATTATATAGTAGTTTGTTCTTCTTTACAGATTCCTTAGTAACTACTTAGAAATGTGTGTGTCTTGTTGTAAAGTATTTACCACATCGTCAATGGGATTAAATGGCATATGCAAGGAAGGGAACACCAGTTTCATGTTGGCTAACATAATTTAGCCAATAACACTTTTGGAAATCTCATTAGGGAGAAAGGCCAGCCTGGAAAATGAAGCTAACGTTCACCAATAGCAGTGGAATGCGGAAGCAATTTACAGACCCAGTATAGGTCATTCATGAGAGATGAAAATGTGAAACTTTTATGTCCAAGTTGAAAGTACTCGTGTCTGATGAAACTGTGTCTCAGTGGAAGACAGCACGTCTTCCCCGGCAGCTGTCAGGACAATGATGTGATGCAAGCTGGTGTTCAAGATTTCTGTTCAAAAACCAGATAAATCCATTTTTTTGTGTGTGTGTCGAGGGTGGGGGGTGGGACTGTAGCGTTTCATTATTCACAAGATATAAGAAGAAATGGAGAATATGTTCTGTAAGAGTCATTGTGGTGTTTTGTCATTACCCTCACAGTAGTATGCTAGTTTACAGACTGTGCTCTTTTCATCCTCACTCTGTTTGTTTCCCTGCACTCCTGCTGCAGGCTGTAATGATAATTACTGATAGGAAGCAGGGTAAGTAGGCAGCGGTCCAAAAAGCTTCTCCACCTGTCCAGGAAGCCGACCTTTTGTGTGATACTGTATAACAAAAGTGCAGACAATAGCGCACTGGCTTAGTGGTGCACTGAGTGATTGATGTCGTCTCATTAGCTATAGGAGGTGAAACTGCTGAGAGCGACACAGGCACTTTTTCTCCGTATGTCAGTGTGTACACTCTTCATCCGCCCTGCCTTTTCGTATGTCGCCACCAATACTGCAATTGTGCAGAGTCCAACAGCCTATCCTCTCCCTCACTGCCCTTTCATCCTGCATCCTCATTCAGCAATCAACCTTTTCTCAAAGTTTTAAAATCCCCAAATCCCTCAACTCATCTAGTTCTTTCTCTCTTAGGATTTTTTCCTCATGATTATTAAGATTCCTCTCCCTGTACCCTAGTGTAACACCTGCAGTGCTAGATATTCTCTCTCTCCCTCTTTCTTTGTCTTGTCACTGTTTCTTCCTCCGTCTTTTATGCTCCTCCACCACTTCCCCCCGGTTGGTTCTGCGTCACTGATCACCATTCATTCGATCCACTGGGGCTTCTTCCCAGGAGAGTAACTGCAGTAATAAGAGCAGAGCAGCTCTGAGATGCATGCTGCCGGCGCCCTGCAGGGCAGCCTGTAACATAGAGCCAGGAGAAGTCAGGAACACTCAAAAATAGTCTAACAGTAAGAGCAGAAAGAAAATGAGAGTCTACGAGAAAATAATTTACATTTTTCATAAACTTTCATTTCTGTTTTCCACAAATCATTATGACACCAGCAGTTGCTCTGTGTGACCACTGCTGAGTATCAGCATGGCAGAATCATCGTTTTCTGGGGTTTCTGTTCCTGTGTCTCCCTGAGGCAGTGCACTCTAAAGGGACAGAGCTGGATTGACTGGAGACTTTCATCGGTTCCCTCTTCCTCCACAGTGTTGTCTTCTGGTTAATTAACGAACACTCAGCTCAGATTCTTGAGGAATCATTTTGTTTCCTATTTGCACCATATTTCTGTAGGCAGACCTCGCGAGACACTCATGAGCATCTGGCCAACCTCGTGCAATATCCGGTTTTTCAACACCAGAGATCAATTTGCCATGAAAGTTACTGAGTGAGATTTGTCTGGGAGAAAGTATGCTTACTCTTGTGTGGAGCAGAAGATTACTTTAGAATTCACAGACAGGAAAATGTGTCCGAACTGCCTAAAGGAAATAGCGTAACTTATATCTCACTGAAAAATATGAAATGTAATTTTATGGGTCAGTGCAGCCCCTGTCACATAACAAGTTCAGAGTATATCTCTTTAAAAATAATTCAGTTTTTGTAACAATGTGGGCTGTAGTTTAGGCCATTAATCCTATTGGATATGATAACATTTTACTCACCAGCTTACAGCATCACCAAGTATTCAGCCTTAAAAAACAAGGGCCCTCTTTTACAAGTATGCCAAGCTTAGAATTTAAAAACAAAATCACCACAAAAACTCACATTCAGATTCACACACGAACAAAGGGAAAAAGTGAAAGATGAAAAATAAACAAGTGGATCAGAGAGCGAGGACATGAGGAAATATTCAGTCCAAATCATCACCTCTAAACCTTTACAGCTAAGGTTAATCAGACTAACTGAAGACAAAGTACCAAGCTTTAAAATCTTTTGCAAACTGGGTCATAGCCAGGATTTCAGAAATACTAAAGGTTATGAGCCCAAGAAATGTTTGACTAGTCACAACAATGTTTGTATAACTTCTATTATAGTATAGTATTGACTCTTAAAAATACCAGAATCTGCCTACAAAAATCACCAATTTATGCGTAATTGTGTAATGTAACCTTCTGCTCAGGTCAATAAAGCCCCTAAATTGCCAGAGACAATGCCAAGGACATGTCTTTGGTGTCCTCAATGATAGCTACGGCCCTGAATGCAAATTATTCTGGGCAGATGGAGCAGCATATCTGAAAGCAAACTCCACTTTATTTACTGTTGGAACCTGTTGCTGAAGTCAGTCTGCAGAATGACTTTAAAAAGCTCTAAATCGCCTTCTGAGAGGTAAAGATAAATAAAATGGTTTGCTTGTTTGGAAGACCTTTATCAATAAACACGAGACAGTAAAATTGTTTTCTTATATCAATAGAAGGTCAGCACATTTCGAAAGAGTGCAGTGATATATTTTCAATGTCATTCAATATGTTGTTGTTTTGTCTGACCAACCGTTCAAAACCCAAAGTAGATTTGATGTACAGTAACAGACAAAAAAGCAGCAAATCCTCACATTTGGCAAACTTGAACCAAAGAATATTGGCATTTTAGCTTGAATTAACAACTTATAATTATAAAAATTGTTGCCTGTTCTTTCAATAAATGAATTATTTCAGCTCTAGTATGTACAACTCCAAACTATGGATGATTGAAGCTCTTTTATGTGAAATTGAAACGATTGTTAATTTAATCGGATGCTGTTATACGGATGCTCATTTAACAGGTCACACTTTAAAGTAAACAGTTAGAACTAAACTAAATACTGAAGTTTCTTCTCTAAGATTGTCTGAAAGCAACTGGCAACTTCAAAACAAGCAACTGGAGTGAACTTAAGGTTCATTGTTGCCACTTGGCATTCCATCCTGCCAGGGTTGCTAAGTAACAGTTGCGCCTGCAACCTTTGGCTTAAACTTTAATCCTCTTTGTAAAGAAAATGTAGAGAAAAGTCAGAGAAATTGGAGCCTCTGAATAATACAGTATGATTAATGCAGCTGATGAGCAGGTTGTAAAGGATGCCACCAAAGAATTGATTTGAGGCATTAAAAGTCAAAAGTCCCGTTTAGGAACCTCAAGATCACCACACACAACTCCCAACTCTCATTAAACTACATAGGTAGTCTGAGTTGTCATCTGCTGCCCTGATTGCTAAACTAAAGCTGTACAGAATATGTTATAGAATATAGAATAGAATAAATGGCTAGCAGCAGGGTTTCCTGCAGTGTTAGTGAAGGTGGGCCATCTTGCCTGAAGCAAAGACCAAACAAATACATAACCTTCAGGGAAAAAGAGCAGAGGAGCTATTTCCCACAGTACATACCATATATTTAATGTGTGTGACTACTGTTTAGGCCTTAATATACAAACTACATTGATCACTGGACAAGATGTGTCAGGATCCAGGAGGCTTACCATCTTGGCTAAACAATTCTCTCTGGGAAACCCTGAGCAGTGTACCTTTTTTAAAAAGGAGCACAGTCAGTAGTAACAGACCCGATACAACCATTAAGACAGATATAAATCAAATTAAAGATAGAACGAAACAATAAAAGTAAAAAGTATACTTTGTGAGTTGTCTGAGCACAAAGGTAGCAGATACAAAAATGTAAAGTAAAAAATGTTTTTATATAACTTCATCTTTCAGTGGAACTGATAAAGCCTCTCAGGTGAGGCACGTCCTCTAGACTGTGTAGTCCAGCTGCTCTCGTTTTAAAATAGAATTACAAGACAGAAGGGCAATAGACATACATACATAAGTACATACACAGACATATCTACAGATAATTTGAAAAAGTCATTTAAAAAAGAAAAAAAATGACCCTGCTTAAGCTCCTCAAGCGTGTCTCTCCTAAGTATTCTGAAATAACGAAGTCAGTGGGTGGTTGGCCTTTCTTAAATTAACCATCCTTCATCTCCATACCTGGTCCTGGCCTAGAAATGTCAGAGCAGCTGGCTGCTGTTGGATCAGCAGGATTCGAGCTAAACAGGCCAATTTAGTGCTTAAGAATGTCAGGAATTAGCAAAGCCACCAAACGCATAAAAAAATAGCCTAATGTTTAAACAGATTTAGCAAGCTCATTATAACAGGGCAATAGAGCTGACAGAATCGAAATAATTGATAGTGTAAGTTTAACTAATTGCTGGATTGCATTATCAAGAAGCTGTTGGATCCATGGAAATAAGAGGTTCAAAAAAGGAACCAAAGCAGCAGGAGACATGTCATTTATTGTGTGAGACCATACTATCACTACACTGAGCAGCTCTGCATAATGATTCATACTCATCCACTTCCTGTTTCATGAAGTGCGTGTCCCTCTGTGACAAAAACTTAATTAATTTGAAATGTATCATCCGATCATGTGCATCCGCCCATGCACAAACACGAATGGAAAAGAGGCCTTCAGCATCAGATGTCCACATATTGCTGATCACAAGGTTAAATGATCACATTGGTATGTGCATATCTCCTTGCATATCTCACTACAAGACAGTAGAGACACAAGCTCATAAATCAAAAGTTACTGCACTGCAGCTGCATGACACTCATAGAGGTCAGAGGTGGATAGCAGCTGGTGCATGCTGAGCATCGCTGCATTTCTGACCATGGAAGGAAAAGTAATGCTTTGCTGGTGTACCTCCATTCATCTCAGGTCCATGCAGTTCCCATAGTATACAGCTCGGCCGCAACATCTACTCAGTGCTCAACATGAAGGAAAATTCCTTCCTCCTTTGCATTTTCCCTTTCAGTCTTAACCTTCCCGGTGTTGCTGCAGTATCAGTTTACTGGTCTGAGGATCTCAAACGAGAGATGGGACACAGATTACCATGGTGATCAGTCTGTGCCATCCCATCATTACCATCCCCCATCTACCCTCCTTATCACCTATGGAAACGCTTACCCTGTGCCACCCGGCGATGGTCTTTCCCACCCCCTGATCTCGCTCTACCAGCAATCTGAGTATGGCAGATGGGACACCCGTGTACAGGCCATAGACACTGATACACTGCTGGTTTACAGTCAATCCCAAGCCGGGACCTTCACCCTCCGGCTGTGTAATCAGACAGCTAAAGTAGACTGTATTAGAAAGCTAATACCTGATAGTGACACAGAGACATATGTAAGGCCCGAGACAATCTTGGTGTAATCCTTTGATATCAGCAGTATTAAAGGATTGCATCCACTTCACTTGGAACATACAGTACGGCAGCAACAATGTCTCCACTTCCTCTAATACCAAGAGCACATTTCAACATGAAAATGAGATACTCTTGAAGCCCCAGTCTGCATTTTAACAGCCACTTCAGTATCTCACACCGCTGTCGGAGAAATCAAATGACGTCAATATACTGTCTCCCCTGAGAGTACTTAAACAGCACTGTACAAGTGCAGAAATCAGATAAGTCAACGTAATGTGTGCTAAAATACTGTAAACACTGTGAGAGAGACTGTATGTCTGTGTGTATACATATATATAAAAAAACAAAAAAACAAACCCTTCCTATCCTTAGCTTTGTGTACTGTGCTGGGCTTTAACAAACTAGTTTCTGGTGCACTTATGCTTTTTGTTAACTTGTGTTGTTATAATTGCTTCCATTGTCTTCCTCATATGTACGTCACTTTGGATAAAAGCGTCTGCTAAATGACTAAATGTAAATGTGTTTACATTACAGGCACACTTTGCAATTATAATACACATGCATTTTGTATTTATGTATTTATTATTCTACAAATTTTTTTGTGGAAATGCTTCCACTTCCTTAAACCTTTTTAAAATGACAATTCAACTGGTTTCACCACTTACACATTTACTTGCATTTCAGCTGAATTCATCTCTTTTGTTTGATCTTAAATTTTAACTCTTTTTAGTGTAATCATCTTTGAACAAGAAAAATCTTCAGCCCACAACTTCCAATGTTCATGCACAGTTTACTCCAACTGCTTTCAGAGTTTACAGTTGACACTTCAACTGACAGTTTCTTTTAGTTCATACACTTTGACTGACACTCATTTCTTTTATGACTTCCACTTCACCTGAAACTTCATCTACTTTATCATGTCCACTTTGACTGGCACTTCCACTTCAAGTGATAGTTCGATACGTCATTCTCCCAAGAATGACAGCATCAGTGTTTCAGCAAGTG
Source organism: Coreoperca whiteheadi (assembly GCA_011952105.1). Lineage (NCBI taxonomy): Eukaryota > Metazoa > Chordata > Actinopteri > Centrarchiformes > Sinipercidae > Coreoperca > Coreoperca whiteheadi. Next base: position 19,355,972 of record CM022473.1, read on the forward strand.
CCTCAAAAAGACATCGCTTTACATTCAAGTGACAAAGCCATGTAAGCACGATGACGAAGGTCCCCTAACCTTAACAAAGTAGTCATCTTAACCAAACCATGATCTTTCCCTAAACGCAACCAAGTCATTTTTGTGCCTAATTCTAAACAAACCCTAACCATAGTGTTGTTACATAAAACACATTTTTCAGCAGTAAGTTGTTATGGTTTTGGAAGGCACAGAGAGATTATGTTGTCGTGATGATCGGGGCGTCAGATCAGAATACACTTCTATGTGTCGGGCTAGATGACATGAACACACATTTTGTGGACTTGTTGCTTCTAGTTCACTCACACTTGAGTTGACACTTCTTTCAGCCCTTCCACTTTAACTGCCACGCCAAATCTTTTCAGTAATTGTATGTCAACTGTCACTTCAACTTTAATTTCTTTCACTATTTCAAGAATTTGACAATTTTCGGCAGTGTGCACAAGTGAATATAGCCCTTTGTAGTTAATGTATGAGTTCAAGTAAGAAGAATAGCCAACATTTGAAGGACATTTTCTAAACAAGCAGAGAGAGATCTAAACAATGAGTCTTTAGGTTTGTAGCAACCCACTCAGCCAACCATGTAGCCGCGCTTTCTGTCAGCTACACAAGGAAAGACAGGAGCCATGTCTGGAGGAGAGAACCAATTAGTTCTCTCTCCATGGCTTGTCACCTGACAGTCTGCTCATCCACAGCCTGATGGAAGAGCCTCTCCAGCCTGCTCATTCAAACCAATTAAGGTCTGAAGGTGTATTACCACACACTCATTACCTGTCTCCCACAGTGCTCTGCTGCTCTTCACATCGCAGCTCATTGGTGTGTTGAAAGTCTCTGAATTTTACCCTTTCACATCATCTTGTCTGTTCCATATCATCTCTCTTTCTAGTTTCCTTACTTGTGCTCTGGGTGCCTTCCTCTCTCTATTTGTCTATTTATTTCTCTCCGATCAGCAGGCCTACAGAAAATAACATCTGTGCCTGTGAATGATTATAAATCAGTTTGAACATATGTTACAGTTTAAGTTATAGTAAGCACAAAGACAAGACTAATTAAAGAGGACCATGTTCATGATCTCATGAGAATTAGAAATAAGAAAATGCCCAACAGCGCCAAATGAAAACAATGCAGGGACATCAAAACATCCATAAATGCACAGACACAGACAAAAGGCTTGCTTCTCAACATTTCCCCTTTCTGTTGGCACAAAGAACAATAAAACGAAACACTCAGATGTTGGGGTACAAAGGGCTGGACTCGTGTCACAGGCAGAGTGTGTATATGGTCTTGCCTAAGCTGTCCAAACAGTTTAATCGTGTGAGATGGATGACATATCTGGAACAATTCAAATTCCCACATTCCCTCTTGCAAAACACGCTACAAACCGTGTAACCACAAACCTCTCAGAAATGAGCTGTAATTTTGGAGCACATTTTGACTCAGCACTGAGTTGGTTGGAATTCCCCCCATGACTGTAGTGGTGCTCGGAAAAGCAAAGAAAAAGAGATTATTCCATGACAACATCTTAAGGGAACTAGGAGTGTGCGACAAAAAAAACAGTTTCACTTTCACAAGAGCATCTTATGATCATTTCCGTTTCAGAAGAAGTCTCGCAATCACCTACATACTGTTGTAGGTCTATGAAGTGAAACCAGCCTTAATAATTACTCTTCAGCTCTCCTGCTCCAGGTACTCGCATACCTTTTCATTTATTCATAAAGGCAGCACAGTGTGTGTAGAACCCATTAAAATCCCTACTGGGCCTGTGTTAACTTGTTGAAAGGTCAAAACACGACTAATAAGGAAAAGTTGCATCGATTAACAGGAATTAATGGTCACTTAAGCTCAACAGTGAAAAACAGCAATTGAACCCATATGGAGCAGCCAGTGAGCAAAACAGAGAGCCTGTAGAGGGCCCCATTGGTCATGCTGGTAAAGATGTTGAGATTTACTTTTTGTGTTATTGTAGCTAATTTTTTTTAATTGAATTCTAACTCATGTCATTTATCTTTCTCAACTAAAAGTGTCAAATTGTAGCCAGCGACACATAACACCTCTTTTGTGTGGTTGTTTCTCATTCAGAAGGATGGATTTACACTGTGAAGGTGTGCTTTTGTGTGAATCTTTCACACCTGGTGAACAGTAGATTTACTTACTGTAAGTACTGTACTTAAGTAGAATGATTAAGTACTTGTGCTTTACTTGACTACTTAAATTTTTTGCATGTACATTTTAGAGTGAAATCTTGCACCTTTTTCTCCATGGCAATTATTTCACAGCTATACTAGATCTTACATAAAAAAATGTATGATCATGTTATAGATTAAACTATCTAAAAGTATGTAAAGCTATTATAATTTGCTTCACTCACTGACAGTGTACAAAAATGGACGTAGCGTCGGTGACGTCACCCGTAGGTTTCTGAAGAGCCGTTGTGAAGCTCAAAGTGGGCGGCACCAGTGGCTCCATCCGTTGCCATCTTGGCAGTCCCCGACTGGTGGAGCTGACGTGGGCGGAATGAAGCCTAGTTGCTGAACCACCTCGCCTAAGTGACCTGATAGCACAACCACCTGTCACTCAAAGTGGCCACGTCCTATTATGCATAAATTAAAGCCTTAATATAATTTAAATGGATGAGTTATTTAAAAATTCCCCCCCCTCATGGTTGTCATGAATGGCGAAAATTAGCTGTTGAGACTAAAGCCGTTTTTTTGTACAAGGCTGTTAAAATGTTTATATCTGCTGTAAAGTTGTGCATTTTAACATGGGTAGAACTGCAGTTTTGGGCACTTCCACGTTGGCTTCATTTTTCAGGCCCGGAGGTTGCCGCTTGGCTTTACCCCAGTCAACTGCAACATTCAAATTCTGCTTACATGTTAATGTGTAATAATCCAACACTTACAGGGACCATTGTTCATAGTGAGTACTTTTACTTTTATTTACTTTAAGCACATTTTGTTGTGCCTTTGCTTTATACATTTTTGAATGGAGTAACACTGTGTGATATTGCTACTTTAACTTCAGTAAATTACCTGAGAACTTGGTAAAAGATTAGTTTTTCACTACGGTTATGCAGTCAATTACATGTATAGTTCTACATTTATGATTCTCTGATTGGGGCTCACGTGGCAGCAAAGAGAGCATGTGCATGCAGGAAATAAACATATTAGAGACAACAACGAGACTCACACTCTTCAGGTACCTCTGAAGCAAATTGGCTAACTAGCTATGTGACAGAACTGGCCTGACCACCATCTTGGCTCTTTTTTCTCTTTCAGCAGTCGTGTTTAACACACCTGTAAATTACTCCCACAGCCCTGCCAGCCTCCCCTTTCTGCCGAGTCTCCCCCTCTGCTCTAATAACACCATAATAGTGCCACTGTTAGTACAGTGCTGAGGCAGTGTGCTTTATGGACTGACCTCAAAATCAATTCAGCAGCACACAGGGTCTATTAATGGAGCTAGGTCTGAAACTCCTCCTCTCCTCTCTTCTCTCACAACCTCCTTTCTTATAACCTCCAATATGTATCCCCTTGCCTCTCCTCACCTCTTCTTTTCTAGTTTTTGCTTCAGGTGGACAGTAAATTACACGCACCCTGCTCTTCTCATTCAGACCATTCCTTTGACAAAGCAGTGGACATGCTGCAGCCCTGGGGCTCACATTAACCTCATAAAGGGAAAGTAATAGAGCCTATCTCAGCTGACACAGAATAGCCGTGAATAAATGTATCATGGCACCGGTACCTCCTTTAGACCAGACCCACAGGTAAACTAGACTCAGTTAAACACAGGGGGCTTCTATCCCTCCACAGCAGATACATTTGATGGTCCAACTATCTAATACCATGAAATAAACTGCTTTAGTTTTGCTCTCATTAGCGTCTTCTGGTGAACATAACTTGGAAAAAAGGAGGGTTTGCGGCAGGGATGGAACAGAGGCATACTTGGGGGTTTGGGAGCACATTCCTGAACAGAGAGAGTAGCTGAGTCTCTTGCCGTGGTTAATTATGGAAGTCTGTGGGAAACCCCTGAATCTGAAACCCCCCTCCAAAACAAACCCACACCACTTGAAGTAATGGCGGCGATGTTGAATGGAACTCATTGTTCGGAGGCCAGAATGGAAGATTCCATCACTTACGTCCAGTCGTCTGAGCTGTCATCCTAACTATGAGAGGGCCAATACCAGAGAGTTATAATACTAGACGACAGAGGAGGGAAAAGTAGAAGGATGACAGAAGTTAAAGGGGCAATCTACCAATTTTACATGTCACAAGGAGTACTACACAGCCTGTTAAAACAGTTGCACAATGTGGTCTTTGGCTCTGGAGGCTTTGTTAAGTCTGAGAAAACAACCCTGGTGACATCACTATGGTTATCTCAGCTTGGGCTTGGAGATATATTTATGGAAGGCCTGTGTTACAAACTTTGAAAGACATAGGTATAAGGCCAGATTGACCCTGCTAATGGGCCCTGGAAAAGAAGCAAAAGGCAAGAATCTGCTTTGGGCTCCTATTTGTAGTTGTTTCTAATATTTTGTCCACCCCATTTATGTCAATAAGGATAGTAAATATTAGAAACGCATCTCAGTGTAACTCAATACAGAAACTACAGCTTCCAAAATGACCATTAAGTTAAAACAACACCTCTTTATTTAACCTTCTTGAAGGATGGATTTATTGCAGGGTTATTTTATTAGACCCCATTAGTTTTAGCTAGAGCGGGTATGTTATGAAATCACAACTGAGTGTATTTTGCCTTGAGCAATAATATAAAGATAAAGTCTGACACAAAATGCTATTTGTAAAGTCCATCTTCAGTGCAGATGCACCAAAGACATACTGTTGTTACTCTGAAAAACATTAAACAAGTATTTTTAAATAATAAATGAAAGAATATAACTTTTTAATCCAAACACCAAATTTAGAGTGACCCATCAGATGAGAAAATGACATACCACTCAATAAATAAAGTGAAATACTGCAGCATGGAGCCAAACTGATTAATTCGTCTTATGCATGAAAACTTAAATAATGTGGAAACAAATGATGAGTCAAACTCAGCAGTAGCCTCCTGTGAATATTAAATCAGCTTTCTATATTATTGGTTTACCCTACTAGTCATAATGGGAACCAGATACTGTAAAGATAGAAAGAAATGCTGAATAGAATAGAAACTGCTGATTGTTTCACACTAATTTTCATTGCAATTTCCATAATTCAGGATCAAATGGCCCGTGGCAATTTCATTGAGTAGCCTATGCATAGATGTGTAGCCAATTTGGAGGTACAGTTACATCAGCTGAAATAGATTAGCAGTTTTATTTTTGGTGTGTTTGTTTTTATTGAGGATGCACATGTATCTTAATTTTGAAAAGGCACAATGAGAGTAATTAATCCATGCATATTGGAGATTAACAACTGGTCGGTAATCATATCCTTTTATGTGGAAAATTGAGGTTGAAAAGAGACACTTTTTAGAAAAGGAAAGCAATCTGTCTGGCCATTGATCTGCTTGCCCGCTAGCTGTGGACAACTTTAAGAGGCCGGGTGATAAAGATGCCTTTTGAATTGCCTCCTCTAAAATAGGATGGCACAAACGTGCTTCTAACAATACACATAAGCTTTGAGAAACACTGCCCTGGTCTCCTGGGATATTGGTGGAGCACATGTGGTTTGAGGTAAAATTTAGCCAGACACTTACTGCAAACAATAAACAAATTCACAGGAATGCATATACACGACCTTCTCAACAGAGTCACAGTGTGTTTGTGTGCGTATATGCCTGAGCACACAGGGTACAGTAATTGGCGGCCTGATAAATATTTGTGTAGAACCTCCTCAGCATGAGAAAACAGAGAGGCATGCTTTCAACACTAATGCCTTCAGGCTGCAGACCAAAAATAATTCAGGGATGGAGCCCACTTACATGCTTTGTGTCAACATTTCGGGGGGGCCTGGGGATGATGATGATGCGTCAACAGAAACATTAAAATGTAATTTTGTGCAGCTTTGTAATAACTGGATAAAGGTTTTTACCTAAAAGAGAACATGAAATAATGTGAAATAATTCATATAAGTCAAAGAGAAATTTGTACAAAAAATAAATGACAACAATAATCAGGATAAAAAACATGTGATTCTGGTAACGTTACTGGTTTCTGTTGATCATGGTTTCACAACAAGTAGCTTTAATCCAGAGAGACAGAATCACATAAAGTTTAGTCACATCCTTTCAACCTTTAACGGCGTGCTTTGTCAGGAGTATGTAATCTCATTTGTGAAATCCATGTTCTCCCTAATGTTGAATTCAAACATTGAATTGATTCATGTTAGAGTAATTGGAAATAACCTCAGCAGCGGTGCTCAGTGGAATGCCACTAGAAAGTAAACAGTGAGGTGTGTCGCTGCGAGAGCCATCTGTCGTCCGGGAGAAGCAGTGTGTGTATGTGTGTGAGATATACTGAAGATCTACGGAGAGGAACATGCAAAGTCAACTACGACTACTATGCAGACATATATTCTGACTGAGGTAGCAACCAATTATCATTTTTATTATCAATTAATCTCTTTATTTTGTTGCTGCAATTTGTAATAGTTTAATTTACAAGGAAACAAAACAGCAAAAGAAAGCAGAACATTACTAGAAAATGTTTTGCATTTTTGCTTGATGAACCACGTATTTGATTATTAAAATAGTTGTAAATAAATTTTCAATCAACTCGCGCTGCATTAAACGATCATTTTGATTATCAATTAATCTGCCAATTATTTTCTCGATTAATTGAATACCCGTTTGTGCTATAAAGTGTCAGAACCAGTGAAAAATGTACATCGCATTTCCCCAAAACACAAGTTGACATTTTTGATTGTCGGTTAACGGTCATGGAAGACTAAGAAAACGTTAATGTAATGTTTACATTTGAAGAAGCTAGAACAGAAAAAAATGACTAAAACAATTAATCACTTATCAAAATTGATGCTCATTAATTTTCGGTCGCTAATCAATGAATCACCTAATCATTTTAGGTCTAATTCTGACAGAGCTTTGTGTGATGACCGAAAGGCTGCAGAGTAAATTAGAAGGCAGATAAGATAACATCCTGACTTGATATACAGTATATGTATGTACTATGTTTGGTTTAAATTATAAACTGATGTCTGCAGAGGAGTTACGTGAAAGTTTGACCTTAAGTCCTCGAGTATATGCTGAAAAAGGATTTAATCTTTACATTGAGTTACATGATTTACCATTTATGAATTGTGTTGGTGTTTAAAAGTGCACAGTTTTGTCCCCATGTCCAGGACGTCTTCAGCCCATCAATCTTGTAAGAGGCCTGCGTGAACCAGATGATTGGTGGAAGCGGCAAAGTGTTCTGTTTATCCTCCACTCTGTTGGAATGTTACGCTTTGCGTCCTTTGGATACATGGGGGTGTTCTGCACTTCCTCAAAACTCATTTTCCTTCATGCCTAGTCCATTCTCTTCTGGGAATGGATTTAAACTGCAGCCAAGGCAACAATATGTACCAGCAGCAATAAAAAGTCTCCGCTGCTAAAGCAATGAGGCATTTTAATAGGATGAGCTGAGACTGTTGTGAAGGCAACCAGGCTTCCTCTCCCTCGCTGTCTGTCTCTTCCTCTCTTTCTGAGAGATGTAATTGTTTGAAGTTTGGACTCAACAGGGATTTGAATGATTTAAGGTGAAAATGAAGGTTTAGATGTGTAGAGTGGAGGCATGGGGGAGATGGGTTCTTAAAAGTCTGATCATTATCTGCACCTCCTGTTGCAAAGCGGGCACCACAACACCCAGGCAGTGGGAGAATTATACTAAAGACTCTGTCAAAGTTCATTTTTTGTCTCAGTGCAGAGGTAGAGTGAATCTTTTTCACTCTTGAGTCCAGTGTGTGTCCTTAATGGAAACATACTGTATATCCTCCATCACATGAGAGTCTGCTGTGTCAGGCTTCAGTCAGACATGCTGTATTATCATCAGACCTCAAGATAACTCCCTCCCAGCTTACTGTCTTGTACTACCTTACACAGAATCAAGGAAATCCTCTTAAGAGACCTGTCGGACCTACAGTCTGTTCCTCTCCAGATGCACATGATGCAGATGAAACATCCACTAGGTCCATAAAACACAACCAGGAAGCTAATATTTCACCCAATTCACAACATGAATTCTCTACTCTGACATATGGTAGTGATAAATACAAGATACCCACTGGAGATATGCAGAGTTCTTATACTCTTATATTTCCTACAGTCCATTTCCTTTTCTGATGAAAAAAAAAAACAATAAAGTACTTTGCTGCGTGCAAAGTTATGATGAGGGACCAGCGTGAAGGAAATGGGGGAGAAAGGGACTATAAGAGAGAGCAATAATGGTGAGGAATATCCTCATTAGTCAAGTCCTCTCTGTACTCCCCAGCCAATAAAAGCCCGTCTCATAATGTGCTCTTAACCCGAGCCATGATCTAGACCCAGGAAATCCATATTAAATGCCATCTTCATCAAAAATCATCTGGGAAACAAGATACTGTTCTGAGCCAGTGGGAAGGAAATAGTTAAACAAGCACTTTGACTTTCATGAATCTAATTAGCATACAGAGACATATCAAGTCTCACTGATAGGAATAATGTCATTTCAGAGGCAGAGTGTCATACCGGAAAGCAATTCAATGCTTAGTGTGACAGTTAAAGTACTCCTCAGTTCTCCTCTATTTGGCTTTCACTGACTTTCTCCGTGAAGTTTCATTCAGACAAAGCTTGCCTAGAAATTTTAAGTGCAGAAGAATGTTTGTTTGAGATGTATCCTGTCCTAGAGTTGGCATCTTTCTTACAGCTCCCTTTGCTGGTTCTGCTCCACTGCCTGTCTGCCTGTATACCTGCCTTTTTGCTGGCTCATTCTTTCTTAGGTGGCAGTTTACATGTGATGGCACTGCGGCCATCTGCCACCCAAACCGAAGGAATACCATCACCAGCTGGCGCCCAGGGCAGCACTCCTGTCACCTCTGCTAATAGACCTAAGACACATGGGGGTCAGGTGTCATCTGTCAACTCTGACCCTTAACGAATGCTGCAACATGAAATCAGTAGCACGCCACAATGCCCTCCTGGTGAACCACAAACTTGGAAAGATTTCAGAGTGACTGAAACAATACAGGCCAGCTTCCTCTGCCCCTGTATGGACATGAAAGTGGATATGTGCCGCCCAGCTGTCCTCCCTGCACTCTTGGCAGCCAAATTCAGGAGTGGAAACTCTTTCACAAGTCAAAGTCCACGGGGCTTCTGTGCCCACTGACAGCCTCCGCAGCCCTGTCAGTTCATTACTGGAGCTTGCATTCCGTTACAAAGCAAAACAAATAACCACACAGTCATTATTTATTTAAGACTATTACCAACCACTGTAGAACAAAGGCTGCCAATGTGCCAGTAAGTACTTCTAAGCTCTGTTCAGCTATTAAGTGCAGATACACTAAACTAAAACTAAAATACGAAAGATGAAACAAACACTGGAAAAGGACCTTCGCTTTGAAGTAACTCAATTGCAAACACTGCAGTAAAGATGAGTCTTATCACTTAAGGTTGCAAGCCAATTACCAGTATTTGTTTGCTCCTTATGCTGTATGTATCATGTGTTGCATTGTGGTTGGTTTCAGTTTTCTTGAGGTAGTTTGTATTTATTTTGCATGTGTTGCCATACTTCTTTCAGCTTCTAGTCATACACTCAATATAATGATTAAATGTTCTGTATTAATCTATATTTAATCTCGGCTGTGTTCCATGAAAGTAATGCAATAAAAATGTTGTAAATTCCTAATTTGAAAGTAAGCACTGTAGGCCATTAGTTTACCATCATTTAAGAGGATAATGAGGAAATGTTAGATCTGCCTCTGTCTTTGGAAACATCACTGTAGTCTGCATTGTATCCTAATGTAAGAGCAAATACTCCCATCCACCCCCCGGCGCCGGTATTTTCATCTGGAACACCAGGAGTCCATGCTATGCAATGATTAGTTCTTTTACTGGAGGAAGTCTAGTGAGGAAAAGGAAGAGAGAGGGAGAAATGTTAGAGGAGTGAGGGGCTGCCTCTCTTCGGCTATTGTTTGGACACAGTTGCCTCTCACGCTGCATTGACCACAGACAGGGCGTGGCTGGGGGAGGCCAGGCAGAGAATATCGGGGGTGGGGGGTTCGGGTGGTGATGGATACAGGGGGAAGGTTAGAAGGCAATGCATACTTTCTCTGCATGTGGACAGCGAACAGGAAGGCGGGTGGTCTCTGGAGAGCATTACAGACACAGAAAAAGAAAGAGCTGGAGTGGGTGGGGTTTTGCCCATGTAGTTTGGCGCTGTGTTCCCAGCCCTGCTCATGTGCATGATGAAGTAATAAGAGACCCGGGGCCTCTGACAAACTCAGGCCAGATGGGAAGAGGATTCTTCCCCACAATTACTCTGCAGCAAAGAGCATTAGAGCCAGTGTAGCTTCTCCTCTACATAGAAAATAAAATCACTGGGTCTTTAAGGAGAATACTTATCAACACTGTTTGACAGCACACTGTACAGTTTGGAGGATGTCTTTACAGGTTTCAGTATATTGCCATTTATCAACAGTACCTATAATAGGATTGTAAAGTTGGAGGAGTTGCTGGTTCTGGAAGTATTTTTATCAATCCATTTGAAAGTATATTTTTAAAAGGTATTTTCAATGTTCCTTAACATACTGAAAACAAAACCAAAGTGCCTTTTGATTTGTTTTTGTCACACTCAACAAACAATGCGCTTTGGAGTCAAGGACCATGACTATTGCAAAAAAGAAGGAAAATTCCAATGCACTCTTAGTCCTGAGAATATTAAAAAGCCTTTAATATTTAGTGGCTGACACCAATGCCTGATGCCATAGAAACACTCGAATCTCCTAAAAATTTGCCATAATGGCCATACGTGTTAATTGTTTCAGTTTATTTATCAGAAACCATGTATTTTCTCTGGTATGGTGGTTGTTAATACTAGAATAATAATGAGTCTCTGTCACTGTCACTATGGAGAAGAAGCCATTTACAGGCAAGTTACAAATTCATTCAAAATTGACCCCAAATCTGAAGGTGAAAGGTTTCAACTGCTGATGGTTAATAAGGTTTCTACAAAGCATAATCTTCAGCTTCCACTCACAATTCTGGCAGCACAGTGTGAGGCTCTGAATTGTCTCACCAAAATTCCCCGTGGGAGTTGTAGTTTACCGCTCACTAGCTTTTATGTCTTGTGCCTTCAGCTTTCTATGAATGAACCAGATATTTTAAAACACAGTTGCTCATCTTTTGTTCAGCCTGGAGAATTTCATCCCCATCCAAGTCCTGGAAGTGCTCCAGCTGCAAGTCACTGAACATTGTCTACACCAAAAATGACCAAATGAATGACTTTTACTTCCATAATCCTGAATGTCCAAAATTACTCCTCTCACTTTGTAAAACTATGGCTCTAACCTTGAGCCCCGTATTTTACCTTGACTTTGAAGAACCGTGATGCTCTGGGACTAGTCAAAATTGTAAATCCATACAAACATCACTGCTTTCCCCCTTTGTGTTTAGCACATTGTTATCTGTGTCACTGGTACTCCCCATGCTGTATGAGTCACCAACAGCTGCCTTATGGTTGTGTTTTAGAAAGGTTTATCGATTAGTATTGGCACACTCCAGTGAGTCCATGATGAGCCCTTTCTTACCGACTGACTGCAGGGCTATGATCTACCAAGATTGTAAATAATGTAATATCCCATAAGGTTAGCTCACATTGATTTTTAAGGACAAAATATTTTCATACAGCCTCTGTTCCCTGAGACAAATTGAGTGCAAGCTGGATGTGTGTTTTTTTCCCCTTACAAGTCAAATGGACATTAGTCACGACAGCAATGCAGTCGATTGGTGCTGAAACATCAGCGTTGTTTAGGAATGTTAAACAAGGCCTTGACATTAACGTGATGGATTAAGAGGAAGGGCCAACAATAAAGGGGTGTCATCACCCTGGCAATGAATACATTACTGTCAATGGCTTGAATAAAAGGAGACAGGTTGTTTGTAACAGTCAGCCAAAGACCTTTCCATTGACTCTACTGTACTCTAAAACGAAGATAAGATATACAAAAACAATCTCTTGTTAACAGACATATGCTTAGAAAAGTTGCACAAAATGTACAAAAGCAAAATGAAGTTAATCCAGATGCAGGATGTAGGGACTGAAAGTTTCGGGTGATTTAATCTCTTGCTCCTTGCGATTAGTTCAGTAAGAAGGACAGACTTCAAGGCCAACAGGAACAGTAGGCTGAAGTGTTGTGTTTATAGCCTTATTGGACATCTGTCAGAGATGTTATTGAAGCTCCACAGGGAAACAGCAAAAATTCTGACATTTTGGCTCAGTATAATATATTTACAGGAAGTCAGTTTGTGCATATTAAAAATTGTCTGTGCGGCAGCTTTGATCCTGAACAGGGCAGAGCCAACAAATGGACTAACAAACAGCCTGGCCTTGAGAGAGATACACACCTAAAGAACATTAATCTCCCTAAGCCACTGGATGCTGGCTCATCACACACCAAACTGCCTAATCCGAGAGATCACTCAGACGAATCGTCTTAAACTTAAAATCTTAAAAAAACATCCTTAAGCTAAGCGGTTGTCGGGCTTATCCCTCTTTATGCAGGCGAGGTGAGGGCTCTGCTGTGTTTGTTTGTCCGTTTGAAGGAAAGGAGGATGGTGGAGGACTGTGTGGCTGTGTTTGGTCTGATCAGTCACCTGACTGCTGGCCGGGCCTCTGGGAACAGGAAGTATGACATCACTGCCCTGACATTCAGGAATGTGGGAATGTCAGGCTGGCTGTTCACACTACTGGAACGAAACAGAGACAGAGAGCAAGCAGGATGGATACAACACATAACTCACTGCAGATGGGTTATTCCAACCCTAAAGACTAAACACTAAGGCTGTGTTCAGACCAACTCCCCTGTGGGGGGAATAAACACATCCCCCCCGCCTCATTTGAATGAGGCATCTCTGTCGACACAGGGTCGCCCACAAATAAGTTGAACCTGGCTCAACACACATGAAAGATTAAATGATTGCTGACAAGATAACTTACCTAAATTGTAAAATCCCTTAAAACTCAGGTAAGTCCCCCAAATCCCTTATAGTATTATAAACCACTATTAAGTGTTTGGGCATCTGATAAGCCTTCATACACATTCATCTGTTGCTCAGACTGGACTTCCTGGATTGTATTTTATTGTCTCACAGGTACTTAAGACAACACGCCAACAACAACCATTGCATTTTTGAAAACTTGGCTGTTTTCTGATTGCCCACAGAGTGGAGAACCTGAAGCATCTGCCATACCGTACCTGTTCAGATGCTGTGGTTTTACAGACTAAGGAAAGCTACCATCCAAATGTAGCTAAAGTCTTGTTATATACTTACTTTCTAACAGCACACAAGCATAGACAGGTGACTGGGATGCAAGCTGCCTTGTCTGCGTACTTAGTGTGTATTTGGAGGTTTAAAAAATTATGTCTACAAGGCAGCAGATGAGGGCCAAATCAACCCTGGTCGATACTAGGATATCTTCCTTGAGAACTTCCAATTTGCACAATATAAACATAACTAACACTCCAAGGTTACTTTTTGTTAATGAGGGCACTGGAGAAAAAGCAGCAGCAGCAGCAGCGACAATCTCTATTTCGCTCTAATAATCTTCAGCCATTGTTGTGATTTGTTCACTGTGTGCTGGTGACCTTACATCACATACTGATTAACTGTCCCCACTATTCATGGGATTAAAGCAGAAATGTAGCATTTCAATTCCATACAGTTGGGGGACTTACAAGACATAATTAAAAAGAGAATGTATGTATGAACAAGAAAGCATGTATGGATTAAACCTCAGAATCACCATATACTACATTTCCCATAATGCAGCTTTATAGCAAAATGTAACTCTACGATGACTACATTATGATATCAGTGTTATTTTTTCCTTATACAACTTATTGTGTGTCCTTCTTAGTCCTTCTTTAATTGCATCTTTATGATGCATTGCATTAATTCCTGAGAACGTGCACAAACAAGGCAGGATACCCGCCTTGGCTATGATTCACATACCGACGCATAGTTAAAAACAAGTACATCATTGCTATAAAACCACAGATTTCACACAGATCAGCCCTTAGCCTTTAGGGCCAGCAGCAGATGAGGAATCACCTGCTGCTGGACTACATATGGCCAACACAGGGAGCCATTTAATGGACACTGACAGCAAGCTGCTTGGTAGGGTAAGATGTCAATAACCCCCAGGCTTCAAAACGTATCCAAGACAAATCCAGAACTCAGACACCCGGAGGCCAAAGACCTGCACCATGAGCTCTTTTTTTCACTATTTCAGCAAGCCAAAGTGCATACATGCAGGCAATGAAAAGATGAATCTGTCATGTCATCCTATATTCCGTTGTAAGCTTTAAGTCTGTCATAGCTAATTAGTTGCTCAATAAATTGATTTGGTCATGGACAGCGGTATTTGCTGTTCAGTTCACTCATCAGGGCAACAGGCAAACAAGATCACAGGGACTTCCCCCTACGTTGTTGTTCAACACATTACAAAATAAAACTCATCATTAATGAATCCAAGATGTCAGCTATATAAAAGTAGCTTACCAGAATCTGTGTAAGGAAGTTTAATTAGACACAAGCCGTTGTCTTACACAAGCTGAAACAAACATAAAATACCTATAAAGCTACAAAATAGCAAGCAAGTGTATTTCAGCATGCAACAAATAAATATAAAACTGTATTTAATTATTCAGTCTTTAGGTTATTACAAAAAGTGATATTAGATAGAATGTGATTTCATGACATGAAGCCAACATTTCCAACATTTTTAGATAATGAAGCCAGAATGAGCTGTCCCATGAAAACATCATTTTAAAGCTCATTCATCACATCTCTTTCCCAGCTATGATGACGGTGCCATGGTGTCGCCAGTCCCCGTCAGAGATGTTGGCATACAGTTCCTGGGCCTAAAGCTCAGTTTGAGACTCCTTGCCAGACTCTGGGAGAGAGCAGAGAAGGAGCCAGAGCTGGAGGGAGTGCAGCCCCAGAGGAGCCCAGCTGCTGCCTGGGAAACCAAACCCGGGCCGGGTCTGGCCCATGCTCTCTAACCCCAACCCCTCCCATCTAATAACAACACTCAGTCTGTCTCTTGTTCTCTTTCTTTTAAATCTGGTGCCTTTCCCGCTGTCATTCTGATGTGGAGTTTGGGGAAAAATAAGTCAGTGGAGGGACAGTGGAGTTGAATGATATTGGTCCCCCCGCTTCACATTCCCCGAATACTTCCCACTGTTGATTTCAAAACACTCACACATGTTCATGTTCTCACTCTCACACACAGAGAGGCAGGGGATTTGGTGTGAGTGCACACACATTCACACAAACACACACACATTCACATACATGCACATGCTTTGACACTCACCCCGGTAGTGGAGGCTGTCATCGTGGTGATTGTGTCGGTGGTGGTTCTCCAAGGCAGGGGGGCTGCTGGCACCCAGCTCTGCCAGTCTGCGGCTGGTGGCAGAGAGCTCAGAGCGGAGGTTGGTCACTTCCTGACTGGCAGACTGGATGGCCCCATCAATCCTGTGTGCCAGCTGTTTGTTGTCTTCCATCATTTTAAGGATTTTCCCCTGAGGACCAAATCCACACAGAGCAGCATGATGTCAAGCGTGGCATAAGAGAGGGTGAAGTTAAGACCCTTTTCTCTTCCTCCTCGTGTCCTTCTCCACCTGTGCGTCTTCTCTCACAGTTTACTTTGCACATATACAAAAAAAAAGCCAAAAAGACGTTCTCCGTTCTCCGCTGAGCAGCGCAGAGATGATGTCTACCTGTTACTGCATAAAGAATAACGTCTGTGTGGCCAAGCACTACACAGCCAGAGAAAGCATGTGTGTGTGTGTGAGTGCAGGGCAAAAGAGAAAGAGAGTGAGCGCGGGAGAAAGAGAAAGGATGAGCAAACGCAAAGAGAGCAGAGGGAGAAAAAAAAGACAGAAGAGAAAAGGAGATGCAGCTCAGCAGGCGAAGGGGAAAGTGAGTGCTCCCGCCGAGGAGAATGTGCTGTGAGCAGCTGCTCTCAGAGAGGACCCAGCACACACTGAGATGACATGCAGCCTTTTAAATGGATTGTACCATGTGCTGGAGGACCTGGGGAGAGGGGGGACGCAGTTGGACTGAGCTGCTCTCCAGCAACTCGCTTAACTACAGAGCGTGTTGTGTATCCCACACCCTATTGAGACTGTAATGAGTTAGCAATCAGATCTGTAACAGAGAATAAGCACAGATTGTTTCTCTTTACTTCTTCCTCTCTCCGTGTCCCTGCACTCAGAGTTTGGCAGCAATATTGAACCGTTTGACAAGCACTTGTCAAGCTCTCTATATCTTTTCCCTCCTGCTCCCACGTTCCTTTTTCCCTCTCACTCGCACACCCGCTGTCTTTTTGTCTCTCCCACCCCCTCTTTTTTCATTCCATTATATATTCATCTCTTTGTCCTGGGAAAGCTCACCCCCACATTGGTAGATGGGGAAGGGGGCTGGCTCAAGGCGCCCAAGGGGAAAACATTTTAACTCTGAGAGCAAACTTAGCAGAGGACAGAGGCACAGCCCTCTAATGGGCTGAACACAAAGAAGAGAGGCCTGGAGAATTACAATCGAGCTGTGGCGAGAACATAATGGAGCTTTACTTCTTTGATCAAAAACTGTTGGAAGGATTATATTTCAGTTTATCCGTGGGCCCAGCAAACAAACACCACAACCACCAGTTATTATCTGTACAACTGTAAGATTCCATCACACGCACAAAAGGGTTGGGGGTAGACTGTTCATCTTAACTTAAAACAAGCCCGGATATTGCTGAACCATCACAACTTTCAATCTGCATTTGACATTTCATTTCGCAAGTAAGAAAACATATCTTGTCGCTGGCAAGAAACTGAGGCAGATGAGTGATACGTCACTCAGATGCTGTCATCCGAGGCTCTGGTGATAAGGCTTCAATGTTCATTGGTATTCACACAATGGCAGAGAGAGACAAACAAAGATGGGACCGTAAGCGTGCGAGACTGACGACAGAATGAGACACAAAACTTGTTGGTTACACTGATAGTTTGTTCACTGCACCCTGTTTTATGATGAAGTCTCTACAGTGACGGTGTTAGAGATCATATCATATCTATGACTATCAGACGGGGGCCCATTAGTGTGCCCTCTTCGAGAATATTACAACTGGCCTACCTCAACTTATCAGCTCCTGTACTTTCTACTGTACATATTGTTTTAGGGCTGCATGATAGAACAGTGTGCAGTGAGACTAAAGAGATTTTACTACTGGTAGAGATTTATGCTGAGGTAGCTATCACTTTAAAACCGCTGGTTGTATTAAAAAACTCATAAGACCATAGCAGACAATGTTGCAAGTCAGTGCGCAGGATTATTTCCTGGCAATGTCTGATTCACAGCATTTTTGCTTAATTGTGATGAAGCACCTTGATTTAATTATTTAGTTCAACCATTTAGCCAACAACATATCTATAAATGTTTCCTCAATAGAATTCCCAAACTATTTACTTTATTACAGTGTTTTTGCTAGAGCAACATAAAATAACAGTCTGTCCACAAGAAAGGGAATTGATTCCCCAACAAATTCAACGCACACTACTTCGATAAAAGTACAAAAGCTGAAAGGCGTGTATTATCGTGCCTACATGATTAAAACAAGACCAACTGTATTAAATGCACATCTGTCTTCCTCAGGGTCATACAATCACACACAGACAAGTGACTAATATAAGCAAGGGCTTATGAGAATCATTTAGCTCCCTTATTAGACCTGCAACCTCTCAATGGCGGAAACTGCTGTTTCCAAGGTCAATAATTAACTTTTTCCGACTGTTCATCAGACAAAACAAGCAAGTTGAAGAAAAGTTGAAAAGTCAGAGATCATTAAAGTTATTAGGATTCATCTGCTGGGCAACACGGGTATCTGTACCAAATTTCATGTCAATCAATCAATTGTTTAGTTGAGATTATTAACTAAAAGCCAAAAATGTCAACCTGCTGGTGTCGCTTCATTAAAGGTCAAGGGATCACACACGTCTGTAGCACTGATCCTCTGGAGACCATGATTATCCATGCAAAATTGCATGGCAATCCATCCAATTGTTGTCCAGATAGTTCAGTCTGGACCAGAGTGGTGGCCCGACCGACTGACCGACATTGTCATCCCTAGAGCCACACTGTTAGCATGACTAAAAATCATTAGTTGCAACTGTAGATAAAAAGATTGTATCCTAGTGTGCACCAATAGAACATGCACGGTATTATAACAGTGCGTCTCGTCTCTTGATGCATGCCAGTTTGCTTCTCCTGCTTTCTCCATCTGTCCTCTTTCTGTCTCTAGCCTCTCTTTATCATATAATCTATCTGTAACATCTCTGCTGTTCAACTCTCAACCAATGATAAGCAAACAGGACAATTATTACAGTTACTAGTGAAGACTTACACCACAACTGGCATGTTTGATCACATAACATGTTAGCAGATCATTATCACCGTCTAGACAGTCACATCACTGTCCCCGATTTGTGCAATGGCCCTGATTTGTAGCTGATTAGCAAAAGACAAATCTAGCACGGCCTGTAGTACAGGGCAGGGATGAGGGTTGTCTCCAGTTCTTGCCTTACACAGAAGGGTCCCGTTATTTCGACTCAACTGGTTTTCGTAAACAACATGACTAAGTCTTAGCTAAGTCTTCCATCATTTGAAACCACAACCACAGTCTGCTTTGAGCCATGTGAGGCAGGGCTTTCATATGCTCAACTGTGGAATGTGAGGAAATGAATGATTTTAGGGTCAAGGGTCGGGAAGTGTCCCAGATACACATCAATAACCGGACAAATACTTTGAGGGTGCATAATTGTGGTATGTCCAAAACACACAAAGTCCTCCTCTGTGCCCACAACTGGACTGAAAGCATGTACAGTATGGCCGTGGTTGACTCCTTTAAATAACCCCCAGTGCTTCTATGGATTTGGTTCACTATTTCAGTATCACTAATATGGCCAAGTGTTTGTGTTGTTAGTTTGCTCACATGTTTGATGCTATTAATGGGAAGTTTAATTAAGTGTGCCAAGGGTGTGCAGTTAAAAAGAGGTATTGATAAACAGTCTCGATGACTATCTGCCTTGGTTAATTGAATATCGACTAATCCTCCTCACACTGGAATGCTTTCCATTTTTTCCAATAGCAAAGTGATATAATGCCTCGCTCAACTATTTATACAGGTCTTATCAGGGCCCTGGGCAAAATATCCACTACACTTTACTAGATTTACTAATGTCCATCAAATACTATGAAAAAAGAAAGCTAGTGCTTGTCAGGGTGTGTGAGTATAGGATAGTTTTATGTGTGAAAAACAGGAGCTGGGGAAGGTGTACAAGTTAAAACTAGAACAAAAATATTTTTATATCATCTGAATGATGTGTTTATTTCTCCGTGCCTGGTTATATGCACCCTTGAGCCATGAAGAAATCAGCAACCATGTTTCATAGAATAATATCCATCTGGGTGATGATGTGAGAGCAGGAAGATCCATCAGCGTGAGGGGACACTGGACCGTCAGACCTCAGCAATGTGTTGGACAAGGACTCTTCCCACACAGTGCAGGCTTTCACATCCAGGAGTGAGGAGTGATACTAAAAGACACTGGATTGTTGAAAGCAAGACATATGGTGCAATCAGGCTAGTGTTTGTAGGTGGACTGATGGGAATGAGAATACTGCAGGGTCTAAATGCAAAGTAACATCTCAAGTTGTGGCAGACCCTTGGGACTGAAGCAGAGACGCATGAGTTACAGGATAACAACACTAGACCACATGCTACTGATGCCACAATGTTGTAATTATACTCCAAGATAAACCCAAGATTTATTCTGAGATGTAACGACTTCTGTGGTCACCCATAAGCGGAGGATTGTGTATAAACAATGAAATGGCAATATAGTAAAACACAGTTGTAATGATATAAAATGTCTTCATAGTAGAAATTATAATTGTAAAGAAATACAGTACAGTAATAAACACTTTAAAAATCCTTTTATCTTCTTACAATTACATTATAGTGTTAAACCATTTATGGTTAAAGTAAAATGTTCCCATAATGACAAGATACAGAGAGACAATACCACTACATACGTCAAACCATCAGATACATTTTATACAGATGTATCACTCCCTTAAACCTGCATGAATTGATTTTTTTTGTGGCAACATAGGGGCAGCCCAGCAAGCTGCAAACACAACATTGACCTATTACCACCTTACAAAGTCAATGTGGCTAGCAGACAGTGGCAATTAGGTCATGAAGTTTTATGTCACAAAACATTTTTTCTGTAATTGCTCTTGTACAATAAATACTTTTAATTTGATTTCCAAATTAAACGTCCTCGTCTTTGATTAGGAAGATCTGAAATTGAAATATTTTGGGTTCATTTCATGGTCAAGTAATAACAGGCCTCTTTGCTTAAATGGCACAGAACGACAAAAATTCCTCCACTAGGAAAAGAAGAACAATCTCTGGAGGGCTTTCTTACAGCACACTGCAAATATTATGGTTGTTTATACTCCAGATAGAAAGTATGTCTCAGCCTCTATATACAGTAGAGCTACACTGAATCTAAACCTTCACAGACAGCAATTCTGAATTTTTAAATCTCTGTATGTCAAAATGTTCAGTCTGCTGGGGACAGAAAGAAAACAGGTTTCTGAACATTTATTTGTTTTCTGGAAATAAAGGCTGTCTGACACAGCAAATTATCAACAACATCAAAGTGTACAAGAGTTTAGATTCTTTACTTGTAGGCATGTTAATTGGCAATGCATTTGGATTTGACAGTTGCCTGTTCACCGTCAGTGTAGTGTGTGCTTGTGTGTGTGTGTTTTCTGTGCCACTACACTACCTCTTGCTTTCTTTTGCCAACAAAATTGGCCTTGGTTAGTCGGATTGAATATAGCACCGCTTTTCCACAGCAATAAGGCAGCAATGACACTTTTCATGAACATATGCTAAAATGGTGGTTGATTCTTCTGTTTACTACAGGAAAGAATGCGTGCTGATGCAATGTAAAAAAGATCATCAAGCCTAAATTACTTGACAGCGAGTAAACTGAAAAAAAGAAAAAAACACTATAGAAAGCAGACTTTCTGTCACATACAGTTCACTGCTTTGAATGTTCACACAGAATACAGATTTATCAAATGCAAATGTCACAGTTGGAGGAGAAGATTGGGTATTTATGTCTGTGCAAGTGACGGGGAGAGAAAGCCTTTTGCCCCGAGTGGTGACACGCAGAGACAGAGGGTCATTGATGGAGTAAACAGTGAATTGTAGGGAGCGGAAACACAACTCTTTCTCTTTGTCAGTGTGTTCTCTCTCTCCTTCTCTGTCCCTTTCTATCTCTTTCTAACTCTCTCGCTCCACTAGCTTTCTAGTTAGTGAGTTAGTAGCTTTATAGTCCATGATGGGGAAAATTTGGCGATGTGAAAATTGTCTTTGGTTTCACCACACAGCATAAATTAAAGCAGCCATAATCAGTATATTTGTGTAAACAAAACAAACACATAATATGAAAGGTGTCGCTCATAGTGACAAAAACAGCGTTATCATTTCCTAATTATTTTTAACTTGTTATTTTGGTTTCACTGCCTGCAATTTTCTGTTTCTTACTGCTCTCATCAGTGTTGTTTTGTGCTGCAGCAGGCAGCAGTTTTCAGAGAAAAAGCTCCGATAAAACCCACTTATGCTACATGCCCAGCCAAGATTAGCGACTAGCTGTTGAACATAGAAATATTGAGAGGGAATATTGGGCTTAAATTCATCAGGTGGCCAGAAACACGACTCCAAATGAATGCTAATGTTGCTGCGTGTTCGCTGGTTGTGTAACTACGCAACTGTTTGGAAACAGGTTCCCCACAACAACTTTTACAAGGTGATGATATGTCAATGTTGTGTTCACTGCTTATTTCCACAACCCCTTTGTGGCCAGAAAAATCAGTTAATGCAGGTTTAATAAAAACAAACAGGACAATTAACTGAGGAAATTCATCAAGAACAAAATGTCAATAAACACCATGATTTTTAAAAGGACATACAGTAGATGCAATATTAAAAAAGAAATTAAAAGTTGCAGAGGGCCTGGGTGCAAAATTTAGTTTGTGAAAGAGACAGTCAGTGTTCTGATTGCATTTAGCTGAAATGATTTACACATTTTTGGTGGCTCTTACTTCTCTTACACATCCCTGAAGGTAAAAGCTCAGGGTTCAAAGAGTGCAAAGGATCACTTATAATCTGAATAGCTTTCGGTCTTTGTATTTAATTTATTCTTGCTTAGTTGGGGCTTCCCTAAATATTTATAGTCAAAGAAACTGACTTTCACAAATATTAAGTTGTTACATCTGAAACAAGACACTTGATCATATGGAGTACTTGTCATCTGTACTGGCAGAGGTGTAAACTCCCATCCCTTAAACTGGCATATAGAGGCTGAGATAAGACCTGGAGAGAAGCACCTATTATCTGTTGTCAAACTCAGCACGTCTATCACCCAAAATCCTCCCCAAGTTCCACTCCAACGCCTTGCAGCCATGTCCTTCGCCCATCTCTGATACTCTGGTAATAATAAACAGTTTGACAGCCTCTCCACTTGGAGATAACGGTCAACAGGGTTGCGGCTGAAACGCGGGGCCAGAGGCCTTTATGTGTATCAAGATAAAGGCTTATCTGCAGGACACCTGGGGAATCGAAGGGAGAGAGGATGCCGGGATGATGGAGGGGGGGTTTGGCTATGATGAACTTCAAGACCTGCAGGATGGGAAATATGTCTGATGATGGAAAATAAAACCGCAAAAAATGACATTCCTCCACTGTCTCTCCACCGAGACCCATTTTGCTTCTTGCCTCATTTCTCCTCGATCTCACTTCTGCTCCCTGCTGGCAGATTCCTGTCATTGCTTCTTCTCCCAGTGGTGCCCAGAATCCATTGCCAGGCCTCCGCCCATTATGCCTGCTCAAACCCACTCTGCCCCAGTCATACTTTTGTATTCAGACTTGAAAGTTGCAGTCATCTCTAATGACATGCAGATCATGGTGAGATCACAAACGGTCCCAGCGTCGATATAAAAGGTGCATGTTTTGCGCGAAGCATTACACATTCAGCTGCTTTGCTACTGTCTAATTGAGTGCCTCACCCCTGTCATCGTTCTCGGCTCTCTTCTGCAGGAGGCACAATTACACAGTGATGTTGAGAGAATGAGAGATGTGCCTATAGCTCGCGGGGGAGATGAGATAGATAGCTGACAGTGTTATAATCATCAACATAATTAAAGTGTCATTGAATGAATCCAAGTAACATGGAATCGTGGGAGTAGTTAGTGGCAGCTTTGTCAAAGTCCTGATCCTCGAAAAAAAAACAATTACAGGTTATAACTATTGACCAGCTGTTCAATGGAACAAAGGAGCTGTTTCTGGGTAATGCTACGAGAGGATTTCTCTCAAGGTAAAACATTTTCTACAACACATGGAGAACCTCATTCATTGCAAAATCTTACTCCATCCATCCATCTCTCTCTTTCTTTTCTCAGAGCAGCAGAGTGATTTTCAGAGGGCAGCTGCAGTGGAAATCACCCTGACAGAGCTCTCCCTGTTGATTTATGATGCACTTTTAGTTATTTATTGGCTAATCATGGCGGGCTGCTGAGAGCAGGTTAGAGTACACCTCCCAAGACAACTTGGCAAGCCTCAGATAAAGAGATGAAGGGGCAGGGCTGCTGTCTGGCTTTTTCTGTGAATAACAGAGTTTGGGAGTTGTGATTTTCAAGGCTAAAGAATTCATCTCCAATTAATGGAAGAAAGGGAGGGTCATTTAAAGGAATAGTTTGAAATTTAGGGAAATTTCTTTCTTGCTGAGTTAGATGTGAAGATTCATACCCTTCTCAAGTCTTCACTATAAATACAAAGCTACGGCCAGCAGCCTGTTAGCTCAGCTTAGCACAAAGGCCAGAAACATGGGAAAAAAGCTAGCCTTGCTGTGGCCAAAAGTAATAAAACCCACTACCAGAAACAGTAAAGCTCACAAATAAACACATCAGATCTCGTTTGTTCATATTAACTATACATGGGTGACAGTGGTGAAAATGTTCTTATCAAATTCTTGTCAAGAAGTGTTTTAGCTAAATGTAAAACTATTCCTTTAAGTGACCAAAGCTTGTGAACAGGATACAGTAACAGATGTCATACGGGCCAAATACAATGCAGTCTGCAGTGAAAACACTCTGCATTTTAGCTGAGACCAAACTGCACCAAAAAAGACCACTCCCAGGTATACTGTAGCACTGCAGGCGAATAACTGACAGGTTTAGTGGGAAAAAAACGCTGAGCAGTACTGAGGACAGATTAATCCATATCTGACAGAGAGCTGTTTCGGTACAGTGTATTGATAAGGAGCTTATCCCCTTGTCTGTGTGTGTAAAGGCACATCTGCAGGGCCTATTGATTAAGAGACTCATATCACTATCATGTGTTACCACTCTAGAGGACAGTTCCAATGAATAGCAACACTAGAGACAATAATCACTCCATCACCTCTTTATCGCTATCCTCATGCAGCTACTTTGTATGCATGCCAATACACTGTGCACTTTTTTCCAATTTATTCACGTCCGAGTGACATTCTCAGTCCGTTTCTTATCAAAAATGCAGATTACAGGCAGGAAATTACTATTATTGTCCAATTGCTGTCTCAGGAATGTCTTTAAGCTCAACATTTATGCACAAGATGACAAAAAGAATCAAAATATCTTAAAAAATAATAACATAATAGAGAGAAATTCTTGTTTCATTGTTAAAGATACAATTACAGTCCTGTGGTACCAAGAGAATTCAGAATTGTTCCCAAGACCTGCAAGCTGCTATGTACTGGGAATTACTTTCTTTATTTGCTAAAGCTTATTCTACAAGATATGAAACTTGTAGGAACATGTTGAAAAATGAGCAACAAGGGAAGCGGAGAGAAAGATAAATAAGGCAGAGAAATGGAAGGGCACGGAGAAAGTGCGAGAGAGACGAGGTTAGAGCCGCAACATGTGAAGTTGCGACGTCGTTTATTATATTTCAACATTTATCTCTGCGAGAGAGAGCTGAGTTATCAGAAGGACTAAATTGAAAGACATTCAAGCGTGCAGTAGAGAGTCGGTAAAAGGAACACTGATGACCAGACCGGCACAAGCTCTCTCAGTATTCTAGGCTTAGCATACTGTTCTGCATGGAAAACCTTTCACGCACATATATACACCACACACACACCTATACTCACATACATATGCACACGTAGAGATAGTTCAAACATTAAAATGCAAAAGCAATTAAACACAAGCCACAACAGTGCCTAAGAAGTGCCAACCTGACAGTAGGACTTTGATTATTTTAATTAGAGCAATATGGCTGACTTATCCGTGAATATATTAGAAGGAGAAGGAGGATCGTTTTCCAGACTGAAGACCTGTTTTAGACTGTGACTACAGTTAGAGGGTACGACTGCTTTACATATGCTTTAGTGCAAAAGGGCAATGCACTTATGCAGATGTGTTTAGAGAGAAACTGTGCTGATGAGATACTTTTGTATTGTGTCTTTTATTTAATGGCTCCAACTTATTGTAACTACAACTAATTGTAAATGTATGTGATTTAAATGTGTTTAATAAGCTGGCTCCTGCAGGAGCTGGGAGTTGCATTAATCTGCATGCTAAATTAGTTTGTCTGAATCCAAAACTTGTCTGGCTCAGGGAGTTGAGCTCTTGTAAGGGATTATAACAGGGTATTAATACTAAGATCCATGGAAAGCAAAACAATGTAATGTTCCTTTCTATTTCTAAAAATATTGCATTTGGGCAAACTAATTACCATAGTATCATTTAACAGTCATTCTAAATAGATGAAACATGCTCCAGAGTATGTTTCCTTGCAGACATGTCCCTGTGTGTTTATTGTCCTTGGTGTTTAAGTGCTTCTAGTTATAATTTGTTTGTGCATCTAATATGACTGAGTGCTTGGTATGTGCAAATGGGTAAATATGTCTGCCGTCTTGCTATTTGTATGTGTGATTGTATCAAGGAGAAAAGAGAATGAAGACAAACACACAGTCTGATAAAGTAAAGAAGGAGTGAAGCAGGATGAAGGGGGACAAAAAGAGTATTTGTTGATCACCATAGCTTAAAGCCACAATCAAAGGTAGTTTGTTTATAGAGGATAACAATCACATTGGACTGCAATTCTTCAAGACCTAAAAACCACCTTTCATTACACAAGCCTTTGAAAGCTTAATGGTCACCCTGCTACTCCCTGAAGAGACAAACCACGACTAAACAAACTGCAGATGAGGGAGAGAGGCTGGAGAGTACAGTGAAGAGCTTTTACACTTAAATACACAGACACAGTTGGTACACCCTCTGTTTGCAATTGCATCACTTTGGATAAATATACAAAATGTTCTCCACCCGTGAAATGTAAAAACTCTCATTCTAATGTCACTTATAATTCAAACAATGTGCATTAAATGATATTATACTGTAAAATGTCACCCATTACATATTTGCAAACACTGTTATTCATAGAATAGCTAATTTGTTGAGGTTGTTCCCATTTATATCACTGTAATATTTTCTACCTTACATTATGGCTTTCTCCTGCACTTCCCTAACTATATTACTAAACTGCCAAATACGTTTTGATAGAAATGTTATTGCTACCTGGATTATGTTCACCTTGTGTGTTACCTTCTTGTAAGACTGTAGGAGGTAGTCTGGGTGGATGGTGGGTGTACATCTGCAGAGATGAGGTTTAGGATCCGGAGTCCCATATGTGGTTAAGTTTAGGCTACTAAACACTTGGATTGAGGTTAGTTCAGTGAAAGACTGTAATTTGGTTATGGTTTGGAAATAATCATGGTTTTGATTAAATATTGAAAAAGTAAATAAGTCGTGTCTCGTGCTTCCAGTCACTTTTCAAGTATTTTGCCAAGACCACGATATTCTCTAAACTGAATAAAGTGCTTTGCGAGCTTTGCTACCAGCTCTGTATGGCTGTACTTACAGTAAGTTCAGCAGTGCTTTGAGCCAAAAACTAATGTGGTGGGGAATGCTCCCCTTGTGCACGTGAATACAGTATCCTGTGTAGTGTTAGTGAATGCAGCCCCAGGACTGACTCTTCCCCCAACCAATTCCCTAATCAGGGCCAGATTACATAAAGCTGCGATTCCACAATAGGAACTTTCCCCAGGGACAAGGATCCTTTGGAGGAACTCAATGCGTTTCCACAGCAGGGACCAGGGTCTAAATTCACTTCCAGGGATATTATTTTACCCCCCAGAAGGTCCCTGCTCGGGGTGTAGTACTTATCCGAAGTACCAGAACTTTGCGGTGGGGCTTGCAGCATTGAATATTTCTGATTTGTCGAATACTTGTAGCATTATATTTCAGGCACCATTTTTAAATCTCTGCAGCCGCAATCTGACTTTTGTTTTTTATGAATTGTGCTTCGACACATCGCGATAGAGTCACAGAAGAAAGGACAAGACAGATGGACTGTCAACAAAAGTCTAGGCCTTGAGTATTTATGCTGAGGACGAATCCCACCAGGATTGGAAACCGCAACCTGAAACAATACGGTGTCCAGCAAATTAAGCGAGGGGAAGATTAAAAAAACTCAAACGAGATTACAAGAAAATCAAGGACCACAACAACAGAAGTGGCTCCGAAAAGCGGACCGGCAAGTGATCCGACTGCATGGATGCATTGCTGGCTCACAGGCTGGCTCCTCTGGCTCAGCAGCAATGAAAGACTCGGCTACTGCGCTGTTGGAATCCATGAAGGACGATACAAAAACAGATGACCAGTGTGTTGAAGATAAATCACATTATAGCCCACATGATACTTGTTAAATGCTATAACGTAAAAGCTAACTGATGTTGTTGCCCTAAACAAAAACTAATGTTAGCCACATGCTAACGGTGACCGCTAATGCTAACTGCCAATGGTGTAGAACCGTGGTGTTTGTAAGGCAACAGTTGGCTAAATCGATTGTATAACATTATATTGTGCTAACATTTATTTGTTTTCCAACGTGTTTTTCAGATTAAACGGATGCACAGTGAACTGCAGGCTGCAGAGACCATCATGTTCTTCTTTGGTTTTACAGGCACCTAATGGACTGGAGTGCAAACATTACGTTACTTGTAAAAACTGCCGTCGCTTTTTCCGTCATGGACTAATTTGCCTAATCGTCTGGAAACGCAGAGAACAATGGGCAGAAGGAACCTTTTAGTTCCTTGAAAAGTAATTCCTGGGTACGTTCCTGGTACTTTTGGTGGAAACGCAGCTTAAGGCACCTGTCTCTGTTGTGGCTGGTATTGTTTGGTGTTATAGCTTTGGTCAGAGGGCTACTACGAAGCAAAATTATTATGAAGTTCGCTCTCTTTTAACGTGGCTAGATCACCATGCTAACTTATGCTACACACCTAACCTGCTCTGGAGGAGGTTTCGTTAAGAGTTTCCCATTTAAAGTGGCTGGAAAAAGCACCGCCCTTTCACAAATTCTTTTCCTGATCATATTCTCCACGAACGAGATTCTCAATTGAGGGAACACGTTATGCAAACTT
The DNA here is from genome assembly GCA_011952105.1 of Coreoperca whiteheadi. Taxonomy (NCBI): domain Eukaryota; kingdom Metazoa; phylum Chordata; class Actinopteri; order Centrarchiformes; family Sinipercidae; genus Coreoperca; species Coreoperca whiteheadi. Next base: position 19,384,785 of record CM022473.1, read on the forward strand.
GGTGAGCCGTACGTTAATCCCACCCAACACAATAATCACAGTAGTGCAAACTGTATGCATTGCATTGCCAAGGGAACCTACATGTTCTCAATTGGTGCAAAGCCTAATCGTTTCCTGTTTGCAGGTAATATTAACACTTAAAAACTTTTACAGCAGATCATCCGTACAACAAAAAAAGACTGATGAAGGAACAGCAGCTACTGACCACTTTTGATGATGTTTTTATTCTTGGTCCTGATTTGCTGGCAAGTCCATTTTACACTGCTGGTACCTCAGCGATTAGAAAATTGATTACTCTTCTGGTATTTATCATGGATAATATTAAATCAATAAAATTCATTTCACTTGGATTTGGTCAAACACTAAAGTGATTTCTATGTATCCTTCATTGTGGAACAGTGTCAAACCTGAATGCACTTCTTGAGTATCATGTTTAAGTGCTCTACAATATAAGAGCTGCAACGATTAATCGATTAGATTAACTATTCTGATAATCGTTTTTTGTCATTTTAAACAATAGTGCCAAACATTTGCTGGTTCTAGCTTCTGTGAGGATTTGATGCTTAGTGATCTGAATATCTGTGGGTTTTGAACGGTTGGTTGTACAAATGGCATTTAAAGATGTCACCTTTGGCTGTGGGAAATTATAACAGGCATAGACAAATTGATAAATCGAGAAAATAATTAGAAGATAATTCAATAAATAGTTATTTGCAGCTCTACTATAATCCCTCAATTTATAAGATAAAATATTATTGACACAATACAAATTGATCAAAACCAAGAGCTTGTATGAAGCTTAAATATCATGCTATAAAATGGGTATTCATAGGTAAAGTCTACTCATGTGCACTGACTTCACTGTTATCTTTCTAAGATTTGAATGATTGTTTGATTTACGGTTTAAAAGAAATTCTTTTTTTTTTAAATAGAAAACTAAAGAAAGCAGTGGGTTGAAGGGGTTTCTAGCCATTTAGAACAACAGCTCAATTTTCATAACAGTTATGCGCCAAATCAAACATGGCTTTAGCATGCTACCTTGCATGGTAAACAAGCCAAATTCTATTGGTTTCAGCCTATGAACAAACTGGAAACCTGCTGAGCCTCATTTTGCAGGAACCTGGGACAGTTTTTGTAAACCTGTAAAGAATTATTGTTATAAAAATGTAAATGTCCAGACTGAAAAATATTTTAAACTTCTGATTTCATTGTTTGCTGCCACACAGACAAGGAAACATTTCTCACAACGTAGATCCTAATGTTGTATGTGACATTTACATTCATCTTTAAATGACATAATTAAATGAATTTAGACCTCAAACATGACTCTGTTGGTTGATTTACAATGCATAACAGAAACATTAAGCCTCACCTTGCCTCCAAAGAATAACAATTATAGCTCTTTTAAAAAACACATACTTGGCAGTTTATGTCAGGGTTGCAAGAGGACAAGCAGCACATTAAAATATCTTCTGTGGAGTTCATTAAAATACCATCTGCTCACCAAAAAAAATAAAAAATCACATATATTCATGACAGAGCCGAATTGCTCTCCAGGGAATTGTAAAAAAAAAAAAAAAAAAAGTAAGATTTAGTAATCTGGCAACAGCGGTATTAGACGATGCATGATCATGCATGCTGATAGGCTTTCAGCTGAGATCCCTGGAAACACGTTCTCACTGAAGCAGTCAAACTGCAATAAGTGGAGCATCCAGGCAGAGCAAAGCACTGCAACCAGCCAGCACCACACACTAACAAATTCATACAAGAAGAACCGCAGGAGAGCGTAAGAGGATTCAGAGTCGAGGAGAGCAATCGTAATCATACTCATGAATACTAACAAGGCTGGGAAAGAACAGAATAGCACATCAAGAACATGATTCATCACACAAGAAGTCGTACACAGCACAATCAAACCAACTGCTTCCATTTTAATAATAGTCTTCAAGAAACATACTGAAATTGGGTTTTCATTATGAGTATTTGTGTTTGACATTTATGATCCTATTTCCTGCATTTACACTTCGCCATGCTTCCTCAGTAAATCTTTCAGTTTTAATATTATGGCCTCTTTATGCATTTAGTGTTCCCTCTTATTCCCAGGAAATGATGAGATGAAGCAGAGGGGTGTTAATATGCTGTATGATATGAATATGGTAAATTGAGTGTGAACCCTGTGGATTAGGGCTGAGTGAAGCATGATATATACAGTATCAAGCATCCAGAGCACAGAGTAAACAAATTTAAATGAAACAATTAGCTATGAGAGACCGAAGGACAATCCCCACAGATTTAAAGGTCGAGTGTGTAACATTTAGGAGGAGCTATTGGCAGAAATAGAATATTTATAAATATGTTTTCATTACCTTAGAATAAGCCATTTTTATCTACATAGAGAGAGGGTCCCCTTCCACAGAGGTCACCATGTTGCACCGCCATGTTTCTACAGTAGCCCGGAACAGACAAACCAATCACTGGCTCTAGATAGGGCCTTTTCGCAAGACGAGTTTCGCGGCCACCGTAGTTTCTTCTACACACTTGGGGAGGGTGAGGTGAGCAGTATTCAAATGGTTGCAAACTGCAGTTTCACAGCTGGATGGCACTAAATCCTACACACTGCTCCTCTAAGTATTAAAGTCTGCATTTATCCTTTAAGGTGTCACTGTTGGGTCTGTAAGCATTGGGAATCATATGATTATGTGTATGCGTTGCCTTCTGACTGTAGCGCTGAATTCATTATATACCTGAAGTAACTTAATTATCTACAATCACTCACATGTTGACTTTATGTACAGTGGTTTGGTAGATGAAGCTTATTTGTCTTGTATTGGAAAGAATAATATTACCGACTTTCCCTCAACCTTCTATACAATGCAAAACATCTGCATCTTAACCCGTCATTTAGTCTAATATTGCATCCCAAACTCTTGCTTTCTTGAAACAAGTTTAAAATTCATCAAGGTGAAAACATTTTGCTAGTTTCTGACACAAATCAACATTTTTTGGAAAATTTGCTAAAATCAAATGTAATTTTCCTAATTCTGTAATAAGCAATCTGACTCAATCTGTCTTGTTCAACAATACTAACACTCATTACCATAAAATTCCTAGACTAAATGTCTTATTAAGGTGATCGTTTGTTGTCTTCACAGTCAGCACTGAAAAAAACATACAAGAAAAGACAAGCAGATCAAGCCATCTCACCATTTGTGCTTGTGACTGCATAACACGCACATGTAAAATTCGAAAATGTGCACAAAAGCCACGCTGAATAATCATAAACCAAAATTAAACTTGGTCATGTCTGATGGACCTTAGCAGTTTGACTCTACTACTCTTCACAGGGCAGCAGAACGATAAATCACTGTGTCTGGACCCATGAGACAGCCGGTGTAATGATGGGTAAAGGGGCTAATCCTGAGCACCAGCACTGAGGTCTGGTGGTCTATAACACCCTGCTCCTCCTGAGCCTGATTTACAGTACATGGTGGGATTACAACCAGATAGTCTTTGTTTAATTGGGTTACTCCAGATTACATGACCAGATTACATGATTGTGTGGCAGAAGACCATGTACACTCTTTGGTTTATCAGAGGGAGCAAGCTTCATGATCCATATTATGTCATTTCATGCATTGTTTCTGGGTATTATGTGTTCAATTACTGTATTTGAGTTGTTATGTAATCATCGCTAAAACTACTAAAACTGCTAAAACTTGCAGAGAGGGAAAATAAAGATTTAGTCAACCTTTAAACAGTAAAGAAAAATAATCTGTCATACAGTCGTATATTCAAACTTTTCTCAGAAACACCGTGACCCACTAGAGGCTGAATGCACTGGCATTGCTGTCCGGGGAAGAGACTTGTTCCTGAGATGACTGACTTTAATCAGAGAGCCATTGAGAAATTTGCTGGCCAGAAAGAAAGAACATGCTAGTCTGTTGTAGCTGTTTTCTTTTGTTTTTCCTTTCCTCATACAATTATATGTGGGAAATGAAGGTTTAAACAGAGTTTTCTCTTTAATGCTTGAATTTAGTCAACATGCTTCTTGGTGCTGCTTTGCATTTATTTGACACCCCTAAAAAAAAAAAAAATTAACACCAGCCACCACTGTTTTCTGGGCATGTTTAACCGGGAGGAGGCCCCGGGAAAACCTAGGACACGCTGGAGGGACTATGTCTCTCGGCTTCCCCCGGAAGAGCTGGAGGAAGTGTCTGGGGAGAGGGAAGTCTGGGCGTCTCTGCTTAGACTGCTGCCCCCTACAAACTGGCCCCGGATAAGCAGAAGAAGATGGATGGATGGATGTTTTATACTACCCTTTCTAACTTTTTTTTGGGATTCGTGTATGCTCAAACTACAATATGAGGAAACTAGAAAGACTAAAACACTATTTTATGCAAAAACATAAGAAAACTGATTCTGATATTTTTTTTCCCTATGAAACGGAAGTCAGTTAACAGTATATTGCAGGGAATACAAGTGGAAGGCAGACCACAGATGAAGATATTTATTTGGAAAATGATCTAGATAAAATCTAAACCTTATTATGTCAATCCAAAAACATTTCAATCTTCACATTATCTTCATTTGAGTACAAAAGGGTGTAATATTTTTGACACTCTTCCTACATTAATGAAGTTGGTAATGGAAGTTTTATATAACATTTTTTTGAAATACAAAGAATGTGTACACCTCAGAGAATAAAAACATAAACATTGAAGAAACTTAGTCACATCTACAAACTCTGCTACCTCTACAAAGGCCCATCCTATTAGGATGAATGACAGAAGTAAAAGTAAAAGTTTTCAAAGAAACATGAGAACTAATAGAGCTCCAAAACAGTCAAATTATCAGTGGCTAACTCAAAAAACCTGCAGGTGTGTGAGTTGGTAGAAAAAAAAAAAAGGAAGGTGTGTGAAGCAGCTCTGGGCCAGATGCCCGCCTGGCCCGACTCCTCAGAGCGATTGCTTCTGGCAGGGAATCAGATAGAAGGGAGAGTCATTTATATTTCCTGCACCACCCCACAAGCTGTGGAGGCAGGGACCATTTAAATCTTGTCTAAGGTCAACAGGGAACTCAATGGCTTTGATAACAAGTATCCAATCTTTGATTCCACACTCTTCTCGCCTCTGCAGAAATTCTGCCTTTGATGAGGGGTTGTGCAAGAAGGTTTTAAAGTAAACAAGACGAGGTGGACAACGGTGAATAACTGTGTTTAGGAGGCTGAGCTGACATGTGAAAGAAGTTGAGATAAGGGAAACAAAAGGCATACCAATGTTGCTCCACGACACATTAATGTTCCCACTCATGTCTGCTGTGTACACAGAAGCTGATGTTTTTTCATGAATTATTCAGGTTTCAGTCCTATGGAGGCGACTCCAGCAGCCGCATCACAAGGAAGCTCACCTACGACTAAATGCTAAATAATGGACTAATAGTCCATCAGTCTTGAACCAGTTTGTGCTTTCTTTTCTCCGAATGAGTGAAAACAGAATAAACTGGAAGGAGGGCTCACATATCTGCTTTGAAAATCTCTCCAGGAACTTTAAGCTTTCTGTGGTTGGAAGACAAAGTCACAGGAGGACACATAGCCGCCTCTGCACCAACGCAGACTCCTGCGTGAGCAAGCCAATCTTAGACACTTATCCACATCAGCCAGACACAAACAAGCCCACAACAAAAGGGCTCCAAAGAGTACAAACACTGTCTGTCATTCAAGAGGAGATTGACGAGGAGAGTCATATCACCCAAACTCCCACTGAAATTGAGGTGAACACCTTTGATCTGCAGAAAGAAGCGTGTAGTGATCCTGATCAGCTTTGTGACTGTGCTCGGGGTTTCCATAGAAACATGCGCGCCCCGACCACTGCAGACTTAAACATCCTGAACCGCTTCAACAGATGGTTTCTGGAGAGGATGAAGGATGATGAAGTCTCACAATCTGGCAAGCATCATTTCATTTGACGGAGGCCATATTGTCATTTTAGAAATATCCACCGTGAAAGTTTGATCCACTGAAAGATACCCCCTTTATTTAATAGCGTTTGATTGGATGAGAGATTACTGTGTGTGTATAATAATGTGACGGGGTCTGGGAACAATGCAAAAATGACTGCGTCTGCCTCATGACATTTGAAAAAACATCTCATCTGTCCTGCCATTTTAGGAAATAAAAATCTACACAGATTTGCCTAATCATCATGTGTGACAGACATGTTTTAAAATCTTCTCTACGGTCAGCTCCAACTCGGTTATTTTTACGCGCACTCATCAATCCTTTATGTTCCCCTGGTGTTTCGGAGTGGGTAGAAATGTGGAAACTGGTGAGAGACAACTACCGGCTGAAACTGCAGTTGTTAAAAAAGAGCAAACCCAGCTCTTTGAAGTCCAGCCCACTTCAGGAAGCACTGTAACACAAAGGATGTAACATTGGAATAGATGCAAAGGATTAGGGTTGGACTCATTTCCATACAACAGGGGAAGAAGAAAAAAATCTCAAAATGAGGCACGAGATGAAAGCTGTGATTTCCTCCAACACATTCAGGTAATAACAGTCCCTTTGTGTTCAAATAACCCAAAGATACTTACAGAACAAAGACAGCCGCACGTAAAGAGGATTTCATAAAAGATAACCTACCTTTCCTGTAGACATAGCCTCAAAATGGCTGAGCAGAAATAATAGAAATCATGGATCAATTTCAGGATCAGGCTACATTTTTGCCTCAATCCCTGGACCTCTGTTTCCCTGACTATCTCTCTTTCTCTCTGTGTCCAATAGTTTATTAGTTCATTATGTACCAGATCTAAACTGATCCATTTTCTCACTAATAACTGCAGGACAACCCAAACCTCAGTGGATCATTAATTCTACTGAGGTCAATAATGAAATAAGGTAGATCTGCCAAAATTGTAATTGAAACAACTAATCTGGCAGCTTACTGCTCTGCCATAATCAGCTATGATTTCTGGCTCATATGAAACTTCAGTTTCATTTCTCCTCACACGTTGCTAAGCTTTCTTTGAACCCAGTGACTCTACGTAAAGATTATGGCTCTTTGAGAGTGTGAGGCTGCGAAGAAGAAGCAAGAGATAAACTGTCAGCTGAAATGCACATTGCTATGCTGAATATGAAGTGTGCTGTATAAATTATAAATGTTAATATAAATAAACAAGGTAGGTTTTTGCTTGACTTAATCTGTGGAAACTGAAGTTTCCAGTAAAAGATGATAACAAGTCTACAGTCATGCTAGCGGCTCTGTGGGAGGCTGTAGTTTTTTTTGCTTTGAACTAAATTCTAACATCAGCATGCTAACACGCTCAAAACTATGTTAACGTGCTGATGTTAAGAAGGTATAAAATTTACCATGGTCACCATCTTAGTTTAACATGCCACAGCGGCAACGCGCAGTAGTCCAATCAAAAAAGAAAAGTAATTTTCCCTCATACACTGTCATCAAAAAGACATGTGTAAAACTGACAGGACACGTGGAACTACAAACAAGGTCAATTACTACTGCTTATATTATGATTTTTTAATATTTGCAGAACTTTCCCAGAGCCAGGAAAAGCAAGAAAAAGGCGAGCGGACAGAGCCAGAGCGAAAACTTTTTTGGCTTATGCATGCTGCAAGCAGTTTTCACTTAGGTGAATGGGCGCTATTTTGGAGTCTGGTATCCAGTTCTTACAATACCTCCGTGAGGGATCCCCAAAGCTGAGGAACATGAATTTCTGTACCAAACGTTACAGGCATCCAACTAGTAGATGAATGCTGGTGGTACTACATGAAAAATCAGGGCATCACCAAAGTTATTAAGATTAATCCTCTGGGAGCACTGGGCACATGTACAAAGTTTCATGTCAATCCATGCAAAAGTTGTTCGGATATTTCAGTCAGACCATCCCTAAAGCGATGCTGCTAACATGCTGCTTTTTTTTACTTGATTTAAACTGTTTTTACAGTAAAATATGATTTAAAAAACCCAGGAGGAAAAGAGGTAGACAGAGTCTGCAAATTGTTCCATTCCCAAATTTTCATGCAATACTATACTTAATGTTCTCTGATTGAAGGTAACATCTGGCACACAATGGACCAATCAGTTATTCTACACTAAGGCCATTAAAATCTCTGATAGGCGCTCAGGTGAAGTACTTCTTTTAGTGAAGACTTATACAGACCAAGTTTCTGAGGTGCTGATCTGTTTGTGGTGACTGACCTGCACAGCTGACTATTTGCTCTGAACTTATCCACTCTCCCAGAGTGAGGAGAGTGACTTTGAATAAATAGACGGTTGTGCATTTTTAAAGAATTATGGTGAGCAACGTCTCCTCTGTCACCCCATCATCAGGCCACTATTGTAGCCCCGCTGACTCCTCGACCAAAGTAGCTAATGCAGTGCATCATTCCACTACATCAATTCACAGCGTCCACACCCACTGAAATGCTTTTGATTAGTCACCCCAGCACAGCAACGGGGACATAAATAATTCATCTGTGCAAGTGACAAATGAGGCAATCAATTCTGGGACAGCATTCAAAGAGAAACTATTCAAATCCCTTCTAAATTAATTTTCTGCATTTTAGTGGCCGTGGACATGAAATTTTGATGCTAAATTCATCAGATGATGTTTTTACCCTGACTTCCACAAACTAAACCATTTGGTGTCAGAAAATGTTTTTAAAAGATATACATAATATACAAAACATCAAGGTTTCCTGACCGACAGAAAGCCTAGGAGAGTTCTTTATTCTTTCAGATCAGTAATAAAAGTCTCACCACACCATTGACAGCACTAAATACTGGACATCAGAGCGTCTTGGTATGTTGCCTTGCCTGAACTGCACAGAGAATAGCACGCACTTTGAAACGGGAGACCAGACATTAAAAGAGTAGAAAAGAAGGAGGGCTGGACTAATTTCATATTCCATCTGACAGCGGAAACACTACTCTCCATGAATGCAAAACCCTCTGTATGAGCCAAGCTCCTCTCTGTGGGATGAGATCGCACTTGACTTTGAGCTCTGAGACTCGGAGAACAAAGAAATCTGATGCATAATCTGGCCACAATTATTTTGTCCGTCTATTGTGGCCTGAGTGATGATAGGGAGCCTGAAAGCTCAATCCTGCTGCTCAGATAAGATGAATTAAGTAGAGAGACTAGGGTTGAAGTATTGAATCTGAATCCAGTATAAAATCCGGCTATTGAATCTGAATCATTAAATATCCTTTATTGTGTCTAATTAGGTTTAGCTTTCAACATTTACTACTAACTAAAGTTATAAATAGCTAAAACTCAGAGATCCCCAATCAGATTTTGTTGTGTGAGAAGACAAAAACATCAAGTCCTCCAAATTAAACTGCAAAATGTGTTGTTTTTCATGCCCTCTAGAACAGCTTTTTCTGATCTGATGAACTGATCAGCAGGACAACATCATTTGTCTGTGCCTTTCAAAACTGTTACAAATCGCTGTCGAAAAATGAATCTGCTTTTTGATGTGACAGCGCAGTTTGGTTAGGTTTAAGAAAAACAACCTGGTTAGGGGTTTGGGGAAAGACCATTCATAACATTGACAAAAAACCACCTATACTAGAACCATTTTGTTGTTGTCTGTTTATGCCAGTAACCTATCTTTTAGTTGTATTACTGTACACACAAAAAACCCCATCCAAAATAGTTAAAAATAGTCATTTGCACTTTTATAATTAAGGCTAAAGAAATATTCATATATATCCTTTTGTGAACTTTTGGAGTGTTTGTTTTGAACCTGGCATTCCCTCATTGCTCTGACTGGACTTAGAATCAGAAGGGTAGTTATAAGATTACATTGTTCTAGCATGTTTTTTACTAACCATGTCACTTTTTCATGAACATGCCTGTATTTTGGCAGCATTTATCTGAACTTTCCTCCCAGGCTTTTGTCCCTTTTAATGCACTCCCTCTCAGCACCAGCTTTTCTTTCTCTCTCTCTCTTTCACCCGAGCTGTCCACTGTTCCCAGAACCCAACCCCAACAGAGACTCCCAGTTTGGGACAGAGAATTTCTCTTTTGAAATTGGCTGTAGCCTCAGAGTAAACAAACGTATCGCCCAAACTATGGGGCTTTTTTCTTATTTTTTTTCAATGTGAGAGCATGACTCACTGATTTCACATTCAGATTTTGTAATGCTTTCCCTCAAAACCATGCTCTCACACTCAAATAGCCCGTGCTTGCCTTAGATTTGCGTTGCTTCTGCTCAAACTGTATGCTTGCACGCAGATATATTGTTACTTGCATTCCTTCCTTCCAAAAAACTGGAGAACATGTAAAGGTTGTGGGTGTACCATCTGACACAAACAAGGCCAATAGGAATGAAATCTGTCATGCTGACTGGCGCCTGAGCGCTTCACTTAACACTGAACTACCGGCAAATTTTTTTTTTCAAGTACAACTTCTTGGGGAGATAATCTGCACTCCATCCGCGGCTGAGATTCCCACTCATCCATCACCTCCCAATGCTATATTCCTGACAAACAGAAAAAACTGACTGCGAGCTAACAATCTTTCACTCCAGCTTGCATAACACTGAGCTGAGGTGAAAGCAATGGCCTTTTGTTGAATTACCTTCCCTTTAATCAATGACACTGTGTCGGAGAAAATATCTCCAGGAGAATGGCGGGGGGGACTCCGTATCCATTATGATGGAGCTAATGGATGACCCAAATGCATCACTGTGTCAAGATTCATCAGACATTAATCAAAATGTAGAAGGAATATAAATAAAAGGACAAATGGTAGTATCATCAAGTATCATCTCATCTGAAGCAGAGAAGAAAGAAGAAAAGAATTTATTATTTTGGTATATTTTTGTAAAGTGAAACATGCTAAAACACCTAAAAAACCTTTTTTTTTTACCTGTAAGACTAAAAAAGTGCACAAATCTCAGGATGTAACTTTAAAGAAATTACAGCTCATTGCACAGAAACAATCATCCCGAATCTGAAGGATTAACAGGAAGAAAAAAACGCTACCCATTTGAACCGTCAGTTGTTCACAACAAGTTTTCATGGTGTCACAGTACAGTGACCTGTCAGTAAATCTCTGCTTTTGTATGATAGAGTGAGAGGAATAATCGTTTATGGGAACTACAGTGAACATCTGATTAGGATAAACATGGCAATGAAAAGCTGCAGCCAGGATTTTAGAAATAATGATGCCCCCCCTGAAGTTTTATAATTGTTTAATAATTTGGATTTGACATGCTTTATTTATTAAGTTAAGTGTTCAAGTCTATTTTTTGTAAATATTATTTCCCAACATGACAGCTTAAATTGTGTTTCAAAGCGTTCTACACAGTGCTAGCAATAACAAGTTTGGAGAGGAACTACTAAAATATTTATTAATGTATTGGTCGTTGGTTGGTTGGCTTAAAATGAGTGAAATTTAGTCTAAAATAAACAGACTCAATTTAGGCACTGGCTGGATATTATTTTCTCATTTTAACAACATATGGAAGTTTTCTTGTCGTAAGAACATAAACTCATAACAGTTATAACAAGAAAGGTTTCTTGTTTTAATGAGTCAGTATTTTGTTTTAACGGGAAGGTTTCTTACTTTAATGAGATGTGTTAATTTTGTATAATAATAGGAAAGTTTCATGATATAATGAAATAAAGTTACAATTAGAGAATTATTTCTTTTTAAATTAGAATTATTTGTTATGTAGTAATGCTGAAAAAATATGTTATGACAAGAAAAACATCGCATTCAAATGAACGAGAAACTGAGGTTTAAAAAAAAATTTTTTCTTTTCTTTTGTCATGGTGGCAGCAGTACTCTCAATCAGCAAACTATGATTGAGAACATATATCAATTTCTTAACTATTCAAACTAGAGAAATTAAGCATTATTGGCAACTGCATGGATTATTTCAAATCATCAGTCAGTCAGTCATTTTCTACCGCTTGTTCCTGTTAGGTGTCGCTGGTGACTGGAGCCTATGCCAGTGGCTTTGGGCCTTAGGCGGGGTACACCCTGGACAGTGACCAACTCGTCGCAGGGAGGAAGCCGGAGAACCCGGAGAGAACCCACGGTAACACGGGGAGGACATGCAGACTCCACCCAGGGAGATCATGGTCTGGTCCAGGATTCGAACCAACGATCTCCTTATTGGGAGGCAGGGGCGCTAACCGCTCTGCCACCGTGCACCCGGATTATTTCAAATTTAGAAACCAATTTCTGTTGATTGTTTAAATAAAATCTGATGTTTTTATGGTTAGGTTAACAATTTGAAAATGTAAAGATAATGGTACATTTGTCCAGTCAGGTATAGTGTAGTGAGAAAACATTTCACTCATCAGAGGACAGAAGAGTCCTATTTGCTTTTGAAAATGTAAACACAGCACTCTGGTTCTGGGTTATGTAAATGTATGATGTCTAGAAAGCCCACGTGAGCTGGACATAGTTATATGTATAACATGATAATAAAAACTTCATTCATTAATCTGTCTGTTGGCTAACGACATAGTAACTGAAAAGTGACAATAAAACTAAACCAGATGATTCCTTTTGAGCCTCACTAGACCACACTGAGCAATCAGTGGTCCATCTGTGTGAGACAGTTTTGCTTCTGTAAACCTTGTTAAAAAAGCTTTGAGATAATTAAGGGAAAATTCCTCTTGTAATACTTAGTGATTTGTCCCGCTGTGTGCATCTGGAACTTGCTGTTATCTATCAGTTAGTATCAGTAATTAGTTATCTATCCTAGATGCATTCCAATTATATTTCTCCTCTGGGCTGAACATTGTCTGTAGTTTCTTTCTAAATAATATCTTGAGCAGAGAGACAAGCATGCACTGAGTGACCTTTGACCTTGTTGAGAGGGCAGAGGCTGTACCTGAGCATCCATGAGCAGGTGTCTCATCAGGGTCATGGACTTCTTTAAGGTGTCCCTCTCTCCCGGGATGAAGGTCTCGTCCTCGTCCGCCAGGCTACAAGGTCTGGTCACCATGAACTGAGCAATCTGATCGTTCAGGCTGTTGAGAGACTGGACCGCTGCAAAGGAGCCAAAAGAGAGTTTGGGTCGGTGAAAAGTAGAACCACATGGAAACACATGCTAAGACACAGAAACACAAGCATTCATCGCAGTTGATCTTTGCTTTCCTCTGCTGCCATGTAGGCCAAGCAGCGCCAAAGTTTGTTTCCTCTCTCTCTCTAGTGGGATTTTCTGGATCACTCTTGTGTCATTTCCTTCATCCACAGCCTTAGTCGAGCAGTTTCCATTGTTCGCCTCTTCAGAATAATCCCTCTTTTGGGCAAGAGGGGCATCATTAGTTTAAATCCATTACCAAGACACAGAAACTCACATTCAACCCATTATATAATCCATTTTTTAAAATGGAGACAGTCCCAGTAATAATGTCTATTCTGCTCAGTCAGAGGCTACATCAACACAATATGAGGCTCAGAAATGTTTGTTTTTTAGAGTTTGCTCAGAGGTCTCCATTAAGCTCTTTGGTCAGAGCCTGTGGGTGGCAATGTAGAAATGTATGATCAATACTTAAATTTCACTTAAGTATACAAGTTTCAAACTAAGCCAGCAGCGTGAACGAAGTGCATTTTGTCCGAGCAGCCCAGCAGATGTGGAAACTAACATTCATCTTACAGTGCTTGACATGATCAGTTATTCTTTGGATTCTTTTTTCAATAAAAAAGAAGCAGCAGCCTGCCAGTGGGCCAGTAATTACTAAACTCAACACATGGAGTCAAACACTTCTTCAAAACCATAGCTGTTTGCCTTAAATTCTAGCTGAGATCAACAATTGCAAGTTTGTGATTGATTGATTGATTGATCGACTGATAGAAACCTTTACTTATACAGGGAAAACTCACTGACAGCATGCTTACTTATGCAGAGGTGCCCTGTTTACAGGGATATACAACATTCCCACAAAGAGTTAAAAATAAAAATAAAACAAAAACAGCTAGAACAGTCAAATAAATGATACAAAGGACAAAGATATTAATTAAAAAATTCACATTCAATTGGTGGTAATGTTTCAATGACTGAGGCAACGTGTGAGACACTTAGTTAGTGTGGCAAGTTTCAAAAGATACCAAATATGGCAGGTTGAATTTTGGGAAGATGTGTATAAAATGCACAAGACTAGATTTTAAAATATTTCCATTTGATGGAAGGGTGCAGCCATCCAAAACATGGGAGTCCTGGGTTTGAATATTTCAAACATCATATAGCTTCAGTGAAGATTTGGAACAAGCAGATACAGAATATGCCAGTCAAACAGTGTGGACTTAGATGAGTTTTCCAACCTCAAAACTACTTAAGGGGAAACAAACAGTTGACCTGTATGTTACTTTTTAATTGTTTAGGCTATGCAATCTCAGAAAAGAGTGAAAACATCCATCACAATTTCACAGACAGATGATGTCATGAATTCCTTCTTTTCTCCGACCAACAATATTTTCAATTTATAAAGAAATAAAACACAAAAACAGTAAATCCTCTCATTTGAAAAAACTGAAACCAGCAAATATTTGGTCATTTTTCCTGATAAATGACCAAATGAATCAGTTATCAGAATCATTGTCTATTAATTTTCTGTCAAATCGACCAGTTTTGTCAACATTAGTCACCACGAAGATGGCATGTTTGAAGGAGGCCTGGATGCTTGCTCCAAGTCAAGCATCACTATCTCTCCCTCTTTCACACACACACACACACACACACACACACACACACACACACACACACACACACACACTAGCAAGCAGGCTAAGAGGTCAGTTTGGGGCGAGAGTGACAGAGCGACTGAGGTAACGCGTGACTCACTGACGACAGCCAAGGTCGGCTTTTCAGCAGAATGATCAAAGATTTATGGCCCCACACCTTCCAGCCCTGTCTTGAACTGCAGGATGACGAAAAGAGGCATGTTTATGAGCAGACAGCAGCCCTGCCAGCACGGCGTACACGAAATCAGCACAGGGGGCTCGGTGGAGGGGGGAATAAAATGTTTACGACAGAATTTGATGATTGGATTCTAATTTCACATTCAACATTTACAAGGCGTACCTCTCTGCCCCAAACTCGTCGGGTAATGGCGCACTGCTGCTGAAAATGACATGCTGTCAAACTCAGAGAACAGACACACCTTCTTCTACACTCTGCTCCACTTTCAATTTTTATTCAGTGCATTCTGCCACACACTGTGATACATGATGGAGAAGACAGGTGGCTTTCTATAAAAGCAATGTTACTTTGACCACCCTGAATATGTGAACACACCATAATCAACAATGCCACGGCTTCTGGCCATAAAGCATCAGAAAGATATCACGGACACAACACATGATGTTGAATTTTGAATTTCTACCATTTGCAATAACTGACTGCTTCTCACTTGTGAAACTACAACAAATGCTGAAACTCTTCTCCTGGCTGCTGACATCGCTGATCACTGTTTGACAGCTGTGAAGGTGTTCATCTTGCAAGCCTCCACCACCACCACCATCATGTTTAGTATTCTTCTGGTTGGAGAAAACCAGACAAGGCATCAGCATTGAGATGATCGCACACCCCGCTCCTCTGCTGAGAATATGCAAGTGAGGAAAAGTGAAACCATGTTTTCACTCTGTTGATCAGATACACTAGTGAGTGTAAGAATTCAAAATGGCCTGCTGACGCTGCCCATTTCTGAACCTGAGCATTTTAATAGTACAGAGAAGACGTGACGAGAGGAATCTTGATGAGAAAAAAATCATTGAGAAATAGCTATTTCCATTAACTATCTTAAGTCCTGGTTGAATTTGTTTAATGTTTGCCGACTTTCTATGCATTCATTCTTGTCTTTGTTCAGCACTTCTTTAAACTGTTCTTACCGCACATGCGGTCCATTTTTATCCATTTTTATCCAGCACCAACTCAGCTTTAAGTTTCTCTTAAAAGGTAAAGCTTAAATAAAGCTCCCAGCAACCCAAAATCAAAAAAAGTACCCCATAACAGTTTACAAATCGTTTGTGATAATTGCTCAAAATATAATTATACAACAGTTCAAGGTTGTAAAAAAATATATTGTTTCACTATTTCTAAAACACAAATACAAGAGAAACAAGTAAGAAATAAAACTTTAATACAGTATATTTACGTGTAAACTGATATTTTTCCCCCCAACGTGTTTTTGTGCCTTTTTAATTTAAAGTCAATATATTCCTGTAAAGCACTGAAAATATTAATAATTCAATGTTTTAAAAAATATCTTTGTTTTTATGGTGTTTTCTCAGATTGTCTCTACATAGTGATGAATAGACAGACTCCAGATTAATGTTCAAAAATATACATTATATACAATGTCTCCATCACAGTCTTTAATTTATTTCCCTTTTACATTTTCATGATAAAGTCCTCTATTCTAAAATGAATAAAGGATTCATCCAGTTCGTATTTTTTCACATCTGTATTTTTGATGTAAAATATGTACAGTCATTTAAATCAGAGGGATATTGTATTTCTTTTTGAAGCACCCTCCCACACACAGGTGGCCCAGTGCTGCTGGTGACTGTAAGACGTGGACAGCTCATTACAATCTTTGTAGCCACCCACCAGAGCAAAACAACATCAACAAAGAACTCTAATGAGGCATGTTGGTGTTTTGTCAGCCAGTACAGTCCTTGTGAAAGGAGAACATAATGTGCATATGAAACAAAAAAACCCCAGCTCACTCATAAAATGAAATTCCTCTTCTGGGAAAAATATCCATTCCAGTGTCTTTATATGACGGTTGTTAATTTGTGAAATCACACAAAATATAATCAAGGGAGGGTTTTAACGCAGATATGTGGAATACAGTAAAATATATTCAAATTAGTTCACTCAGCTGTCCCACCGGGAAGCGTGAGGAGAAAAATATTAAAATGACTCTTTTGCCTCTGCTCACTTTGGGGGCTGACGGTTGCAGTCACAGAGTCACAGTAGCCAACCAGCCTCTGCCAAGGCAATTTGAGGAAGCTCCAAGAACTTCACTCTCCGAGCCCAAAGGACACAGAGTCCCATGAAAGGATGGAGGGAGTCTGACAGAATCTGAGGCATTCCCAAGAGAGAGAGCTCAGCTACATTTCAATTACACCAAAACCACATAAACACACGACACAATCTTGTTGGGGGACAAAAGCCTGTGTTGAACCTAAGTCTGGAATATAACACTCAGGATGGAAGTTAGCGAATGTTCATTTTGAGGCTTTGGAAAGCATGCCACTGTAAATCTAACTGCAAGTTTGTTCAAACGTGGGGATTTGGACAGATCAATTATAGCTCAGCGAAGTTTGCTTTGCATTGAAATAACTGA
The DNA here is from genome assembly GCA_011952105.1 of Coreoperca whiteheadi. Taxonomy (NCBI): domain Eukaryota; kingdom Metazoa; phylum Chordata; class Actinopteri; order Centrarchiformes; family Sinipercidae; genus Coreoperca; species Coreoperca whiteheadi. Next base: position 19,402,118 of record CM022473.1, read on the forward strand.
ATCCCTCTCTGTATCTGACAGCATCAACACAAGCCTGTAATTTTGTTGTCTGCTTCATTGTTCTGTATCACTATCTGCAGGAGGGTCCAATTCACCCGCTGATATTCTGCGCGTTGCCATTCCCCAGAGAAATTGGACACTTTTCCCAAAAGGAATACTCAGAAAACTCATGTCGGCATAGTGTCTCTAAAATGTAGACCGCTCAAAACGGCATTTATTGTACAGAATATGCTGAAACACAAGTCTGGTGTGTTGCAAGCATGGTACAGCATGTTCCACAAATCTTTTTTATCTTTATGTGCGACACGCACGCATTCTATAAATGGTGGATACTTTACATTTCACTCCAATGTCTCGCTTCCACACTTCCTCAAAAAGCATTTGATCTTTTCCCTCTGGCTTGTGTTCAGTAATTTCTGATGCCGAGCAGATGGCCGAGGCTTTTGTGTGTGCAGAGCGTTGTCTGCCTTTATGGGAAAAGCTGGGAATATGTGAACATGGAGTGTATAATTGTGACAGTGGATCTAGGAGATTGACCTTTGTGGAAAACAAACTACATTGGTTCTGGGTTTCTTTGTGTCGCTGTGTTCCCCAAGAACTGAAGCTCTGAGAAATCAGAGAATCTGCCCAAAACAATCAGGCAGACAGGAGCTGAGGCAGGCTGCCAAGCGTCTCTTCTCTGTCCACAGTGAGCGAGAGGATCCCTCCAGTCCTCATTTCATTCTCATTTCCACAGTTCCCACAATGCAACGGGCATGTTTTGGCTTGTTTAGACACTAAATTGTATCTCATCTGATAAGATTTGAACACAGACACTTAATTCAATTCAGCCAGGTCAGACAGAAATATCACACATGTATAGGGTGCACTTTGTATCCTGCTTTACTGCATGTAAGCAAGCATCATGCAACTGGTGGCCAATGAACAATTGTGTTCAGTATGTGTGAAATACTGATTTATGTACAATAGGCTTTTGATTGCATTTGTGTTACTAATAAATCCATCAAGAGTATCATCAAATTGGATGAGTTTAACTGCAAAATCTATTGGTCAGTTGTCTCTAATACAGTAATAAAATGAGTAAATCAAAAGTTAAACTGGAACATAATCTACAGCCATGATAGCAGCTTTGTGAGGCTTTGCACTTAATGCTCACATCTGCGTGGTAACATGCTTACAATGAGAATACTAATATGCAGATTTTTAGCAGCTGTAATATGTACTTGTATGTAATATGTATTTACTATGTTGATCATCTTATTTTAGAATATTAGCAAGCTAATATTAGCTAATTAGCACTAAATACAGCCGAGGCTGACACGAATTTCATTAGTTAGTTGTTTAGATTAGTTATTAATTATTTGTTTAGATTTTCATAGCAATCCATGTCATTGTGCTGGACTGACAGACATTGCCATCTCTGTAGCCATGTCACTAACATGGCTGAAAAACCCCCCGCAATTCAATTGATGATTTACTTGACACAATAATTCTGAAATGCTTCATATTTAACATTTCTCTGCCCGGGTTGACATGATACATGAATCATTATCTGTATAGAAGTGGCCATGTTTCAGTTACGTAAAGACATATACACAATTGCACAGTACATATGGCTCCTCCATGATGAATTAGGGAAAATCTAGCTCTAAGGAGCACACTGTCTGCAAAGTGAAAATACTGGAAACATGTTCAGTTTTTTAAAATGTATGTCAACAATTCATAAAACAATCAGTGTAAATATTAAATTCCTAATATTTTAATAATGGTTCCCCCGATCATATTAAAATATATTGCATATATTGAAGTGTTTGATATATGTTTTTTTTTTTGTTTCATTAGGTTATTTGTCAGAGACAATGAGCCTTAATTAAAAAAGTCTTAATGAGCCAGTTAGCCTAGAACGTTGATTTTCATCTGTTTCCGCTGGTCAGATGTTAGAAAACACCCTAAAAAAGAATGATGTTTTCATTTTATATACACTACATAATATAGTCACAATTTACATTATATTTGTATAGAAAAAATGAAAAACAGTAGGTTCTCCTGAATAGTAAATCAAATTGTATTCAAAATAAAAGCACTTTGATTCCAAATTAAAGCCAAACATTATTTATCTCTGAAAACAGTTTGTAACACCATTTGAAGAAGTGTGTGAAGAAGCTTTTTGGGTTCGGGATGCAGCTGAAAATTAAAATGAAGTAATTTGCCCTCAAATACGTTTTAAATTTTCTTGTCTGCTATTCAGTTTATTTAACAAATGAAAGCTGATAAAGGTGAGACAGTAAAGACCTTGAGGGCATCCTGGAGGAAAACGTCTTCACTAAGAGGCCTGCAGGGCAAGAGAAGTTTTCAGCTCTCCCTGCAAAGCCTCCACACTGCAGTTTCACCAGGAAACACCAAATCCAAATTTTAAATGGAACAAGAGTAAAACCTTCCTCCTGGCAACTTTTTTATAATATTTTTCTCATACATCCCAAACCTGCCTCTGTCGGCCAAATCAAGGATTCAGTTAGCCTTGCTGTTTCAAGTCTGTTGACACAGAAACACACAGTAATTTACTCAGGCAATCTTACAATGCAAGAGCATACTAATTAACTCCAAGACAGACCTGCATGTGAATTCAAACAACTCAAGGGAGCAACTCTGACCATTTAAGTACAAAACATTCTCAAACCACCATAGAAAAACCATTTAATATGCAGCCTCTTAAGTTTGCCAGCAGTAGCTTGTTGGCAATTAACAAAAACAGATGACACAAGATACATCTCTCTAAAATGTTAAGGTGTACCATATGGCCAAAAGTATTGGGACACCCGTATGTGATTGTTGAATATCTCGTTTCAAAACTTGGGCATTAATCTGCTGCTATAACACTTCTGTGAGAGCTTCCCACAAGATTTTGGAGTCTCACTCCAGAGATTCCTCTCCCATTAAGCCACAAGAGCATTCATGAGGTCGGACAGTGATGCTGGGCGATAAGGCCCAGCTCATTTCAAGTCATCCCAAAGGTGTTGGATGGGGTTGAGGTCAGGGCTCTGTGCAGGACAGTCAAGTTGTTCCTCACCAAAGTTATAATGACCATTTCTTTAAGGACCTCACAGGGGTATTGTTATGTTGCAACAGCAAAGGGACCACCCAAAGTGTTGCCACAAAGTTGGATGCACATTATTATCTAAAATGTCATTGTATGTTAACGAAGCGATTTAGTATTACACTTCCATCAGCTCGGGGGACTCGTCAGAGGCAGATTAAAGAATGAGTTTTCATGTTTGAAGCAGCTGAGCGATAACCTGACTTTTAGTTCACGTATGGGTCAAGCCTCAAAATCACTAAACCCACTAAATTTCCCACAACGCAACTCATTAGAACATTTCATTAAACCCTCGCTACCCTGCAAACGCCCACATCTTTCAAACCCCTCAATTTAAAACAAAAAACATAACACTGTTTCCACAGTCTGAGTAGTACTAATCATGACAAGTAAACTGTAACACCATGTGTAAAGGACTAGGGGGCTTACCCCAAACCATGAAAAACAGCCCCAAACCAATAGTATGTAAGCATGCAGACAGTTATCCACATACCTTTGGCCATATGGTGAAGAGCAGCACAGACATACTTCTCACATGGATCTCAAATCCTCATATTATGACGCAATTTGTGTTTTGCATATCTGAAAACACCAGCTACTGGCTAACAGATCAACCACTTCTCTCACCTCGAGACATTCATCCTGAAGGTTTCACTCTCAATATTCTGCCACATTGTCTGTCAAGATATCTTTGCACAATCTCAAATAAACAAATTTGCAGAATACAGTTTAAGTTTCCCCTTGACCTGTTCAAGGTCATACCTAAGGTAAAAGATCCTTTAAGTCCCACTGGGATGGAGAGAGCTGCATCTCCCTGTGTCAACCAGCTCTGCATTAGCACATGAAGCTCCTGTGTTGAGGCAGAAAACTGCAGGAGGGATTTCATTTTGCCCACAGCAACATTGCCACCACCTGGTAGCTTTGATACATGCTGCAACCGAATGAAATGAAAATGTACCTCTCTTAGCGGTCTCACTTGCAGCCTGAACCACTGAAAGTGAAGCTGTGACAAAGACATGTGTACATACACACGTTCGCCCCTTCAAAACACCCGCCACTGCCTCCACTAAGTGAATCAGAGAAATTCATCAAAAGTATCGGACATTTAAAAGACAAATTGAGTTTGGTAATTGATTATAGCCACTGACAAAAATCCTTTTTCAGTACTATTAACCTTTCGTCTGTACAACAGATCCACAAATCCCGTTAACAATAAAAATGGAATTTTCTCCGTCAAATAACAAGATTTATCACAAGAAAAAGGTCATTTCTGATCTCTCCAAAACCTGTTTGTGAGGTATAATTAAAATATGGTCCTTAACACACCAGAGAAAGCCCGCGTAAAGTGCCCTTCACTGATTTTGCATAACTTTGATCAGTGTGCCACCTAGTGAGAAGTACAAGAGATCAGCACAGAGCGATCCAGGTTTCTCTTTCTTCCTTTGAGTCAAAGACTTTAGGAAAACAAATCTCAGAGGTAGTGCTGAACCATCGGCTGAACATAAAAGCCTCCTATGGCCCTTTGATAATCTGCCTGAGGCCTCCACTTCAACACCTAATGAAACCACTCGGAGAGGATTGTGTCTCTCGCTAAGATTCCTCCACTCAGCCAAGACACACACACACAAACAGATTATTAATGTATAGATAAGGAGCAGCTCTCCTTGATATCAGGTGTAATGGTGTGTGTAATGGCAAAACAGACAGGAAACTGTCTGCTTTTACAAAAGGTCAGGGGTCAGGAGACCAGGAGATTCTCAGGGTTAAAGGTTAATTAATGTTAGCATGATAAGTCTTTTACAACAGCTTAATTCAATAAAAGAGCAGGAGCAGGTAAAGCAGCACTGAAAGCAGTGAAATCTTTTAACAGCTGTATATAAGTTAAAGAAACAAATCCACCCTCGGGTCTTCTTACATAAGAATCCTTTGTTGTTTGTCGGTGCACTCTAGGAGTCACTGTGTTTTAATTTATTTCACTGGCATACCCACTTTACTGCAAAGTACCTCATCTACTCCTACATCAGTTAGCAACTTCAAATATTTCCCCCAAATCCCTTTGTTAAGAACGGGCGTGAACATGTCACATTGAGCTGTGGGTAAAAGGTGTAGGTGGAGAAAAACAGCATTAGCGACAGCAGCAGAAAAAGACAAAAGCTTACTTTAAATAAAACATGCCACTGCATTTGCATTGGGTTCTTTCAAGGCTATTGTTGGAAATACCTTTTCCTCCTATGCAATGATTCTCGATCTGAACATCACCACAGGCAGATAGAAAAAAAAATGCACTGCTATCCTTTTGTAGCTGCGCTGCTAATATCTCAACACAATGTCGACATTTGGCTGGTTTTCCACGGGAATACGAATATACAGCACACAATGGGCCCAGGAAGGGAAGGTGTGTCGCTAATAGCCATTTTCAGCAGCATCCACGAAGCATGAAAATGAGCTTAAGGAGAAACTTTGAAGATGCAACTGGCAGACAGAAGAGAAGAAATCTCTCTGCATCAGCTGAGATAAGGAGCAGAAATAAGGATGTTTTCACAGAGTCGGGGTAAACACTGCTTGTTAGAGCAGACCTGTGTGAGCTCAAACATGACATTTCAAAATCCAGAGGCTGCACGCTCGAGAGCCGGAGCTACAGGCGGCACCGGTGACAACGCTGCAGCCAATTAGGACTGTTTGTGAGCAAGTGTCTGTGACTGTCTTTCAGGGCGGATGAAAGTGGGTTCAGAGTTGCATCTTTGTACCACAATGGCAGGTAGCACACAACTCACAAAGTTGAAATGAGACAGATGGGGATTTAATAGCCGAACGTCAAATTTGCTCTAATATGGGGTGACGGTTCTGAATCCATTATCATTATCAGCCACTTTGATGCTCAGAATTTAATTTCAGAGCAGGTTTCTAATAGAAGATTAGCCACTCTGAGTTCAGACTGCAGGTATTACCACTTTCATTCATTAACACGTTTCTGTGCAGGTAAACAACTCTGTGAGTTCAAAGGCACATCAACTCAACATACTGTATTAGCATGTTAGACGCTCCTGTGTGGAGAAAACTGTTGCGGCCATATTTCGTGAGCTTTTCCACTTCCCTCTCACATCAAACACTCCAGACTGTGCTGGAGAGGAGAGAGCTGAGCGCTGCTTAATGATGCTGAGCATGTCTCTCTCTCCAAGTACACGTCTGTGGAGGACAGCTCTGACCATGATGACATCAGAGTTGCGATGTGAAAACCACTTGACATAATTGCTGTTCTGATGCGGTTGTGAACCAGGACGGCGCTTGTGCCTCTGATCTAAAGTCTGTGTTCAAGGTCTCAGCCCTGTCCACATGTTTGGTACAACTCACACACGAGGGGGTAGACGAAAAAAGGACTTCAACTTTGCACTAACTAAATCAGTGGAGCAAACTGCGCTATAAAAGGTCACTTATGTTAGGTTACATTCATTTTTCTGTCAAACAATTTTATAAGTATCCTTGTTGGTTAGTTTGAACTCATGACTGCTGTTGGTCTTTGTTTTGAATACGCTGTTGTGATTTTCTACCGTAGTCCGCTTGGCATACGAGACCATTTCAACTAGGAGAAATGAATTGAAAGATGGACATTAAAAGATATTAGGAAATATATTTTATAGCTGAAACAAGTAACTTTTTTGATAATAGTTTAATTTTTCTAGCAAAAATGCCAAAAATGTGATGGCTCCAGCTTCTGATATGTGTGGATTTTCTGCTTTTGTCTGTGTCTATCGCTATAAACTGAATATCTTTGGGTTTTAGATTGTTGGTCAGACAAAACATTTGAAGAAAATTCTGATGGACATTTTTCACTATTTTCTGGCATTTTATAGACCGACTTAGAGAACGATTAAATGAGAGAATAATCAGCAGATTAAACAATAAAAATAATCATTAGTTGCAGCTCTAGTACTGTTCTACCTGCAATTTCTCTGTTGACTTCAGCTAGATTAACTTTAAGTTACAATTTCATGTTACTCGATGTAGTGTGTTGTTTTCTTTTTTTTGTTATATTGTGTTATCGTCTTATTTTTCATATTGCTGTATGTCTTCATGTGTTGACTGCCGTTTGCACTAATAAAAAAAGACAACTCAAGGTGGAGGGGTGGAGGTGGATCACGTAAATTGTAGACTGACCTGGCAGATTTTAAAGTTTGATGCCAACAAGAGGACTCACAGAGGTCAGACAAAATCTAACTGGCTGAAGTGAAAAGCATGAACGCCCTCAGTCAGCTGATCGTCCGAATCATACGAGTAAGCATGAACTTATGCTAAGTTTTATTTTTTGGGACTAATGCACCAGCAATTTGGGAACAGATAAAGCTTGGTTAGTTATGTAGCTTCTAAAAACTCACTTATCAAGATGTTAATTGCCAGGCCTAATTCAAAATTAACCATTAAAGTCCTTTTCCATGAAATGTTTATCTTATTTTTTGTGCCCACTCTGTAAACCCTTACTCCACTGGCAATGTTTTGCTATATTTTTGCAGTGTGGCCCACGTTGACTGGCTTTGTTAGCATAACATTTTAAAAATAAAGTCCTGAGGCTTTTTGTACGTCATTTTCCCGGTAATGAGGGAGGCATCTGTTTTTTCATTAAAGTGTGTGTTTAGGTTGGTAAGTAGAGGATGTTTTCATCCTGGGATTGTATTCCGGTGGCTAAAAGGGCAAAGGTGACGACTGTGATGCTGTGCCCAACACAGGTGCTGCGATGTATCACACCAGTGACTCTGAATGCTTTGCATCAGTCTGAATTGAAAGAAGCATCCTCACAGTGCTACAGACTTAAGTAGAATTCACCAGAGGCATTTATAAGAGCATTAAGTGTTTGACATTGGACCTCAGTCAGGCGTTGGCTCTGTTGAGTTTGGTGTCAGTAACAAATCCTCAAACAAAACTAGCAGCTAATGTAATGTAATATGACAAACTAATGACTCTATACCCGCTTTAAGACATATTACCAAGGGGAAGGAGCAGGCGTTGAGCCTGATATCACTGTGGTGGCTGGCTGGTTGGTTCACATATGTGGACATAAAGACACACACTTGTTTCCTTTTAAACTCCTTAAAGAATAATGGAGTTCTTCAGCGTGTTCCACAAAGAGCATTTTCTTATGAAGAGTTGTTTATCATGAACTCTGGTTGATTCAGTGCTCTTGTGATCTAGCGACTTGAATTAAATTCAACTCCTCTGACATCCACGCTCTGTACACATCTTAAGAAACTCTTGCCTTTAAGTATATCCCTCCCTTTGTGGTATAAATTGGTAGCAAAGCACACATACAGTCAAGCTTCTCAACTCGCGAGCATATCTGATTTACAGCGGGTGGGTTCAAACACAGCTCTGCTCATTAGCTTTTACACTGTCAAAACATCACTGAAGTGTATGGACTTTGGCAAAAAGCATGCTGCTCTTTCTTAGCTATAATTTATAGAGATAAACTTTAAGAACCACAAATATGCAGGGTCTATATTTCTAAATAGAGGCATTTTTTAATGGAAACAAATGGCACCGTTTGAACTAAAAATAACTGCTTCAGTAGTTGTTAATATTTTCTGGTCACATGCAGGGAGTCAACCCAACTGAAGCGCTTGTTCTCTCATTGTAACACTGACGTACACACAGTGTTCACTGTCACTCCCATCAGTGCACGGCGTGCCCTGCATGTTAAGGAGAAGCACCCATGAGTATAGACTATATTTCATCACCACAGGAGCGTCTGCACTAACTACTGATGCAGATTTATACAGACTCAGAACACGCCAGATTCTCCTTAGGATTGCTTTCTGCATCACAGTGCTGTAGTGCAGAGAGTGATTAGAAGTGGGGTGTCTGATGGAATAGGATAGTATTTACAGTCATGCTAAGCTGTATTACAAGGCTTAAACATTTTTCAGCTCAGGTACTTTATGTTAGCTGCAGTAAGGTGAAAGATTTGCAGATTTGCAGATTTTGAAATGTATGTTCTACGAATGTAAGTTCTCTATACGTTTTTAATTTGTGTGTTGACTTATCTTGTCCCAGCCTCCCTGTCCTGCTCTCTCTGTTCTGTGGTGTGTTGTAAGGTGAACACTGGTGTTTTGGGAAGCAGCTCAGCATGTGTCTGCAGAGTGGGGTTTATGGCGGGCAGAGAGAGGGAAAAAGAGGCTAGCAGTACTGGGCACGGTGAGGCAGATATGCAGAGTTAGCAGACCCTCAAGAAGAGGGTTTAATGACGCAGAAAACACGGCTGGGATGTGAACGGCACACCATAACTTCTCGAGTTATTAAGAATTCATTCTGAACATTTTTTGAATCGCATCTTTGAGTGGGTTTTGTTTTCTGTCCTGCACCTGATTAAAATAATAGCGTTTGTGTTCCTAATCTGGTGGGAAGTTGAATATTCACTCAAACTTACACCACACATTCACACAGTTACGCAAAACCCACAGACACGTAATCATACAGACGCCACGATGAGCAGGATTAGCTCCCCCTGCGAAAGCTGCTGCTGTTCATACCTTAAACTCTCTCCTGGCAGCTCGGAGTGTACACAGCAGATCGAGGAGTGACAAATTTAGCAGTTTTAAAGTGCCATCACTGAGTGACTATTAAATCCGGGAGATGTGTTCACTGAGCGCACTGTATTCAGCTTATGTGCATCCACTTAAAATTTTGCTATAACTTCACTTTTCTATGAATGTGTGTGTCAGGGAGGGATAGAGAAAGAAAGAGGAGGCACAACAGTTCAGAGTGCGAGAAATTGCCACAATCCTTTGAAACAATGCTGCAATGTATGAAATGCCTCAGAAAAAGCAAAGCACTTCGTCTTCAATAAATCTAGGATACAATAAAACACATTGAGTTTGGTGGTGTGCTGCAGCAACAAATTGCCTTTTGTGGGACAGGGAGGGATGCAGCAACCGTCAGGTTCGAAATTAGTTTTGCAAAACAAAGTGCATTATGTTGTGTGCCCTGTTTCAGAAATGTGAAGTATATACAGTATGGTGAGATGGAAAGTTCATTCTTCACCTTGGAAGCTGAAGTTGACAAAAAAAATCTGCTGAAGAAGATCGTGCAATAAAGCTCCAGCGCAGCTACTAAATGGACCTTGTGGAACCCTGCACCACTAGGTCAAATTTTTTATGTCAAATAGTTTGGTTTGTGACGATAACATCAGCATGTTAGCTTTGTCATTGTAAGCATGTTAGCATGCCGATGTTAGCATTTAGCTCAACCACCTCTTTGTCAGGCTCAGAGAGAAGAACAATGGCTTCTTGACCTCACATTTTTTATCTGTTTTTATGCTGTGTGTATGAGTGCAAAATAATAAAATGTGGGCATCCCCATAACCTTGGTCTAAGACATGTACCAGGAAATCACAACGTCCCTGGTTTGATTCCAGCTAGGGGCCTCTGTTGCATGCCACCCCCTCGCTCCCTCCCCATGTGTCCTGTCTATCTCTACTCGCTGATTAAATACCGACAAGATAATTGAAAAAAGAATTTTAAATTGTAAGAATACAAAACATGTATCAGTAAGCAGAAGCAGAAACTCCCCATTCTTGGGAGTTGCTACTTTATACTATAAAACCCACAGTCAGAGTTTGTTAGGAGCTCCATTATTCAGCACATGTTGTATCATACTACTCCAGCCAAGTATCTGTCTTCTTGCCATGTTGTGAGTAACTGCTCAGGAGTTCATGAAGTTCCGCATCTCCTAAACACAGTATCTCCAGTCAGTGAGGACACTGCTGTCAGTCAAGGAGAAGATGTTGATCTCCTGACAAAGAGCAGACACATTGATTCTGAGAGAAAACACCCAACTAATGCAGTCACTGAACTCCCATCGGTTTATTGACCACCCTGAGGGGAGTCAAGTGTGCTAATGAAGATACAGGTGATCTCCTGCCATGAAGAACTAGAGGAGCTTATGCAACTAAATTTGTGTAATTATGCACCACAACTCAATAAAATGTAGCGCACTGCTATACATTAAACACAGCTCGTACATTCATACTAGCCACAGAATTGACCTTAAAACATAACCAGATATTTACAACAGTTTATGCAGAATTACACAATTAACTGGCCTGAGGCTGAGGCTGTGAGTCAGGATGTACTGACTGGCAGACACGCGAGGTCTCAGCTCTACTGGGGTTCTTAAATCCAATATGGAGATTAGGAGAGAGAGGGAGATCTAAATTAGCCCTGTATCTACTCTAGCGGAATGATTTTCAGTGCTGCTGGGGATACCCAGGGACTAGGATCAATAATGTAAGTGAGAATATACAAACCAGTGTCAGGGATGTATTAGGCCACAGCTATTATTTGCATATTTAATATATCTGATTGGGCTTCTTTTTTTTTTTTTATCAAGAGAGGGAGGAGGAATGTTTATTATATCTGGCATAAATTCTGTTAGCTCTTATGGGATTAGTTTCAGTACACACCTGCACTGAAAATGACTCAATTATAGAAGGACTTTAAAGAGCCTTTCTCTCTCTGAATTATATTACTATTAGGTTTGATGGCCGGCAGCCCGGGAGTCTAATAGGGATGATAGCGTTGGCCATTAGCCAGGAACTTGACCTCGGTGAGGAGAGACATGAAGATGGCTCTAAGGATGAGGGAGAATGAAGATATTCAGAGTTATAGGTGTCCGTGGACCTCCTGGACTACACTGCGAACAGCCTTACACTGTGCCTATCCTCACATCATTTCGGTCCAGTGGAGCAGAAAGGTGACTGAAACCACTGCACTGTCAGGGCACGGTCATTTGGGCAAGAAGGAGCAGAGCCTGAGCTTGCAGGGATTTCTGCAAACGCAGTGATAGCGCACATGAGGATTTTTTTTTTATGTAGCTGTGTGCTCTTGTGAACTTTTTGTTGCCGCAAGCAGTTTAAGGGCAAGAAGCAGGACAAAATGTTGGAACAATTAAAAGCAAAGATAAAGGGGAACCAGCGATGTGGAGGCAACACAAAGAAAGTCAAGATTTTGTGAATAATGCATGTAATTCTCAGAAACAGCAGTTTCACTTGCCATTTGCTCGGGGCAAAATTATAGTCGTAGCAAAGATGCACAAATGGAAAAATGCTGTTAGGACAAGAGGACACTCTTGCTACAGTTTTGCTATTATGTTGTTTATGTAAGTATTATACTAAGTACCTCACACCTCTATTGCTCTGCACTGAGGGAGGAGGACGTTTTAACTCTGAAAGGCTGCAAATTATGGAACACATCTATAATATGAAGATGCTGCTGCGCTTGTGTACTAACAGCTCTTGTTCTTCTCATCATAACTTAATTTTCTCACAAAAATGTTTTATTTTTCTGTAAAAGAATTTCAGTCACTCAGCATAAAACCTAATTTCAGCTCAATACATCAAAACACAACAGCAGCCTAACTGGAACTGTGATTTGCATATCTGTTAGATTTGCCCCTCTTGCTTGTGCATCCACTCTGACAACTAACCCGTTCATTGTGGAACAATCAAACAGAATTTGCATGAGGCAGATAGTGTATACACATCGCACCAACACTTTCATGAGGCTTTTCACGATAAAACAAACAGACACAGTGGGCTGAATGAAAACAGATATGGCATTTTTAGACATGAGTTGTTCACATGTGTTAAGAGGAAAAGCAGAATCTATGAAACTTAATATAATGTATTAACTAATTTTCACATATTTTCATTTAACTCAAGTTTCACTTCATCAGTAAATACCAAATCAAAAATCAGAAATCAGAAATCTGTTATATGTAGTTAGTGCTGCTGTTAAACTGTACTGCATTATGCAGGCAGGCTTTCCTGTTATTTAGCCTAGGACAAAATTATAGAAACCTCTCAAACTGCTTCAACAAGAACTGAAATTATAACCTACATGAAAGTAGGATTTATTGCGGGACAGTTGCATCAGACTGCATAACTAGGTGTGCTTAATAAACTGGCAACTGAGCATATATTGTATTACAGTTGTATTATCTCTTTATGCCGCTCATAATCTAATTATTTTTCCTATCCTTATCTATTTTCATATATTTTCAGATTTCTAAAACTTCCACACTTTTATTTTGAAGGCTAGACTGGTTCAGCCATGATGCGATATGACTCTTCAGCACTACCACACCCTCGTCTTGTTATATCTCCCTTTTGTACGGTGATGCCCTCCAGACAAACTGACCCAGTCCCACATAAAGTACAGTCCTGTGAAAAATGCCTTCTCACGGATTAACACAAAGCCAGCATGTGTGAAAAAAAATCTGCAGACATTTGAGCACATATAGATTCCATTATATGTTTGACTTTTCCAGTGTTTGTGTTTTGTGTACATTATACAGTAAATTATTTGCACATAAATCCTGAGAGGGTCGCCTTCTCTGCTCGCCACAAAAACACGAAACCAGAGAGAAACGCAGCAGATCAAGAGCACTACAAAACCACTCATTTGGTACAGATGCTTCCAGCGTTCTGCCTGTCTGAAGCAGAATATTCATCCGGGCTCTGCAACCCTTCAACAGTAATACGCTCTTATCAACACTGTATTAAACCCACAGATACATTCAAACAAAGTGCATTATTTATAAAAGGGTGCTCTTGTGCAAAGAGGGGGCGAAGAACATCAGCAAAGACAACAACAATCCAATGCGCCGGATTTTCATTTTTATCTTCTCAAATAACTCCACATTATCAAACGGTCGAAATAAATCCCAACAGATGAAATCCTGCAACACAGCTTGTTAAGAAACACGTGTGAAGAAGCACACATTTTCCAGCTCAAGAAAATGACTGACGTGTTTCCATTATTAGCTACACAAAGTACTGTCTTAGCAGGGTTTGTTGTTACTGACACTACTCTCTCCAGGTGGTAATGAAGGGAGAAACAGGCATTTTAAACTGACATGGCAAAGTCAATGTATGGGATGCAACTCCAAAGGCAGTTTTATTTTGGTATCCGCCCTGGGCTCTCCTCATTATCCATCATAACACTGTGTGAAGAATCACTTTGCATTTATGGCCGAGTGAAGGCATCAAAGGCATTGACTAACAGGCCAGATGAGGGAGGATGCAGCGGACACTTTCATTCTGGAGGCAAGTCAATCTCCCCTTTTTTTTCTCCTGGGGGAACTGTGTATTCCGACCATGTGCATTACATAATAAGATATCACTGAAGTATGCTTCATTTGCAGCACTCCAAGGTTGTCTTCAATATCTCTGTGCCCCTGAAAATCTTGATAGATTCACTTTTCAATAATTTAGCTATCAGTCTCAGCTCTGAGAGCATCTCTGATATTGTCTCAGCCTGTCAGACTCAACCTCACTAAATACTGTGCACCTACATTATGAATATATTTCAGCTAGTATCTGACAGTTCTACACCTGACAGTAAAAAAAGACATGTATAATTACTGAAAACATGCAGAAATGTTCTTCACTTACAAACCTTTATAACTGTTGACAAAACAACTAATCTACAAAACAGCCTATTTCTGATTTATCTTTCTGTATTCAGGTCCCCATAAAGTGCTGCCTTTGCCAGACTCCCAACACAGCTGAGCCATAGCCCCCAGTTCAACCTGAATATTGTCTGAAAAAAGATGTGCTTTTTCTCCCCCCTTAAAATAAGAACCCACACAGTTAATGCATCCAGCCTGCTCTTCAGCAACTTGCTGCACTAATAGAAACATCAGCTATGGTCACAATCACATTATCTATCTTTTTATGATTGGAAACAAAAACCTTGAAATGATTATTTCTTCTTGCCCTTTACATAAGCACGCACATCTCTGAAATCCTTCCCAAAATAACCCAGTTTTTATTTTCTTCCCCCCAAAAAACTCGCTTTGTCACAGCAGCAGCCCAGGAAGATTTTAGCTATGATACTGTTATCGTTCTGTACCTTAAAAAGAGGTTTGCTGCGCCTCATAGCATCAGCTCAATTAAAATGGCAATAAGATTGAGGATGGGATCGGGGAGAAATGCTGAGGGTGGAGATCAGTTACGCTGACATGCAGGACATGCAGCTGGCTAATGATTTGTCAGGAGGCGCAAGGTGTAATTGTGGCTACTCACTGGCTTGCATGAGCTGTCCCTGGCGTCCAAACACCTGGGAGAAGGTGGCATGGCTGCAGGTGAGGGTGTCCTCCATGGCTGTCCCACTGGCACACGCTGAGGAGAAAGCGAGAGGAGGGGGATGAGGGAAGGTCAGCCACACTGCGTCACATCAAGATGGAAAAAGAGAGAGGAAAAGAGAAAAAAGAAGAGAGACAAGAAGGGGGCTTGCCTTCTGTTGTAGATGCTGGCGTGTGATCTTTGGTTATGACTGCTCTCCTCTGGACCCGTCCTGCCACTGCTGCTGAGGAGCGAAATACAGCCCCTCGCTGCTCACACCAATATGAGCAGAACTGCTCCCCGCACAGATAATGGGTGGGGGTGTGCCTGCCCGCTTGTCAGCATGTGAGTGTGCGCGCGCGAGAGAAAGTTCTCTGAATGTGTGCCTGTGAGAGCGTTTTGGTGTGCATGTGTGAGAGAGAGTAATACAGGGTGGTAGAGCAGGTAGCAGAGCTGTAGGCACAGTTTCCGTGCCAGCGCTCTGATCTTATGCTTCGTCTGTACAGGCTGACAGTCCTCTGCGGCTCCAGACAGGCTGGTGTTGAAGGGGAGCGCAAAGAAGAGGGGAGGCGAGGAGTGAGTGCGGCTTCTTCAGCAGGGAAAAGTCAATCCTCCCTCCTCACTCTCAGTGCAAGTAGACAGCAGCGTCTGTCCTCTGGGCACAGGATGGGACTGTTGTTTTCTGATCGGTGTGACAATGCCCCCTTTTCTCTCCTCCCTCTCCCTCCTCCCCTCTCTACAGCCCTCATTTGCTGTGCCTCAGCAGTAACATCTCTCTCTCTCTCCTGTTCCCTCTCACATCTCTTACTCTCTCCACCCCACCCCATGCAAATCCCCTCGATCCATCTTAAAGCTCGGGCCGCTGCTGGGAAACAGATTCTAGCAAACTCGAGTGCTTCATCTTCTCCCAGTGCTGGGGGGGGGATGAGAAAGTAGAAGGGTTGTATAAAAAGTGAAAAGTAGGGCTGGTACAGCCGGTGGTTTCCAGAGGCTTCATCTTGAAAAGGAATTGTAGAAAACTGCTGAGTATAAAATAAAAATTAGCTCATACTCAACTGAAAAATAACTCTTATAAAACTCCTGCTTGCCTATGTAGTGCAACAGCTCTGGTGAAGTAGTGAACAGTGAAAAATGAGATCCACTGGCATGTGTGAAAACACCCTCCACACACTGGTACACAATGGTGCATGATGGCGTTGTAATAAAAAAAGATTCACCAGTGCCATGAGATCAAATGAGCACGTGATGAGATCTTAAAATACCCTCTCAAGCCTTGGAGGCACAGTTAGTTATATTGTACCCATTGTGCAGCTGTTGGCAAGGAGACCTCCACCACAGACAGGACTCTGACACAGTTATTCCAACATATTAACATGCTCAGGCCATCACTGTACTGTCTAACCTCTCTGCAGCATGTAAACCTGTGTTAAACAGCTGATTTCCTCCTGAGCAGAAAAAAAAAGAAAACTTTGCCAGGAAGCCCATTGTCATGGAGCCATCTCTCACACCACTGCCCGGCGAGGCAAGCACGCCGGGAACCTGACCGCAGCACTCACATCCTCGCATCACATCCTCCTGTTTTGAAAGGAAATGGCAGGACGCTCAAAGGGCCACAGCGGGAGCAGGGAGGAAGGCTCGGCAAGAGGGCTGACTTTGGCAGGTGGTTCTGCAGGTGAAAAGATAATGGCAAGACAAGACAGGCTTAAAAGCATGAAAGCAAATAACTGTGACATTAAGTATGTTTGCTTAAGAGCAGGTTAAGTAGCTATTCAATCGAAATCACACAGTCAAACAGCATGTGGTTGCATTCAAACGCGACTAAAAACAGCCAAATGCTAAGGTCAGACTGAACACTGGCATTTCACAAACAATGAGAAGACTTGAGAAGCAACTTCACTTTCAAGTCTGAGAGACTAATGCCCAGCAGAATACATCTCAGCTCCATCTTCATCAGCCTTAATGCTATTCTCTTTGAACAGGAAGTAGGGGCAGAGTGAGCTTTTTTAGAAGGCTGTATATTGTCATGTATGAGCAGCTGTCATTCCCTCCCACCATGTATCCCGTCACTGGCTCTCTAGAAGATGTGTAGTTAAAAACCAGCAATCCAGTCTGATCCAGATTCCTTCTTTTTTTTTAAACAAAATCTTTTGTTAGTAAGAAAAGGAAAACACTTGCTCACATATTAAAGCTAGAACAATACTGTTAAAACTAGAGCTGAAACGATTACTGAATTAGTTTAGAGACAGAACCACAATTTCGATAAATCGGTTAATCATTAAAAAATTTTTTTCAGGCCAAAAATTGTATTATTGTACCTTTGACTTTTGGACGGTCAGCGAAAAACAAGCAAATTGAAGACATCAGGAATTTGTGAAGGAAATATTTCACCATTTTTTAACATTGTATCAACAGAACAATCTATGGATCCCTCTAGGAAACAATGGCAGATAATCCAATAATGTAATCATTAGTTGGAGCCCCACTTTCCACATATCTGTGCAGTCAATATTGTACCAATGCTAAATATCCACGTAATCAAATTACATAAAAATGAATATGGAGACCATGGTAAACATTATACCTGCCACATGCCATCAGCTTGTTAGCATTGTCATTGTGAGCATACTGCAAGCTGATGTTAGCACTTCGCTCAAGCACCCCTGTGCAGCCTCGCAGACCTGCAGGCACGACTGTTTGGTCTTGTTTAGATGATCCCTTAGGTTTTTAAATGCTTTATTTAGCTTAAAGAGTAACTGTTTGTCTTTTGTCTTCGCTGATCTCCAGTGGTTTAACTTCTCCCCTTGCTGCCGTGTAGTATAGGTGTACTTCAAGACCCGGTGACATTGCTGTTGGGTGTGGTTACAGGTTCAACAGAGCACACTTCTGACTGGCTGCGGTCAGAGGTGAAGCAGGCTGGAATCTTTGAACCACAGAGTGCAGCACAAACTCTGCTTTAAAGTTACTCTTTAAGATGTTCAAGAATGTTCTCACTTTGTAGTCACCAGTTATATATAATCCAGATCAGAAACAAAAAAACATGTATCTCCAAATTTTATGATTTTTCACTAAAAAGTGATATTGTTAAAAAAGTCATCCAAAAGTAATACAGTTATATTACTGATATTAAGTTATGCAGTGATTTTGTAAGCACATACCAGCCCTAAATTAAGTATTTTTTTCCCCATGAACAGATGCTCACTGTGAACCTTCTGCATGTGGTAATTGAGTCAATTGAGCCAATCCCCTGAAGCAGCCTCGGTGATCTCCCGCATCTTAAATCTGCCTCCTGGGTGTATCGTAGTTTATTTCGTCAAGCCAGGCACAGAGCTGCATGGAATTGCATTTTTATGAATAGGGCTGAAGCACCGTACACAGCAATCAAGCGAGAGTGCAGTGATATTTCACACCGACAGCATGAGTATGGTGCAGCACTCTTCCAAGCACCCACACCTACGCAGACACACACAGCTGAACACCCATAAACTACATCCAGCCATAAACTATATCGCCATGGCACTGGGGCAAATAAACACGTCTCCCCATCCCACTGAATAAAGGAAAATCCGGCCTGTGGATCAAGTCCAACATACAGATTGCATTTAATTCATGACCCCATTCATCAACACGATAACCCCATGTGTTATGTGAAGATCCAGTAAACAAGACATCCCAGTTGTTTGAGCTTGTTTCTAATGCTAGAGGCACGTTTCTGTTACACACCGTCTGTCTGGTGGGCTTGAAAGCTCATTAATGTACTGAGTGTGATGGATGGGGTCTGGACAAAAATAATCTCAGCAGATACACATACTGTAAGCCAGATGAGACCTTGAAAGGTATTCATGTCTACGCACCTTCATTTTGAGATGCTTTGGTCTTCTATCAGGGTCAATAAACCACGTTTGTCTCTCTTATACTGAGAAGCTTGTTATTTTTGTGAGGGAAAATGGTTATTTTAAGGCTGCTATAGTGAATTCCATGAATCAATTCAGGTTTCTCAATCTTTATTTGGAAGGATTTATTTCAAACATGAAATTACACTAAAACACATCTCAAAAGTTGGAAGAAGTCTATTGTAGCTCAGTTGGTAAAATATATGTGCACTTAATTATTAATACATTTGGTTCAAATACTTATCCTGAGAGATTGTTCATTTTCCAGTTTTACACATCATAACTTTATGTGAATGAGGATTTAGCATGTCCAGTTTATTTCTAAATATGTACTTCTGTTGTTCAGCCGGTTTATAAATTAAATGTTTTTTTGACGTTTGGTTTTATTAGTTTGATTTTATACTCATCTGTTTTTTGGGCCGTGGGGGGATTTTGATATTGCGGTTTTGTTGTGCTTTTTCTGTTAATGAAAATCACATGAAATGTGCCTGCTGCCACAGAGTATCACAAAAGTGTAGCACACAGAAATATTAGGGAATTATAATGAATAACAGAGGACATGTTAGTTGTTTCATTGCATTTGTGACACCTTAGCCCCACTGATTTATGACTGTAATAGATGAGTGACCTTATGCATAGAAGTGACCAATAAGAAACTAAAGATAAAGCAGTAAGACACTTTAACTACAATACTGTGCTTACCCATAAATACAAAGATGGGAGATAGCCAGGCTTACATGACTTCGTTTACATAAAACTTTATAGGATTAAATTGTTCAAAGTATAACTGATTCAATAAAACTGCTAAAAAGCTCTTCAAGCAAATATCAAAAATCTATGTGAAGTATTCTTGCACAAGATGCTCCCTTTTCCATGTTCAGCTACACAAAGAGAAGCTACACAGCAGACAAACGAATTTAAAAGGTACTGTATGACTCGCATATAAACCGCCCTGACAAGAGCACTACTCCCGAAATATATATAGATCTCACAGCAACTAGGAAGATGACGATGGCCATGGCCCCCCCCCCCCGTAGCAGCTTGCTGACCTTCGGATTAAAGACAGCAATTTCCAATCTGATTTATGTTAAGTACTACCTTCTATTAAGTTCAAATAAAAAGGCAGGTCCCTGACAGGTTGTAAGGGGAGAAGGCAATCAGCAAATGTAATGTGGAAACCTTTATTAAAGCAGCAATGGCAGGGACATCTATTATATATATTTTTAAAAAGGGTCTTCGTGAATAAAATAGGCTGCAGGGAGTCAGACCCACTTATGAGTGCAGTTAATCACGTGTTCTCACTCTCTGCAGCCACAAAGTAATTTTTGAGGTTTACATAACCAGTAAACTATAATAATGCAGAAATACATAGCATATTGAAAGCAAAAACAATTAAAGCTTTACACAAAATGAAAAAACTTTTTTTATTATGTCAATTACAGCAATGTTTTACTTTTGAGGTCATTCGGGATTTGTCTTTGTTCATCCTTAAATACATAACCTTGCTGCTGAAAGGCAAAACATGAAGATTTCTTGTGGAAATATAAATTAGCTTCAAATCATATTTTTAAATTTACTTTCGCATAACATGCTACAAGCATTTAAGCACTGCCTGTGTCTGCTATCTCTGTGGTACAACTGGATATGGTCAAGAGTGAGAAAGTGGGGTGAGCACTGGAGAGACTATAAACCAAAAATAAGAAACTTTTAATTGGTAGTCTTACCAAATACATTAACTCACAGAAACAAAGACAACTTTGTCCTTAGGAGAAGAATCTTTTAGTTACTGCATGGCTCTTGAAAGAAAAACGACACATGAAACAACTTCTCACGCATCCACTTACAACGGACAAAAATATACAAAACACTAATGCATTCAACGTATTTGAGGATTTGAGCTGTCGTCATGCATTTTGGCATATAAAAGTTGGTTCGTGTGTCATTTATACGTGTCAAATTGCTCAGACAGAGACACCCGATTTAGAGATTTGTCAGAGAAGCTGTAAAAGCAGTACTTGAGATTAGATGAATGATTTGCACCAATTTACCAGTGTCTGCAAAGTGCAACAGACTTGAATGCATTCCATTATTCACCGTTTGTTTAAGCCAATCTTACTGATCCAGCTACAAATTTTGTCACTCTTTTAAAGTGCTGTAAGAACACTGGGCTGAATGAGCGATATAGGGAAATCATTTTTAAAAAAAAAAGAAAAAAAAGGAGACTACAACATAATCCCATCATTTTACAACTGGAATTACCTGCTACCATCAGATAAACAAATTAGTCTGTGAAATCAAGTAAAAACATGACAAACTTGAGATTTAGACCAAAAGGAATAGCTGTCAGGCCGCACATCCAACCATAACCAAACACATACTTACCACACAAATACAGTGTTCCTGAGGACCAATTGTTGCAGTAAACTGCCATTTTCATTTGTTTCCCAAACAAAAATTATGCCAATAAGATATATTCTACAATATAATGACTACAGAAATTTAAATCAAACATACATACTTTGCAAATCATGTATAAACTGAAGTAGGTACCCGTTGGGAGAGACATGGAAATTGGCTTAATCTAGTTTATATTCTATTCAGCACATGCATTAAGAGAATCTGGAAACACCCAAAAATCTAAACAACCAAATGTGGAAAATACGGACTGAAAGAATAGACAAGTTTCCCTAACCGATACATGATTGCCATTTGCAATATATCAGCTTCCCAACATAACGGAGCCCTAATGTTACTGTTTTGGGTCAAGTAATGACACGTTTCGTATATCATTGTCATTTACAGTTTTTTTTTCCTTTTGTTTTTGCAAGGCTGGCTAAAAATCGAGGCTCAGTTCAGTTCACAAGGATAGATGGAAGATAAAAGAGAGTTCCCTCCTTAAATCCAGCAAAGGCAGTTGAGATAAGCAGACTTGTTTTCAGTGAATAAGCCCACAACCAAAAGGTCAACCTCAGTGCTGTCGGTGCCTTGATTAGTCCAGAGCGTTGCCTGAGAGGTGAGAGCACCGTATTCCCAGAAGAGCTCAACAATGTCCACATGGCTCACTTCATCAGCACCTCCTGTAACACATCAGACAAACAAAAAGGTGAGCAACACAGAGCTGCAACGATTACTCCATTAGTTGATTAACTTTGTCAATCTGCAGCAATTGTGATGACTCGAATAATCCTTTAGGTCACTTTTCAAAACAAAAGTGCCACACCCACGTGGCTCACGTATATGGTTCCAGGTTCTTAAATGTGAGGATTTGCTGGTTGTAATTGTCCTAACTGAATATCTTCTGTGTTTTGGATTGTTGGTTGGACGAAACGAGACATTTGAATGATGTCACCTTGGAAACTAGGATGACTATTTCTCATTGTTTAACGTTATAGACCCAACGATTGATGGAGAAAATAATCGGCAGAAAATTTTAGAATAAAATGAAAATAACTTGTTAGTTGCAGTCCTAGAGCTGTGTGATCTGCAAGTAATATCACAGCGAAAACAAAAAAAAACGTAGCACGAGTACTTGCATAATTTGTTAACTTCTACATGCAGATGTCCAACAGCACCTTTAGGAAACAGGAAGTTAAACCTGACCGAAACTAGAGTCCGATATTGATATATGGAAAAATAAAAAATCTTTTAAATTTTTTACATAAACACTGACACAGTCAATCATGTGAAAACCACATCTATCCAAAACGTTAACTTTTTAACCCTGCTTTTAGCTTTGTGGCAGTGCATTTTTAATATATTATACAAATAAAATAATTCTCAACCCATAAGGAAATACTTGATTCTTAAAACATTAATGATACATTTTTGTAAAAGGTCCCTAATTGTTATTAAACAATTAGGACCAAGATATGAACGGAGCTGAACATTTTATAGTTATAGAATAAAGTTGGCAGCGCTCTTTTGTGGACAAACTACGTAATGGAGAGACTTCAAAATTTGCAGCACAGAGTTGCCAAAGATATGTTTGAGGCAGTTAATTGTCACCTATCAGCTGGCACATACAGGGACAACGATATACCTGCAATAAGGTAATATTGGCCTGGATCATTTTTCTGTCGCCCAGTAATGAGAGAAACAAAGGACAATGTATCACCTGAGTCTCTTTTGGCTCTTGAATAAGTGGTTCCTCAGTTTTCACCTCAGCAGAAGGAGCTGTGTTGGCCATTTGTAAGCTCCTGGTGACTGGACCACCGACTCTGTCCCTTGCTCGAAGGGAGAACCGCTCCTCTTTCTTCAGCAGTTGTGGTAGTGGTGGTGATTTGGCTTCTGCTAATCTCTTGGGTGCTGCCTCTTTGCCCAGACGCTGCATTCTCATGGCTGGCCGTTGTTGTGCACTGTCACTGGGAGAGTCTGGGGCTGACAGGGTGGGAGGTAGAGACTGAACTTGGCCCTTCTTAGTTTTTTTGCTAGCAGTTACTCGTGCTGGGAATGACACGGGCCTCTTTAGTCGGCCCAGCATAGCCGCGTTTTTTCCTTTGCTTGCATGGGAGGGTTCAGGGTTCGCTGCACCAGAGCTACGCGTTCTGGTCTTTCCCGGGGGTTTAGGCTCCGGCTCTGTTTGCGGTATTTCGCAGTCTGAAGCTTTCTTCCTAAGATTGATGTTTTTGTCTACCAAAGACGGTGCCTCTTTTTTCACTTCAGCGAGACCTTTTTTGCCCTTTTTAACAACAGGCTTCATGGGACAGCTGACTGCCATGTGTTTACTGAGACTTGCAGGATAAGTAAACTCCCGACTGCAGTGGGGGCAGACGTTAGAGGCCTGCTCTTGTTCAACTTTAACGGAAGCCTTCTTTGCAATAGTAGCAGCTTTATTTTTCTGTGAGATTGCCTTCTGGACCAGCTGGTTTTTCTTCTTACTGAGGGCACTCATTTTCATTTTACCAGTATCCTGATTAAAGTTAAGTCTCTTTGGCTGACCCATTCTACGGAAAGCACTCTTGCCTGCAATGGCTGCTGAGGGTGACACGACTCCATTCGGACTCTTCACTATTTGCTTGAGGGGGATGGGGTTTTTCTTGGGAGTGTAACGCTTCTTATCACTAGCATTGGCACAGGCCAAAATGTGCTTGTGCAGTTCGGGCATGTTGTCAAAGCTGTTGCCACACTTGGTGCAGCGAATGGCAGTGCTGAACGTTTGTGGTATGTTGTGGGTGGTGAAGTTAGTAGCCGAAGCCACAGAGCCAGCATGGGAACGGCTATGATAAGGAAAAGGGGGTGGTTTATAACTGGGGTAGTGTTGATTAATGCCAAGGCGGACATCTGGGCCTTTAGGCTTCCCTCCTTCTGAGGCCATTATCTTTATTGTAGTGTACAGCTCCTCATTGGGGTCCTCTGCGCCGTCCTCGGCATGATTACCATTAACATCAGGCTCTTCTTTTGCTAAATCAGAGTCATTGTTCGGAGCAGCTTCATCGGCCATCTCTGGTGCTGGTGTCGAGGGACTGCTTTCCTCTTTGGCTCTGGTTGGATCTGTGTAGTTTTGTGGCCTAAGCTTGCCACTCTCTACGGTGGTATGTGAACATGTCTCATTTGGATGCAGATCATTTTGGTGCTGCTGGAGGTTACAAAGAAACGCAAACTCCTTGGAACAAACAGAGCATACAAAGATCCTGCCCACGCCGTGTAGTGTTGTCCGGTGAGCTAGCAGGGCTGGGGCGTCACTGAACAGCTGCACACAAAATTCACACTTGAAGGGCCAGTCCGCAGCATGCTCTGCGATATGTCCACTAAGCTCTTTGATGGAGTTGAACGGCTCCTCACAGACATTACACACAAAAGTCCTGCTGTATGTCGAGTCGACTTCCTCCGCCTCAGAGCTTTTATCACAAGGTTTAACAGGAGCAGCAGGCTGAGGTGACGAGCCAACGCCACCCTGAGGTGCATGATTCATAACAGACAGCTCATCTACGCAGTGCTGAGGCTCTTCTTTCATCTTCATCTGAGGGAGGAATTGTGAAACCAGTGATGGAGATGGATCATGTGAGGCAGAAGGAGGAGATGAGGAAGACGAAGATTCTGGCTGGGATGGGAGAGCAGCAAGAGATTTCTCTGTTACAGAGTCGAGGTTTTGGCTCAGTTTGCCATTTAGCTGACTGTTGCAAGTTGTAGTCAGAGAAACATCTTCTGTAGTGGGCAGATCTATTGATGTCGGCTCCGGAGGGCTTAATGTTGCTGAAAAATTAAGGGGATCTTTAAGTGGAGTCTTCGGGGAGTCGAGAGGCTCAGGGATATGGTTCTCATCCTCGTCTTTGTTTTCTTCAGCTGACAAAATCTCCTCTGAGTCTGACAGGGGCTTGTGTTCAACTGATCTTGGAGACATTTTTGGCGAGAGGACAGGAAGAGGTCTCAGTGCAGAGCAGTCTGAAGGCTGAGAAAGTGGAGAGCTAGGCATCGTCACTGGAGAGGGTATGGTGGGTAATACAGGGGGTGGCGGTGTTGGGGATGTCACGCTAGAGGAACCGGGGGAAGAGGGGTTCATGGTGACAGGGGTCAAAGGGGGCGGAGAGGGGTGGGCAGACTCTGACATAACGTTTGGAGAGCGAGAATGAAAACAACTTAGGTTCGCTAAGGCCAAAGGGCTATCCTCTCCAGGCAAAGTTGGACCTACATACTCATTCATCAACACCTTTTCAAGCATGCTGGTGTTAGGCTTTCTCTTTTTTATCAGTGGCTGCGGTGCCGGACTTCCCTTTAACTCGGGCTCGACATTGCTCTTCCGATGGTAGCTTAAATCAAGAGCTGAATCACCGAGCACCTTGTTCAAGTTGTCACTCCTCCTACTGACAGAGTTCGACAGATCCAAGGGCTGCTGATTACAGGAATTGCCCCCACTACTAGAAGAGGTTTGGCTGAGCATATTATTTCCAGTAAGGGTGTCTCCATCTTCCTTGTCCAGTAGGCTACCAGGAGGTGATGCACTTCGGCTTTCCAGCTTTGGCACCTTAAGGTTGTAGGAGCTCACCACCTCGGCTTTGCAGCTCTCGCTTTTACATGCAGGACTAAGCTGTGGAGATGACGGGGGAGAGGCTGTTCTTCTTTTAAACCTGCCTGAAGCCCCTGGCAGCGGCATGACTGACAGTGGCGACGCCAGCCTATGGCTTTCTGTGATCAGGGTGATGGTTGATTTCTGAACGTCTTGAGTTTGAAGGAGCTGTTTGAGCTTAGGTGAGAGATAAACAGTTTTCTCTCGTTGAAATGCTGATGAATCTGCAGCTTGCTGGAACAATCCTCCCACTAACAAGTTAGATGAGGAAGATGTAGAGGATGATGAAGACGATGAAGAGGCCGTGAAAGATGCGGTTTCTGTCTCCACTTTAAGGCTTGGAACAAGTGGGGGTGTAGATGTTCTTCTTTTTGCTGCTGGCTGGCCAATGTTGGAGACTTGCTTTGCAACACCCGTTCTACCCTCCACCTTCAGTGCCTGGCCAATCTGATTTGGGCTGATGATTACGGTGTCCAGACCAAACAGCGCTGCAGATCTGGAGTCTACCTCTATCACCTCACAGGTGCTCACCGAACTGGTGGACACAATCTTGCCGTCAATGTAGAAGCTTAAATTCTCAGAGATGTTTTTGGATATGTCAACTGCATAATCATCCCTGTCTGCCTCATCTTCTGTGTCCGCACTGGGCACGTAGACAGGCGGAGGGCTGGTGCTCGGGGACTCATCGGGCTGTTGCTGCACTGACGCCTCTTGCAGCAGCATGCCTTTCCTGCGAACTCCCTTTGGTAACAAGTGGCGTTCGTGTATTCTACGTTGGTGTCGGCGCATGTTGGTGTGTGTGCCAAATGCTTTATTACAGTACTTGCAGGGATGGAGTTCCTTAGACTCCCCATTTTCATCCAATACGAAGGGACGGTCGGCATGAGGGCCCAACTCCTTTCGCTGCATCTCAGAGTTGAGCAGACGTCCTCCAGTAAACTGGGACCCTATGGCTATATAGTGACTAGTTGGACTGGTGCAGTCGGTACTTGAACCGTCAGTCTGCACCGCAGGACCAAGTAGACTGGCAGTCCCAGCCAGAGAGCCAGGCCTTTTCTTTGTCCCACTCTCATGCCTTCTCTCATGCCGCCGCCGCCCCACCTGTGAACCAAAGGATTTACTGCAGTACCGGCACTTGAACAGTTGTGTTTGCTGGTTAGTGATGGCATGAATGTGATTGTGACGTTCCAGACCCTGTCTGGTGGAGAAGTGGCGCTCACAGTGCTGACAGGGATAGGACTCTCCATGGAGATCACCCTCCAGGTCACCATCGGGGTCAGGGTCAAGATCAAGGTCAAGATCAGGATCACCCTCTGGCTCTCGGCCTGCAAACGAGGCAGACTCCAATTTTACCTGGGAATTCTTATGGCTTCCTTCATCACAGTTCAGCGATGAGGCAGGCTGCTTATTTTTCATGGACTCAGCCGCAGGTGAATGCTGAGCAGTGTGCTGCTGTATTTCACTTGGTTCCTCCAAATCATCAGCATCTTCCTCCTCCTCCTCTTCTTCGTCATCTTCTTCCTCCTCCTTCCCATTTCCTCTGTCTGTCATCACTGCTGATATGTCCTCCACACGGCCAGTGCTTGCCATAGGATGGGTTTCCTGGAGATCCAGCAAGGGCCCTAAGGTTGATGGCCTCTCATCCTCCGCCTTCAGACCTGTAAACAATTGATTGGGGTTTTAAATGCTTTTTGGTCAGACCATTTCAGTAAACACTCTTAAAAAGAAAGAGTGGGTGAAAATAATGTAAAATACATTGCTTATCCATAACAATAAATCAGCTTACCGTCTTCCCCATCCCACATCTCCTTGACAGTAGGTTTGGTTACACTCGTTTTCTTGAATCCACCCAAACCAGCCTGTCTCGCTCTCTCCAGCAGCTTTCTTCTGGCTGCAAGTACAAACCCACACATCACTTTGTATCAGGCTTGATCAAAAGCAATCACAGGTTTAAAAATTTAAATAAAAAAGAGGTGTAGAATCCTAATGTTTTTTGCAAGTGCTAGGTTTCTCCCCCCCAAATATTTAATGAGCAGAATCTCAAAAACGCATCAATAAAAACAAAGAATTCTATTAGATCAGTTATCTTAACATGTTAAATGTTTGAACATTATTATTGCTCAACAATCACATACATTTATGGACAAATAGCAGGCTTAGGTTATTTATTGCAAACAAATTTTAGTAACCAAATAGCCTTTTGGAGGGTTGCAAAGTTGTTTTTTTTATATGACTTAAAATGGAGAAAGTTGTGATTATTTCTTTGCAATTAATAGACACCTTTGTCAAACAAGAATTTAAAATCAATTTCTCTCTCTTTTTTTTTTTTTTAACCTCATGTGCTGAAATTACTAGACCAAATCATCTGTGTTGGCACCCAACACAATACTATTTTTTTTGTTTTTTTAAATAGCAAGAAAACATTAGTGACTGCTTTGAAATTGAATCAACCGTGCAGCCTCACACTGAATTCATAATTATGGGCTTGCATGCATCAGTAATTTAATTAAGACAATTGATAAATGAGATAATATGAAACTATTTTGAATTTCCAAGCCTTGTCTGACTCAAGAGGCTTCCCTGGCACCTCATCATTGGAGTGTGTCAACAAGGTCACCTGACCTGGCCTACAAAGCCTAATTCATATCAGATAAACACATGCTGCAGGTCAGTCATCTGACCAGCATGGTCAGAGGCATTCTACTAACACAAGCATGTTCGTAATTTAACTGTGCTAGCATGCAAGAGCCCTGGCCTTTTTAAGTCTTTTTAAATCCAGCAGTCTTTGCCATGCACATCAACTCTGGCATACATTGCTTAGGTAACATGCATGGTGTCTGATAATAAGATGGAGCTGGCAGGATAGGTAGGCTATCTTCATCAAGGTTGACTAGTACAGCACAGGGCTGCCAAAAGCCACTACACACCTGCAGTAAAGAGAGATAATGGTCTAGAGGCTCTTGCTAGTAGGATTATACAGAAAATTAAAAACAGGCTCTTCTCAAGAAAATGACAAACCCCATCTTACAACAAGCATGTAGAATCATGGACAGCGATGTTTCAAACATCAAACCTCCCGACATGTAGCTCGCAGCCCTTACATTATGTTTTCCACCTCGTTTCTGAGCCATTTCAGGAGTTATAGGCTACATACAGAAGGTCAAATCCACTCCTATATTTACAATCTACATACACACCTGATAGACATACAACATATTTGCGGTCCGCATTGAATAACCTACATGATCCAAAACACTAACGTTATGTCCAAAGTTCATACGGACATGTGTAACGTTAGCTAATTGTGACAAGTCGGTTGTTTCTTACAGTTAGCCAATTATACATCCCTTACTTTAATGTTTGACGTTTTTCAGTTGCCATTAATCCATTGTAAAATCGAAAATACATTTTACGTTAGTGAACTTAGTTTAGTTTTGATGTCATCAAAACGGACCGAGCTTTTGTAATTAGTGCCACTGCGTTACCGTCTTACCAACATGTCGCTATGATCAGTTTTTAAATAACAGTCGACTCCAGGCAGTTTGCCATCGGTTCGTTCCTGTAACACCGAAATGTCGGTGCGTTCAGACCTAGCCGTTTAGCCTAAAGCTAGCATGCAACACCAAGTCTGACAACTCCGATGAACTGGTGATTCTGGACCCAAAACGACGTGAAGGCTAATTTTAGAAACGCTCTCCACAAGATACAACAGCTATATTTTAGGTTGTTATCCCATACCTGCGCAATACCCATACTGTAGTTGGATAAGGAAGCTAGTTAGCTAACCTGCTAGGCCATCATCAAGTACAGGGGCTCGCCGATGGATGGCTTTCATGCTTTAGGAACTCAAGGAAGGTCACATCCTCGACAACGTCAGGACGCAGAGGAGGAGGAAAAGCTGTTAAAAGTTGCTCGGATGCTCGCTTAACAGCTAAACGGGGTATTTTACGGCAACGATCTGGCTGATTGGTCGTAATTTAGACCCGAATCTGCTCGCCGCGACGAGTTTTAGGTCTGGTATTAAAGTAGAGAAAAGCCCCACACATCGCAACCGTTAACGTTAGCTACCACTAGCCTTCCTTCATTTGCTAGCTAGCTCGCCAGCTACAACTTCGACAGGGCTGCTAAGACATCGATTCGTGGCTAATTTAGCGTGGCATGTGTGCGGCACACACATCGGAGATTAAAGAGGTCATCGTGGTCGTGAGTGAGGCCTCACCTCGCTTCGCCCTGGGTGAATTTTTCCTGCTCAGACTGCTGGCTCTTTCTTCCTCCAGTGCAGCTGTTATCTCAGGGTTGTCTTCCACAGTGTACCACACCAGCAGCTCCTCTCCCGGCCCGATAGGCTGCAACAATGAGAGATGAGGTCGGCCACCAATCACAGCCCTGCTTGCTGAGAGGCAACGGGGCTATTTGGGCCACTGTGCATCTTATCTGTCTAGGGGGGGTTATGGAATTTGACAGTGTTTCAACCGTAGTCTGCAGTATATTCCCCCAATGCTGCACATGTATTGTAACAGGGATGCAGTTACCATTTAACCACTTTTTAGAGTTGCATGAATCTTAAGCTCCATAGAACACATCACAGTTAGTCATTTCAAACTGCAATGCTCTATTACAGTTTTCACCAGTGGTGGAAGAAGTATTCAGATCCTTTAATGAACTAAAGATACCAACAAAACTGTACAAAAATACATTGTTACAAGTAAAATTAGGGCTGGGCCACACCACTAAATTTGGTTTTGATCGAGTCATAGCAGGGCCAGAATCACCTATAGGGGCACCAACACTTTTTATTATTAAAAAGCAGCTCATGTAATGTGTCGGGGAGAGAAGTGTGTCATGATTTATGGAGGTGAATGCATCATTAATATACACTCCCTGCCCACTTCTCATCTCATGCAATGAGCTCAGCCATAAATTCTACCTTTAGAAAAAGATAATAATGTTCACTTTTGATCAAGTCAGAGAGGCGTTAATTGAACAATATGTTTAGTACTGAGGGTGAGAGGTGTTTCTAATGAACTGAATTTACAAACATGAGGGGGGAGGAACATTTGAAACACATTTGGTGACATACCATATACAGTATATTTTTGAAAATATTTCTGTATGCTAATCTCATTGTATTTCTCAGATCTTAACATTCCTTAGTGCCTTAATCCTTAAACAATCCAAACCCAGAAGACTTTTCATTCATCCACTTATTAACTATATTTCAGTCCACGTGCCCTTGGTTGTAGGACTTAAAAGCTGTATGCATGCGTGTCTGACCTACCCTTAAAACTTTGTAGTAAATGGCTCTGTTGATCTCCAGGGGGAAAAGATTCTGCTCGTCACTGGAGCGTGCCCAGTTCACGTATCGCAGCCAGTTCCCCTTCATGGGGTCTGTGGCGTCAACACACATCCAGCCCCGCGCTGGGAAATAAACCTAGAGGTACAAAGGGGATGTTCTACAAATATATATAGCTCTAGAAGTCCTGGACAGGAGCACTGAATGGTTTCACTTTTGCCCAAGTGAAAGCTAAAACATAATCAGCAGCATGTGTCATAACAATGTAACAACAAAAGGCCTTTTCATTTTAAGAGCAGTTCAACATACTGATTTTGCAGGTGACAACAAATGTTATACTGTAGGTACATAAACTCTTTTGAAATTGAAGGTGCTACACTCAATCCACAATGTAGTTGGGCTCGTTTCAGCTATGCAGTGACTCCCACAAAAAGGTGGAGGTGAGTATTTTATGGAAAGAAGCCAACAGAGCAGCCTGTAACGTACCTCCCACATGTAAACATTACTCGTCACCTGGGACCTTTTTTTCTTCTCTCCAACAAATGGGCCGAACCTCTTGCCTTTAGGAATGACCCGAGTGGCCCAGACACCTGAATAAGGAAAGAACATCTTATACCTGTTACATTTCTGAGTTTTATATATTTTCAAGCACTAAATATGTAGAAATGTGTATCAGTTTATGTCCAATTTTTGGGTACATTTAAAAAAGCGGCCCCCAAAAAGGGATATCCTGTACTGTGTTTAACTTTAACAGTGGCCTTGAACTTTAGATCCTTAGACTGTGGATGTGGATCTTCAGGTTTGTCACGATGAGGTTTATAACTAGAGGTTATTGAAGACTTATTTTGTTTTTCAAAAATGTTTTTTTGTTGTTATTGTTTTGCTTAGCCCTTTGTACAGAACAACTTTGTCTAAATTTAGGCATGGTAGCCTGAATATGCCAGTTTCAAAGAACAGATAAGTAGGTGATTATGTTCCAAGTCAGTGTACTTTAGGCTTCTCTGAGTCGGATTAAAAATTACTGGGAAAAAAAGTGCTCATTTCTTTCGTTTTCTTGCATTTGTGGCTATGTCCATATATCGCCTCGGGGGTCATTGTGAAATAAAGAAAGTCACCAGGGTTAGGAGTAATTTTGTTAATTTAATTCCCCATTTACCAAACACAGCCTGGTCTCGCTGTGGTCTACTATCATTGGCTGCTGGAAGTCATTTTCAAAGTTGTACGTCAGTGAAACGGAAACAGTAATCAACATGTTAATGGTCTTAAAAGATGTTGCAGTTATATAGACACACTTATGTACTCACCGACACGGCTTTGATTTATAGCAGAAGGTCTAAGACTCAAACAGTCAGGCAAACCCCTCCACACATGAGCTGGAATTTGATCCAAAGTTTCCACTGTCCCTCCACTAATAGCCATGATCTACAATACATGAAAATTTACATTTTTTTTAACAAAAAGGATCACAACCCTGTGAAAATGTCAAGTATAATTATGCACACCATTTTGAACATCAGTTGATATCATCATTTTAAGTAAGTAGATATTTTACCTGTTCAGCTAGCTTTCCACAAGGCAGTGGGCACCAAGTGTCACCACATGGACTGTAAATACAGAGTAAAGTAAGTTATTATAAAAGCAGCAGCAGAAACTGCATCTCGGTGAAGGCAACACCTCGGCTGCCTAATACAACTTTCCTTTAAATTGTTGAGGTTTTGTGCATAAAATTGACACCAGATAAAAACAACCTTTACTATGAAGTTATTTCCATCGTGGTCCTGGTCGGCCCAAGATCATGACAAGAGAGTGCGGTGACGGAATATGGACTTCATGAAAGTTGTGAAATGCAAATTTAACAAATTAGCCTATGATAAAAAACAGCTTGAAAACCCCTTTCATAAATACCGCAAATAAGTGCAGCCTATGAATTAATGCAGGCTGATTTCTAGGGTTGCAACTGATAGTTACTTTCATTGTGAATTAGTTTGCATATTATTTTCATGATTAATCATTACGAAAAAAAAGATTTACCTGTCAAAAAAACTACAGAGTGCTCTACCATTTTCCACAGTCCAATGTGATGTCTTCAAATTGCTTGTTTTGTCATATAACACCAGAGATAAGCGAAGAACAACATCATTCTAGCAGGGCTAAAAGGTCCTAAAATCTTTAATGAGACTGACAGCCATACAGATCTTTGAGATTTTTTGCCTAAATGCATGCTGTGTAAGTTACAGCATGAAATGTTAAACTCTGGATGAAAGGTCTTTGTCATGAATGCCAGATGATCTGTGTGGTTTTACAGCAAGCAGAGACATAATTTATTCATTCAAATTTTAAAATCTGTGTGATATATAAAGATATTCAACGATCAATGGCATAAAAGAGAGAAACGCAGAAAATCCTCACATTTGATTGTCCGTTAAATGTTGCTTAGAAAAATAGCTCAAAGGATTAAATCCATCATCAGAAGAGTCAATACATTTTCTCTTGCCCAAATAATCAGTTAATCAACTTTCAGTTTTCTTGCATTCTTGGAAATACTGATTTGTCAAATGTGTCCATCACAGGCACTTTAACTATGCTTTAGTAACTTGCTTTTTGTCCCGAATGGCAGAAAAGCCAATTGTTCAGGAGCACAATGAGCTGACCCATGTGTTGTGGGGCTGAGCTCACACATCACACTGAATTCATTAACAAAATATTCCACATAGTCCACAAAGCAGATCTTTTGACCTTAACGACTCTTACTTGACTTAATGATGATGTTCTATCATCTTACAAGGCAGAAAAAAATAACAAAGCTCAGACAATAAACCTGATTGGCTATATATTTGTGGTGCTGAAGCTTTAACATAAAAAAGGATAACATGCATTAACCTCTTACTGGCCAGGTCATTTAGGTTCATTGGATTTTTTTCTTCTTTTCCTAATATAACCCGCTGGTGCTGGAGTTGGGATCAGACATTTTTTAAATCCCTTCTAGCTGAAGTTCAAGCAACAAATGGAGAGATTTCAGTGTGCGTGTCTTTGTGCGTGCGTAAAACGGATTTAAAAGCGTTATGCGTCTGTTCATCAAGAAAAAGTTGACAAAGACAAATAAAAATTAACGGCTATATAAACCGTACAGCGCCTGAAGGATGCAGTTTATTGTTACCCTTGTAGGCAAACCGTCCGCTCTCCTTATTCTTCCCGATGCTGGCCGCAGTAAGGTGGTTGTAGCCTGTTCTTTTCTCCCTCAATGTTGCCCGCCGTAGGCTGGTTTTTGGGTTTAGGGTACTCATACGCGCACTTACCTGCTTTATTTGACCGGGGACTTGTGATTTTTGTGCTCTACCTGCTTTCAATCCGCTGAAAATGGCGGATGGAGGCTTGAGTCGAAAGCCTCCTCTGTAACTCGGATCGTGGTGTAGTGTAGGCTAGTTGGGAGAGGCAGCCTGTCACACCGTGCACACGCAGGGATGGGACAACAATGTTCAGCAAGGAGGTTTTTGTAGGCGACAGGGCTTCCTGGTCTCCTCAAGTCCTGTCCACACTGCAGCCTCACACGAAACCATGCCAATTAAGTGCCTTGCTTAGATTCATCTGTGAGCATAATGGGCCTGTAGGCTGGTGCCATCTGTGCAGAGATGAGCAGGAAAATGCAAACACATTTCAGTGTTATTTGGTGGTAAAATGTCCTCAACTCTAAAGTTTTTATATTAAATGCTTGGCGAGTTGCTGCTGTGTTTGTATTTGTTGGTGAATTGTTTTTGTTCAAATTCTTTAATACACACATTTTAAAACTCCTGCCAATTGATAACCAAAAGATAGTAATTAATGTGAGTTCAAAATCAATGCATATAGTCTGAAAGATGCTGCATAAACACTATGTTTTGGTATGATTCAATTTAATTTACTTTTATTTCACCAGGATAATTCACTTAGCATCAGTGCTGTTTTCCAGAGAGTCCTAGATAGGCCTACATATATTAAAACACAAGAAAACAATAAGACATTTAAAACACATCAAACAGTTGGTACAGTTTGTTGATCAAGTGTACCGGTGTCCAGATTCCAGTTCATGAAATCAGTCCTTGAAATTTGGCGACAATAAAGAAAAGATGACCTGATTCCTCAAAAATAACAATTTTGCAAGCAGATGTTTTAAGATATGACTCACAATTTCCACAGTGGCCAAACTAACAACATGCAGTTACTGTATGAGTAGAGGTGATATCAAAGTTTTAGTGTTTGTTCTTTCAAATACTCTATTCACTCAGTTGCCAGTTTATTAGGTACACCTAGCTAAAAACTAATGCAGCTTAATACAACAGCCCTGGAATGAATCCTACCTTCATGAAGGTTATAATGTTCAGTTTCTGTTCAAGCTGTTTTAGAGAGGTGTTGATTCAACTTTATGGTAATTTTGGAAGATGTAGTTTCTGGGGCTGTTGAATTGTATTGTGTCACACAGAGACTTGTTTCTGTTATTTAACTGACCCTAACTGATATAAATGCGGTGGACAAAATATAACGCAGTACAATTCAACAGCACCGCAAACTAAACATCCTCACAAAAACTGAGCATTATAACCTTGATGCAGGAAGAATTTATTGAAGGACTTTTGTATTAGACTGAATTAGTTTTAGCTGGGCGTAGCTAATAAACTGCCAACTGAGTGTATATGTCCTTTTGGAACCAAAGTCTTCAAGTGGACATGAAGGTCAGCAAAAACACTGCAATGAATAAAAGTCATTGTCTTTCTTTTAGGCATTATGGGAACATGGCCTCTATAGGGGCAGACAATATGGATAAAATCCTCTATCAGTGTATGAAATTTTATATCACACTTTTTATATATATATATATATATATATATATATATATACAGATGGCAAGGGTTAGTTAACTGAGTAAGCTTCAGTAACATACACTTCCTGTTTGGATTGTTACTTCAGCTCCAACTTACAGTAGTCATATTGGTTCTCAAAGGGCACATGCTAGGTAATCATGACTGTTATCAATATTTACAGGTAATGTCTGTGGCCACCAGAGGCTGCTGTGCTACTATAAACAGGTTGGACCTGGTTCAGATCTCTAGTCTATGCATGGAGATTTGTGAACTAGTTAGAACAGGCCTGAAATATACAAATGATTTATGCCATGAATGTATAAGTCAGTGTCAGTGCAGTACTACAACTGACAAGACAGTATTGGCTGAGTTGTAGCAACTCTGTTAAAATGCTTTCTGCACGCTGAACAGTAGCAATCATGCAATAAAGTGTCTTTGTATCTGTTTTATCTGTGCTTTCTATATAAACCTTGCAGGAATAAAATGTAACACTATTCTTCTAGTTAATTATTCTGAAAGGATCTGTGTCACAGCTTTTTAAGGCGTGACGTCATGCCACATTAGGACATGTAGTCGGCAAGTTCTTACACTGTAAGTCTGGCATTCAGTACACCTGAGGGTACTCTGCCATGGTTCTTATATTAATTACATCTCCTGTTTCTGTTCATTTCAAAATATCTCAGTAATGCTCTTACAAAAGAGGAATCCCACTGTGGACCAGTCATGTACCTCATCTGCTTCTGTAATGTCTGTAAACTCAGTGCTTAAAGCTTCTTAACCAGATGTGCTTATTTCTGTCCCCCTTTTGACAAGCTTTCACCCCTGCTGCTCAAGCAATACCAAATCCTCCACCCTGATGACTTTCCCATGTCCATCAGGCTGACAGCTGTCACAGGTCCTCCTGCTTTTTTATGAGAGCTTTAACTCATTGTCTTCCATATGAGGATGTCCATCAACTGCTAGTATTCTTGAACATATCATACATGATAGGTTCACAATTGTTCAAGTCTGTCTTAAAACAATAGTCAGGTGCACATGGGAACCTTGAAACGCTGATGTTTTGCCTGATCTAGTCATTCCTCCGGCTCTTACTAGTCATTAGAAGATCTTCTTAATGCGCTTTCAATAAGTGATGGGGGACAAAATCTACAGCCCTCGTTTTGTGCAGAAAATGTATATAAAGGTTTATCTGAAGATAATATGAAACTTCAGCAGACCGAGTTAGACAAATCAATGGACATCTTCCAAAGTTACAGTGTTTTTAGGATAAAATTCCCTCTTTTGTCCCCCATTACTTACAATTGAAGCGTATTAGGAAGGGATCTTTACCTGGCCAGTTTGAATAGGAGGAATGATTATAGCAAGAAAGAGCTAGTTCAATGTTCATATGGGCACCTGACTACTGTTTTAAAAGAGACTTGAAAAATTGAACCTATCCTTTAAAGATTAACAACAAAAATATTTAGATTCCACCAAAAGAAACTGAAAAAGTCCTTATCTGTTCAGCACTACTAGGAGATATTATAGAGTACAAAGGACTGCGTGAGTGTGGATATACTTGATTTCTTATGTATTTATCTGTTTATGGACATGATGATCTGAAAGGAGACCATGAGTAGCACAGGTAGATCAAACTTCGAATAAATTTTAATAACTACAATCAATAAAGTAAGTCTTTATATATATAGTATACATTTTTAATTGCAGATATTTTAAATAATATTTATGATTGTTTTAATTAGTGTGTGTGATGCTTTATGTGACAGATTTGTCTTTTTGTGAAGTAGCAAACAATTATGTCATTTGTTCTTAGATCAATCTTATACAAGAGATCTTGATGTCACCGACAAGTCCTGAATAAATAAAAGCTTAACTAATAGGTGAATTACCTAGGCTTCTAAAGTATTTAGTACCTGGTCTAAATTTGTTCTAAAAAGTAATTATTCTGTTAGAGTCTTTACTCCCAGGTATATCAGCATTTAGTTCATACAGGTTCTTTAAAACTAGTGCAAATTAAAGCATTCAACAATAACACTGTTTACTGCACTTGGGAGCAGTTTTAACACAGAACACAGTTTAAGCTTTCATTTGGAACAGCATGTCCCCCTCCTCATCCTAAAAATATTTACTGTGTGCAGGGTGAGCCATGGACATATAGATGGTACCGCAGCATGCCAAAGTGTGAATGATAGGACAGCCCTCCGTCTCATGCTGCATGAAAGAGTGGGAAAAGTGATCGGCCTACTTGGCTCTTAAACAGCATGTAAGAGGCGTATCCTTTTTAATGCATGTGGTGGACTGTACTGTATGTATGAGCCAAGAGGCCAACGGAAATGTACATATTGTACGTAAAGAACATTTTGAGCAACCACAAGAAAGAAAATATATAGTATATCTGCACTGACCATTACTTTAATGTTCCGCAATAACAAAACTCAACAAGTAAAGTTACAAGTGCATCCAAGTGTTCATCCATAAGTTTCAAAATCAAAACACGCGTACTATCAAAAACACCTTACATTTCATAGAGCATGACTATCCTCTTTAGTAAAGCTGGTCACATGCTCACATTTATCATAAACCGCTGCTATACCAGTTATACTAGTATGTTATTAGTGCCTCCAGTAGCTAATAATCTACTTATAATAGCCATTCCACAGCTTACATTAGGTCATGACACAGTTTTAAGCTCAAAGGTGGAAAATGTACTTAAGCGCAATGTGGCGGTACTTATACTTGAGTATTTCCATTATGCTACAATACTGCAACATAATGTGATGCAAATACTGTATGATGCATTGGCATAGATTAAAGGTAGGCTACCCTGTGGAGCTTTTGACCACTATTAGCGCCATCTAGCAATGTCTTCACGAGTGGGACGCCGTTTTGTTTGTATTGTGTTGGTGCACGAGGACACAAGCAAGGCGATACACCTGGCCACTGGTTTCAGGCTAATCTGCTGATCGACAGTTGGTAGCACGCAAAGAAGAGTGGAAAAGTGTCAGCAAAGGCAGTGAAGAAGATGATTGCAAGCATGGAAACATGGAAACAATGCAGGATTTAAAATTCATAAAATCAACTTTGCAAATGTTTTATGAGGATGAAACGAACTCAACATGTTTGTTAGACCGCAAAAGTATACACAATGCATTTTGGTGAAACAAAACTTTTGTTTGTTTACAAGAAAACTCCACAGGGCACCTTTAATCTACCCAAAAGTATACAAAGTAGGTAGCCTAATATTAGCTCCATGTCAGCCAACAGCAAAACGCAGCTTACATAACAATGCATCAGGGGCCATTCTGCTGCCCAATGAATATTTTTACCTTCGATACTTAAAATATATTTTGCTGATGATATGTCCATATTTATACTTAAAAGTCCAGTATGTAGGATTTAGTGGCATCGGTGAAATTGCAGTTTGCAACCATGCCACTTGCATCACCCTCCCCTTCCAAGCATGTAGGGGAAACTACGGTGGCCGCAAAACTCGCAAAACACAAAAGGCCCCATCTAGAGCCAGTGATTGGTTTGTCATTTCTGAGCTACTGTTTAAACATGGTGGACCAACATAACGGCCTGCGTGGAAGTGGACCCGCTCCCTCTGTTCAAATGTCATATTCTAAGGTAACAAAAACACAAGAATTCTTATTTTCAGGCTTTTTGATTATACACAAATGAAAACTTAGGAATATTATTGCCATATTCAGCAAATAGAGATCTCTAAATCTTACACACTGAACAAAAAAATGAATAGGACTTCTACTAGTAGGTATTTTTATATTGAGGTATCGCTGATTTTACTGAAGTAGAAAAATGTGATACCTCTTCCACCACTGGTGTCCATTATTATAGTGGCATTCTGGCTGTCCAACCCTCAGAAAAACTGGCGAAGCCAAGGGCCAATGCAGAAAAACTACTTTTTCTCAGTGCTTCAGTTGCTCCATATGTCATAAAACAGCTATTCCATTTGTCAATTGATCTTTACTTTAGTGTCCTAAAGCAGACGTAATTGGAAATGTATAGACAGTGTTGTTGACAATGTTGTAAGACATGATTTGAATACTAAACCATTTAATAATTCATTATGGATTCAACAAAATTAGATGTGGTGACACTGTAGTGTACTCACTTGCATTCAGTGGAGTTTCTTGGATACAGTCATCCCAACAAATTGGATAGTGATAAAAGACATCAGTGTGAAGAAAGCTGCACCAAGCACTGTCCCTCTGTTCGCAAGAGCTGAGTGACCAAAACTGTCATTAGTGAAATCAGCACTTATAATTTATACATGCAGTGATATTTAACTTTTCACATTGTGAGCAAAATTTTAAGCAGACAAAAACATGTCCTCACAATACTGTTTGTGCCCCAGAGATCAGCTGAGGCTTTTTCCCATTTTTATAATTTCATTATAATTGGTAATAATTACATCCTGTAATTTTTGAATATAGTTCAAGGAAAAACTTAACCTTTCAGGTTAGTAGACCTATGATAGAGAACAACATTTAAAATGTGACAAATGGAGACATTTAAGGTTTTAAATATAGCTCAGTGTTGGATTCTTACCTACAGGTTCATCTTCTATCAATATAACAGCAGCATTAAAATCGTCACTGTGTCTCGATGCTGGTGCCATTACCACCTTCCACAGGAGCAGAAACAATTTCTGCCTGCATCAGTGACAGCTTGGGCAGGAGCTGTGACAGGTTAACTGGGGCTTCAGTTAAGATCTCTGCTGCAACATGAACCTCTGTTGCAGCTACTGGGACTTCCTCAC
The DNA here is from genome assembly GCA_011952105.1 of Coreoperca whiteheadi. Taxonomy (NCBI): domain Eukaryota; kingdom Metazoa; phylum Chordata; class Actinopteri; order Centrarchiformes; family Sinipercidae; genus Coreoperca; species Coreoperca whiteheadi. The sequence continues at coordinate 19,443,125 of CM022473.1, forward strand.
CTGCATCCACTATTGTCTCTATGGTCTCAGTGACAGATTGGGTCTCAGTGATGGATGTGACAAGTATCTCTGCATCACTGTCACCTGCTTCGTTCTCACGAGGAGCTGTGTCGTCTTCCAGGCCTGCTCCCTTTGGGAGAGGATCTGACTGGACAACTTCTTCTTCTGTGTTGTCCTCTGGAGCATCCTCTTCTAGATCTTCCAGGGGAATGATGAGGATCGGGTCTTCTGGAGCTGGTTCCTCACTAGTAGCTTCCACAATAACAGTGACAGCGGGTTTTTCTGGGCCTACTGCTGTTTCCTCTCTAGCCACTTCCTCTTGAGCTTCCTCGTCTGTGTCAAGTTCTGCAGGGACAAGGACAACGGATTCCTTTTCTTCTGATTTACTTGGAAGGGGTTCTTCATTAGTAGCAGGGTCCTCTTCAGCATTTCCCTCTGTATTTATTGGGATAGGCACATCTGCACTTTCTACAGGATCAGCAGCTTCTGCGTCTGTGTTTTTGGGTAAAAGTATGGTGATTGATTCTTCTTTAACTTGTTCTTCCAGCCCTGGCTCCTCTTCAGAAGGATCCAAAGGAAAAATGGAAAAGTGGATCTTCTGGGGCTGACTCGTCTGGTGCTGTTTCCTCCGCAGCAGGTTCCACTTGACATTCCTCCTCGGTCTCAAGCTCAACAGTAAAGAGGGCAACAGATTCCACTTCTTCTAATGCACTGAGAAAAGGTTCTTCGTTAGTAACAGGGGCAACTGGGGCAACTGCTTCTTCTTTCGCATGTTCCTCTGGAGCTTCCTCTTCTTTTGTTTCTTGAGAAATGATAGGGACTGTTTCCTCTTGTTCCTCTTGATCCAGCTCTGGTTCAGCAGGTTCCACAGGAACAATAACAGCAGGTTCTTCTGGTACTGTTGCCTGCACAGCTTCATCTTCTGAAGTCCCTACAGGAATAACAGGGATTGTTGCTGCTTGAGCTGGATCCTCCAGGTCATGCTGTTCTGGGGATGCATTTTTTGTCCAGCACTCTCTACAGCATGAAAACTGAGTCTGGTTCTTTTGCAATAACTGGAATGTCTTCTTCAGCAGGTGATTCTTCAGGAGATTGAGCTGCTTCCCCTGCAACAGCTGGAATGAGTTTCTCCAGAACTGATTCTTTCTCCTCTATAAAGTGACTGTGATCTTCAGTTACTGGTGCAAGTTCTTCTGGACCCAGTACTTTGGAAACAGCAGGCAACTGAAAAACTTTGGCAGCTACAATAGAAGTTACTGATTCAGCAACAACTTAAAATTATTCTCCAGTTCATCAACAGGATAGCCATTTGGTATGTTCTCTAAGTCAGTCAACAAAGGAACCTTCATTTACCTAAAATCAGTTTTATTAAATATTACAATATAATATTATATATTAAAATGACAAACAACAATTTAACATTTTATGTAGGGTACATACATATAACATATGTATAACATACGTACATCTTGGAGAGTGAGAGGATGCCCGAGGAATGGAGGAGAAATGTACTGGTGCCAATTTTCAAGAACAAGGGAGATGTGCAGAGCTGTGGCAACTACAGAGGAATAAAGCTGATGAGTCATACAATGAAGTTGTGGGAAAAAGTAGTGGAAGCTAGGCTAAGGGCAGAGGTGATCATTTGTGAGCAGCAATATGGTTTCATGCCTAGAAAGAGCACAACAGATGCAGTGTTTGCTTTGAGGATACTGATGGAGAAGTACAGAGAAGGTCATAAGGAGTTGCATTGTGTCTTTGTAGATTTAGAGAAAGCGTATGACAGGGTGCCGAGAGAGGAGCTGTGGTATTGCATGAGGAAGTCTGGAGTGGCAGAGAAGTATGTTAGAGTGGTGCAGGACATGTATGAGAGCTGTAAGACCGTGGTGAGGTGTGCTGTAGGTGCGACAGAGGAGTTCGAGGTGGGTCTGCATCAAGGATCGGCTCTGAGCCCCTTCTT
>CM022473.1:19447842-19561460 GCA_011952105.1 Coreoperca whiteheadi
CTAATAGAAAGCACTCGGGCAGGTAAATGACAAGCGGAATTAAAAAAATAAAAACGACATATAAAAAAAAAAAAAAAAAAAAAAAGAAAACAACTTAAACTCACACAAGCAAACACACAAATACACATACAGACATCATGTAAAATTGTGATTGTGATCCAGTCATTGTCTTCACCTTTTTCCCTTTTAGCCACATCCGTTAGCGCAAATGTTTTGTTTTCCCATGGGCTGCTGTGCTCAAATAGTAGCTTGTGTGTTCACAATCTTCACCTGGAAGAACTGAAACACACGTCACACCAACCAAGGACTCACAGGATGTTCTCAATTGTAGGTCCATAGAGTCCTAATGAATACACATTGATGCTCTTTTTCACTGCTGTCTTCAGTTGCAGTCCTTTGGCCCACACAGTCATTTGGGTCACTCAGCTGACTAAGAATTCTGTCTGAGCACTAATTTAGAAATTCTGGCAGTTGAACAACACTTTAAAAAAATCCACAGGCAAGGATATCCTCCACATACAGCGGACATTTGATATACAAAGACAGACAAAACATCGCAGAAAGAAGCAGGAGTGTGCAGGTTTGATTGGCAAGAAAAGAAAAAAAACTATTAGCTGAAAATATAAAAATGAATGGCAGTATAGAAGAGAACTTGACTTCATCTGGACAGTTTAAAAGAAGATCTACAGTATAAAACTGGGCTGGTTCTAGTTTCAAATAACCTTCTATGTGTTCAAATGTAGAAACATATGGTTCTATAATATCCAATAAAACAACCATGTGAGACTTGAAAGTGCCTTTTCTCACAGACGTATGAAATATAAAAAAGAATCCATGATTGTCATCCTAATACAAAATCAAAACTACGGAGGCCACTGGAGTCCCTTGTTGCTAAATGACCTTAAAGGAGTAGTTTGACATTCTGGGAAATACACTTAATCGCTTTCTTGCTGAGTTAGATGAGAAGCTTGATACCAAGCTCATGTCTGTGAAGTAAATAGGAAGCTACAGGCAGTGGACGATTAGCTTAGCTTAGCTTAGCACAAAGACAGCTGGCCTGGGTCTGTCTGATGGTAACAAAATCCACTTAAAAGGTCATTACTTAACACGCTATATCTCCTGGAGGTGACGCCACCCGGCCAAGACACAGTATAATAAATTGTTGTTTTTACACTACACTATGCAATGTGTTGATTAGTGAGCTTTAAGGTGCTTGCAGGTTAATTTTGTTACTGTTGGACAGAGCCAGGCTAGCTGTTTTCCCCCTTTTCCAGTCTTTATGGTAACCAGCTGCTGGCTGTAGCTTCATATTTACCGTGCAGACATGAGTGGTAACAATCTTCTTGGCAAGAAAGCTTATTTCCCAAAACGTTGGACTGTTCCTTTAATCAAGGACACACAGTGTCATAGATGCAAAGCACCATACACAGTTCAGCAGTGTTGCAGAGAGGAGAAATAATCCTGTTCATTGTCAACTGTAGACAGTGCCTCATAATTGCCTCTAGGGTTCAGATAGTCTTAACTGTGAGTGAATGAATAAATGACAGAATGAGTATGCGAGTGACTAGCTTTTAAACTCCAGGAGGTGCTTCAAATCTTCAAAATGGTTACGATCAACAAAAGGTATAAGTGTGCAAAGGGCGTATTTATTTTTATTTCTTTTTGAAACATAGTGTCTCTAAAGTTCAGCACCTGTCTGATTGAGGAGCCACTTGTTACAGGACACAAGAGGACAGGTTTCCAGAACCGCTGATCTCCCTGTTCTGTGCTTGAAAAACCCTTCCCACAAAAAAAAAAAAACTGCATGTCTCAAATCTAGTCTTTAATCACTGTGTGCATCTGCTTTTGTGCTCATAGATAGCATAGAGATGATTGCAGCAATCAATCATAGCCCTAAAATTACAATAAAACCAAAACACACACACACGCATACACCATATGTTCAACCAACACACGCACACGCACACACACACACACACACACACACTGCATGTACTGTGTAATGAGTCACATTTCCCATTCTGTTATGATTGTATAATAGCAAAATCTTACGCTATCAAACTATCACAACAAAATATTGGGCAGCTAAAAAAGAATCATATCTCCATAATTTAAATGCAAGAAGTAACCATAAACAGTGAGTGTAGCATCAAAAAGTCACTTTGATGTACAACAGGCAGACAAGGGCATGAATTTGGACGTAACTCATTCTACAAATCAAGGGTACGTACAGTAAAACTCTAGCTTTATTTGCCCTCTTCAAATGGAAAGTTCAACATCTGATGCATATCCTATTGATCATTGATTAATCAAAACATTAAGACATTTAAGAAGCTTTCACACCATATTCTATTAGTTTTTTTAAATTTTAATACATTTTATTAGTCTACTGGCAATGTCTCAAGTGAGTGAGGCTTGAAACCATTGCTCTCAAAATTGCATACAGTCTCTTTATGTTTTACTTGTTACTGTCACTAGTATAAATTATTATAATATGGTTTGCATACAATTTGAAGTTTAATTGTTTAAAAGGAATAGTTTGGCATTTTGGGAAATATGCTTATACGCTTTCTTGCCGAGAGTCAGATGAGAACATCGATACCACTCATGTCTGCATTGTAAATATGAAGCCATCTCGAGCAGACAGTTATCTTAGCTTAGCACATAAACTGGGAACTGGGGGAAACAGTAACAAAATCCGCCTTCGAGCTCCTCTAAAGCTCATTCATTAACACGTTTTATCTCCAGGAAGTCACTACAACAAGCCAAGAAATAGTCTGATACTTACCCCCCGTAAAACCACAAATGCCATTTTTACGCTTCAGGTATTGCATGGATTAAACAAGATATATCGTGTTATTTAGTGAGCTTTAGAGGTGCAGGTAGGTGGGCTTTGTGACTGGGCAGGCCAGCTGTTTCCTCATGTTTCCGGTCTAGGCTAAGCTAACCGTTTCCCAGCTGTAGCTTCAGGTTTACAATCTTCTCATCTAACTCTTGGCAAGAAAGCGATTAAGCATATTTCTCAAAATGTCAGAGTATACCTTTAATAAAACCAAAACCCACGGATTTGAACAGTACATTTAAACAAAAAACGTGCTTGCAAGCTAGAGACCAACCAATGCTGGATTGTTGAGACAGATACCAATACAGATGTTTGAAAGCTTCAGATCAGTTAATGATATATCGGACGGTATTTGTTTTTTTTGAATAAACAAACCTTTTCTCTAAAATTGTTTTTTAAAGAAATGTGACCATGATATCGTCTGAGCGGGCCACTTAACAGTTTGAAAATCAACTTGTCAATGCTCTCTGGTTGACATACTGTATATGCTGTATATGCAAATATACTGGTGATAAGCCAAGATCAGTGGATATAGATTTCATTGTTTCTGAAGGATTATGGCGTAATGATCAATAGCATACCCATCTGAAACTGAAGAACTTCCATTAAAACTTGCATGAAAATGTGAATTCGGTTGGTATTTAATGTTACAACAGCTTCTGATTGGTAAAAGCAGTTATTAACTAAGACGAAGCACACAGAGGACATAAACCTCAGGTTACTTTGGGTTTAACGAATTTCAAAAAGACAAAAACTGTCTGACTTCCCTGCTTTCAACTTCTTATCACACTCATCCTATTCACTCATCTTGAAGTGTTCGAGACAGAACTCAGAAAAAACAAAAGGTTGCTGCACTCCCAAAACTAGTCTGTTGCAGTGAGCCTGATCACATTAGTTGGCTATGAAAACAGATCACAATCCTTTATGTGATCGCTCACTCACTTCCTCTCTTGGTTTGTTTAATATCAAGCCTGCTTAAACATTTAACACCCTGTTCAAAACCTCAGTTACTGTAAACCTAACTTTACCACCAACTCAGCCACAGTGGGGCCCACTTTCTCCCAAAAGTGACCAACGAGCACCATCACATTACTCACAGAGACGGCCTGTGTTTCTTAAAAACTCTAAACAAAACAAAATAATTTTTAAAAACAAAAGAGAGATTAACTCATCCAAGAGGCAGCTGAGGCCAATGTCAACACGAGAAGAATTACAAGCTGAACACGTCGCTCAAATCACATAACAGTTACGGAGCAGGGGGTTGGGGAGTGGGCGTGGGGGGTCGTCGGGTATTGACTTTGGAAGGCTGTTGGCTAGGGACAGGGAGCGGGCTGGCTGAGGAGCTGAGGAGCATGTGGTTTAGACGTGAATGTGTTCTACTTGTCTCTAGACAAGTACATAAGCAATCACTTTAACATGTCCGACTAAATATGATTGTCTTCAAAGTAACATTTTCTAGTTATGTTTTGCTTTTGTAAAAATGTCAGGACTCTATAGTCTGTCTTTCTCCAAAGCTTGTCAAATGTTCTTCTGCATCCCACCCACAGTGGCCTCCTCCTCCTCCTCCTCCTGCGGCCTTTCAGCTCAGCCTGGCTTCCTCTGGCTTCCACCTCCTCTCCTTGCTCCCTTTTGTTTGCAAAAGGAGGTCTAGTGGCTAGACAATGGAGTCCCAATCAAAGTCATCCTGGATGTCATCAGCTGGCATGCGATGCATCTGGAAGTTTCTGGTAGGTATCATGTGCTGCTGGTTCATCTGTGCATGGTGTCCTGGAGAAAGAACAGGGGGAAAGGAAGGGTCAGATCCACCCAGCTGTTCAGATTTTATTCATAAAAACAGTTAATATAAGGTTTTAATAATGGCTTTAAGGAATTAGTTTAATCATGTTTTTCTCTGGGGCTTCATGTCACCTGTCATTGTGGGTCCTGTGCTGCTCATGGGGGGCATGTGGGGATATCCTGGAGGACCCATCATGGACATGCTCTGTCTGGAGTCCATGTAGAGATTTCCTGAGGAGAGAATCAGTACAAAACTGTATTTGAAACCCTAATTAAACCAGGCAATGCAGCTCTTAAGATGCAATTTATGTAATGTATCTGAACAAAACTAGTTTTTAGAGGGAGGCCCTGCAGTGTAACTCAGTATGAACTGTCATTTTACAGGAGTAAAGGATCTCTAAATGATCTGGCTAATAGCGAATACCCACAGGTGAAACTTTTATTTGAACTTAGCTGTCTGCTGAAAACAATGTTTGAACTGTTTTCATCTACACTGTATTGTCAAATTACCTGTAGCTCTCCTAAAACAGTAAGTAATCCTTTTAACTTCCAAATTGTGAGCAACAGCACGAGTGAGCAGAGTAGAGTCACATTAGGGGACCCTCACAAGGTTTGGAGAGCAGGGAAAAAAAGACAAATTCTTCTACACAAAACTGTGTTTATTCTTTCAGATTCTAATCTTTTAATCTTTCGTTTTTTCCTTGTGAATTGCGGAATCATTTTATCTCTTCAGAGCTCTGACAAATTAGCAAATAAATCAAGGAAAAGGAATCATTGTCTGGCTGAACCGGTCACAACTGGTAGACATATGCAGCCAGTCACGAGGGGCTGCTAGTACAAATTTGTTCTAAGGGGTCAACGTTTGGGAATCACTGGCATAAAGGGCAAGCAGAGCTCATAGTGAGCAAAAAGACTCAAGACTGTTTGCACTTTCTGATAGAAGGAACTGTAAGTGGGATAAATTCATCAGTCAGTGGGTTTGTGTATTCATTTTTACAGACTTTTTGGACAAAGAGTTTAGTATAAATTAATATCAAACAGTCAGAAATACCTCATAATACTGACAATGCAGAAGTTCTATATTATACTACATGATCTCTCCCAGGAAACAAAACCAGATAACAGCACAACAGTGCTTTAGTGAAAATGCCTAAATCTTTCAAGATGCATGATGTAGATTATTTCCTTCCCATCACTGAAACATTCTGACTGGGCCTTGGAAAGAGTCCAGAACCTATTGTCATGTCAGAACAAACAGTGACATAAATAAGGTCATAGGGTTCAGGAGCGGGTGTTTAACCTGTGTTGAGGTGCTGGCTGGGTTTGTTGGGGTGCATTGAGCTATGACAAACAGGAGACTGCACTGCCCCTTGTGGTTGGATTACACCGGTGCGGGTGAAAAACTGGTTGATGGACGAGCAGAGGTCTGCGATCTGGGTGGGTTCCAGGGACCAATTGTTCAACTCCGCTTGTCTCATACTGTCTCTTAATCCTTAGAAACAGAAAACACAAATTTATAGACACAACAACCAGAGTTACTATCAGAGATATAGACGGTATCTGTCTGCACTAAAATGCCTTTGTGACAATGAAATGCATGAAACTGCACCAGCCGACTGTCCAAAGAATATAAATTTAGTAAATGAGAAATTAATTTACAAACATAAAGCAAAAACTTTGGTTGCAATATGTATTCATTATGTCAGTAACCTTCAGTGGGTGATATTAAAAACATCCTACCTTGCAATGCTAGACTGTAATTGGATAAACTGACCTGCTGAGCTTGGTGTTTTGGTAATTAAACTTGAAGGCAGTGTTATTTAATTGAAGAGCTCAGTTTAATTAAACTCGTAATCAACTCCACAGTGTCAACACTTCAGCACTCAATCAAAAGCTGGGGCAGTACTGTACTATCAGCTCCTGGCTTTAAATGTTTGTTTCTTCCGTAATCCACAAAAATCTTAATCTCGGACAAATAAATCAAATACATTATATAATTATTATTTGTTTCATATTTGTAAATGCAATAAGGCCTATTTGTAGTGCCCAAACCGCACCTTGGAAAGGTGAAAGGTCGACATCAGCCCAGTTATAGCTGCTAGCAATACGACAGCTTTCTTTCAGTGCATCCAGATTTGGGTACCAGTCAGACAGTAAACCTGCAACACACACACAGGATACTATCTGTACATTACAAGATGAGAGACTTGAAGGATACAGGTAATTTTGGTTCCAACACCAAGTTCACTCCTGGGACAAATACAGATTTAGTCCTAATTACATAATTTATGGACAACTGCACAATAATTGCTGCTGTAATAGTTATTGACTGGGTTAGGTAATAAGGCCAGATGATGCATTTTCATTGTAGTCACATTTTTATAGCTGTGCAGGCAGTATTGTAGTGCCAAATAAACGAGAAGGTAACGTCAAATAAAACAGTTTATCAGGCTGTTAAACAGTTCAGCACCGTGTTGTGGCCACTAGGAGGAGCCAGTCGACTCTGTAACAGCTGCTAGAGTCACTGGATGCAGCATTGCTTTGTTCTCACCACAGCACAGATAATAAATCAGATGATGATTTACTGTTTAGCACCTATGGCTATTTCTCAATGCTCTATGAATATAAAATGACTAGTGCTATAAAACCATATTCAGCTGTAAACATGTTGTCTTTGCTTTTGTTTATGTGAGTCTGTGTGATGAACAGGATGAAGAGAAAACACAGCGACGCCGCTTCAAAGGAAGACAATGACAGACACAGGGTCTTACCTGTGTTGCAGGCCATCTGTTGCTGGGTAGGATGGGGCTGGTGGGAGAGGCTCTGATGCTGCTGTCCGTGTTGAGAAGGGTGCTGGCTGTGCTGCGTGTGTTGGGAGGGGTGTGGCGTGTGTTGCTGTTGGTGCTGGCCGTGGGACGGGTGCTGCGATGGGTGCTGCCCGTGCTGGGAGTGCGCAGCGTGCTGTGGGTGCTGACTGTGTTGGCTGTGCTGGGCGTGTTGGTTGTGGGGGCCGCCGTGCTGTGGGAGGTGCTGTGCGTGGGGCGAGCCATGGCCAGGGTGGGCTTGGGCAGGATGGGACAGGGGCACCTGGCCACTGTTGGCGGAGTGGCTGTTGGGGTGGCTGTTGGGTTGGTTGTTTGACAGGCTGTTCTGAGTACTAATGGTGCCACTGGGGGAGTGCTGATAGGAGCAGGAGGTGTGGGTCTGCTGGGAGGAATCTGATGGTATGCCCATCAGACCTGGGAAACAAAACACACCAACACAAAGCTTGTAATAGTGCTGAAACGAATAGTCGATCAGATGTGTCGATCAACAGAAAACAATTTTGATCATTGATAGTGCTCAAACTAACTTTTTATTATCGAATCAGTTACAGATTATTTCCCCAATTAATCCATTTGTTGTTTTGTCAATAAAATGTCAGAAAATAATGAAAAATGTCCATTACATTTTCCCAGAGCTCGAGGTGACATCTTGTTTTGTCTGTCAAAAATGCAAACATTTTTGATTTACGATTATATAACAGAGAAAAGCAGCAAATAGTCACCCTTAAGGTTAATCAATCATCGAAATTGTTGCACATTAATTTTCTGTCGATAGACTAATCGTTTATCAAGCAAAAATGCCAACACTCGCTTGCTGCAGCTTCTTAATTGTGAGGATTTGCTGCTGTTCGGTTTCTTGTCATTGTAAATTGAACATATTTTGTTCAGTTTTGGACTGTTTGTTATTTGAGAAAAGGCTATTTGCGGACGTCACCTTGGGCTCTGGGAATTGATGACTCTAAAAATAACTGACAAATTAATTAATAATGAAAATATCTTTGATTGAAGCCCTAGGTGGTGAAAAGACCTTACTAATTGTAGCACAAATGTGAGTCACATGGTTTCAGTGGTGTGTTAGTATAATGCACTACAGCACACACTCACAAGAGAGCCAGGGTCTTAACATGTAAGAACAGCTCCTTGTATCTTAACAGTATCGGTTTTTATCTGAACATCTTACAGTAATGGGGTACGGGCCTCCCGTGTTTAAGTAGTTCTACACTTGAGACAGACCAGCTGCCATTTTGTTGTATCAGGGAATGACTCAGCATTAGTTGTGTCTCTGAGGTTCAGGAGCCAGAGCTGCCGTCGCCTCTCCTCTACAGCTGCACAGCTCTGGATTGTCTTTGACAAATTCATTGTGCTTCTGCACGGCTCTTTAACAGACATGACTGGAGCATGAACATCTGCACACCCAACTGCAATCATCTGAGTGGCAGGGAGTGGTCTTAAGAGGCCTTGTCCTTCACAGCTTTGGCACAGTAAACCTATTTCACTGGAGTGCTTTTAGAGCTGACTCTAGCCCTGCACCTCCACAATCGGCACATAACACTCACTGCAGGGGTGACAAAGGTGCATCTCTTATCGGCACAGAAAGCCCATTGTCCAACCAGGGAAATACAGAAAGCAATTAACGCGGCACCAGAATAATAATGCGAGCTCATTACCTATTATCAAAGCCAGTGAATTAGCTCACTGTCTACAGCGGCAGAGTGTGAAATCCTCTAGCTCGATTATTTACGCTTTTTAATTGCTAAAGCTTGTCTGACTAAGAGATTTCACTTTTATGCGCATAAAAAAGGTAACAACTTTCAACTAATGAAACATAGATGATAGATTAAAGGAGAGGAACTCTGAGAAAATATTAGCATGAAATGCATTTGATTTGTGAAAGTAGGTTATACACAGAAAGCTCCGTCTACTTTGCTCATAACCTGCTTGTCAAGTGCTCTTTGTTTATCAGTCAATCAGATTACAAGCAAAAATGTATTTTGTTCTGCAGGGACTCATAGGCTTTTGGAAAGCTGTGCTCTATCCACCACCATGTATTATATCATACAAATTCCCCATCATTATGACAAATGAACCTCAAATCCAACAGATTTACTGAGGAATTGGGCTGCCCGTAACCTGTTCCACTCCTCTGATGAAACACGGCCTACATGACAAAACATTTCAAACATGACAAGACGCAGAAAACTTTCATGCAACTTGAAAAATATAAAAGCAAGAAGGATGGTGTATTAATTCTGAATTAACCATTAAATAAATGCAGCAACATCTCTTTACAGCCTCTAATGAAATATTTAAGACATCAACTCTCAGACTCCGCTTTTGAATATGAAACGAGGCCTTTTCCACATTTCTCTAGCAAAAGACCATGAAAATACTACACTATAATATAGTATAGATTTGCACTATAGGATAGTCAGCCGGTTGAATACCTGCTCACTTCTCAGTAAACCTAATTAGTGCCTAAAGAGTCTCTACAGCCCCAGCTGTTAAGAACAAATCCACGTTTGGAAAATCGTTCTGAGAAGCATCCTGTTCCTTGATAAATGAAGCTTAGGCTCTCCATTAGCTTTCCACTTGATGCTCCCGTGAGGCCACTCACCTTGTTGGCTGAAGGACTGCTCAAAAACAGACTTGTAAAGGCTGCGGAAGGAGGCACTGAGATCTTCAAATTCAGAGAACAGGAGCTGCTTATCCCTGTCTGGCATGTTGTACTGGGACTGGGGGGGCTGCTGGAGGCTCATAGACTGGGACACGGGCTCTGGGTGACTGGTCACCTGTGGAGGTGAAGAGATAAAGAAAGCTCAAGATTTACAAAAGCAAAGAGAAATATTGAGAGCAAAACAAGATTATATTTAACATTTGCGAAACTGTGAAAGATTTTGTGAAAGTTCACTGGCTACAGTTCTGCTACATCTGCACCACAGACTACAGGGACTACTGAAGCTAAGAGGAGCGCACTATAATGTTCACATCAATAATATACATACTTTTCAAAGAGACTCGCCATGCTCATCTGGTCATGGAGCCGCAAAAACAGAAAACAGAAAACCTCTAGAATATTTAATGCAAAGTGGTGGTTTTTGTGAATGTACGCAGCAAACACACAAGTCAAATATTAGGAGGGTTCGGTTCTTCTGAGGAGCCACTGTAAAAATGTTGTTTCTGTCTGAAGAGGTGTCAGTCACACAACATGTAACAATCTAGGTAAGTGCTTACCGCATTGGCTCACATATCATTAAGAGACCAACACAAATGGACACAAACCCAATACTCAGGTGGCCAAGCAAACTGTATTTAAAACAAAATCAATAGCAATACCTTGTACAAATAAGGAGTCATTTTATCCATGTATTTGTGTGGGCAGTCAATGTTATGCACTGCCCCTGGGTGTGAGAGAGCAAGCGGCGTTCCCTCCAGCAACCAGTTTGTCTACGAGATTCATCACAGCAAGGGCAGCGATGAAAAACCATTGCTATTTCACAAACCAGGACCTGACCTGTGTCCACTGTGGGCTAGCATTACAAGAGAGGTCACGTCCAATTTTTGATCATAACATCTTCCTCTTCCCAAGATGTGGGCAGGCTTTTGAAGTGCATGGCTCACAGTCTGGCTTGGGTAAGAGTGAAGAGGTGATAATAAAGCCAGAGTGTTTACTGTGAGCTGCTGCTTTGGCTGTGAGAGAGCGAGCACATCCATCAGTCAGAGCCGATCGATGCCCAGAGCCTGCAGCACGAGGCACTCTAGGATGCGGGGAGGACCACACCAAAGAGGGGGCATCTCTGGTGGGAGGACATCAGAAGAAGCGCTTCTCTTTGTCTGGCTTCCAGGAGCGTGCGCATTTTTCTCTGTTTCCCTTAACCCCCCTTCCTGATGTTGTACTCTAGCGCATGTCCACCCTGAACCTCGGTCTATTGCTGTCTACGGCTGGCTCCTCTGAAGAAAGCCTCCTGGGGCTTTCTGATCAGATGAAATATGGGATACGGTACCACTTTCCAAGTCTGGCGGTGTTTCAATTTCATTCATTTAGTGACTGGTGCTGAAGAATGTAGATAAAATGAGAATTTATCATTTGGTCTTTGCGCTTACTGCCACAATATTTACAAAACATTTATATAAATATTCTGTTATAAATATTCAACTACGAGACTTTCATGAGCTTTAACATTGACAACCAGAATTACCAGCATCCAACACTCTATTTACCTTTTTAAGGGACAGCAAGGCCACAGTATATTTGTGGAAAGTTAACGAAGATGCTACAGCAGGACCTTATTTGTTCTGTCTCTGCACCAGTGTCCACTGAGTCCAAGTAATTAGACCCGCCCAGGGACTCGAGTTGGACTGGGTCCAAATGAAATATTACCTGAATGGGTCGAGTATTCGGTTTGTCAATATGTCTAAAACCTGAATGGATCCAAGTTAACTAGCTATCAGCTCTGATCACATGGTACATCATAATCATTGCAGGAGAAATGTGTTTTTGACACAAAAATAACATTTTGCTTCTCTTTTTCGAGAGCGGCTGCTCACTAATTAGCGGTGCGTTACCGCTGCTGCCAGTGGCAGCGTTCTCTTTCTATTTGGGGTCAATCCACATTTGTATCAGACCTTATCATCCTCGGGTATTTTCAGACACTAGACTGGATTTATTTTGGGGGCACTGTATGCATTTTTTCCATGTAGAGTGGTCCATGGTCTTACCGGTGTATAGCTGTGCACACTGCCCACGCTGTTGAGATTGACGGAGGCCAGACTCTGATCAGACAGGCTGTTGTTAAGGCTGCTTCTTGGACTATCGCTTCCCTCCTGGTCGGTGTTGTACAACGCCACCTGAAACACATACATGAACATTAGCTTATTCTCATGCACACACACACACACTAATGTTACCAATGTCATCTCCACTCTTGCTGATGGTGGAGCATGTCAGTCTTCGTCATGTTGGTCTTTTGGTAGTCAAACTACGTAATTTGGTATGGAAATGCTAAGCTTGAGCCTGTGTCTGTGTGTGTGTGCTACATGCAATGACATGTCATAATAGCTGAAATTAAGTACTTTCTTTTTACTTTATTGAGAGTGTATGTGGGAGATGCAGGGTGCTGATGAACACCCACCCCAGTCACTAAGGGGTTCCAGCTGAACGTGTAAAGGGGTCTGGAGACAGCTGAGACATTCCCATCACTAAAGGTCACACTATTGGCGATGTCAGCCACATCTGCTCACCAAGCGCAAATCCGTTTGGGACAGCTAACAAAGGATTTCAGTGCATCCGAGACACTGACCTTTCAATATAGCAGCGAAACTAGCTGAAGCACTTCAGGACGACGATCTTAATTATCGTCTAACAAGGTTTAGTCCTCCCACCCTTCCCAAATAAAGTGCGCCGTCAGACAATTAAGACAATAGTAGGAAGAACGATCCAGATAATGAAATTAATGATACCCACAGAGAATAGCCCATGTGTTGAGTTTTGTATTGTGAGAAAAGAATGGCATTAATGCTCTGATGGTGTTGCAGTGGAAGAGGACCTGGCATTCTAAGACTGGTGTGTGTGCATGGGTTTGTGTGTGTCCGTCCATGACTGAGTGCAGCATGGTGGCTTCTGCTCATCACTGTGAGTGGAACAGAGTGGGCTCTGTGCTCAGCACAATGAGACAGCAGTGGCAGCAGCCTTCAGGCAGGAAGATCAGCCCGGCCCTGCCCAGCACCCTGCCTCTCAGCAGCAGCATTAGACTGAAGCCTCTTGTCTTTCTGCTGAGGCGCAGCGAGCTACCACAGAGGCCACAAGGAGGCAAGGAAATCCAGGCAGCCCTGGATGCCTTCTCTGCTCTGACTGATTGGCCGGCTGACTAATATACTGGTACGATTCCAGGACCCACACATGCAGAGTGAGAGCGTCCGATCATATTTGGCTTTTAATATGGAGCTTGGCTCCTGAACTTATAGAATGAGATAGAAATACTGCAATTTTAAGAAAATCAGAGCGCAAATGCTGAATCCAGGCAACACTGTACATGGAAGAGGGGTAAGGGAGAGGAGAAAAGGGTGGTAGTAAGAGAAGCTCATTAGGCATCTCTAGCCTTCCTCCACTCAGTGTGGGCTTGGCTCCAGTGTTCATTAGCGTGAAGGGGAACTCAATGAGCAGCTAAGACTGAAGGCTTAAGCACGTCTTCAAAATCAACCCTACAATGCTAATCAAAAACAGCGCGCCACAGAAATATAAATGTTATGTGTAATGAAGTCATAAAACAGGCTTTTAGCCTTAAGTCTCTTACCGCAATCTATTTTTACTCTGTTCACCCATAAAGTGTGATGATTTCAAAACCTCACTGCTATGTGGTTTACGCAGACCCCAGAGTCCCGTGAGTGAAGACGCCCACTCAAGCACGCACCGTCACCAATGAATACCCAGTCGCATCTCACCCACATACACAGAAGCATGCGCAAACATATGACACACACACACACACACCCATTTCTACAGCTACAGATGTGCACAAAGGTAGGAGAACACGCACACATACAAAAACACAGACAGAGGCAGGCATGCTCATACAGGCAGGAGCGGCTCCACAGTAAATGCTGTGTACAGTGAAGGCTAGCAGGCAAGCGAGTCAGAGTTCTATTCTTAGCAATGAATTAAGTAAAAAGCCAGAGGTGTCTTTTACATGGGGGCCTAATCTGGAGCATGAGACATGGATTATGAAATCAAAGCAAGATTGGCCCAGGTGTCTTCAACAATGCCAGCTAATGTTCAGCACAATCGCTGCAAGCAGGATTGAACAGACAGAGAGAGGAAGAAGAAGAGAGAAGGAAGGGATATGAAAGAGAGAAGAGGGGGGGGGGGGGAGGCCAGACTATTCATCAGCAAACACACTTCCAATAATCCCCTCGTTCCCTTCCTCATCACACTTCAGTGCCGGAGTTTCATCACATTCACACCAATGTTTAAGGCCGTCTCATAACACAACCTTTTTTTTGGGGGGGGTTGGTCTATGTGAGAACTGCACAAGAAAAAGAGGGGGGAGGCCAATCTTGTTAGAAATGTCCGACAGGAGAGAGAAAGGGAAAAAGATTCTTGCTGGTTCAGTATTCGTCCTGCCAGCGTCTCCCATTGGTCTATCTGAGAAGGCGGGAATGAGGGAGAGAGACTGGAATAGAAAGGGAGAGAGAAAAACAGAGAGAGGGAATTCCTGTGGCTTGGCACACTGTATCGAAAGAGGCGTGGCCTTTCGTGTGTTTACAGTGTAAGACAGTGAGAAACAAGCTCTCTCTGAGGAGTTAGGGCCTCAGATCTGCTGCTATTACACTTTTGTCTTCTGTTCACCGTAACATTTTTTGTCACAATCAAGTGAACAAAAACAGACAAATCAACACTGCTTTTCATCAGCTCTTAGAATCGCACAGTAGTCGTGTTTTGTGCCAATTTAATGTTTTCAGCTCTTCTGAGTTGAAGGTCCAGACTCTTAACTGTTAGCTCTTTACATTAGGGCCTCATTATGCTGCCACTGCTGGTGGAGACTGGTGCTGTGACAAGTGATTTTTTTTGTAGCAGTCAAATAGGAAAAAGGGTCATCTTCCTCCACACTTTGGCCCATGAATCTGTCTTCCACAGCAGCGTGAAAAACTGCATGTTCTCCGTAAAAGCAGCCCCTAGCTACTCGCCACTGACACACTCGTCAAAACAAGCTGAAACACTCTGAAACATACTCTACATACATGTACGCACAAGTTATAACACACACCACCATATGCTCAGACTTTCGAGCCCCCGTCGCACACACACACGCGCAACAACTCTTCTTTCCTATGAACACCCCTGTTCACATTAAAGAGTTTTTTTGTAATGCTTGCAGCAAATGAATAAGCCGCTCTTGTAGGCTTTTTAAAAGTACACCTGAGAGCTGCCCCCACTGGGCTCAGAGGATGAGAGCTTAAGGTTAAAAAGCCTATTTAAATTTCAGAGTGAGCGGCACACTCACAGCTAACAGCTAGCAGTCCCTGTAGCTTTGCTCTGTGATGTACAAGTGTTTCCAAGCTTTTACACATATTTGAAAAAAATAAATAAATAAAAGCTACAAAGAACAGAAGGAACCAGCAGCAGGGGTGGTCACCTGTAGTGTACCAGTCAGCGTAACGTGGTCACAGACTGAGACACGGCTCTGGGTGTCAACCCCCACTACAGGTGCGAATACAGAAACCCCATGCAGCGTGTGGTGTATCCTATTTCAAGCCTGCACGAGACTGTGTAAGGTCTATCAGGTTGCAAAGTGCTAAGTATCAGTGTGAGCATCGTATTTCCATGCTGAAGATAACAAGAGCCTGCTGCCTGTTGTTGTAGAGGAAAAAGGTGCTGCAGTGCAGATAGTTGTGTATTTTGGTGTGGGTTGCATTGCAGAGAAGCTTTAGGCACATGAGCGTGTGTGTGTGTGTGCGCGCTCGCATCTCCCCTCCACTAGAGTGCTCCTCTCTCTGTGGGGAATGGTGCTGTAGGTGGTTTTGAGAAGTGGGTGGGGTCAGGGTGCAGCCGTGTAGCCAGGTGTGTGTTGGAGCTGGAGGCTGGATGGCTGGTTGTAGTACCTTGTTAGTCACAGTGTTGATTGCCAGCGTTGGAGAGGCACTTCCAGAGATCATACACTCCATCCCCAAAGACTCCGACTCCAGGCTGTACGGCGTAGAAGCCTGTGGGGGTTGGGGGCGGGGTGTGGAGGCAGACAAAAAAATAAATAAAAATTCAACACTACCCAATTATTAAACACGAGATCCCAGTGCAGGTTGTATTGAAAAACCTGTATTATGTTTGTGACAAATCTTCTGCTCAGACCAGATACATATCCATCTGCATGATACAGAAAAAAATAAACCAGAAGTATTGTCATATGACAGAGCAACACCTTTATTTAGGTCACATTTGAACTGTGCTTTCTGAGAAGATGGAGACAGCCCCCATCCCCACATTCAGGATACACACACACACACACACACACGTGCCCTCGACTTGCTGTATAGACGCACTGTTGTGAGAGATAACTCTGCCATGCCTGTCTCCCAAAACTGCTTACTGTAAGAGGATTGGCTGCCAACAATACCATTTTTAATTCATGATAAACATAAATGAGATTTCACAAACTCTCAATTTCAATGTCTGAGACTCTTAATGGAATGCCTTGTAGGCAGACAGTGTCTGAGGGGGGAGGGTTAGCACAGTGCATATGTCCTACAGAAAACACACTCTTCACTTGGTGCGTTCTTTTGTGTCATGCTCAAATGAACAGAACTGCATCAGGAGAGCTTTAGTCAAAACTGTTGGCAGAGCTGCATATTAAAAAAATTTTACTTTTTCCTGTAACTTTACATTTGTTGTATATGAAACCTTATACCAGAAAAGAAACGCAGTTTGTTGAATTAATGTGATCGTATTTCGATGCTGTAGGGCAGCATATTAAGTTTTATGTCGTCTCTATATGTGTGATAGAGACAATGGTATGTGTTAGCGTGTGCACGAATCTGCCTCGCCAGCCTAACTGAATCCTCCTCTCCTCGTAGCCTCTGGTCAGCCACATTGTGGGGAAGAAGGAGACAAGAGTCCGCTGTGTCGGGATGCCCCAGGGCCAGGTCAATCTGAGCAGCTCACTAAAACCTCTACAGCTGTACGTAACGCTGGACGAAACTCATCCATAATTAAAGACAAAAGCTCCCACTCAGAATAGCTGGCGCGCACAGCTCTGCATTAATTGATGTTTGTTAAAAAAAGTGAGCGCAGAATGTAATGTATGTAATGGCTGCCTGGGGCATAGTTTATTAATAAGGACCCCACTTCATGACAGGCTAGCGAAGCAGCATGGAGAACCAGTTACATAAAGTCTGGATATGAACTCCTACTGAGTCTGTGTGTGTGTGTGTGTGTGTGTGCGTGTGTGTGTGTGTGTTTGCGTGTGGTTGAGAAAGAGTGGGAGAATGCAGGAGAGAAAGGAGGGCAAAAGGAAAAGAAAAGAGTAGAGACACTGAGGCACAGATAAATCCTGAACCAAGTAGCGATGCTTTAGCAGACGAACAGCATATGTCCAGAAATGTGTTTTCTTGGGAATACGCATAGTTTTTCCTCATCACACTCACCCGCTCTCCAGACCGCGGCCTCTTCTTTGGCCGTGTGGGCAAGGCGTCCTCCTTTGGGTTGGTGTCGATAGCCCAGTAAGAGCCCTGTAGACAGAAGAAAGACCTGTGAGCTGATAAAATACAACAGATTGCTTTTTCACGTGACATCCCTAGGATGTTTGCACAGGACTGAGACATTTCCTCTGTGACACGACAGGATACAAGCATCAGATCTTTCTTTGGCACTGCAACTTACCTGCTTTGGTACGATAAAAATCAGGGGCCTCATCTGCACTGTTAAGGTCTGTCCTATCAGCCCAAGTCTCTGTTTGAGTTGATAGCTGTGAGTATGTGAAGTGTGTGGGCTTCATTAGTAAGAAAGACTTGGCTTTTCCTCCTCTGCGGCTGCTCCTCAATGAGATGCTGGTGAGGGCAGCTGGTGGTGATGAAATGCTAAGCCTTTCCTGAAGCTCTACTTCCTCAGCCTCAGGTATTGAGTCAGAGCGCTGTTGCCAAGGATGAAGGCTCCACAGGCTCAGCCCAGGAATCGAGGTAGTGCTAGCCCTGCCGTGTTGCTTTCTTCTAAAAAAGGTCTGAGCAAGTCTAATCAAGGAGAGAACATTTGGGGCTGGCTCTGGGGCTGCACCTAGCAATTCCAGGCTGCATTATTTATCTTTGCATTCGGCCCCATTTAATTTATTTTTCAACGGTGTTCCTCCTCGAAACCAACAGGAACTCAGCTTACAGTACAGATTTTTACCCCAAGGCCCTGCAAGTTCTGAATTTATTTTTAATATTTCATATGGCCCCTGATAAAATCTCAATTGTCAAGAGAAAGTGAGATCAGGACCTTTAAAATTACTTCCTTAGCAGAGAGAATAATTGTTATTTCCATAAGAAATTCTGTGAACAACCAGAGAGGCCATAGAACAAGCTGTATCTCAAGTATCTATACAATAACCGATGCATACAGAATGGCCTGCTCTTGTTAAAGCCAGCAAATCTGTTCTTTTCACAGCTCACATATACCACTGCAGCAATTAGAAAAATGAAAAGCCAGGGTTGGGCCATATTCGTCAGGGGGGTAAAATTATATGTTTTAATATGTGCAAGGCTTTGGGGTCAATTAATGTTTTCCTCAGAGGGAAGAATAATTCACAGGACAATCAACCAAAGATGAAGAAACATCTCATATTGATGTAGGCTACAGTAAAATTCAGCACAAACCTCATTACACACCACACTTTTTCTACAAAAAGCTTCACTGAAGAATATATGTAAAGGTGAGAAAAAGTATCTCTACATATGATCCATCCCTGTGTTAAGATGCAGGGGTTAATTGCAGGGGTACAGATGTTTCAAAATTAGGAGTCACAGAGACAAAGCCAGGCTTGGTGGTGTTTCTTTTAATTAGGGGGGGAAGAACACATTTAGTTAACCGTCACGGGAGGGGAGTTTCTGTATTTCCCTACACCCACCCCAAGAGAGTTGGCAGGAAAAAAGAAACACATATAAAGAGTCATTAAATTATTCACAAATATACTGCAATATACTGTAGCAATGCCAAGCGGAGTGTGTCCGTGGAGTCTGGGGCAACAACACAGCAAAGCCAAAATATTCTCTGTAGCCATAAAACAAAGGCTGCTGTAAAGACATTTTTTTAAACAGATCCTGATAACAGATGTGCTCTCTTTCCATAAATGACTCCGCTCATTTTCATACATCAACATAAATTATGTCATCTAGTTCCCCTTTTGTGTGTAAATATAGGGAAGACAAATACAACAGGTACACCGGTCATCCTGGAAACTCCAGGCTGAGACATAGGACCAATTAAAATACAGATTAGAAACGGTAGCCTTCACAGGCTGCATTTCTACCTCCGAAGTAGACAGGGTGTGTACAATAACAATTGTCATCTCTTACACCATCTCAGAGAGAGAGAGAGAGAGAGAGAGAGAGAGAGAGAGAGAGAGAGAGAGAGAGAGAGAGAGACAGAAAGAGAGCGACATGACTCTCCTATCTCATCCAACCAGCAGTTCTCATATTCCTGCCACATTACAATATTGATGCAACATATCAAGAGCGGCTAGCGCCTCTTTGAAGTTGTCTTCGGGGGGGAAGGGAGTGAGGAAAATTCCAAATTAAACATTACGGATGCGAGCATGTTGGCCATGCATTTGGAATAGGATCCATACAGCAATAGATTATTTTGTATTTAGTGGAGCAGCTCCCAGGAGTGTCAATATCAGAGGATTACAGCAAAACATGAAATTAGCATTCAGTCCCCATCCTCTACACAGCTAGGCGTAGCTCTTCATGCATGTGTCGGTGTGTACGTGTGTGTGTGTGTGTGTGTGTAATTATTTGTACGGTTCCCTAAGCATATGTAGCGTATGCTCTGACAGTGCCGGGATAAAATCTGGGTTAGGCTACATATGGTTATACCTATGCAGAGCTACACTATCATTCTAAATATAAGCCCACAGGCTCCTTCTTCATGAACTACTCAGTGGACCAGGGGACACTATTTATAAGGTTGATGTCGCTAGAGATTGTAAAAGCTAATCCGGCTGGAAAAGCAACTGTTGGTGGTCCTACTGAGATTCAAATGTCAAATTAACATTGGACTATACATCCTGTTACAGAGAAGAAAAATGGGAGACAAATGAGGTCTGATTTTTTCCCCCTGAGTAGGTTCAGAGTCTTGAGTAAATACTTTAGGGACAGAAATAATCTGACTTTTACTGCCCCATCTCTACCAGTTTTAGACCCCCCCCCTCACCCACCCACATGTACTCTCTATGCTGGTCCAAAAAACTAGTCCCTCCTTACTTCTGAAATGCAATTATGTGGGGGTGGGAGGTTCATAATAGATTACAAGCATGCCATGCATTTCCAGACTGTCAGAGTCCTGGCAGTCATTCAAAGGTAACATTTTTCTACCAGAGACTGCATGATACAAACCAAATAATTTTGTAACAGCGAATTCTGCCAACTGAGAAACTAATCTAAACACATTATTCTATTTGTATTGTTTCCATTATTGCAAGCATTCTTCTCTGTTTATAATAAAATTCATGTTTAAAAGTCTCACCTTTCCTGGGTCATCTTTGGAGCGAGGCACTTTGAGAAAACACTTGTTCAATGACAGATTGTGCCGTATTGAGTTCTGTGGGGGAAAACAGAGAGAGAGAGAGAGAAAGGTGGAGCGGTGAGTGAACACAATTCAAAAATCAGATTACACAAACAAGTCTGTAGTACTTGAGTGTGGAGAACATCACTGCCAGCAGCAACAAGGGCATACAACTTGTTGGCATGTATCATTTAGGTTTAGTCACAGCTCCTGTCATCGAGGTCAGCTCGTTTCAGAGGCATTAGATCTGGCCTACAACTGTGTCCAGATTTCACTCTACAAGCATATTCAGGAGCTCAATCTGTGTACAAAGCCACCAGGAAGCAATATCTTTCATCAATGTCCAACAAACTGCATTCTGGTTGCACAAATATCTCGAATTCCACGGGTGCCAAAAATAGGAGCCAGAAGGAATCCCACACTGGGATGGTTGCTGATACCAGGGCCTGATATTAATTAATGCTTCAGCGAGCTCCTGTGGGGGCAGGAAATAAATTATGTAGATCATTCTGAAAGTTAACTCATTACAGTGTTACAAGCTACTCCACAGCAGTGAAGAGGGAGGTTCATCCAGCTGCCTGGTTGGGGGAGGTGAGGTGGGCTGAAGTAGCCACAAGGACTGGAGAGCAATGCTCCAGGCCTGGGTTAACCAGCTACAGCAAGGCCCTCAGAACCAGCTGGAGGCAGGCCAGCTGAGGGCTTACAAAAGCCAATGGATGCACACGTTTCTCCACTCCACTTCATGGAGTGGTATTGACAGATGGCCACACTGAAAAGCTGTAGGATTCTCTGATGAGTTTAACGGATGCAGGAGATGAGTAGCGAGAGAGAGAGAGAGAGAGAGAGAGAGAGAGAGAGAGAGAGCGAGAGCGAGAGCGAGAGAGCGAGAGAGAGAGAGAGCGAGAGAGAGAGAGAGCGAGAGAGAGGAGAGAGAGAGGAGAGAGAGCGAGAGAGACCCCCAAGTGCAAAACATGGGAGCTGCTTGTTCAACAGTATAGGCAATTATACCACCAGGAGGGATGATAATGACAGCCTTGTTGTAATGCTGTCAATCTCGCTGGTTAAATCACTTTGAAATGCCAATGCAATCCAGAAGACGTCTAACACTGTTCTCCAACAGAAAATATAGAGGATGAAACTGGCGCCATAGTCAAAAATAATTCTGTTCTTGTGCCAGAAGGAAATGTTTTCTGAAAGTGAAACTCAACCCAAAATCTATCTTGTGAGTATTAATCGTCCCCGTAAGGCTTGAAAGAAGGCTGTAAAGTGTCTGCAGTTTTCTCCTTCACAAAGAATTCATGTTACACTGGATCCCCCAAAATATGTTCATGACATTGGCTCTCTGTTGCAACTCACATCGAGTTCAAGTTTAACACTTTGGTGCTAGCCTGCAGGGCCCCTGTGGTCACCCATCTCAGTCAAAGCGCTGCGCTTTTCTGGCCCTGCAGTGGGGAAATTAACTGCCCACCAAACTCAGAACAGAAGCGTCACATCCGTTATTCCGCTGCAGGCTGACAACCAAACTTTTCAGACTGTTGTACTGCAGCAATAAACATGCTTTTAGTTGTTTGTTCAAGAGGGTGCACTTTTTGATGGCGTCTCACTCTTTCTCCTATCAATTTTGAATGCATTCATTGTAAGTTGCTTTTGGCAAAAGTGTCTGCAAAAATGAAAGTAATGTAAAAATGACAAGAAGAAAAATGTCCAGTGGAACCTGTTAACACACCTCAATCATAATCCACTACTCTGCTGTAGTAGTGGATTGTAAATTTACATTTACATTTAGTCATTTAGCGACTTACATATGAGAACATTCACTAACCGAAGGCGCAGCTTTGGGAGCATTTTGGGGTTCACAGCCAAATACCACTACTACAGTAGTAGGCCACCCAAATACTTGTAATGGAAATGTAATCTATGCAGACAAAGACATCAGTACAAAAAACAATAGACAAGGTAATAAGAGACTCCAGACTCTCACAAGTCATGGACTAGCAGGCTGTCCTTTGCCTTCACACAAGATTTTCAGGAATCAAAATAAAATAGAGTCAAAACTGTTTTTTAAAAATCCCTACACAAAAGAGAAGATCCTCAAGTTTAAAAAATGCATAGTCAATCTTACTAACGGTTATTTTCTTTATAAATTATCTGAAAATCATTTTTTAAACTAACTGAATCATCATTTAGTCAACGACAAAATGCGAAAAATGCCCATCACAAGTTCTGAGAGCCCGAGGTGACATCTTTAAATGTGTTGTTTAATCTGAATGCAAAGCTATTCAATTAAAACTTATATAAAAACACCAAAAAGGTGGCAAATCTTCACATTTATCTTAATATTTGCTTGAAACTGCAATGATTAATCAATCATCAATAAATACATTTTCTGTTGATTCACTGACCAATAGTTTTAGATCCACAGGAATACAATTACATACCATTACAGCTTCTGTTACACACCAGAATACACTGATGGAAAGGTCTCAAACCACAATATATTTTGGTCACACTGCTATCGGATCTTCAACACTAGATAGGGAAGCACTCAGGCTTGCAGTGCCCAGCCACAAAAAGATAATCTGTTGAATCAGATCTGAAAAGTCACACAGACATGACACATGACACGTATCCAAGCGCTATAAGTCAAGGCAAAGTAATGGTGGTCTGGTGGCCCTAGGAGTAAGGGACTAACTCACTGACCCCAGCGTTGAGTACATATAAACATGACTAGAGATACTGCCTCCTCTTGGGTTCACAGATGCTCTTCCTTGTCCCAAGGCCAGCCTGAATACTTTACACAGGCTGCAGTGACAGCACCATTATACAGGCCTTGTCCTTTTAGCCACGTTCAGGTGAATAAAACAAATGTGCATGCAAAATGTGATCATCCATAGTGGATGGTGACAAACAGATATGAGGCTCTCAATTTAACCAGGCTATACTACTTAAAACCCTGAGACATGTCCAACAGGGGAGTTTCTGACCGGAAAGGTGTGTGACAATGTGTGTGTGCTGTACAATGCCATACACACTTAGGCACTTAAAACCATTTTTCCTTCACAGCCTCTGTGTGTGTGTGTGTGTGTGTGTGTGTCTCAGTGTGTGAGCCACTTGATACCAGGCGGACAGAAGCAGCTGAACATGCACAGAGAGGTGGCTCTATCCATTAAGGACCTTCTGCTGGGCCTAAATCATTGATACAGTCAAGCAGCCAAGGCCTGCCGCTACATTAGAAGTTTACTTTTTAATGAACGCCGCCTGCCTGCTCTCTTCTCCTCCTGACAGGCCCTGTGCCCAAGACATCCCATATATTGTTTCAGACAAAATCTTTTTACTGCTTTAGACACATTTGTGGTGTGAAACTAACAGGCTGTGGGGTCATTTGTAGGCGACGAAATGAACCAGAACTAAAGGGGACTTTAAAATATCACAACAGCAGCAAGGGAAGAAATGAAGACATGATGACAGCGACAGTTGCTGCATTTGATAGATCATAGTGTATTTGCTGAGTAGGAGAGAAAGGGGAGAGCACGACAATGACAGGCTGATGAAAAATTAAGGCCAATTACCGGTGTGCATATAAACATTATGTCAGCATTTTAGCAGCAGCTCCTTATATTTATCATCTCAGTCTATATGAGTACAAAGTATTTGCTTTAAGACAGCAGGCTATAAGTTGGTATAAGGGTATAAGAGGATCTACAGTACAGAGGGAAGTGAAGTAGGTGGAAGAGGTCACAGGGTGTGAGCAGTGGTACACAAAGTGAGTCAGACAGAGCTCACTGTAGGGGTCCTGCCCAAGTGCTGCCCAGCATCTACCTGCAACCCCCACAGAGCACTTCATATCCAACCTCAGCACAAGCCTGTGTGTGTGTGTTCGTCTGTGTACGTGGGATGCCTCCTACACACCTAAAAAACACGCACACACACTGGAACGTGTCTCCTAACAAATGGCGGTGATTTAACACACCAGGACAGCAGTGGAGGCGTAAGCAGCTCCGCCCTCGCTGCCCCCCCCTGCTGAGGAGCGCTGCAGCTCAGCAGAAGGGCCGCCAGGGGAAAGTAGGTCAGGCTGACCTCTGCGCTCGGCGTGTCAAACGTTCAGAGTGAGCTAAAGGGACAGGCCATGTCAGAGCGCTGCTCCTCACAGATGGGGATGAGGAGGCACCCTGCGCACAGGGCCAGGGACCCAAGGGAGCGAACTCGGCATGCTGGGACAGACACGCGTACACACACATAGCGGTTTTGACATAGGGACGAACACCAGCAACCGAGGGAGAGCAAGAGTCACACTGTGGTCCAATGTGAATAAATCGATGCCCCCGTAGGTTCCTGGCCTTCGCACATTCACACCATCTTCCTGCAACTTAATGCCTCGAGACAAAGCTTTAACAAAACAAAAAAAAAGGAAAAATAAAGTGTGTGGGGGCTCTAGCAACCAACACACGGGTCACTCTTATGTTTCCAGCTGAAACATTCCTGAGACCAAGTGAGAGTCTGAGATGACCTAGAGCTGCTCTCAAAGTGAACAAATGCAGGGGAACTTAAAATTCTGCTGGATTTGCTGTCTTTGTGATCAAAGTCTTCTCCTTAGCATTGCAGTGTGTGAGAAAATAGGCGGTGGTGAACAGTGTCAGGAACCAGTGGTTAAACATTACAATGACCTCCATGAGCTCCTACAGGAGCTGCTCATAAAGGCAAATATTCCAAGTAAAAATGATTGCTGAGTTTCATTTCTAATAAAGAGCAGGTCTGGGGAGAAAAGCGAAAGGATGCACAGTTTAAAGCAAGGTTAGTTTAGGTGACATTGCATACCCAATCACAGTACCCATGCCGTTTAAAGTTTAACCCATCTGTATGAAATCAACATGTCTTTTCACATTACCTATGAAATAGAAGACTGAATGTACCACAGGGCTTTAGAGTGAAAAAAACAGCCATGTAAAAAACATTATGCAGGCCTGTGTTGCCACATCTAATATCCTGTATGGAGTGTCTGTACAGAGGGGAGAATGACAAACCAAAGCAAACATTCTTGCAAGTACCATTGCTTGGAGGATGGGACCTCAACCTCTAATTGACCTGTCAGCAAGTCTGAATGAGGGAGGGATATAAAAGACTTGAGCCACTGCTTAGATAGAAGCTTCAGAACTGTTCAAAAATACAGAAATAACATATCTTGGATGAACGAATGAGAGGGAGGGAAAGAACTGGTCATTGAGTGGGCGAGTGAGCAAGTGAATGAGTGCCATACAAATGGAAAGAAAGGCAGACAGACACAAAGACCTTAGGGCTGGGTATGTGTTAATGAACATGTAGGGCATTTACAACATGGTGACCGTGGTGAACCATAGATATGGCTATAAAGAGTGGCTGATGTCACAGTAGACATCAATGAAACAGTGGAATTTAATCACTGTTTGAAAATGATTTCTAGTCCATTAATTGATAAGTCAATCAACAGAAAATTTATTGAAAACTATTTTTATGATTGATTATTCATTTATTTAAAAGGCAAAAACAAACTTCAGTTGCTTTACTTGTATGTATAACACTAAAGTGAATATCTTTGGACTTTAAACTGTTGAATAAAACAAAAATTTTGAATACGTGACCTTAGGTTCCAGGAAATCATAGGTTTAATTTTATATATTTCACATTTAAAAAGGTGAGGTAAAAGTTATGGACTTAACTGTTGTTTTAGGGTTTCACCTCAACAAAATAGTACCATTTTCAAAACAATCTCTCTCTCTCACACACACACACACACACACACACACACACACACGTAGATTACCGTATTTTTAGGCCTTTGTTATTTTATATGGACCCTCTGACATGCCCACCAACACATAACATACTCCTCAGCCTCGGGGATCTGCACCGAGGCCACGGAATGTAGCACTTTCGCTGTCTATTTGTAGTGGGTGTGGGAAGGCATGTGGGATGCCACAGCATTCGCTCAGCAAGGCACCACTTCAAAAAAATTATTTTTTTTATTGGACACACATATACACAGGTAGATAAAGGTAAGTTCGTCCAGGTGCAATTGCCAGAAAATTTAATCCTGTTAGCTGTGAGAAGAGCTGTGACCTTAAACGCAAAGTATGCATGTACATAGCATGGGACCATGATAGTTGTCTTCATTGTTAAAGGACCACCATCGCCGATGAAAATCTATCTGATGGGACTCACGTTCATGGACAAGGTAATGTATTCAAGCTTCATTCACGTTACATTTAGTCACGTTCACCGACTTCCTTCCTCACTCGGACGTATCCACTGTTTCCCCGGTTATAGCAACTAGAGGGGATATGATGCTATTGACAGGCGACCAAAGGAAAAGCACCATTACCCTTAATACAACTATGTATTTCACTGGGTTTGAAAAATGTTGGAAATATTTGGAATAATGCAAGTACACAACTCAACAAAATATATGACATAGGTCTAGTCGTTGTTAGTTTACATATTATACCTTTAAGGCCATCGGAACGAGGCTCTATTGACTCACTGGATAAAAAACTGCTGTGTGATGACAAAGGAGTGCAAGGATGCTGTATGCTTGACTTTCAGCACTTTGAACACTTAAAACCACTGTCCTCCCCTGTTTAATCACACGCCTTGACAAAGATTCTGGGAAAAAAAAAACCTTGCCTTAAAGGCTCTATGTGACTGTAAAGTAGGTTGTGACAAAAATAATTGCATTAAGCACCTATTAAAGACATATTTAATTCTATTTAGCACTACTTAAACCTTATTGACTACAGTGAACCCTCCCCCAGCAACACCATACTGTCAGACTCAAAACGTCTGCCAACACACACCGCAAAGTTCTTTCAATTCTAGAAAAGCTACCGAGAGACCAAAAGCCCACACTCAAATACCAATGAAGTCAACTATAACGATTTTCAACTTGATTTTTTTTTTTTTTTTTTAACATCTTCAAAGGCATTTGATCTGCCTCCCTTGGCATCTAGTAGTAATGCATTGGCATGCTAGGTTTTAAACCCCTTAGTCTCTGATCTTTACTCACTTGTATGTAGTTTTAATAAAACATGAACAGTTTGCTTGCATGCCGCAAAAAAATACATGCCAAGGTGAAATCTGTCATAAATATAATCACCTGTTATTCTGTGCTAGGAGAGCTCTACGTCTATGGCCATAATGCAAAGACAAAAGAAAATGAGCAAAGCAGAAAAATCTAAATGATTGCTAACTTTTGTTATCTAGACCCAGGTCATCTGGTGTAGCACACTGAGGTATTATAGTAATTAAAACGCAACAGCCACTTCTGCAAAAGGAGATGACACTACAGGGAAATTGTATTTTTCTCCCCCTCCCCTAACAGTGAGCATTTGGCTAAATTAAACCCATTTTTCACTGGCAGGCTAATATAATGAGGGCAATACATGCAAGAAAGAAATTAGCTTGATAAGCGATTACATGTGTGGACTCAAAAAGAACATGTTATCGGGAGAAGTGAGAACAGTGACGGCAACCAAAAAAATTTATAAATACAACGTTCAGAACATTTGCAATAGTGAGATGCTTGGACTTTGTTATTTAGGATTTTTTAAAGATTTATGGAGTGCAATTAATGAAAATAAAAACAACGACAAAAGAAAGAAAATAAATCAAAGCTGTCAAAGTTCCCCTGCTCGAGATGAATTAATTGTAGTAAGGTCACTGATTTGCATCAGCCTCCACAGGTGTATTGTTTCCAGAGGCCAGCTCCATATATTCAAACTGCAGGAAAGGTAAAGAGGACAGACATGGGAGGCTGCATGTACAACTTGTGCTTCGTCAGTGGAAGAAAGCCACCTCAGACAGACATTTATTCCAGATGAATACAAGCAAGCTAACAGATCTGTGATAACTACTAGCAGGCCATCTTCGACCAAGCGATCTACAACCACTGTCAGGTTCAAGGTTGATTTATTTGTCATTTTACAACACGGGGATGTACACATTAACCAAAGAAGTCTGCAAACAGAAAGTAGACGTTGAGCTTACCTGCCTATTCTGATAGTGTGGAATCCTCCACAACATCAAGTAAGCAAAAGCAATCCAACTTTATCGGCCAAGTAATTTTACGGAGGGTAATCCAGGGATACTGCATCCCATAGAGTTCAGACAATAGGCTAAGCCAAAAAAAAAAACTAAAACAAAAACAAAAAAAACCATAGTTCTCTAGTGGCACATAAGAAGTTTATGAATGCTGCACCAAGGATGTTCCCTTCTCAACTTTTCAACAGAGGCAGTGGGGTTAGAGACCAAAAGCTCCAATATAAATGTTCTGAACTCAATCTCACTCAGGCGCATGCAGCCATATTCCCTTCCCTACCTGCTTTGTTGCTCTAAGACCAACCTTGGAATGGACCTGCAGAAATTCATGGGGGACAAAAAACTTCTGCATTATTTTCTAGGTGCACTCCGAGGTTACAGCCCTGGCTTGAATGCTACATTTGAAATTCGAACATTCCCCTTATAAATTGGGAGGCAGTCACTGCAGATTTCAAAAGCTGAGGGGGAAAAATTCACTTAATGCAACACTGAATGGCAGGTCACTCTACAACAAAAGCCCTGAGCCACTCATATGAGGCCTATTTGATCACAGTCCTTCAGAGAGCTATCCGCCTTTGTCTCTCTTTCGCCAATATTTGTGTCTCTCCCACTCTGTCTCACTCTCTTGCTCAGAGCCATACTGCACATAGTCAGAGTGCTTTGTACAACCTCTGGTGTTGCTACACTTGCTACACTACTGCACAGTGCAGATGTGTAGCATTATTCTATTAAGTGGATTATTTCAGAACATCTGACCTTCGACAGGGTTGTCATTGGCAATGAACCAAGAAGAATTGAGGAGAAATGCGGATGGGCACAGAGCTCTTTGGAAATTGGCAGGACTGAGTGATAGATAATACTGTAAACCAGTCAATACAGCACAGCAGATTAGGCTGGAACGAAAAGGTTGAGACATGGCAAGACTGATATCAAGTCAGGAAAATGAAATAAAAGTGTAAAACATCCACTGGAGGAAATCAAGAATGAGCCCAGCGTTTAGGCCAGGATTGTCGGGGAGGGGGTCAAACGGGCCCATTAGCACTTTTCTAGGGGGTCATAGGTCCATCCATGAAAACTGTCCACTTGTTAAGTGCTACAAAATAATATGAAATGATACGACAATTGAAATTGTATACTGTTGCATTTTTTTGGTGCTTTAAGCACCACAAGCCGAGTGCCATATAGTTCCATCATATTTATAAAAAAATTTAAACAAAATAAAACTGCTGGCATCTGTAGGGCTGATATCTCCAATTTTCAGCAACTCACACCAAAACAATCTAGATGGATGAATAACACTACAGGTAAGAGGAAAAATATGTAGTTTTTGGGGTGAAATGTCCCTTTAACTGTGCCACTGACAAAAATTGTAAAATCAGTATTATGCTTGAAGTTAACCTTTACGAATTAATCACTATCTAGAAAACCAGACCAACTTACTGTAGCACATACTTCGTGATAACAGCTACATTACTTCAAATCCTAAAATGACCTTTTCACTCCTCTAATCATTAAAATATGGAATTATGTAAAAATGGTAACAGCTTTGTAGTTGTCTACTTCATCATCTAAATGATCCTGTTAATAGCTCTCAGTCTCCACTTTAGCTGCTGATGAAAGGTTAGTTAACGTTAGCTAACAAACAATCTTTGTCTGAGCATGCAGACACCAGTTTGCAATGCACATTTCTAGTTAACAGACAGCTTTCAGTTACAGTTTGGCAAACCCACACAGCAGCTTATAACATCTAAAAATGAGAACACAACAGCGCGCTACGGCTCACACTCTGTCAGTAGTCACTCGGTCTACTCTCATGCACTCAGCGCCTAAAGTCATCACAAGTTATATCAGCCTTGAGGAAACAAAAATAATTGACAGATTCTCAAATGGGAAAAAGACGTAGCACATACTGTGTGCT
Source organism: Coreoperca whiteheadi (assembly GCA_011952105.1). Classification (NCBI taxonomy): domain Eukaryota; kingdom Metazoa; phylum Chordata; class Actinopteri; order Centrarchiformes; family Sinipercidae; genus Coreoperca; species Coreoperca whiteheadi. Next base: position 19,478,517 of record CM022473.1, read on the forward strand.
TGGTCACCCGAGACAAACTGGGAAACTGGTACAATACAGACTGACAATATAAGCACAGAAAGCCGCCTTGCACAGTGCTGTAAATTGAGTCTGGTTCTCTGAGCGACGCAGGCTTGCACTTTTCTCCTGTGCTACACAGGATGCTTTTTCTCTCCCTTCCTCCTCCGCTGCAGAGGCAACACAAGGCCATGAAAGATTGGAGGCAAAGTGACGTCCTCTGGTTTATCCTCCCTGAAAGCCTTCGCATGCTCTCAGTTCCACATGAGGGATCTGATGAAAGCCGTTTGTCAGTATGCCACTTAATTATCAGCCAGAAGAAGAGCCTCTGATGCTATCCTCTGACAATGGCTCACAGCAGCCTGCTGACTACAGTGCCCACTAACAATGAAGAACTGACTGCAGCTCCTAATGGTGACGGGGTAGTGCCAACTGTCCACTTAAGAGTTAGACAAATTAAGTAATGGCACAGAAAGCCTTTTGTGTGCTGCTTCAATGTATATTATTTTCTTTGTGATCGGTAGCAAGGAGCAAATTTTACATCTAAATACCGAGACTGTGAAATGCGATGTTAGGAAGACAAAATGTTAAACAGCACATGTTCTACTGAAAACACATTATGTTGAGCAGAGGAAAAGCTGAGACGTTATGACCTTTTATTATTCCTGCATGTCTACACAAACATTATAGAGTTTATGCTGCTGCTCAATGTGCACGTTACCATCAGACTGCAAATAAATAAAACAGTCACATGCACTCTTTAACCTTCTATCTTTACATAGTCATATTCTTTTGACAGCTGACTGTTGAGAAACAAATAGGGACTATAGCTATATACTACTATAAATTCCGTGCAGATGGATTTAAAAAAATCCATTAACTTTGATATGGTTAAAGAAACTAGTGACTGTAATCTCATTTTGACTGGTATTGTTGATTCTATTTCCAAATTGACTAGGGTGTGTATCCCCCCAAAAAAAGGTTGCTTGTTCAGTCGAAAAAGATAAAGATCAGCTAAATAAAAGGGATTTATTTCCTTATTCGTCTGTGTTCTTGTCATGTGACTCATTCTTACATTTACTACAGTCACCTCCGGGCTCTCTAATACGCTCGGCCTGAAGGCTACTACACAGGCAGAGAAAAAATTAAGCCATTTACCATCATCTCTATTAATCTGATTTAATACTCAGATTTTCATTAACAAAGTACATTACTGTACATGTCCATGATAGACACAGAGTGATGATTCAGTGTAACCTTGGACTCCCCACAGTAACCTGTCGGCAGGGAGCAAAAATCCACAAAGGAAAGGCAAGAAGCAACGGCTCACTTTAAATCACTGCTCTGCTCTCACTAACAAACTCTGAAAAAAGCCTAAGAGAAGATTTTTTTCTGTATTATATATTAGATTTGATTTCCTTCTGAAAGGGAATCACAGACCCACCCTACAGTCCATTAGCCAAGTTAATGCAGAGCTGCCAGACTTGCTGACCCATTAATAATACATTGCAGTGGTCAAAAGAGGCCAGACACCTCCATGCACCCCTTCATCCCTCTACACAGCCACATTAATGGACTAATTCAGATGCAATTAACTGGTGGGGAGAAGCTGTGGCCTTGCGGCTGGTGGAGCACAGGCTGAAGGGCTTACAGCCAGGGCTTGGATTATAATCACAGCGAGCACACACACACACACACACTCACAAAACAATTTACATACTACTAGAAAGGAGCCAACACATTTGTAGTAACACGGAATGTAGTTTTCACCATCAGATTCCAGAAGCAAAAAGAAAATGGATGAATATAATTTACACTAGGCATCATATTTTTCCCTAGAAATACATTTTTGGAAGTGGCCCTTGGCTAAATATCGGTTTCAGCCTGTTTCTCTAAAATACTGTCCGACAACAAAACCGTGTAATAACTCAATTTTATTGGCCACTTGGAGGCAGTGGAAGCAAGCTGTAAACACGACACTGATATATTATCTGTCACCTTTGAAGTTGATATGGCGAACATGTTCGCAAACAGTTCCATGTTTACGCATCCAGCAGATGCAACGCAACATTCGCATTGGAGTCGTGTTTGTGTCAGTCGCCAAGTCCAAAATTCTCTCCTCTTTTAGCTCTGTTTTTATCTTGAGTAACTCTTGAGTATCTGGATTTTTAGCTGCTTAATGCTCCACTATGTTCACCAGCTAATTGTTATTTTGTCGGTCAGTCATCTGGTGCTGAACAGAAAACGTACAGTCAGTTTTTAAAGCTTTTGCGCTGAGGAGAGTGAACAAAAACAGTAAAGATGACAAACCAAAACAATGAGCTGAAAGTAACTATAAAGCTCCAAAGAACAGAGAGGAACTGCAGAATCCGGTGATAATTTCCAAGAAACTCCTTTCACATACAAGTAGTCATGTGATCCTTTGTTAATATAACAACATTGATTATAGCCACTTTAGACACCAGCAGTGCTTTTCCAGTGAGGACCTTCCTTATTGCAAATCTGCATATGACGACACAGTGTGAAATGCTTACACTGCCCTGGCGTTGGGATTTCATCAGTTTCTTTTTGTATGTTTGTCCATTACAGCAAACTTCATTCAATAATATGGCTGCAGAAACCTGCTCTTTGAGAATGTGACGTTGACAAATGAGCAATTACAGGAGCGATATTCACGTGTCCCATCTGTGGCCAGCATGACCCGCGATTAGCCCTACTGATGCCGAATGTGAGAAGCGAGAGCTGTGCCTGTCAACACAGGCGCCTGGGAAGGCAGCGTGGCCCATTCTGGCATGTCATCCATCACTGGTTCCACTCGGCTGCCACAGCTGTGTCACTGTCCCCCTCTCACAGACCGCTGACCCCACTGAGGACGCACCAGCGGGATGATCAAATATCTCTCTGGGATAAGAGACAGCCATCCTGCTTCACTGACGAGACAGAGGACAAAAAAAAAAACCCTTTCCTACATATCCTCTGCCACGGTGACATCTTTATCAATAAGCAGCATTTAATGCCAGGCAGCAGCAGAGTCGTGTCAAGACACATGGCTGCTCGCCTCTCATTCCAAAAAAGCAAGGATTGTGAAGAGCAGAGTGAAGCCATTAGCTGCGGGAGGCGGACACAGAAGGTGACGGAGGTTAAATAATTGCCAAAGAAGAGAGAGGGTGGAATGAAACAAAGATAAAACAGAACAACATCATCCAGACGTATTCCCAAGATAATTGCTTGCCATGCAGATTTTATCAACATGGCAATCATCAGGTCCAGTCTACCCTTTTTAAAATTCCTATCATGTGTGAATGACCTACAATCTGGATGTAAGGCAGCATGGCTGAACTCCCAGTCACTCTAAGTGGATATTCAGTGGAGGGCTTTTCCACCTCAGTCAAGGTACAGACCTTTGACCCTATCAGCAGTCCCGTGTTGCTGTAGACGTTTTCAAAGATCCTTCTCCAACCTCTGCTAATTAGTCCTGCAGCCTTTCCCTTTCATTTGCAAAAAGGAAACGCTGTGTACATGCAACAGTGCTGGCAGATAAATTGGCAGCACGCTTCACAAGAGGCAGTCGTTCTTTAGGGAGAGCAGGCTACCTTAATTATGAATATTATTAATTACATTTAAAAAAATTATAATAATAATAATAATAATCAATCGCACACATACAAAATGATACTTGTGAAGATTAAATCACATCATTTATACAGGAAAACAGTTGTGAAAATTATAATTTTATATACAGATTGAGCCAGTGGCAGCAGTAGCCAGTCCAACCCAGCTCAGAAGAACTTAACAAGGCAGATTCAGTGTTAAAGGACTGTGCTTTCTTTATAGCATGCAGAATTCATCAGCGTACCCCTCTCCTTTCTCTGCCTCCTTGTCAGGGCAAAAATCAGTGCACATAAAAGAGGCTGCGTTAAAAGGCCCCATATGTGATCCCAACGTAAACAAAGGTAGCCTGATATTCAGACTGAATGGCCGTTATGGTTCTACTGCATTATTCAGTCTGACATTGCCTTCTTATTAGCAGTTTCCTGGAGAGTAGGGTTTGATTTTACCCTAACCAATCACTGAAATAATGCATCCAGATGCTCTGACTGCGTTAGGCTGCTTATAGTTAGTGCAAATTAAGAACATTTACAGAGAAAAGCAGTTGAAATTGAGAATACAAGTTTTGCAAAGACAATTTGCTTCTAAATGATCTCACAAGGTGATCTGTCCAGATACATGAAAATAATGGACAAGGACAAATTGTCTCGTTTTGTCGGACTCTTTACACAGCTGGGTAATGTCACGGGCGTTAGACCCAACCCCGAAGGATCTGATGACTTGGTCGTTTCTCCAGTTGGGGAAAGCTGTTCAAAAGAGCAACAGAGCAAACCTTTTTTTTTTAATTACCTTTAAATACAGGGACTAACAGAATACAGACTAATAGATGACAACAAAATCTAAGTTATTATTGTCTTCTGATGCTGATTAATGTTTGTTTTTACAAGTGGTTATTGTAAGAGTAAAACAAACTGATTTTACAATTATAATCAGCTGAGGAAGAAAAATGCAAAACAGAAATTTCTACATGTGAATATACTTGTGATTTAGTTGGTCAAAATTACTGTTTGGGCTTTTAACCCTAACAACACGCCAAGCACAGACAGTATTTTAAAAAGGATGAAAACCTTCATGATTCCTTTTCAGAAAATCCAAGATGGGGTGGCAACATTCACAGTACTTTGCATTACGCAAAGGCGACAGGCAACCAAGTAGAAAAATGATAGAGGGCAAAATCTTTCTAGCCATGGAACGATGACTAAAGAGTTTCTGAGCAGCTCCCTATGGCCCTTCATCTTCTCCTCTGAAGAATATAAGAACTAGCTAATGATTTTTCCAGTTATGAGTTGTTCTGAAATGTGCTTCAAATTCCTTGCAGTTCATAACTTTAGCTGTGACTCCGGGGTTGATTTTCTTGCCCAACTGCACTTCAGGCTACATATCTGTGACAAAGCAAGGGCACGGCCTACTGGAGGTGATGATCTCAGTCACCACATAAATAGACAGCTGGAAAAGACATTTAAATACAGATCCTGACCCCTTCCCCAATTATTAAAGAGTCTTACGGGTATCACTAAGTCAGCTAAATACTTCAGTCTACCTCTATAGTTATCATATGCAAACCCCTATTCAGCAGAGACAAAGGCCAAGCCTTAACTAACTAGGGGACAAGAGGAAAACTAGCTACTCAACAGACCTGACTACACTGAGATCCCACTGCCTTGGCCTCTCATATTTCTACATAATTACAAAATGAAGAGCATGCCTCAACAATACAAACTGATTAACAGTTTTTTCAAAGGCCTGAAGCTGTGACTAACACACATTCTTAGCAGGGATCAACAGCCCATCATTGTGCACTGTTATCTGTCTTATAAATGATTCTTAGAAAGAAGAAAAAAATGTGGCGGCATAAGTGGTGTGTCCCAGCCTGTGAGTCAGGTATTGACTTCACCGGATCTCATTATCACAGAGGAGGAAGTTCAGTGAATCAATTGATGAGCATGGTCAACAGTTTTTACAACTGGCGGCTGTATAACATCTCACTGAGCAAAAAGAGCAGATGGGAGGAAGCTTTATAGGGTTAATGACTGTTTAAAATGATAACAGAGGTCATGTATATATAGGGATGAACTGTGAGGCCATGGCCATGACTTTCAAAAAGACAGTTACAGTTTCAAGAAAAATTTAAGCCAACATCTCTACACAGGCCTGCAGGCCACAAGAGGAAGCAACAGAAGCCTCAGGCCTTTTATGTTCTGCACTGTAGTCAGCACTTCACTCAGCGGAGTGTGGGGACAGCAGCTCCTGCCAAAATGTATCCGTGCCAAGGCCTGCCAGCCTGCTCTCCCCGCCCACTCTAAGGGCCAGAGCGTGAGCGGTGGGGCGCCGGTAGGCGGGTGCAAGGTGAGGCTGGTGGGCGGGTGGCCAGGCTGGAGCTTCCTGACACGGGAACCCGCCTCACAGCAGGATGAAACTGGCTGCCGAGTGAATCACTACCCCTCCCACCACCTGACAAAGTCAGTGTTGGGCCAGCAAACAGCCACTTTTGCGGTCTTTACAATTAAGAAGGAAGACAGGATGAGACAAAAGTCACCTCATCACTCAACCGACTGCATCTAAACCAAGGTTCATAAGACATTGGACTGAAAAAGAGAAATTTATGAAAAGGATCATTTTGGACTTGGGGTTGGTACAAAAGGAACAGAGTAGCGCTCTAAATATGTATCAGTACTCCTGAAAAATTCAGTATCAGCAAAGTGCTTAAAATTTAAATGCTTGCTTTACGGTGTAATAATGATACAGGCTAAGAAAGTAGATGAAGGTATCAGAGAGTCTAGCAACGAAGCAATTTTACACTTTCAGATTTCAGGCCCTGCAAACCTAAGCTTGAGGTGGGAGATAGGGGCACGAAGCACAAATTCTCATACCTGACCAATCTTATTCAAATAAGCAACAGGAGCAAGGATTTTCTGAGCTGTGGCTAGTCACCAGTCAGATGCAGGAACATTATCTCCAGAGTAAATAATGTCCTGGAGGACCAGTAGCTACCCAAATCGCTTCTTAAAAAATAGAAAAGTGCTCCAGGCTGCTATTATTAAGCCTCAGATCCAATGGGAAGTTGAACCTTTGATCTGTTTAGGGTACTGCGTATTTGCATTTTATAATGAGATCAAAGCCAGGTCCAGGGCCCCTGCAGAAGGCAGCTCCGTGCACCATCTCTGCACACTGGACGATTTACAGACCAAAGCTGTGTTTCCCTGTTAACAAGATCATGTAAGAGCTATAGACCTCAGTGAAAATGCAGTGGGAGATTAAATGTTTGTTAGGCAATCAACAGTAGCCTACATTCTCTACCAGCTAATTTTCTCTCCTGTACACAGGTGTTGAAGAGATAAAAAAAAACCAAAACATGCCAATAGCAACAATCTCCTCAACAGTTAAAGTTCAAGAGGAAACATTTCAAGCATTTTTAAACTGGTTGAGAATTGCTCCAGATTTTCTTTGGCATTCTTCACCTGGAAGAAATGCAGAGGGGAATTTACACACTCTGCCTGAAGTGAACCTACAAGGAGATGGGAGAAGGTTTGAGATGAGCATGGAGGTCAACATTTGGGAGTGTATGTGGAGTCTATTCAATACCATTCCTGACCTTTTTTTTTTTTTTTTTTAACAGAAAATATACCAGAAAAGAAATCGCACACACTGTCACTCTGTCTTTGGCTGAGCTGAGGATAAGTCTCATATTTTCTGACAGCCTGATCAGAGGTGGAGCTGGGAGAAGGACAGCATACAGTTAAGACATCCACACAGATCAATCAGTAGGTCTGTTTGCTTAAATTAGCCCATCCAGTATGAAGGTACACACCTGACAGCTTAGAAGGTCCAGTGTGTAACATTTAGGAGGAGCTATTGGTAGACATTTAGTATAATATTTGTAAGTATGTTATCATTAGTTTAGTATAATCTGAAAATAAAAATCGTTGCGTTTTCATTACCTTAGAATAAAAAGTTTGTATCTACAGCGGGAGCGGGTCCCCTTCTATGGAGTTCGCCATGTTGCACCCCCATGTTTCTACTGTGGCCCCAAACGGACAAATCAAACACTGGCTCTAGATAGGGCTGTTCGCATTTTTTGCGGCTTTGAGGCGAGCGGTATGCAACTGCAATTTCACCGCTAGATGCCACTAAAGCCTACACTCTGGACCTTTAAATGTTGTAGTTTCAAATATCAATAAATCAGTATTTAAATGTATGAAAGAAAAGCATACATTTGTAATATTTTCTCAGGAGTATTTCTTAGTGTATAATGTTTGTAACAAATACTCCTCTGTTAACAGTTTCAATCACATAATACTGATTTACTATGTAAAAAGAAATGCCACTGTATCCTTCTCAATGGAAGAAGTACTTTTAAATAATCTCTCAAGCAGTTATCTTGATGTCCATTTTGATTTGGTTAGTTAAAATTTGGCAACAACATCTCACCAGACCGCACTGAAAGACCTCGTAATTTAATGTTTTCAACAAATAATATAGACACAGGTCATTACTTGACACTGGTTCCCCATCATTCTAGGATCTAAAAAAGAAATTACCAATACTTATTGACAAAGCAACACTCAGACTGTTCCACTAGTCTTCTACCAAATTGCCCATCATGATGCATGCAAGTAGAGGTTGACTAGGGAAATACCCCCTCCCCTGCAGATGTCTTCTTGAAGCCACGCGTCTGCAAATCATTTATGCACATCAATTGTCCCACAAACAGTTGTAGTGAAAGTGAGAGAACGCTGATTCGCCATTCATGACACGCAAGATCGCATCCGTGAAGAGACAGAAGATTTGAGAAGTTGTGACAGCAGACTTAAAAACTAAATTCAGCTCCAATTCAACTCATTCCATTACTAATCATACACATACCTCACATTTTTAAGTATTTTCTTTGAATTTATAAAAACAACCAAATTCCAACATGCATTCTTTTATGGATTTTTTAATACTGAAAGTATTCAAAGTATTAAAAGTCTCTTCGTTTCACTCACAACGGGAAGATAGGCAAGTGGGAGAGGACTGTTCCCATTTACCTTTTAATCTCAGGAGGAGTCCTCTGGGCCAGCTTACACTGCCTGTAATGGCTTTGAAATGGAAGAGACTGAGCAACAGATGAATTATGACAAAAGAGGACAAAGAAAAATCACATAGAAACAGTATACTGCATTATAGAATCGTGCTGCAAGCAAAAGCCTACACTTGTCTTTTTGGAAATACGTGTTTAGGAATCCTAGTATGCGAAATATCCTTAAGGAATCTGGCAGCTCTTCAAAAAGTCATGTTTGCCATAAAAGGAACAGAAGGACACGGAAGCTACAATGTATGAGCTGAATCATACAAAAGGCTGCTTAGACCAACCTGCAAAATAAGAATACCTCAGAGAGCTAGAGAGGGTGTTAAGAAAAGCACCATCTAGCCTAATGGCTTGCTCATAGATGCCAAGCACATATTCCGCACTCTCGAAGGCAGCGTTCACATTTTTTGACCTTGATGAATTATCTGTTTTTATTGACAGCACTTATTGATATTTCTTAAAAGCGCAGGCTAATGGAGTTCTATTGAGATGACTAAATGAGTTGCTGGTGCCCAGATTAGCCTGGTCTCATCTCGCCAGCACAACTTGCATTATCATACAGAACAGACGCATGCGTGCGTTGAGTCCCAAATTCCTGCGACTGACATCTCCAGGGGAACAGAGGAGCGATGACTACATCCGACCTACATTCACCCCACCCAGGCATGCTTGCCTCCAACTAATTACACACACAAACATGCATACTCGGTCACACTATAGGTGGATTCATATCATAGTAATAGTCACAGTTCAGGGAAATGTTACTACTGCATGCATATTACAGAATTATACACTTTCAGTTAGGTCTAGGCTACATGCTACATTTCCAAATATACATCTCTGAGGGTTTTAAAAGCAAAAAAAAATGTGAAGGCTGTACAAGCTCCTATTGACCTCCTGTTGATTGGGAGAGAAACCTTTCCCAGGCTTTTGCACAGGCTTAGATGAAAATATCATTTGTATGATGGGTTGTGAAAATTCTCCAAGCACAAAAACATTAGGAACAAACCTTAGGCTACTGGAGCTTGTTCAAATGCCCCGGGCATGAAAACAGCACTATTGGATTTCATTCAAATGTCTTATGCAATGAAAAGATTGTATATATGCACCCTATACTCATTATTTCAGTTGTTTAGATTCTCAGAAAAAAAAAATAAAAAAAAATAAAAAAAACTATGGCAGGGAAAACACCCTATTAACAAGAACTGAGAAAAAGATTGTGACGCAGGCTCCAGCCTATGAGTACATCATCAAACCGCTTTTTTAGTGTTTCCTGTGCTGTACAGCATCCTGGTTAGAGTGATGTGGTTTTTTTCACACTTTTAAATGTGAGGGGTATTTCTACAGTTGCGGCCCACATTTAGGCCAGAATCTGTTGTTACTAAACTAGAAAGTAGCGTCAACCTCCACCAATGCTGACTAATTCTATACCTAAGACATTGTTCTATTTACGTCAAATCTACATTATACCTGACACTGAAAAGAAACCATTATTATTATTATTATTATTATTATTATTATTATTTCTGTTAGTTTCATCTCTGTGGATACAAAACAGCAGCATTGTAATAGTCGAAATCACACAAAAAATCTGTAGTCAATTGTTCTTTGATTCAAGACGTGTTGATCCACTGAATTCCTTTGGAATCTAAATAAAAAACAACAAACATAAAAGCCTTGAAAACATTAATTAATTGTTAAACATATTGAATACTATGCATTATGTACTCTGGACTCACTGGGAAGCAGTATTGATACTGAGTGGATTATCCTAGGGCAATGTATAACGTAATATATATGTATAATATAACGCACATAACCCTTTACAGTAACTCTGAATTATCGCGCTCAATTTCAAAAGCTTTCTGCAACCACTTCATAGCAAATTTTCACAACTGTAGTCATGTAATATTACATATGATCCAACTTTAATAAATGCTGTGACACTGACATTTTGAATATAAACTTAAAACCCTCAATAAAATTCGTTTTTTGCTTAAAGGGGATAATATTGTGAATTTAAACAAAACATCTTCCATGATCTATTGGAACAATATTTTCCTTGGATAGTTAATCCCAAAGAGGACTGAACCCATTTGTCGGGTTAGCTACCAAATAGGTTGCAGACAGACACCACTGTCGTATTTTCAAAACAGCTCCTGTGATATCTATTTTGAAGTTCTTAAAATTTTAAAAACCTGGTATCAATTAGGATTTCATGACATTTTTCCAAATATTGAATGCTATTTATTATTGTTAGGCATTCACACACACACAAACTAGGTTTTAGCTGCATAACAAGTGTTTCTGGACCATGGGACTTTCTGAAATCAGCATCTGATTTCATGATAAATCCACACTCGACAACCAAACCAAAAGCAAAGCAACACACATTAGCCAAGTTTTGGTGAATTAATATCAAGTAGTCCTTTCTGCTGTATCAACAGTGGGTAGAGCAAAGCTTCAACCCTGCCAGCAGTACCAGTTTGATTCCCACTGAGGACACCCACTCTAAAATGTATAAAAAGCGTATGATTTTAAGTGCTTTGGATAAAAGTGTCAACTAAATGTTGTCTTATCTCTATAGTTCTTTTAGTTGGGCTAGTCAGTCACACCGTCATATTTCTGAGCAATAAAGTCTGTGGATGTGCGTAAGACTTAACCAAGCCCACTTCAACCAACCTAAAGGATGATTTACTCATAGCTGCTCTCTGGACAAGAAAGAAATATTAACGGTTTAAAGTATCTAAATAGATAAGACCGACCATTTATACCCCTTTTCCACCAAGGCAGAGCTGGTGCTGGTTCGGAGCCAGAGCCTAGTTTCAAATCGGTTCTTTGTCTTTCCACCACCAAAGCACCAGCTTCGAGCCAGTAAAAGTGGTTCTTAAGTAGCACCAAATCGTTGCTGGTCTAGAAGTAAGAACTGCTTACGTCAGCGGCTGGGGGCGGGGTTACCGTGACCGACAAGACGAACAGTTTTCACTTATGCTTCTTACACCAACACTTAATACATTTTTATTTAACTGCAATATGATCGTTAATCAGCAAAGTTGATGCTAGGAGGGTAGCAACATGCTGAGGCTAAAGTTGACATGTTAATGTTAAAAAGAAATGTTATAAATATACGGTTTCCCTCGCTTGTGATCTCCGTCTTTACAAACTACGGTGAACATAAATAGCAACGCAACGTCCGCGATTGTTGATTTGATTGTTTGTGTTTGGCGCTGCCGCGCTAGCGTTGCTGGGAAAGATGTGACGTATACAGTCACGGCTCTGTGCTGGCTCCTTAGCCAGTGGAAAGACAAACCGGTTCTTAGAAGGCTCGTCAGTCGAACCAACTCCGAACTGGCACTAGCGCTGGCTCTGAACTAGCACCCAGTTCATTCTGGTGGTTAAGGGGTATTAGTGCTACATGCTCTGCAACCGGATATTGTAACAACCTTAATGCAGCAATAAAGATAATGGAAAAAACTGCTGCAACCTTGTACAAACGTCTAAAGAAATTATTTTGTATGCAATGAATGGTTAAATTCAATGCCAAAGAAGGTAGGCGGTATATAAAATACAGAGCTGACCTCAGTGTTGAGTGAAAATGGCTGTAACTCAATGCAGGAATCCATGCAGACTGACAGCATATACGCTGCTGTTGCTGACAACTAAATAAGGCATGATGAAGGTAAAAGAGGAATCTAAGGTTTCAAAATAAAAACAATTAATTTCCTTAATAAAGGGCTTGCCACAAAAGCTAAAATCAACCCATTTACAATAACACATGCTTTCTCATCTCCCCCTCACCTACAGCACACACACCACACACACACACACACACACACACCACACACACCTCCATGCAGCCCGTACACCAGCCAGATCTTGTCGCCCCAGGAAATGGGCTTCATACATCTTGTCTGACTGCAATAAAGCAGTGCCTAAGATTCTATTTCCAATAAACGTCGACTGATTGGAAAACTCATTCTAATATCAATTTCCATCTGGGCCCTTTAAAAGGCAATCAGCATAGCTTCATCTCTGTATATCATGGGCTCCTTGAGATGATGACACAGCACTGGCTCTCTCCTTCTGCATAATGGCCTTCTCCTATCAAGGCATCTGCAATGAATAATACCACCCATGAATGGACTATTTAGCCTGTGTTCGCACAGATAGGGGCCACTTCTCTGAATATTAATCCAGGGTTTTACACTTCATATGGTTCTCTCAGGGCTGCACCATTTTTCATTCGGAGGAGTAAGGCACTTAGTGTGATTTGGCGCACTCATAGTTTCTCTCTAAGCTTTCTCAGAAGTGACAATGGTGATTACCAATGGCATCTCACTTTGTTTAACATGCCCAGCAACCACAAAACAATGATTTAAGTCGAGGAATATCAATTTCAACTCTTCTACAAATGCTGTCCACAGCTTACTACAAAATGTGAGGTCATAGAAGAATTTCCATTGATGAACAAACTGCTATAAGTTACTGTATATTGCCACTGCAAAAACGACAACGATGTCCAGAAGAGTCTCTGTTAAAGTCAGAAGCCCAACTATAACCAGAATGTAACTCTATCACCATCCTTATGGAAATACATTTTACTTCTGCTATATCGGCTTAAAATAAAGGCCAGATGTCTCTTTTTCTCACCTTCCAGCCACTGCCCGCCTCCCTGTAATAGGGAAAGTTATCACAGATCCACTGGTAGATCTCGCTCAGTGTCATCTTCTTCTTTGGCGAGCTGTTGATGGCAAACGTGATGAGGCTGGCGTAGCTGTAGGGCGGCTTGCCGTCCTTGTGCTGCTGCACCTCCTCCTGGTCCAACGTGGTGTTAGGATCCAGTAAGGTACTCTTCTTGCCCATGCCTGGCCCGTGGGCATTCTGGGCGTCCGCCTTGCGGATGGCAGCCTGCATGGTCAGCTGAGGAAGCCAATCCATGGAGGTCAGGCTGCTCTCCAGCTCCGACGTCATGGTGACGGCAGGCTGGGCAGAAGGGGGGTGGGGAACAGGTGGAAGTGGCGGTGGTTGCTGTTGGTGCTCGGTGACTGATGGAGAGCCGACCAGGTGTGGAATAACAAACATAGACGACTGACAGATCGAGGATGAAGTCTCCCTCAGCTCAAGACATCTGCATAACGTCTTCTGTAGGTCAACTCTGGAGAAACAAGAAACAGACATGCCTTTATTAGTCAACTGTTCTTTGTTACAAGGAGCAACTAAAACATTGGAGAGAAAAGATTTGCATATCAGCTGTACTGCAGAGAGCAAAAATAAATGTAAGCGAGGAAGCAACTCTGAACAGTTTTCCCAACATCAAAACCCAAGTGTCTCTGTAAAGTATGCTTATATTCGCTGTACAGGAGATCACAAGCCCACCACTTTCTCCACCACTTGCTGCTCTCAAAGCTGACTCATAGCTGGGACTCCATCTGCACAGAGAGAGTAAATGCCAAGCAATTGTTTTCACAACTGCCAGCCAAATGGGGGAATGGCTCAGGAGGAATTTTGACTCTCTTGAGGGTAGTAAACCCCCTCGCCTTTCTTCCCTGCCTGCCTGCCTGCCTGCCTGCCTGCCTACCTCGTCCTCTTCCTCCCCCAAACAGAGCCTCTGCCGTAAACAAGCCAGCCAGTGTCGTCTTGCAAACTGTCCTCGGCCCTGTGCGTGTCGGCCGTGCTGTGCAGAGTGCAGCCCACAACAGCCTGTCTCTCTGTCCCTCTCGGCATACTGCCCTCCCTGTCTTAAAATAGAGGGGCAGAGTAGAAAGGCCTAAAGTTACAAATGTAGGTGAACACGCGCATCTGTGGGGGGGAAAAAACCTGAGCGGGATGACATTGCTATTTGGCTGAGGGGGAAAAAAAAAAGAGAACAGGCGGGAGAATGAGAAATCCTCACCAAGTTGTGGGATTTTTCTCTTGAATAAGCATGCTCGCACAAGTGTGCGTTTGTGTGTGAGCATGTGCACTCAGGCTGTCAGGCTGGAAATAAATACAGTCTTGAAGGCACTCAATAGGTCAAATACAATATCTTTCAAAAGTGTTATTTCTGTTCATTGTGGACTTATAAATCAATTATCATCATGTATTCCAATTTTTCAAACTGTGGTTCAAACGCTTTAAAATAAATCTTAAACATTTTTGCTAAATATCATTTATCAAAATCACATTAAGTCCCGATTGTGTTTTTCTTTTGATGGTTATAATCTTTGTCTTTATCAAAACATTTTACTCTCTCAATAAGGTTTGTAGTAATTTTAAATATCTAATCTATTAGTAGATAGTTTAGATGGAATATTTGAAATCTCAGATTTGTTTTGTATCTATCTTACTTCGTTAGCAAGTCAAAAAGGTGGCGAGGAATTAAAAAACATCATTTTAAGGGCCTCTGATGTCCAGATGAGATGCAGAAGGAATAGTAAGAAATTCCTAAATTGGGCAAACGGCTTTGGCGGCAGTTGGTTACAAGCAGTTTGTGGTTGTCTTTTTCACAGCAGGGGTTAGCTAGTGCCCAGCAGCCAATTCAATATCCACTATCAGTGTAGACAGACAGATTCAGATGATTAAGGCATTTTTCATACATTCAAACAGAATTCTGAGAAGGGAGAAGCCAAATCCAATTGGGGGAGATCATTAATGGAGTGGAGCATTGGTCCTAAATCTTCCCTTATAATCAGTGTTGGGTTTCATAAGGCACTATTAGGTTTTTTTCTGTGTAAAATGGATTTACATTTTTATCTATTTTATTTCCTGTCTTCATTTTTTATGGAATACTCCACCTAAAATGTATCCTCCCCTTTAGGCTTGAAAGGTGGCTGTGATGGCAGCAGCTGTGGTCACCTTGAATTCACATCAGTAATTCACAAGTAAGTTTTTAACACAACTGTTTTAAGGGCCACCTTTCAAAAGATAGATTTTGGGGTAGAGATTCACTTGTTTTTTACTTTTCACTGTGCTTTTTTTAATCTTCCTTCATTAACACTTGCACCATGTTTGTTCACAGATTAGAGACCTTGATGAAAACACCAAAGTCTCCCAACCTATGCACTCCTGAGCAGACTGATGAACAGCCTTGCTGACTGACTACCAACAGCTGAGTCAGCGTAATGGTGGAGAAACGTTCCTCATCACCAAAAAGACAAACAAATCATCTACACCCTGTAACTGAAATAATAATGACTCACACTGCTAATGACAGTACTTTTCCTCTTTGAATGGGAGCCTATTGATATAGGAAACAAATTTGATTTTGAATATGAGTCTATATATTATTATCAATTTGAATATCTGAAGCACCACTCAAAAGGGCCTAAATACATTATTGGTGTACACCTTTAAATCAAGCACCACCCATCTCACTCGGCCTCCAGTACAGATTCTAAGTCAATGTCATACCATCACTTCAACCTGTAGAGCTCCCATTCTGAAATATGTTGCAATGTAAATGTTTAACTGATATCAGGGGAATTTAGTCATTAGCATGTGCAATTTAAAGTCCACCACACATTCTAGTTTGACATATTCCAAGCACATTACAGGAAACACAATCACTCATTTGAAACTACACTGCAATGAATACAACAAGACATCATGTAGCTTGTTCGCAACACTAAGACAAAGTACATGTATGAAACGTT
Organism: Coreoperca whiteheadi; assembly: GCA_011952105.1. Taxonomy (NCBI): domain Eukaryota; kingdom Metazoa; phylum Chordata; class Actinopteri; order Centrarchiformes; family Sinipercidae; genus Coreoperca; species Coreoperca whiteheadi. Next base: position 19,494,822 of record CM022473.1, read on the forward strand.
TAGAACATTATCCAGTAGTTAAACATGTATACTTCTTGTTTTTGCTTATAGAGACCATTTATTGTTTTGTTTTGACTGATGCAAAATGTCTCACACCCATTATTGGATGTTGCTAATTTTGTCCACCCCAACAGCTTTAAATATACTGCTATACAATACCGCTCAAACAATCAACTGATTAGTCGATCAAGAGAAAATTAATTGACAACCATTTTGATACTCGATTAATCGTTTCAATCATTTTTCAAACAAAAATACCAAACAATCTCTCCTTCCAGCTTCTCTTAAAGGGAGGATTTGCAGCTTCTCTCTGTTTTATATCATTTCAAACTGAATATCTTTGGACAGTGCGCTGGTTGGACAACAGACATTTGAAGACGTCCCCTTGGCCTCTAAGCAACTCTGATGGGTATTTTTCAGAATTTGTTGCCATTTCATAGACTAAACAATTAATCAATTAGTTCGGAAAATTGGCAGTTTTATCATTAATTACAGTAAAAATATTTGCATCCCTTCAATACAACTGAACCGCACTACAAACCTACAGTCTACAAAATGGATTTAAATCATGACTCATCTGAGTGTCTGTCATCCTGGATTGCGTTAGATTTAGCTAGGTGTACCTGATAAACTAGCAGCTCAGCGTAAGGATCTGTATGAGTTCAGTCAAGGTGGCATTGATGTAAATGTTTCTATTGACACCAAACGCTCAGTATAATTGGGGGTAGCAAAGAGGAGGAAGCAGGCAGGGCCTTCTAGTGGCCACCGGAGGTGAGCTGACAGAGACAGGGGTTGATGAAAGTGGCTCCGCCCGTTACACCGAGACGCGTGCTATTTGACCCTCTACGCTAATGATCCAGCTGCTACATAATCTGCAGGGCCAAGCCAGTGTCTTAATTAGAGAACCTTGGGCTGTGGCAAGAATGATGAAGCGCAACACAGGCAGGCAGTAAGTCGGCCCCCCTGCTGCCTTCATTACCCTTCCAGGCTGTGGGACATTTAGAGCAGGGACAAGCCCCAGCCTGCTGCCGCCATAGGGAGGACTGTCGGAGTATGTTCACCAGTGGGTCTGGGGATAGGAAGAGGAGTACTAAGCAGGCAGGAAAGATGAGTGGAAAAGCCAGGGGATATGAAGCAGTAGGGGAGGGTGTAAAGGGCACCACGACGCTGGCATCGGGCCTGGCAGAGAGCAGAAAGTGGCAACACAGTCTGCAACGGAGAGGTCTGAGAGTTCAGGCATCATGATTACAAGCCCAAGGGAACAGACTACGATCCCACACACATGGAGCCACTTTGATCTGGCTCTAGAAAATGGGGTTCCGTCACTGTCACCGCCAAAAAAAGAAAAACGAAAACTTCTTTCTCGCTCTCTCTCGACTTTAATTTGTTTTAAGAATGAGTATTTTCGAAGGCTGAGAGAGAGAAATGGATGGTCAAATTCATTCACTATTCAACACTCAGTTTCTTTATCCTCCAGGGATTAATGGCAGATTTAGTTCTGAATGAGAAATTGAAAGTGTTTTTGAAACATCTTAATTTACCAAGTTCTTGACAGGACTTATCAACGTTTCTGCTGCCAACAGAGCACTGACAGAAAAATCAGTGATTGCGTTTTGTGTCTCAGCTACTAAGTCTGAAGTGGCTCAATCAAACTGACAGCATGGTTATTGTACATGTGCCAGGCCCTCTTTTATTCAACAGTCTCCAATGAGGCAACAAGCTGAGTAACAACCAGGGATTACTCAACACAACATAGCAGATTACGTCAACTTCATCATGTTAGGCAAGTACGTACTGAGATGCAAGTCAGCAACTGCGTCATAAAATCATTGCTGTTCCCCATCTTCACTAATGCAAAATTGATGTCTGTACTTAGCAAAGCACTTAAAAATTTTAGTACCCCTAACAATGCGTGGCCCAGGATGAAATTAATATTTCAAGTGTGATATTGCTACAATGAATGGCACTTAACTGTCTTCAACATTTTATATAATGACAATAACCACCTACTTAATTTTAATTCTAATTTAGAAAGTGTGGATGTTTTATAAATGTGGGCATGTCTGGCCGCCGTACATATCTGTAATGGGGTCAGTATACCTCAATCAAAGTGCTTGTTGTGTGGTACAACAACGTCTGTTTTTTTTTGGTCCCAATCCTGATTTGAGTCCCTTAATATTGTGTATCTGCCAATCTTATATATATTTACTCAAAAGCAGATTAAATGTGTATCTGACACACACACTAAAATAACCACTGTAGCCTACTTCATTGGGCACACCTTATTTTTCACAAGCTACTTGATACAAATACTGGAGGCCCTGGGACAAAACATATTAGGGTCATAAGCTTAAATTACTATGATATGATACGAATGGAAGTTTAACTGGGAGAATGTGACTCCTGACATTCAAGTGACGCGATTCACGAGAGAAGACGTGCCACTCTGTTGGACCTACAGAATCACTGTCCACTCGTGGTTCTAAAGTGGTGTTAGAGAGTGGAGGTTTTTCCCTCACAAATAATATTTTGCTGAGTACAGACAAGAGCACTTTAAACAGACAATAGACTCGCTTAATATTGGCCTGTTATCAAGTTACTCATGGAATTAACATTAATTAGCAACAGCTGATTTTGTTATTTTAACCGGTGAAAGCAACTGTTTGCGCTGGCTAAAATGAGAAGCTGCTACCTGAATGTTTTGTACATTGCTATGCTAATGATAATTGGTGAATCTGTGCATTTTTCTAACCCCAGTGTCTGAACTCAGAAGTCAGTAAGCAGGGTATTGAACTTGTCTCGTACACTGTCTTTTCTTAAATTCTTGTATTTACAATGAAGTACAATAAAACAAAAGCCTTCGAGGAATGACTGGTGGCAGGCTTTTCACCCCGCCTTTGATTGTGGCCATTTGGATAAACTATAAAACACTTTTGCCTTTAGACGTGGTCGGACAACACATTGTGCCAATCAGTTCATTTCAAGCACACCTTGCCCAAACATATGGAGATGTTAAAGACGATCGCAGAAGGGGTTAGGGTAAGGTTTCTTACTTAACCCAGGTTCTCTGGTAGGCCAGTGGACACAAAACTAAAGAAACATGGAAATTTAAAGAAGCTGTTGAGGATAGGGCTGGGCAAACATTAAATAAAATACTTTATTATCTCTTCGTAAAGTCCTATAATCAAATAACCGTATCATGACAAAGTTCTAATACTGAGACTTTGTGGTTCACAGTTCTCACATCTAAATATACTGTAGTCAATTTTACTGAAATTATCACATTGTCACATCTTAACTACTTGAACATAATATAAATGTATTCTTTAAAAATGTTAGGATTTCGCAAACACTTATTGCTAAAGGAAAAACGTGATGTGATTAAATACGATGATTACAATCTGATGCTATATGGTAAATGCAGCATAGTTTTACATAGTTTAAAACTGATTTAAAGAGAAGTGTTGTCGTTTTCTCACTGACTTCCACTGATATCCCATTAATGGAACAGAGCAGTTTAAACAGATTTTCACCTGGATTTTCTGCTCCCATTTAACAGAAATTTCCCTGCTGCAAAAGTGTTCACCGAGTAGACTGGGTCCGCTTGTAGCGAGAAAGCTCAGAAGATCCCTGTGCTATTAGCAAAGTGGAAAGTAAAACCAAATGAGCTGCTGATTATGCTGCTGATCAGCCAGTCACTCTAAGTCTTAATAAAAACAAAACAGCAATAAATGGTAAAACTACAGTTTTTGTGCTGCAAATACTATTTCTATTAATCTGTTTTCACCCGCGTCCAAGTAATATGGATATACATGTCAAAACCATTGACCAATGTCACTTTACAACGTTGCTGAGCATTTTCCAAAGAACACAGTGAGTTGTTCTACATTGCTGAATGTGTTTTTCCTGTGTTCTGCAGTACAGTATGAAAATCACCTTGCAAAGACCTGACGCCTGCTGAGGTTGGTAATCCATCTTAGTAAACATGCCCAATTTTGGATTTATCAAAATTATGTTATAGTGCATATAGTTGAAAGCAAAACTCTGCTGATGTTCTGTTGTCAAGCCCTGAGATCCAAGATATCAAAATCAATTTGAAGCAGTTGTTATTACTTCATACCTCAAAGAGCTAAAATCACTACAAATACTAGGCACTGTCACATCTTACAGTACCCCACTTTAATATTGAATATTAATGGGGTTAATGTTTTTAGCTACAATGCCTCATATTTTAAATCTGTAAAACAATCACGAATAAAAGTTTCAAGATTAGAGATTAACTACCCACAAAATACGCTATTTAAGCTCACTTCACTTGTCACATGCAACCTTCACTCTAATGAATGAAACTAAGACCTTTCTGCAAAACAGAGGGAACTACTGACTGAAGTAGAGGAGGCACACTTAAAATGGGAAGTAGTTAAAACAAAAAGGTGAATAAAATTGGTTTTACTATTTCAATTACAGTCCAAGTCTTCTCAGTCAAGAGGAAAACACATGAACAAAAATCAGGTTGCTGTGCATTCCCTGTAGTGAACAGTACTTAAAGACATGACACGACACCCCACAGGAAATGTTAGTCAAGCATAAGAAGCCTAACTGAAACAGACAGCATGGACACTTAATGCTATCATCTGCCATTTCGGTTTAATAATGTAAGGTCAATAAACCTGACGGAATTCATTTGCACTATGTTTGACTAACAGAATACATATCAGTTTACCTGTTAGCTGAGCGTGAAAGCAGTGTAACCAACTGCTAGCAAAGGCAGAAAGGACACAATCAGATGTAGTGCTTACTCTGGGGTGGAAATGGGGAATACAATTCATGTTTGTCATTGGTGTGAATGAGTCAACGTGGCTTGTTTGACATGGTTCCATGACCCTGCTCATGACTAGCGTTTTATGCAGGTTTGACGCTGTTTGACCTGAAAGTGTGAAGACCTGTGAAAAGGGAAATTTGTTGCTGTGCCTGTGCTCACTACAGAAACCAATGAGGACAACACAAAGGCTTTTCTCCTCAACAGATATTAGTGGTTACTTGTACTCTCATCCACAATTTCCCTGTCTTCTTGAGTGGAAACATGCTTAAACATGACTAAAACATTATTTAACTCTCTTTAAAGAGGTAAACAGGGTACAGAAATCCTGTATAATTAAAGGAATAGTTCAACATTTTTGGGAAATACAGTTATTTGCTTGTGTGTGTGTCTTTGTTAACCAGGAGACAATTAGCCTAGCTTAGCATAAAGAACGGAGGTAGTGGAAAACAGCTAGCCTGGCTCGCTCCAAAGTAAAATTAAATCTAAAGCCCACTAATAAAATGTTGGATTTTGTTTAATCCGTACACTAATAGAAAATTTAGGTTGTAGAAGGTGTTGGGTTCTGTTCTTTTCCCTGATTACTGCCACGTCCATCATGTGCAAATCTGTGTAAAAACAACAACTACATTGCAGCAACATTACATCATTTAGCACAGACTTGTGGGAACTGCAGTCGCTGACCTTGTGTGTGAGCAGTAACGACTAAGGATTCACCCAAGACCTTATGTCTAACAATGGACAAACGCAGGTTGAACCTGTGTTTAATGTCCAATGTTCAATGGCATGGGATTTCAGGTGAAATGGGTGTAACAGACCTAAATGCAACAGAAAGGTTTTGAAAAATATTACAGTTTTAATGTAATTTCTAGTAGCAACCACAAAATTAAACGATAATTACCAAAATCAACATTTCCCCTTTTGGCCACAACATCAGTGGTCAGATTGCACTCTGTGTTCATCATTACTTTGTACTTAATGAAATTATTTTCATTCATAGGATTTGTTTTTAGGTTTTAGGACTGTTGTATTTTGTTAAGGTGGCCTAGTTCCGTTATAAAGCACAGTAGAAAACAAATATTACACTAAATGAAATCAAAGACTTTCACCAGTAATGGATTCATTTCTTTACTAATACATTCAGACATTCACCACACCTGAGTCTGTGAGTGTTAGCAATATAATATAATTATACATACTTCTGTGATACATTTGAAATACACTGGTACCAATATCATGATGATATCTTTTGCTATTCATTCTTGCTAGGCTGGTACCATTAATTCTTGGAATACACTGACTGAATACACTGGCACCATGAACAGCTGCTTTAATCAAATGTATGGAAAGTGTATGGAACATGTAATAACATAATTAGTATTGTTACCCTAACTTTTGCGGGTTATTTGCCATTTCCAGTTTCTATAAAAGTACACATACATGCACACAAAAAGACACAAATGCATTGACATTATTATGTAATGCTTCACCACAGCTAGCCTATTTTATTTTCTACCTAGAAAAACTAGCTGCCCTACCTAGAACATCTTCCGTTCAAATGCTTGTGCATTACTGTCATCACTTCCTCTCTGAGAAGAGAGTAGGCTATTCAGCTCACATCCTCATTTCCACTTGCAGACACAAGACTGCTGATAGGTACCAGACCAGTGCTCTCCTGCACTTATCTATAATTTCCGCGATTAATCCCCTTTTACTGCAGTCATGCATCCATCACGGGTAACACGCCAACAGCATGTGCATGCTCAGCTACACAGACACAACCATTAAGACCTGTGATGGCTGTACTGCCATATATGCTGCCTCAGAACTGCAGATGTGATTAATGCTGCATTAAAAACAATGTCAGTAGAATTCAAACAGACCACAATAAATATTTACACCACCGATTGTTAAATGCTGCCCAGACTTTGGTGGGTGGGGCTAGAGAGAGAAAGAGAGGGTGAGTGTGTGAGTATTATGACAAGAATCTTCCTGTAGTGTGATGGTAACTTGGCTAAAGGGAGGGGAATCGCTAAGCGTGCTCCCTCTGTTATGCCTGAAGATTTGGCACATGCACTCACAACAACAACAGTGATGTAACCTGGTAACAGGCCTTTGGCATCTTTACTCTCGACCGAAACCCGGGTCATACCTTCCATATCAACAGCTTTATATCCAGCGTGGGAGAAGTCTTTGTTTTCCTAGTGATTGCAAGGGGGATAAACAGGGAGGGGTGGGAACTCTGCTCACCTGCCCCTCAGTCAATGGGAGACTCCTCACTTTTTCCAGCCCTGAAAGCAAAAGGACTTAGCGAGTTATTTTTGAGATCTCTCAAACTAAAATAGCAGTTTGTCTGAGTATTGTGATTGCACGTGAGCTCTGTAATCATGCAGCGAACTACCATAAGCCTCATCTTCATTAAAAAACAACAACAAAAAAGCAGGCAACGGGAATGCCAAGGCAACAGCTTTTAATGTCAGGCTTCCTTCTCAATTAAATGCTTAATGGTTGAGCTGAAACCACCCCCAGGAAAAAAGCATTAATAACACAGTCCTTACTTGCATTTTTAGGATGTGTCAATTATTTCTTCACCTCTCACGCGGCTGAGCACTGTTCAGCTTATTGCGGCCTACAGTCGAGCCGGTTCCCAACCGGCAGCCGGGGCCTCCTCGCTGCTAACAAACTGTGCAAGAGTGTCTATGTTTTACAGTGCAATCTATGTGACAGTGTTATTAGTGGGCTATGTTGTGTTAAAGTTTGTTTTTTTTTAAGATGCAGACAAGCAGACCTCTCTGCTGTGCTCTTAAAAAAGAAAAATGGTATACATGCTCTTTCTGCTCCCCTACTCCCTCAATCCCACTTCGCCTGTGGTTGAACAAATCAAGTCCATAATTATTCTGCCAATCAATCGGGAGCGCAACTGTGGCTGTGGGGCAGTTAAACGCTCAGGAGAGAGAGTTGTCAAGAAAGCAAAGCTAAACCCTGAGTTCCTTTAAACCCACTGAACCTTAAAAAGGCTAGAGAGACACCTTTGTCTTATTAGTCAGTGCTTAGTCTTCTTAGTACGTGGTAAAAAGAAAAAGCATCCAGCTGCTGTAGACATACAGAAAGACAGGCAGGCAGACTAGGAAGAGGGACAGAGGATCAGAGTAGTGGAAGATCTGGTAGTTGGCTGTGGATCAACTGAGTCGCTTCAGGCTGTCTGGAGAAGCCACAAAGCGAGCAACAGGGTTTGTGACCCCTAAATGTAGACACAGCCAAACCAAGAGAGAAATGTGAATAGATGGAGCAGTGTTAGATATTAGATACATTAGCGTGATCAGCAGTCAGCCACTGTCCATGTTAATGTGGGTTTGCTGGGCTGGATGTGTATATAAAGATAAAGGGACAGCGAGAGATCTAGGCAGATGATGGGAGCACACACAAGCACAAGGCCCTCAGCTCATTGTGCAATCTGCAGTTCAACACAAAAAAACACATAGAACATTCCAGTAACAGTAATTGAATAAGCCTTTCCAGTGAATCAGAGCAGTGATCAAGGGGGTTTGTCTCTGTCCCTAACAGCTTGCCTGGGAGGTGGCCTTTGTTTTGGAGGTGGTAGGGGTGCCCTGACACAGACCATGCAAACCCAATTACCCCGGTCTCACGGCCTGGGGGCCCACATTAACACACTCCCCCAGGGAGGTTGACTCCATGCCAGCCTGGCAGGCAAGCAAGATCCTGCTGCTGTATCACAGACCACTTAAGGCACTAGCAGGCCAAGCATTTTGGTGGCAATCTTGAGGGCCTATCCTCATCTGCATTTGCTAGATCCAGTTCAACGTGGATGCTGATATTGAGCCTCGGAGGGGAGCAATGAGGTAAGGTGAGCTATTTCTAATGTGATGAGAATTACAAAAGATTGTTTGGTCTAATGAATAGCTCATATTTAATTATCTACATAAATACAGTATACTGTGACTCTTACGATAAAAACAGTACACTCTCAGCCAAGAACCTAGAGATTTTTTGTTCTCTTATTCAACTCCGACATAATGTGGAATGGTTAAATGTGTCCATGTCATCCCTCTCAGAAACAACCGTGTATGAGCCTCATTTTCAAGTGCAACACAGACGTGTTGAAAAAGAAACCATGCTAGAATTACCCAAGCGTGATTTAAAGGTATTAGCTGGGTGGGCAATGCATGTTCTGAGAGTGCAGAGCTGGAATCAGGTCATGAATTTCAAATTTAGACAGTGGATCAGCAATGGCAGCTCTGAAGCTGGAGCTGAGACAAGGAGCTCTAACACCGGTTACACTGAGACAGAGCACTCGCTTTCAAACTCAGAGTACAAAGAAAAAACAAAATTCAAACAGAGTTGAAATAGCTTGAGGTTTGTTTGGTAGATTTGTTAGATGTTCCTCTCACGTAAAGCCTAAAATCATCTTCATTTAGGATGGCACTAGAGCTGGAGTTATAATTAAAACCATTTTGCTTTTTAATCAATATTCAATCTCTCAGAAATAATTAACAGCATATTAAAGAGTTTACTGCCTGACAGAGCTGGATGCGTCTACATCATTAAGCTGTTGAAGCGCTGCTCTTTGACTCCTCATGTCCCATTTCACTGGTTTACTGCGCCTCCGTACAGGCTCTTTAAAATGCTGCTAGTGTCATACTGTACCTGCAGATAATAACACAGCCCACTGATAACATGCAGCGTGTACACTCTCCCACTCTCGCTGAGACACAGCTTTTAACATGTAACACATAAACACTTGGAGCTATGTGAGCGAACATGTACGGGACAAATGTAAGGCTTATACAAGTCTACTGAATGCAAAAGCTTCACAGGAGCTTCTATAGCAGCAAACTATGATCAAGGTTTTCAAGGCATATTGCTGAGGGGCGGCCACCTGCCATAAATCCATGCCCTTTCCCCTGAGTGATAACGCAGCCTGCATTGGAAGTTGCACAACAGCACAGCACAGAACATATTAGAGGGATTGGAAGTCACAGGTCAATAGTTTCATATTTTCGTGGTTCTCCATCTCCTGCTTTACTCGTAGTGTCAGGTTTTTGACCTCCACACTCAATCAAAGACATAATGTGCAGGTCACACACAGACATCAGCAACCCATTATGTACATACAAACACAAAGCCAAGTTGGACATAGCCCGGCTGATCAGTCATCTGTTTGATCAAAATACTATTGCATTTACTACAGAAACAGTCTAAGCAGTGTTGCAGAATACAGTATGAAAGCACTCCAATCAGCTGTTGAATTTAACCAGCGCTGTCTTACATCACAAGGAATTGTCTGTGTTTATACAAGCTAATAAATTCCTTGGGCATTCTCCAGATGACTTCCATGTTAATTTGGGGGCAGCTAGGTTTTCGTCTACTACTGATTAAGGAGAGAGCAGAAGAGTAAAATATGAGACTGAGGCTCGCTACAGCGCTGTATGACAGACTAGGAATTTGTTTTCAAGTGGAACAGACAGCTGTCGGTGTCTATACCTGTTCTCTTTACCCTGTTCTGTTCCAGATCATTTCAATTAATTTGGTTTCCTGGAGACAATGTTGCTATTTATCTGGGTGTGGATGAGGGGGGAAGGTAGCAGCAGTCATTGTTGGTTTAAGCTCAGCAGTCAAAATACCTCCTGGCAAAAAAATTGATTAATCTCTCTGTGGTTACTGCCTTACAAGAGCCACAATAGGTCATCATAAAACCTGAGGATTTACCATAATAAACAGCAGACACGTGAGTTAGGCCTGGAGTCAAAGTTTTTTACTTCCACTACTTAACTGACAAGACAAGATTTAATGGTAACCAAAAATAGTGGCACTCAGCCTCTGAAGAATGGCTTTTAGGCAAATTATGGATTTGCCACTAGCATTATTTGGGCACAAGTCACAAATTAGCTAACACATGTGGCAGCCTGATACAGCAGAGTGACCAAGATGAAGCAAAAACTAATTTTGAGGTTGATGTGTGTCCATTACAATAATACACAGCCTTGAAATACACATCCTTTATGAAGTTTGTCTTGGTTTTGGTTAGATTTTCAAAAATGACCTATATTCATTCATTATTATTTAGAAACATTGTTTAGGATGTTAGAGGAAATGTGAATGTTATATTCATAGGAGATAAACAGAAATGGTGAATAAAGAACAAGGAAACAAGCAACACAAGAAAAGTCGGAAATGATGGGAATATTATAGATTTTCGGGCTGCAACCCTCAATTATTTGGGTTGAACTGCAGGTTATTTTCTCAATGAATCATTTGGTCTATAAAAACCAATTTACTCAATTTAGCGTAAGACAAGGAAGGGCATCAAATTCTCAGAAGCTGCAACCAGAGAAAGTTTGATATTTTTGCTTAAAACAAAAAAGACGTAAATAAGCAACACTATTCTTTGCACAAGAGAAAGTGGTGCACTGTAAACTAAATTATTGATGTTTTATAAAGGTGTCTTATAATCCCACAAGGGAGGGACTATGGTGTGGCATGATGCCAAAATAAAATAGAATTCCTGAATTCATTATCAAACACGCACATCATGAAAAAGATTATTTGAATTCATAAAAAAAAAATAAAAAAAAAAAAAAAAAAAAAAAGGGTTGCTGTTCAGTAGCCAACTTTCCCACCAGCACACGAATGCACCACAGCGTTAAGACTGTTCAAATCAAATGCTTTGGGGTACAACACGCAAAACACTATGGAGGTCCTTGAACATCATTACTCGCTTCAGTGTGAAGATGCAGTCAGGCAGCAATCTGAATGTTGTCAGACAGGAGGCAGGAGCAGAACAAGATAGTTTACTACTATTGTGAAATTGTCTGTGGTGTTTCCAATGGGGAACTCTAATTTTCGAGGAGGAAGGTGAAGACGCTGTGTGGCCAGCTGGCATTTATTCTGCTCTTTAGCATAATATTGCGTGAGGGATCAACAGCTCATTCTCAACTTGTGAAATAGCTTGTTTTTAACATTGGTAAAGTCAGTTAATATCAAATACATAAAAGAAAACTTAATGCGCACCACTGATCGGTTTATTGTTCAGTCTGTCTAATACTACTTTATTGGCCCATGGGTCGCATTAGGGCCGCAACTAACTGTAATTTTCCTTATTGATTAATCTGGCGATTCTTTGCTGAATTAATTGATAAATCATGATAAAACGTCAAGCAAAAAGTGAAAAATGCCCAATATAATTTCCCACAGTCCAAGGTTACATCTTCAAATGCCTTATTTGTCGGGCCAACAGTCCAAAACCTAAAGATATTCAGTTTACCATCATAAATATCACAAAGAAAAGCAATAAATCCTCACATTTGAGAAGCTGGAACCAGAAAACGTTCTGCATTTTTGCTCGAAAAACAACTAAAACAGTAACAGTTACCGGGTCATTTTCTACCGATCGATTAATTGACTAATCGTTGCAGCTCCTTGTTGCGTACAATAAAGCACCTGGAAATCTGACAGATATTAACCTGCAGGCCTTTTCAGACGCAGTGACCTTTTGAGCGACTCTGGTATTTTACCTGGGTGTCAACTGCAGGAAGCTTTTTTCCAGCTTCACTTCCTGATTTCCCCAAAGTCTCTGCTCCCAAAGTGCTACAAAAAAAATCAGCATAGAGTTTGCAGTTCTGTATATGCTTTTCCAGTCAAACACAAGCCTCAAACTATTTTCATTCAGACAGCAAAAAAGCACCGGTTGTCACTTGCATCAATATTAGGACTTAAGATGGAAATTTCTTTGAATGTTATTGATCAACAATTATGTAGCAGACTAGTTTAGAGACATTAAACTGAAACTTAACTTTGATTGTAAATTGTGTCAATATAATTACGTAAGAACAAATAACCAGAAAAAACACCCAGTAGATCCTCTTTATTTTGGAGATGAGTGCCTAGCCCTTCAGTGCATTACAAGGAAAAACACGACCACTCTCTGTTGTTGTCGCAGACAAAGCTTTCTAATCCATTATCAGTCTAATTTGCCTAATCTTCTTGGTTTTTGAAATGTGGTGGAAAATGCACTAAAGGATCCTTTATTTCCTGAGTTAGTTCCTGACTTTTAGATCCTGGAGCTTCTAGTTTCTGTGTGTATTAGGCCTAAAAAGCCCCACTCCTATGTCCCCTGAATAGTTAAAGACCCCATGACATATTGTAGGTCTCAGCTTATGTGAAGTGGCTGTTAACCTCCTATCGATCTGCAGAGCTCATCAAAAGTCTTGAGTGCTTTACATTATTGGATGGAGACAGAAGCCAAAGTATCCCAACATTGACTTGGGATTCAATTCTTTATGAGTGAATAAAATCACACGCACACAACTATTGGACAGCCAAGCAAAGGCAAATGGGGCCTATGTCACACTTTGTGGACTGCAGCGTGGATGGCATATGAAATTTTCCTGCCATAGCACTGTATTTACCCACGTTCATAAATCATTAGATGTAGTATCCAGATAAGATAAGATAAGATAAGAAATGCAGGTGTTGCAGCAGCACAAGGACAGTAATAAGTACAGACGATATGGACGTTTAAATAATCTATAGAGGGAAAGCTAAATAAACTTATTTTAATGATTTTTTTCAATCACGTGACTTTATCTTGAAACTATTGGTGTGATCTTTCTTATCACAAGATACTGCCACTCAAAATGTTTAGTTACCGTGATACGTTAACATCTCACCTCTTTGTAGTAAACTGTAAAACTCCAGACATTCACAAACCTCGGAATTACATCAATAACAATAATTTCAAGATGCTACACTTTCAGCAGAATCCATACAAAAGCCTCATTACAGTTGCTAACAGTGCTGATCATGATGCCCTGTGTTGTTGTTTTTTTTCACACCAAGTCTTGCTGGTGTAAAAGATAAGGCTAATTAACGTGGCACCATTTGCATCTTTACCTCGATGTCTCAACAGCGAAGGGAAGACAGCAGCCGCAGAGAGCTAATGAATGTTTGATTTGCGAGGGAAGACTTCCTGTCACTTCCAACGCTCCTGACATAACCCTCTCCTAAACCCCTTAAATTCTTGTTGTCTGCTATCTGGCACGGCTGTCACAGTATCACCTTTCTCCTACACCTTCCCTTTCTCCACTTTAAATTCCTGAGTTCATCCCCCTCTCCTCGCCCCCCACTACCACCACCACCACCAACACACAGGCTGCGCTCATTACAGCGGATTTGCATGTCTGCTCCAGAGCAGTATGAGAGGAGATGAAACAGAACTCCCAGTGGCTGCCTCTGCAGAGCTTCACTCATCTGACAGAAAGAGCTCCACCTTGGGCCCCAGACACAGCCAGCAAACAAATGCAGGCTTCTTAAAACAGGCCATATTCACACACACACAAGCAAACACAAAGATACTCCACCAGAAAGAATTTACACTGCATAGTATTCAGTTTAAATATATCTATACGCAGGAAATAAATTGAGAAAACAGAAGTCCACCTTCCAGCCCATTGCTCCCCTCCCTGCATTTTACCAATCAAGCCTGCTCAGCTGAGAAGGATGGGAACACGAGTGATGTTACTGTGCCATCAGTCCCCTTTCCACTGAGAGATCACACACCTAAGACCGATGACCATCTTTTTAATGCACATTTCATGGTCTCCCCAACCTGTCCTTTTGATTTTATTAGTCAATTTGTGAGACAGCTACGTCTGGGTGATAATTAAAAAAATACCTACGACCATCTGTCTTTATAATCGTATTATGACTAAATCCTCATAATGAGATAACTCTAGTTTTAACAAATTCCATCCCCGCTTCAGATCTTAAATACTGGAGAGATTTTTCTGTTCCAAGACAATGTTTGTTGTACATTATTAGTGCTGTAATACTTAGTCAACCAATTCATTAGTCGAGTGACAGAAAATTAATTTCCGACTATTTACATTAATGGTTTAAGTAGTTTATTAAGCTTCTTTTTTTTTGCTGGTTCCGGCTTTTCAAATTTGAGAACTTGCTGCTATTCTCTGTTTTAGAGTTGTCAGTTGATCAGACAAAATAAGCAACTTGAGGATTATTTGGCCTGAGGGAAAAATGTTGTGGGCATGTTTCACTATTTTCTGACTTTTTTTAAAGACGAATACAACTAATCTATGAACCAAAAAATAACTGAAATTATCTATTTGCAACCCTAAAGGATAGATAGGATGTTCTAGTAAACCAACAAAAATACTTTAACCCACTGGGACAACTTTGCACTGAAATTTTGAATAAATATTTTGATATTAATTTTGTCCATAATCACCCCACGACTATAAAGGAGCACAGACGATGAGTCGGACATTGCCGTCCGGGAGCTTGAGAACAGCTCTAGCTAAAAAAAGGTCCACTGTGTAGGATTTAGTGGCATCTAGCGGTGAAATTGCAGTTAGTAACCATTTGAATACCGCTCACCTCACCCTCCCCTCCCCTTCCCTTCCAAACGTGTAGGAGAAACTACAGTGGCCGCGAAACACGCGACAAACGTGTGAAGCCCAATCTAGTAGAAACATGGCTGTGCAACATGTGACCTCCGTGGAAGGGGACCAGCTCCCTCTGTAGATTTACACAGGTTATTCTACGGTCACGAAAACACAACGATTTTTATTTTTAGGAGATTATACTACTAATTAAAACATATTTATAAATATTTAATTCCATTTCCGCCAGTGGCACCTCCTAAATGTTACACACTGGACCTTTAAATATCATTGCGAAGAAGATGTGCCATCCCAGAGAGCAACAGTCCAAAAGATTTCTATATATAAACTTTTATAAACTACAGCAATGTACAACATTGGTGACCAGCACATGGTACAACTTTAAAGACAGTACAACTGCAACATTTCTGAAAGAATAGTGAGAATAGTAAATTATCTTCTTCATATTAGTGCAAGTTGATAGAGTAGTATGTTAAATGCAAATGTGAAGATGTCACTACTGCAAAATCAAAATTAACCATGAGCACAAATTGTATGTCAGCTTCTTGGTCCGCAACAAGTAAATGTCACATACTTTACTTTAAAAAACATAAAATAAAATAAAAAATAAATAAAAAAAGAGCGTAAACCCACACAAAAAGTGGAAAAAATGCATGTTTCATTTTTGGTCCCCTTCAAATGAGGTGCTTTTGTTGAGAATGACTCCCTTGGTGAAAGTGGTGCATCGTGTGCATCATGAGTCACTGTGAAAGCGCAGAGAGACATATACCGAACAAGCTGCTGACCTGACCTGTGTTGTTCCCCACTGACCACGGACCTCACTTTAGGAAAACAGCACCAAGCCGCGATGACCTGCAAACTATGGAGTATAAGGGTCATTCAGAAACAAAATGTAATGCTTGAAAAGTTGAACTAATTTATATCCTGGCCATATCTTCTTGAATTATAAATCAACAAACACATTCTGCTGCTATGAACAGTCTAATTTTTCAGTTTGAAACGCACTTATTGCATCATATCAAAAAGGAAAATCCGCCTCAGTCCACTCTGACTCACAAGTATATGACAGCTTACTAAGCAGACAAATAAAGAGAAATTAAAAATGAGAACTTGGACATTATTTTTGAATCAAGACTTTCAGATCCATATTCTCAGAAAGTTGCATTAGGCTATACATTTATAGACAATAGAAAACAACTTCATTACTACTAGTGAACTGTATGTGAACATATAATAAGTAAGTGAATATTGCCGCTCTAACACAAAACAAGAGGTTGCTGGCTCTCTGTGCATTGTCCCACTTAGGCTATATCAAATGAGTTTTAAGACAATCTTATGCCAAAATAACTGTCCAGCAGAAGTATCAACAAAGGATAGGAAGAGGAAACAAAGGTCTCTTTTTGGAAACACACTGTCTCACAAATTAATCTATATGTGAAACCGCTATCCGTTGTGCTTAAATAAATGACGTCAAAATATGTTCACTGCCATTCAGAAATGACAATTCAGTGTTTCCTCTGAAAGCTTTTTTCTTTTTGCACAAAGTAAAAAGGTGGTTGGGGTGGTGTTACTGTCAAAACAACAACACATAGCCTACAACCAAAGATTAACTGTAATACCTTTATAAAATTTCTGAAATGCTGGGAAATAAAGAAGCTATACATATTTACCTAAACCTACTGTAATTATAGTTCAAATATTGTCAGCTCAGTAGAATAAAAAAAGACTTTCTCGAGGTGTCTTAAATCAATTTGCCAGATGCTATGTGCGAGATATTCTGCTCTCCTTTGCCTACAGTTTCTGTAGCGATGCACAGGACAACATCCTCTCTGCAAAAACTAGACAGAGTATGCGGCACGCGCTACAATAATCATGACAGATCATACTATCACAGCCAAAAGCTCAAGCTACATAAAACGAAGCATATAATAGAAACCTACTGACATCAGGACTAAGGGGCATTATCCGAATATTCCTCCAAATACTGAAATAAAACTGGACCCAAAACCAAAAATGTTGACCTGGTGACAGAGATGATTCTAGTCAAGAGGTACAAAGGTGGTCATTGCCATTTGCAGCTACATTATAGCAAGTTGTATGACGTCATATTGAAATATAAATATTTTTGTTTATGCTGTACAATGCGACACTTAATGTCACTTTGTGTTTATTGTGCAGCACTGTGTGTGACCTCTACTTGAAATGCATTTTAAAATGTGATTTTAAAATTAATTGATGTACGTCACTCCAGAATTGAAATTGATTTTTTTCCATAGAAAATTTTTGGGTGAGACCAGAGTTTGTGCTGGAGCCAGTAATGAAAGATTTAACTAGCAGTACCAACAGTGTTGATCTGTAGCTCGGCTTCTTGGTTCAGTAGCAATATTCTAGCAAACCACACAACCAGCAAATACAAGGACATGCTTTTCTAGCAGACTGAGCATAGGCAACACTGAAGGTGTGCCATTGGACTGAGAAATTTCATGCTTGGGCTTTATAAAAGGCACCAGGAGGATTTCGTTGAAAGCAAAATGTTTGATAAAACAAAAAAGGGGAATCAAAAATGCCAGAGTGGTGGTTAAAGTGGTTCACCACTGGGACCTCTTAAAAAGAAGCAAAAAAAAAAACATGACAAAATTCATCAGAGAACAGACAAGATAAAAAAAGAGGTTTCAAAAAGGCAGTCATTTCAGATGACTAAATAGGGATTATCAGGCATAAACCCAAGCAGCAATCAGCATTAACCAAAGACTTAATAATTTGTTCCTCTCCAATTATAGTCACTTTTGTCAGAGCATCATTCTGACTTTCTTTGACTGGACTCACACAAAAAGGCAGAAATCAGAGCACTTTGAGCTGCCTGCAGAAGTTATCTGGAGTGTGGCTGGGCTGTACAGCGCACATTAAGTCATTAAAGTCCCCATGTTCACAGTCTCTCCCTAACCCCCACTGTACACACCAGTAACCCCCCCAGCACTAAGCCTTTCAAACCAAACGCTGTTCTGCCTTCTGCATCTTAATAAGAGGAGGGAAACTAGAAGGGAAGTGAAGGCATGGCAGTCTTTTAGAGGAAGCCGAATAAATGACTGAACACACACCCTGGGGCGGGCATGCCGGGGGGTTTCCAGGAGGTCGGCGCGAGCGGGGCCAATCGTGTCAAGACGAAGGCGGCAGACTAAAACAAAACTGACATATCAAAGCAGCCAAGCCTTGTAGAAGGGAAAAGAGCAGCCAAGACACAGCATTCAACTGCACAGCTTGTTTCTGCTTCAATGAGAGACAACACGACCAAAAAAACGGCAATTAGCGATTAAAGTGGAAATTCCATCCGCTGCAAAGCGGCATCTTTTTCCAATCAAAAACCAACTAAATCCATCAAATGGCCTTTGATCCCATCCTTGATTTCTTTTCAGAGGTAGGCAAATTGTAAACTAGGCATTTGGGAGACTGCTTCTGCACCCAAACTTTTTTATCTCCCGTCCTAATCCATATAATATTTAAGAGCAACTGTTCAAACTTTACCTTGACAGTACAGCCAAAACTCTATCATTACTAAAACAAACTGACTAGGCCTTGAGGCGACTTTCACTGATTCATGTAGATAAATGCTTTGTCTACATGTAGAAACCATAATCTCTGACAACCTGAACAACTGGGAATCTGCAATATAAAAGTACACAGATATTGCAGGAATCTGAGACCACTTAAAAGAGTTTTATTTTTTCAAATTTCCTTGATGAGAGCCAGTTTGGCCTTAAACTCAGTTTGCTTCTAATGAGATATCAAAGCTCAACTGTTTACTATGTATCTTCTTTCCTTGTGATAATGAAGGGGATCCTCAGAGGTGGTTGCCATGCTGACACAGCCTTTAGGTGCTTAAATCCAAAAATGGGTGCATTAAGTGCATTTTAATTGCCTTATATTTACCCACTGTATTGTCTTGCAAATATAAAAAAAATCTTCTGGCACTCCTAGAAGACTTAAAAAGTAGGTCACTCAGTCTCCTGTGAGTCATAGATTTTGGCAGGGGACCAAGCAGAGCAGGTATGGGAGAGACAGAGCTAGAGCTGAGAGGGGCCTAACAGTATACTGATACCATTTCTTCAGTGTTATAATGATAATCAAGTTCACTTATAACTCTGTGCATTTTGTGGTACAGTGCAATATTAAGCAAAATTGGATGCAGAAGTTAAAACCAGAAAACTGCAAGAGTTACACACTTAACTGTATCATAAATTTACACACGCACATTTATATTGTAGTCAGGCCTCCTGGGGAACATTGAAGCCTAGTAACTGCATGCAAACTCCTCTACAGTCTTTTTATCCCACTATTTAATTTCCTTCACTAAGGCAGACAGATTTCTGATATTGCAGGTGCAGTCTCGCTCCTCTCCAGAGCCGAGGCCCTCGGGCTTTCCTCCCGGGGCCACAGCACCTTGGCAGAGTGGTTGACTTGTGGGGTCAGAGCTGGGCCTGAGATTTCCAAACAGTTCCTTTTTGAAAGCGGTGACTCAGCCTGGTCAAAGCCGTCAGTCACACAGCCACCTAGGACAACCCCATTTTGAGCCGATGTGCACATCTCAGGCCCTGTGAACAACACACCGATACTTTCTTAATTACACTGAGCAACTGGCACAGACCATGTCCCCTCAGCCACTGAGCCCCTCCTCCAGCTAACCTCTCCGCCCTCTCATTCATCCACCCTAAGGGAGAGGCATGCAGGCCAGAGGAAGTATGACTCATCTGAGTAACAAGATGCATTCTTCTGAATTCTCTATAGGCGTGTTGTTTGCTAAGTGAAGAGCACAGGAGAGTATGGCGCAGAGCGAGATAAAGAAAAAGAAGTGGGGACACAAAAAGAAACAATAATCAAGAGATCGACTACGTGTGAGAGGAAGGAGAAGGGATGGGGTGGGAATGATGGGGCAAGAGCTAGTCATGACTTGTGTAGGTTCCCTGGTCCACACAGATCAACATTTCCTCCAACTCCACAGAGAGAATCCTTGGCTTCTGTTAGGGGTTTTCTGAATCACAGATGGAGAATCCAAGTACTACATCTAAGGCTAATCCATCAGGTTTCACACAGGGAAAAAAAAGCAACAAATGATGACAACAGAGAGGTTTTGACGTGCAATTCTGCTGAGCATGCAGAAGACAACGAGGCATAAGAAAGAAGCATGAAGCAAGTGTTAAATCACTGGGTCTATCAGATCCACCACAGCTCCTTCCAAACTAACACCACATCTGCATAACTTGGCACTCACCCCTACAGATCATGAGCCTCACACACCACATCACACACAGTCTCCAACTTCTACATGAAGCTATTTCTGGACCGGCCCACATGAAGAAGCTACACACAGCCTTCAGGTCTGATCAACTGACACAAGGCTGTTGAAATGTCGAAATGCCTTGTGATTCCACGATAAATGATCAGTCTCCCACCAGTTTACTGTCAGTGGGGGATGAACTTGAGTGATGTGGCAGTAAACCACATCCTCAAGACTCCACTATTTAACCTTACTAAGCAGGCTTAAGGCTATGGACTTAATTACATCTGACCCTCTCTGACTTTCCTCTCCGAGTCTGCAGATTGACATTCAAACATTTGAGAAATTCTTCACCATTACTACATTGCTGTAGAGTGAACAAACAGTACACAGCAAAAAGCCAATACACCTATGAGGGCCAACATAATTGCAATTTGCATTGCACACTTACTTTACAGATACTAATACTTCTGTAGTAAAAAAGCAAGTACCTTTTACAGAAGAGATTATCCCACCAAACATCACTGGCCATCTTCAGCAGGTGAACTAAAGTCTTTCTAAGAGAACGTGATTCACTTTGGCTCCAGTTTGGTAATGCTCTTTGGCTGTATATGAGAATATCTCCGTTCAGGTGAGCGGTACACAACATCCAGTGTTTACCTATGCTCATACGCATGCACCAACCACCGCCTCACAGAGCAGTGAGATTATCATACTCAATCCAGTCTGGTTTATGGTAGTCTCGAAACTTGTCATTGCCATATTATCACCTCGAAATTACCATGAAATGCCCGCAACCCACAGAAGGGAGCTAAAGGTAACATTTGTGAATATAACATTATCAAATTGTAATTTCTCAACGAGATTTCAGTACCGAAGCTGTTGTCCTGATTTTTATGACCTGTTTTAAATGACATCTATGTGGCTGCTGATCTACAGACAGAGCAGTGTTGTGCAGCCAGTTGGTGGTGCTACCACTTTTAATTTCAAA
Organism: Coreoperca whiteheadi; assembly: GCA_011952105.1. NCBI lineage: Eukaryota > Metazoa > Chordata > Actinopteri > Centrarchiformes > Sinipercidae > Coreoperca > Coreoperca whiteheadi. Next base: position 19,516,340 of record CM022473.1, read on the forward strand.
TTTTCCCAGTTCAAAACTGACAGCAGGCCCCATTTCTTCTATATTAACTGTCTCTGGGTATTCTGCCGTTTTATCTGGAAGTGAATTTTGTATATGCCACAGGAGCCACTGTAATGATTAAAACAGATACCAAATAATATGATGAAAGCTCCGTTCTTATTACTTAAGCTGTGTCAGCTTAGCGAGCTTCTCTTCCTGCAAACAGCTCAAAGGACTCCTAAGAGTGTGAATCATATAAGCATATCAATTGCTTCTACTGAGTAAAGAACAAAAAGGGAAAAAGGGTTAAGGGACATACGCTGATACTGAGAACCAATCACAACTCAAGGACAAAGAACACAATATGATGAATTATTAAATCGGTCAAGGAATTCAAAAGTCAAGCCAGTCTTACTCATTTAGGACTTGCTTATTCATTGGCACCTGAGTAAGTAAAATCTCAAATGACACAGCTACATACACTGCAAACTTTTGTTTTACATGTCACTAAGCACCACATTAATGGAGAGAATTCGAAGGCCCTTATTTTGTTGGCACATTTAGCGTACTACAACCACCTAACGTATAATCCATTTTTATATAAACACTTTTCTTTATGTGCTTCATCCAGTTCCTAGACTTGAACTTAATGCGAAGATAGATCAAATTGAACATTCATAACAGACTTGCCACAAAATGTATTAGTCTTTTTGCTACCACAAGGCTGGAATGAGTCACAGAAACCACTATGCACGGCAGGAGCCGCCAACCCCCACCACACAATTTTCTCCTACACTTTATAAACTTACCCAGCAAGCTCTAGAGTGGGTAGTTACAATAGTTCCCCCTGTAGAGAGATGGGCCCTGATTAGTCAGACTGGGGAAATAAATGGCTAAACACTTTCAGATAAAACATGTATCTGAGCAAATGTGCCAATAATATTAGGCAACGAACCAGTTGAATTAAACATCACATACTTCCCTCACTGATTCATGTCCACATCCAACCCGGGACATGAATTCGAGCATATAGGACTAGTTCACTGACAGATTCAACTCAATAGACTGGGAGGAGGTGGGGTGAGGAGAACTAGGCAGTGTATTGCTGGATGAATAAAAAATGAAAGTGTAGTGCTTCAGTAAATTCACTCTCTCCATCCCGTGAGGAGGGTGGGTGGTAAAGGGGTGGGGGTGACGGTGGAGTAGAGGCTCGTTTGAAAACTGAACCAGTGCTGCATTCCCACATCCACCCGTATCCAGCGAGGGGCTCTTTAAAAATTCATTAATTTACAGCAAAAATAGATTAAAGCACCCAGCTGAGCAAAACTCAAAATTTGGCTCCTGAATAACATTAATGATAAAACATCTCCCTCAAGCTCGGGGGGGTTTTGCCTGAAGAAAGAGCGCTGGCTTTTTTCACCTTACAGCACCTTGAGAATAATTTATTTTCAATCATTACTAAAATAATGCATTTCTAATTGTCATTTTTAATTACGCCTTTCTTCGAAAGAAAAAAAAAAAAAAAAGGAACCGAGCAAAAACCTGCATAAACTAATTAAAATCCATCCAAGGATCTGTCATTCCCATGATGCTATGCCAATGTCATTCTATTCACCATTTAATATCTCAGCTATAGAGACTCAATGACAGCTGCTCCAGGCCTCCAAAAAACGCATAGAACTGCAGTTACAGTAATTGCTCCGGCCAGCACTAAATGAGGTTCACTTAAGTGCAATTATCCCCCTCTGATCTCTCACATAAAGAGACTTCTTTAACATGGAGAAGTGGGCTCACACAATGTGACTGCAAACAAGATTCAAATTGGAATCAGGGAGGCATTTCCAGCAGATGAATGGCTTCATAGCTCATCTGCATTCTAGTGATGCACGGCGTTGCTAATGAAGACTGAGCCAGTCCCTTCTCACCACCACTGCTTCCATGAGAGCAAAACTTCACACAGGATATAAGCAGAATACGGGGGAGAAATTTCGAACAAAAGTGCCCAGTCATTTGGCCTGAGCCATATTAGAGGACGAGCTAGCCTCCACGCAGAGTAAACAGCTGTTGAAAATAAAAGGAGGTTCGTGTATTTTTTGCCCGATCCAAGGTGAAAAAAGCACTGAAGGACAAGATGACGGGCGATGAAGTGAAGAGAAAGAAACTCCTAAAACTAAAATACTTCACATTTCAGAGTACAGAGGAATTGTAAGCCCACTTTGGATTTGGACCAAAAATAAGTCATCATAAAAATACTAAACAGGGGCCTTTGACCAACGGCATCACCACTACACCATTCCGAAATATATATATTATATATATCAGCCATCCTCATATAAATAAATTGCCATCTGCCAATTGCATAACAATAGGTTTTCAGCCTGAGGGGTAAGATGTGGCAGTCTAATAGGGTTGCTACAGAGGGTACCTGTTGGGTGCTGTCCAACTACACAGGGTGGTGGGGAGGGGGGCTGTGATGGGCATTCATGTTGCCACAGGCTCAACTACCACCAGGAGTCTGATAACTGCATCTCATGGATGGCCATTTGAATAATCACTTCAACAAGGGGAGGAATTAAAAAGCCTCTCAGTGAGACGGGGCTAGGCACAGGGCCCACATCCTGAATTCCAAATGAGGAGCTCGTACTCAAAAAGTAGAAAACTTTTCTAAATTAACTTAGCAATACTGACTTAGTGACCTTTGACATCTATACAAATTAGCCCCATATCAGGTCTTTATTCTATTTAATCTATTAAATTATACAGCTATAAACCCACCGCTGAACATTACCTGTCAGTAACAATGATGAAATGTCAATATCTATTTACATGTAGTTATTGTATATTCCTTGTCTCTTACAGATGATGACAGAGTCATTTTTCCTTCAGAGATGATCGATGTAGCTGGCGCCACACACACACACACACACACACACACACACACACGAAGAAGTAGGTGTCATGTTTTTAAACCATTAGGCAATAGACTTCTCAAAAAACCACCATTAAAGAGAATCTGTATCACATCCTCTCATTCACACTTTTAAATGGTTACTTTGAGAATGAAAAGATGTGTAATCGTCTCAATAAAACTATTCAGTCCATTCATCAAAAACTTGATGTTATTTTTAAAAAAGGATCAATTAAAAGTCACTAATTCGTGATTTGAGGTAAAATGGCAAATCAAGAGTCGACTAAGGATGCTTAAAAAAAAAAGAGAAAAGAAATCACCAAAAACAAGCATAAACAGGATCCTTTAAGTGTGAGCATGCACATCTTCAGTCATGGCCAAAGCTGTTTATAACCTAACAGAATTTGATGGATGCTATAGTTGCGCTCTAAGGAACGTATTTTACAATGTGTGTGCTGTGATTCATATTCCTGCACGCAATCTGTAAAAAGTACGCTTCGGCTGCACTCTAGGTCTACTCTTTAATAGCACAGCCTGCAAACAACAGCAAAATGTCACTTCCGTTCTCTATGCCAATTATTCCACTGCCTTATTTCACATAGGTGTTTCAATAGACATAAGTTATTGCTTGTAAAAACAACACTCGTTCTAAAAAAGCCGAATTTCATGATCAGCATCAAGGATCGAAGTATTAAAGAGGTCTTTCGGTGTTAGACTGAGCTAGGCACACTGCAACAAAATGCCACATGGAGCCTCTTTGGTACGGTTTCTTGAAAAACTCAGAGAGCAACAGAAAGTGCAGAGGCAAGACAATTCGCAGAATGAGACACAGTGACAAATGTTCATACTCATTTCTAGACAATGTGATATATGAAACTGCTCTGACTCTGCTTACCTTGATGGGGTAACATCAAAACTTATACAACATGTGTCTTCCAAAGCTGCAGGCACAGATAGCCTCAATCCAGAAGGCTCTGTAGGTCTGCTATTTAAAGGATGGGTGATTAAAAAGGAGACCAGGTCTGACCTTTGATTGTGGGTGCTGACTAATGCTATGGGCATTTTGTTAGCTGAAGCAGAAAGTCTGGCACGGTTGGGATGTTCAGGGGGGAATTTATAATGTTTTGTTTTAGTCATAAATTCAACCTCTTTATTCTGTCACAGAGCCAGCATAAAGTAAAGCATGGCAGTATAGGATGACGAGCTAATAATTTGCACCTCATTGCACCTCAGTCATTAAAATAACAACGTGACTTTATTGACAAAAGTTGCACAAGTTGACAGCGGGGCAGATTAAGAGTTCAGTCATCCATCCTCTAACAAAGGCCGTCAGGATAAAGCAAGGGCACTGTTTTTGTGTACAGCGGCACGCAAATGCCACAGCTGTTTAGTTTAAAGTCGTAGCATTAACTAATCAGCGTCTGTCCTGTGCGATCCCACACCAACTGGTGAAACATCAAAGCAAAGTGAAGCATGCCCGGGGAAAGGTCTCGCACACAGGAGCAAATATTTAACCGCAACGCCGTCTGTGGCCGTCTCAGGGCAACAAGGGTACAGAGGCAAGAGACAGCCCCGAGATCAAATAGCATAAAATTCACCTGAAACACGCTTTGCACTTGTTGATTGTCCAGCCACATGACAGACCTGCGCCTTCTCATACAGGTCGACGGGTCTTACGTACGAGGATCATTATTTTCTTGAGGAATTTAATAGCCCCCTGAGAAACCGACGATTGACAGACGAGAAAACACACTGCAACAGCTGTGAGTCAAATACCATCAAAGCACGCAGGAAAGGCAAATGACACTGGGCTCATACTCACACACACGCACTTCATGCTGGACTCACAACGTCTCACATACTAAATAGCTAGCTAACGATAGCTGTTGGATGACTTGGATAGGTCATGATATCCATCTAACGCGAGGGAAACACACACACAAACCTAGTCCTGGCCCTGGAGACAGCACCGACAGCGCTCAGCTAAAGTTAGCTGGCTACCAAAACTGGCTAGCTAGCTGTCAAAGTTGCCCTGTCAGTTGTCACCGGTTGCACGGCGGTGCTAGCAGGCTAACGCAAGAGCTGTCAACTTGGAGAGTTACTACAGCAAAACGACCAGGGTGACTAACACTGACCACGGGGAAACACAGGCTGGCTCTCTGAGGGGAAAGGTGTCCCCGCACGCCCCGCCACAGCGAGCGGAAAGCTGTGTGTCAGGGCCTGTTCGCCGGGCTCAATCCCCAGAACTTCAGTGCAGCTCACTTCCCCGTTAAAGTCGTCCATTTCGTGGGCCTTAGTTCAACTTCCATGCCCGTGTAGCTCACTTACTCTGGGTGAAAGCTGATGTGACGGTGGCTCTCTGTAATCCTGACGATAGTTTCTGAGTAACTGCCCCCTCCCCTTTCTTCCACCTCCTCTTCTTCAGCTAGCAGGGGCTCCCCAGGGGTGTCCTGTACTCTTGAGTGCAAAGAGCCGCCGTAATCGTAGCTTCGCCGGTGTGCCCGCGGTGCCGTGGCGTTCCTCCTCAGCTTCTCTCCGCCTTCTCCCGTTCGCCTTTCTCTCGGCGGCCGAGCCAACATCCGGGACTCTCCCCTGTTTGGGTTAAGTGCCCGGAACTACTTTCACATACGACGACGCACATGAAGGTTTTCTCTCTCTCTCTCTCTCTCTCTCTCTCTCTCTCTCTTTCTCTCTCTCTCTCTCTCACCACCCCTGCCGCCACAGAAACTAGCGCGCGGTCAAACGCATAAAGCCCGCAGTGGAGACATCACCTGGTGCACCCACTCACAAACTAGCCTGTCAATCAAGTGGTCAACAAATCAGCCTTATTTAGCGAGCATAGTAAGTTAATATAACCCAAAGTGCCTTCTAGCGTAAGACATTGCTTAATGAACTGAAAAGACACGAGGAATAACACATAGGATCAGGATCAAGGTATAAAAGCAGACTAAACGTAGAAGACAATCCCCATGGGCACCACTGTCTGATAAATCACCTCTTACAAAGGGTTTATAAATTCTAATGAATGGCTTTATTAAAGGGTAATAAATAATATATTAATGCTTTATAGATCAGATAGAGGCCATTAATAAGGAGAACTTTTTGGGTTGCCAGGTTGTGAAAAATCCCTTTCACTGGTGTCTGTTTGGAAATATTGCAATTATACATGATGGTAGCCTAATTTGTTGAAATAATTGTCTGCAGGTTCACACTTTTTTATAAGCTTTGAAGTCTGCAGTTATACATGTTACTGCGTTTTTAACAAATGGATTTTGGTCCAGATCTGTTGCCAGTTTCTCCAGAAGTGGAAGTCTTTCATTAGAGGGTCTTCCTGATGAATAAAAGCGCTAAAAAGATTACATGCCCTGCTTTCAAGAGGATTTTCTTCTACAACCTGGCAACCTAGCGTTAGTTAATGATTTGGGCCATTAAGCCATTAGTTACATGCTTACAAACAATTTATAAAGGGTGGGTGGTACCAACAAGAAAAGAAAGAACAAGGGAGCTGATGAAAACATGTCAAAGATTCTAGTCCTTGATTAAAATAGGTATCTTTTTGGAGTATATGTGTTAGAGAAATAAAATAATTGATAGAAAAGGGTGGACATGGAGAGCATAGGCCTACAGGGTTATAGCTAGGAGTTGTGCAGTTATATATATACAGAATATAAATCTAAAATGGCCCCCATTTTAGTTTTGTATTCTGTATATGTATAACTGGAAGTGTGACTGCGTTTGACTCCTACAGAGACAGACTACATAGCCTGCTACATAAGAGGTTATTGCAAAATTCAAGCTGTAGACCACTGTTGAATAAATACCTAAAAATAATAGTCTCTAGTCCCTAAATATATCCCAGAGTTCCTTACAGCATGGTCCGAAATAATGTTGTAAAAATTATATTGGTAAAATACTCAACTCATTAATTTAATTTAAATATAGTGCATTTAAAAAAAAATTGTATTCCCCTCTAAAATCACACCATGTCTAATTCTCCATTGTACAGGGTAAACTGTACTTAAGGTTACTTAATAAACCTCTAAATTCCCAGAAAGAAAATTACCAAGGACATGACCTCAATGTCCTCAATGATATCTACAGCTGGTACTCAAGTTCATGTTGACCTGTGTTTTAATTTTCTTTTCTTTCCTCCTGTAATATAGCTACAGGTTTTTATATCATGTTTTATTATTACTATGATAATAATTATAATAATGACTTTTATTTATATCGCTCCTTTTAAAACTAACATTACAAAGCGGTTCACAAACAAGAACAAATAAAAGAAGGCAGGAGAACAATCACCAAAATGTTAAGAAATAACAATAACAAAAAAACAGTTAAAAGTAACATATAAAAGAAAAGATTAAAAACGTAAAAAAGTAATAGATAAAATAATTAAGAAAAAGCCATATGGTAAAAGTAAGTCTTGAGAGGCGATTTGAAGAAGGCAGTGAATCTTCTAGTCTAGGTTCCTCAGTTTAGCTATTCCAAAGGCCCTAACAGCAAAAGTCCTGTCGCCCTTGGTCTTCAGCCTTGACTGGGGAATAGCACACAGGGCCTTATCAGAGGATCTCAAGCTATAAGGGCTTGTTAGTAATGATTTAGAAGCTCAGTCAGGTAGCTCAGAGCCATTCAATGAAAGGCCTCAAAAGTCAAGACTAAAATTTTAAAATAAATTCTAGACAGTTAAGAAAAGCTAAAATATTGGAAAAGTGATCATGCTTTTGTGATTTTGTTAAAAGTCTGGTGGCTGCATTTTGGACACTCTGAAGCCATGTAATCCTGTTTTGGCCAAGGGATGTAAACCCGGCATTACAATAATCCAGAAGAGAAGGGATAAAAGCATGAATGACTCTTTGAAGATCATTAAGAGTAATAAAAGATTCTAATTCTAGAGATATTTCTTAAGTGGAAAAAGCACAACTGAGGTAACCTTTTCCCATGGGACTTGAGAGTGAGGTTCTGATATAAAATAAATCCAAGGTTCTCAGCAGTTGGTACATTATGTTGATCTAGAGTGCCAAGAGCAGGCAGAACATGGCCATAGGTGTGCTCCGGGCCTATAAAAAGTATTTCCGTTTTGGAGGAGTTAAGATGAAGAAAATGTTCTGCCATCCAGTGCAGCTAGGCAATTATGCAGGGAGATATATCAGTGAATTCAGATGATTTGCAGGAAAAGTACAGCTGAGAATCATCTGCGCAGCAAAGAAAAATAAAATATCATGCTGTTTGATAATGTGGCCCAAAGGGAGTAAATAAAGAGAAAATAAAACTGGTCCTAGAATGGAGCCCTGAGGAACATCATACATAGATAATGCGTGAGAGGAGGTAAAGCCATCAACAGACAAAGAATTTTCTGTTAGAAAAGTATGATGAAAACCACTGGAGGGCAGTCCCGGAGGTCCCAACCCATGTTCTCAACCATTCAATAATAATGCTATGATCCACAGTGTCAAAAGCGATGCTAAGATCAAGCAGAACCAGCACCGAGCATTCACCTGCATCAGCCTTCATCAAGATATCATTGATAACTCTTACAAGGGCGGTCTCTGTGCTGTTTTGCTGTCGGAAACCTGATTGAAATATTATTACTGATGAAGACTTACAACAATTGATTTGAGACAATTTTCTCTAAGATTTATGATAGAAAGCGGATCTTAAAAATTGGTCTATAATCGCTATCGTCAGAGGGATCACAACCAGGTTTTTGGAGAAGTGGTTGGACACTAGCAGTCTTAAAATAATCGGGAACACATGCAGAAGATAAAGAACTGTCGATGATTGAAAGCAGGCAAGGGCCTACACTATCTAGAACCTCTAATAAGAATTTGGTAGGTACTATGTCCTATTCCTTAAAAACACGCAAAGTATCTAGCTGAGGACAAGATAAGTCAGATACAGAAGTGGTGGTGGGGGGGGTGACTCTTCGACCAAATGTCATCAATCTTGTCTATGAAAAAGTTTAAAAACATTTCACAGTCTGCATTTGAGGTAATAGGGACACCAGGAGAACCAGGGTTTACTAAACGATCAATGATCTTAAATAAGAAACTAGGCTTGTGCTGGTTGGAGGTGATGAGCTCTGAAAAATATTTTGCTCTTGCATCTTTAATTTCACTGTTATAAGATTGTAATAAAAATTTCATATGCTCATAGTGTACTGAGAGTTTTGATTTCTTCCGCAGCCTTCCTACACTCCCTTTTTTGGCCACGAATTCTTTCAGTAATCCAAGGTGATACAGTAGATGATTTGGATTTAGGTAAACATATACGTGGAGCAAACTTATCTAAAGAAGTTGAGGCAGTTCACTAAATCATAAGTGTTTGAAATCAAATCTAAGGATCCACCAGTCTTCACAAATAGGAGGATTCCTGTTCACATAAAACAGAGTTAAAAACAAGACATAGATGATCAGAGATTAAAATGTCCCTTAAAATCGAAGTTGATAAATCCAGACCCAAACTAAAAACTAAGTCTAATGTATGGCCACATTTATGAGTAGGACCCGACACATGTTGAGTGAAATTTAAAGAATCCATAATGTTTAAAAATTCAGTAGGATAACCGTCAGAAATGTCACCAACGTGGATGTTAGTCTCCAGCAATCAAGACTTTGTCGAGAACAACTGAGGATAAAAACTCTAACAGTTCAGGCACAAACAGGGTATTGGATTTTGGAGGACGATAAATAACATCGCAAAGGACAGGCTCTATATGCAATAAGTTTTAGGACAAGGGCCTCACAGCTGGAGAGATTGTTGGGAGGTAACAGGCACATTTAGAAGATTTTTTTCAAATGTAACACCTAGCTCACCATCCTGACCATGAGCCCTAAGGGAGCTGTTAAAATCATAATCAGGAGAGCATAATTCTAAAACAAAACTGTGCACACCTTGACTGGAGGTCTCACTAAGAAACATTAAATTATGATTTTCAGATCAAATAAAATTGCTTAAAATAAATAATAATAACAAAGGGTAAACAATGGGCCTGGAAAAAAAGTTCCATATACAGTAAAAACCAACACAGCTCTTTGCTGTGTTTTTACCATGTATTAAATATTCTATTTATAGTTTTCTATAGGCCAACTCTCTACATATTTAATTTAAAATATTTTATAATCTGATTTTAGCTGTTTTGTAGGGTATTGTATTGACTTTTGACCGTTTTTAGATTTTATTAATCTTTTCATTTGTATTATAAACAGCCTAACTGAGCCAGGACTCCAGGTATGGGTTTACTAAAACCTGGCCCAACTCTTCATTCATCTATTCAACTGGTAAAAGTGAACTTACATATCAACAACATGTGCAGAAACTAATCAGACCAATCAACACAGTTAAACATGTAGGTCTATCAAAGAAAGCCATGCTGAAGTGTTGTGGTCGTCTATTTAGCAAGCCAACAGCGCCTCTTGTGGGTTGATCACTGGGGCTACTGTTAATAAACCCTGGAAATGTGTAATAAAATGATAAATCATTTTCAATCAAAACATTTACAGCCATAATGACCGACCCTGCCCTTTTGTTCAAGGCGCAGCTTTAGACTGAATCACAGAAAAAGAGTTTCTATACAGACATCATGAACGATGATTATCTGAGACACCAAACAGTAAAAAGGTTTATAAAAACCATTCGGAAAGTTATTAAACCACAGAAATCCCAACAAGCCTCTGTACAGGTTTTTCAAATCAGACTATAATTTCTCTCCAAAGGTTTACATTCAGCAAACTAACATTTATTTTTTCCCATTAAATTATAAGAAAATTCAGTTCTTCCTTGCAGTCTCTGCCGGCTGGAAATGTTGCACATTGTTTTAGGTGGCATCACGTTAGCAAGTCATATCCAAAAGAAAAAATAATATATTACACTAAATAAATAATAAATAGGCCAAGAGCAAGATGTCAAATTTGAGGTGACTGTTTAGTAACCTGGAAATGTGAGGACCAACAAGGCCTATTAAACAAGCGTATGATATATCATACCTACTCAATTAGTTATTTCCTTCTTTATGTGGGTTTTCAGGAAAATAGAAAGCACACTGACAGAAGAAACTACACAGAGTCCTATTTGGTATTTCAATGTTATTCAGTCCCGTGCTGGAGTCCATTTTGTACCTGCAATTTCAGATATGGATCTCGGTACATGGGAGAATGTAATAATTTTCTTCCTTCAGAAATCGTATGGTAACAACTGTATAAAACTCACCAGAAATTAGATGTCCAATAGAGCCTCATGCACCCAGATCCAACCAGCATTTCTGGGAACGTGAGCTTTCAATATATGCCATTCCAGCTTTTTTTTAAACAACTCACAAAAAGAAAAGAGTGAGGGGCAGACTAAAGACAAGATCTGATGAGCACCAAATACTCCAGATCAGCATCAAACGCTTGAAGATGTCTCTTTGTCATGAAACTTGTTGAGTCAGTGGGACAGTACGGTAGAAAAGATCCCCTTTTAGACAGATTTCCCCCTTTCCCCGCCTTGGAGTCTGTGTGCGCCACTGATGATGCTTATGTTAATAAAGTCTGACACCTCGTATGAAAGTGAGAAAATAATTGACGCACTACGGCGTCAACATTATTTCACGAGGCGATGGTAGTATCGTTTAGGGCCACCGGGGGCGCTCACGGTTTTTCTTGTGTATTTAAAAAGACCAAAGAATCTCTGCTCACTGGTCTCAGGAAGTGCAGAAGCGGCTGTGAAGCTGCTTCTGACTGAGAACAACCTCGGACTCTAAAGGAAGACATTTTGCAGTTTTGTCTTTAAAACAAACGTCGTTTTTGTTTCATGCAAGGTATTGTCACGGTGGCAAACTGTTGTCAAATAGCAGGCAGCGTTACGTGGTGAGTATTATTATTATTATTATTATTAGCAAAATAGTGTGAAGGTCTCACCTGTCATATTACTGAACATTGTCCACTTTATTTCGCCCTCAACCGCACGGACCCCAGCAAAGACACTTTAATTACGTAAGATGTTCACTCACTGTACGGGTCATGTACGCTGTGAGGCTTAGGTTTATACACCGGCAGACTGTATTAACATGACACTGCTGTGTGGATCAGAAAGATCCTGCAAAGTCACAGAGGTGTCGATTCAACTCTGTGGGAGGTCGCACTTGGTCTTGCTGTTGTGGTGCTCCTGAAGAGTGTGTGTCCAAATACTGTATATCCCTTATGACATTATTGGAGGTTATGTTCTCCCTCTAGACCCACAAAAGACATGATACAAATAGTTTAACAGGCAGGCTAAACTGATGTTGTTCCCCTTTAAACACAAGTCTGATATTCTGACTGTCAATGTCCATCGCTGCTGAATCCCCTTTCCTCTCTCATCAGGTGATGGCTGAACCCAGAATATCTTCCATTGATGGGAAGTTGGCTGAAGAATTTGCTGTTCCCTCCCATGTCGAGGAGGTGAAAGCGAAGATGGCGGCTTTTGCCAGGCAGCATGCAGCAGCAGGTTGCAGAGTGGTTCTCATCACCTCAGGAGGCACCAAAGTTCCCCTAGAGAGCCGCACCGTTCGCTTCCTCGATAACTTCAGCAGCGGCAGACGAGGAGCCTCCTCAGCAGAGTATTTCATAGACTCTGGCTACGCTGTCATCTTTCTGCACAGGCATCGCTCCCTCTATCCCTACACGCGTATGTTCTCCACCACGAACATGCTGGATGCCCTGACGTTCACAAGTGGAGAAGGAGCGTCCAGTAACTCTGGTGAAGTGGTGGTTAACCAGCAGGTGCTTCCGAACATAGCCAAAGTGCTGAGGCGATACCAGGAAGTGAAAGAAGGCAGACTTCTTCTGCCCGTTGAGTTCAGCACTCTGTCCGAGTATCTGCATCTCCTCAAAGCAGGAGCACAGGCACTCAGCACAATAGGTACAGATTAACAACAACTTACAGGTTTACGTTGTGGCTCTTATCTAGCTTATTGTTTAGAAATTGTCCTCAAATGTTTATTCTGCACTTAGGTTCCAAGGCCATGTTCTACTTGGCTGCAGCAGTGTCTGATTTCTATATCCCAGCATCTGAGATGCCTGAACACAAAATCCAGTCTTCCAATGGACCTCTTCAAGTGAGTATGAAATGTGTCAACTACTGGGTGGGTTGTCACAAATGATATACAGACATTTATGGTCCTCAGGGGATACATCCTAATTACGTTGATAGTCCCCATGCAGTTGATATTTGTGGTATATGGTGAAATATCTTTACTGGATGAATTGATACACATCTTCATGGCCCCTCACAATTAATCACTTTGGTGATCCCTTAACTTTTTATCTAGCGCCATTATCGGGTCCAAATTGTAATTTCTCCAACACTTTTGTTTGATTTGATATTTGCAAAACTAATTACATTCCCATCAGCCTCAGCTGTACTAATCTGTGCTAATTAGCAAATGTATGCATGCTAACACACTCTTCGTCTTGTGGTTAATGAGAATATAACTTTTCTCCCACTTCAGCTCAGGATGAACATGGTCCCCAAAATCCTGTCGCCCCTGGTGAAGGACTGGGCACCTCAGGCATTTGTCATATCTTTTAAGCTGGAGACCGATGCAACCATCTTGCTGGACAGGGCTCGCCGAGCTCTGGCCACCTACAGGCACCAGGTGGTAGTGGCCAACGTGCTGGACTCTAGACGGGGTTATGTGGTGGTGGTGACCCCTGAGACTCAGGCTGAGCTGATCCTCACAGAGGAGGATGAGAAGAATGAGGTGGAGATAGAGGAGCGGATAGTGAGCAACCTGACATCCGCACACAACAAGTTCATAACTCAACAAGGGGGTTGACAGTAATCATCTACACTGCATGTTTGAGTCAATGATGCAGCTCTAAATTATTGTCTGTGCCCTTACCTGATCCTGAGTTTGGCCTGAATTCATAGTTGCCTGTTTGGCTGACAAGTTACTGTATATTCAGTATGTTGTAAGGTTTGCATAACCATAGTAATAACTACAACTTCAAACACATCATGCTGTCCCTTGCCCCTTTTACATGCTCTAAAAACGGACCTCTGAGTATGTCTCAGTATGGGGACAATATTCCAGTTATTGAAAGTTTATAAAATGTTTATTCACACTGCAATGACTGACCATTGAATACTTCCCACATGGGTCACCTCTAATAAACATTTACAAGTACAGTCCATTGGTATCTTTTTCAATCCCATGGCTACACTTGGCAGCATATTTTGGATTCTTTCGTGGTTACTTAAGTTTGACACTCTTCTTGACACCAGCACGAATACCAGACAGCTCTCCACTGTATCTCTTGTCCTCCTGACGAACCTCACGGACCTGGTGAATATGAATGATATAATCAATATCAATCTTGGGAAAGTGTTTGAAATATAAAATGGCCTCATAATTGTGTGGAATACAAACCTGGCCCTTTCGGCGGATGTTGGCCCGCCTGAACTTCTCTCTATGCTTGACTCTGGGATTACGATCAATTTTCTTCCTCTTTGGTGTGAGGCCCTTGTTCTTGGCCATCTGTAGAATTAGTAGAGGCACAAAATTAGAACAACTGTTCAGAAGTGACATAGATGCATGAAGTGAATACAAAATGAGGGGCACCATACTCATTTATACATATATATATATATTTTTTTTTAAAGATCTATCTAGAAATTTGAAAGAAAAACATGCAGGTCAGGTTAACTGGCAGTCTAAATTGCCGTAGCTGCGACTGAGCATGAATGGTTGTCGGTCTCTATGCGTCAGCCCCGTGAGTGACTGGCGACCTGTTCAGGGTGTACCCTGCCTCTTGCCCAGTGTCAGCTGGAATCAGCTCCAGCTCCCCGCAACACTCTGTTGATAAGCAGTTATAGATAATGGATGGATAGAATATAAAGAAATATATACTACTGAGAACCAGAGCAGGCAGCACCCTAATACGACCAAATAAAGTATATATTTCACCCTGTTTGAGATTCATCTTCTCAAATGTGGGAACAAGATAGTCCACATACAGAGAAGACCTACCCTGCTATAAGACTAAATGCTAAATTTAATCCTGTTTTAAGATTATTAATTCAGGTTTGTTAGTCCAGCATAAAAATCGACAACTCCCTGTAGTACATCATACAATTATGGCCATTAATCACTGGGATGACCTATTCAATTGCTGGCAAATGTCTTCACCTGATCTGATGGAGTTCTGTTAATCGTGAATATTGAGCAGCCTTTCAAGTTACTCTGGGTGAGAGCATCTGACTGTAAACACTAATATTTCAGTGTGTGAGTGGTTGTAACTCGGTACTTGATAAGTGATTCCTCTCTTAGCATCTGGATCCGGTTCTTCCTCATCGTCATTCTCCTCAAACCTGCAACAAATTGACAATTCGTCAGACCCCCAGCTGATTTAATTCCAACAGCCATTTGAAGACTCAAATCACACTTACTCTTCAGCTTCTGGGTGGTTGCTCTTTCTCTTCAATTTCACCCGTTCCTCCACGTCTTTGTAGAAACGCAAAGCCGCTTCCTCGTCCAGGTCAGAGTCCGAGTCCTCCGCAACCTCAGGCACAGCTTCTTCAGAAACCTGCAAACAACGTACACTCGGTTCCCATTCACGTTCGATATTAAAACAGCAGCAGCAAATTCAAATTGAGGATGCCCTTCAGGTGTGCAAATGGAGGTAACCTGAAAAAACAGAAACATCTCACCTTTTCCTTCTTACTGGAAACTCTGGTCTTCTTGCCCTCTGTTGGTCTGCTGGAGGCCTCACCTTTCTCCTCACCAGCTAGCAGCTTGCGAAACTGCGGTGCGAGTCGATCATCCACTGAACCTAGTTCATTGATGAGCTGCAGGCAGGAAATGAAGAGTCAATAAGACCGAGTCACGATCCCCAGTGTCCCATGACACTGGTAGTTTGATGTCCAATCCCAAATAGTTATTGCTGCCATCGTCAAACAGTAGCAGTATCAAAAAAAGACAGCAACACACTAAAGGATGCTGTCCAAAATAAATTAAAAAAAAAAAAAGAGTGTGTGTATTTTCTTGACTGCTGGACATACAGGGTGAAACTACATTCACTTATACTGTATGTCCCACTAGCAACAGGTGTTAATGACAACGTGTGGACTTGCATTTCTGTAGGTGAGCAGTCTTTCAATCACAGGATGGTTATGAGCCGGGATTCGTTTCGCTTTCAGCACCAAGTAGAAACTGATGTTTGTGCAGTAACTGTGGCAGGAAATAATCATTGGTCATTCAATGAAGGACTGTGACATGATTTTGCAATATGTAATTACAGTTTAATTGCAACTTACTTGAGATAAAGTTGCTGTTTTGTCTTGAGGTAGTCAGCACCCTTAAAAATATAGACAAAAATTATTCAGATTCACATACTTGCCATAGCTACATGACTTTAATGTTTCTTAGTACTCCCCAACACATATCCACACAGCACATTTCTCTTATGTACTACCCACAGCTACACAAAGACAAAAAAGTATTATTAATAAATCTATCAATAGTCATTCAATAAAAAAAAGTAAGAAAAAGAAATGTAATGATCAATCTAACTGCTGTTGTGATTACAGTCATTTTGAGAACCAAATTATGGTCATGATAGATTTCAGTGTGAATACTTTATGCCAAAAGGTTAGAACAATGGCTCATACAGCCCCAGGTTAAGCAGGTAATGGGAATGATTATTTAGCTTTAATTATAAAACAGGCTATAGATGGTATGTCATGCAATACAATTCTGCCGAGTTAATGATGCTCTAAGTCTGACTAAAAAAGTCAGTATGAATTCACTTCATGGTAAAAACGTTAACACCAAACTTACTGAGTGGTCTTAAACAGACAATCTCTGATGTCTCTGTTTTGCCTTTCTACTTCAGTGAGCAAGAAAGAACAAAAGGAGTCTCCTTGTTCAATGGTCTGTTCCATAGTAAAAGAATAAACGACTTTTAAAAATCTTTAAATCTGCAAAAACATTTGGCCACAGCGAAAACCAGTTGTGAACGCAACATTGACAAATCAACTTTTAGGTTGATATGGTGAGTTCATTGTCAAACAGTTTCTTATATACACATCCAGCATTTACAGAGCAACATTAGCATTCATTCATTCGTCGTGCTTTTGATCACCTGTCCAATGTACACCCTATTTTAACTCTGTTTTTGGCCTCTACCAACTGCTGAGGGAAATATCTGGCTCTTCAGCTGCTAAACGCTCCACTATGTTCACCAGGTTGTTGCTCACCGTGTCCGTATGCTGTTTGGTGCTGAGCAGGTAGTGTACAGTGGGGTTTTTAGAGCGTTATTCACTGAAAACAACTGCCTGCTGCACCCGAAAACAATCCTACGATAACAGTGAGAGTGAACCAAAACTGTTTTGGGCCGGACAGCTTAACTGAAACTCGCTATGAAGCTCCTTTAAAGCCGAGGGTGGCTTAAGATTCAGACGATAATATTCCGTAGGTTCATCACAACGAGCAACATTTTCATTAATTGATAAATTTTTATTATAAAAATATAGCGACCATAGCCGCGTTAAGATCTGGTGACAAATTCACAGCTAGAAATGAAGCTAAAAGCACTCACCTTTCCTGGTGGGATCTTTCCGTCCTTGACCATCTGTGCGAGTGGCTGCAGCTCATCCTTCAGTTCAGTAAGCTGCACACATCATGAAGTAACATAACAATTCACATCATTTACATGTTGGTCTGTGGTGACTAAGCAAATATATTTTCTAATCTGAGGTTGTTTTACCTTTGCCTTGAAGTCCTGAATAAGTTCAAGCAGCTCCGGTGACTCCTTCTTCAGAAGTTTCATTTTTTCCTTCTGGGACATCTGCTTTAGGTCTTTCACAATCCTCTCCTCCTTTTCTGCAGTCTCGTTTTGATCCTTCTCCTCCACAGCAAATTCCTTCATTTAGACAGCCGCATAAAAACAACCAAAGTCAAACAAAACAAAAAACTCACATGTGGAATTAACCGGAGGTTCACAGGACAGATTTACAATTAAAAAAAATAATACCTGAAAAAAGTTTAAATCATAATCCTCCTCGCTCAGATTTGCAGCTAAACGTTTCTGGATATTTTTAGCCTCTTCTTCTTCATCTTGTTCCTCAGCTTCCAAATCTTCTTGTGATTTGCCTTCTGTGATAAAAAAAAAAAAATGTTGAATTCGCCACACAGACAACAAAACTCAGGCCTCAAACAAACTCATATTGCTGGAGACAAAAGATGCTTACTGGTGGTCACATAGTCAGTGTCATAAAACATCTTCTTCTTGGTGCCCCATGCCATGTCATTAGGAAGATCTGAGGAAGACAACAAAATTGCAGTTCATCTTGCTAGTGTGACAGTAAACCAAATCCTGGACGTAAAATGAGGATTTTGTTTTTACCTTCTTCTTTTTTCCCCTCTAGATCACTCTCCATGTCTGTCCCCTCTTCCTCAACTTCCTCCTCCTCCTCCGACTCAGAATCATCCAGGGCCATCACTTCCTCCTGTGAAAATCAGAGGAGCTTGAATTTATTCTTGAACTACAGAAATGTTCTGAAGTTAAATCCAAACAAACGCATAAGCCATCACCTCATCATCCAGTTCCTCGGGGTCGCTCTCAATTTCAACACCACTGGCGAGAAGTTTCTGTGGCAAAGAGACCACGGCAGAAAGGTTTAGAGAACTTTTTTTTTTTTAAAGCACCACACTCTTACCACAGAACTACTAATGAGGTAAACTTACTGCGATCTTCTCATCGTGAAACTCATCGATTTTGTCCTTTGTGTACTGTGACGATTTCTGAAGGGAAAAGGAGGAGACAAATCTGACTGTCAGCAATGTTGAAAATAACGACCACAACACCAAAGCAGAGCTGATGTGGTGACAGTTGGTTGGTGGTTGAGAGCAGCTTGTGAGATGAATCGTACTAATATCACAGTATGAGACTAGATATACTCAGTTTGTGGTCATTACACAAAAGTAGCAGTATTAATGAAAAGTGGTACACATTTCTGAACCTATTATCATCTGCCAGTTTGAACTTTATTTCTACGTCACTACTGATTGTATTTTTCTTAGACATCACACCAGCCAAGTGTAGTTTAGATTTAATACTGTATACCAGAACCAACAGTTAAACATTGTCACATTATCGATATTAAAGTACTGATGAAAAACTCCGAAGGTGCACCCTATTACAGGTAGGCTAATAATGTCCAAAATGTAAGCAAAGCCTTCCCCCAAAAGACCGGTTTGCAGTCGATACACATTGGTCTGGTTTTTAAAACATGTAGCCACGATAATAAAACCTTTTTAACTTTTGACTGTTTACAAAGCAATGGGTCTTGAATTTTGGGGAATCAATTCCCTTTATTGGAGACAAGTGTTGCAATATTTGAATGTGCCAGTGTTGCTCAGCTCTAGATTGAGTTACATATACACTTGTAATGTGCCCTGTATCCACTGATGGTAATATATTATTATGACGTTTTCTATGGGCAATCATTAAAATATTATACTTCTGGATGCATACAGCATAATACAAACTTGTTGAACGTCTGTTATGAGCGGTTTTCCCTGGGCTTTCCGCATGTGTGTAATATTGTACGAATAAAAATAAACCCAGTGGCATATTTTAATCACACTCATGCAATGCAACTCTGCCCAACTGGAAGCGAACTGCATGTATAACAACACACATAAAGGCTGTAACTGGCCTTTAATCCACAGTAATTCAGGCAGACAACACTGCACCCAGCAGCGACAGACCTTCTGCGGAGTCCTCTCACCTTATCAGGGACAGGCATGTGCTTGTAGGCTTCAGGGTCATCTTCATCATATCGCTCTGTATTTTTGGGCCTTTGTAGCTGCTTACCCCTGAACAGTGAATGAAAAGAGACTTAAATCTTTTACCTGTGGGAAATGTGAGCGTCCAAACAGTGACAGGTTACCATAACCCGCCACCCTGGCTGCTATTGACCACACGCAAACAGAGAAAACAGGGAGGCTAAGTTTAACGTTAGCACCACAGTCACTCTGATTTGAGCTAACTTCAGCCAAACTCACCTTTTTGCTCGAACCATGATGGAAATGAATTAAACTTGCTTGCTACACGGGAGCAAACAAATCAGGACGTTAAAATGAAAACCAAGCAACACGTTTCCACGTCAGCGCTTATATGTGGAGACTAAAATAAAACAAAAAACTAAATCCAGCTGCGTTGAACCACTTCCACACGGGCTACCATGTGCTTCCGGATTTCTTCTTCTTCTTTGTTTTTTGTTTTTACGGAAGCTTGCATCAAATTAGTTGCATTACCGCCCCCTACTGTGCTAAATTCCCTTCTCACTATATTCTCTCGTCCAATCCAGTTATTTAAAAAAACCTAATAAATATTCCCTTCCTTCCTGTTGCTCTGTACTTTCTAAAATACATTTATAACTTCTCTCTACTAATCCTAAACTTTGTAACTGGGTCATCATTTCTTGTCTTTCCTTCTTAAACTTGCCCCCAGTATATTAAAACATGCTCACACTGGCTGCACATTCCTGTTGGATGTTTTCCCATAATATGAAGAGTACCATTGAGCTTACTATGCCCCATCCTTTGTCTGTATAAAATGACTTCTTCTCTCCTGCTCTTACCTTTACCTCTTGACACACCCACTCTATTTTGTATAGAATATAAATGCCTCCCCTTTGTTTCATTATTCCACTTCTGTTGCCATTTATCCATTATTTCCTTCCACACTATGCTCTTTCCCTCTGATTTAGATAACTTTATATTAATTTCAACATTTTCCTTTTCAGCAAGCTTATCTGCCCTTTCATCCTGTTGCGTCCGGATTTCTTCTTCTTCCTTACTTTTAACAGCGGCCTACAAAGCAATGGTGCATACCGCCACGTACTGTATTGGAGCGTGTAACATCATTTCATTTCGTAGTGTTTGAGTTTTAAATGGCCCTGCGACGAGTTGGCCACTGTCCAGGGTGTACCCCGCCTAAGGCCCAAAGTCACTGGGATAGGCTCCAGTCACCCACATCCACCAATGGGAACAAGCGGTAGAAGATGAGATGATGAGATGAGATTTAATTGATTTGTTTATAGGTTTAAGTCAAACAAATGACATGCAAATGACAATACCTATGTATGTGCAGGGAGAGGGAAAACTTTGTGACATCTACCTTCCAACTGTTACAGACCTTTGTATTCTATGTTGAACCACACCTGTATTGTCTTTGTACCATATTTTGTAATCAAGCCTTCATAATTTACAAATGACTTTATCGATCACTTTTGGTTGTTTTTTTTTGTGCCAATTTATCAGCACCATTTAATTTTACTCTCTCACGTGCCAGTATCCAACACAAATGCCCATATATTGCCACTTGCTGAAAGTTTAGTAAAATCATTGCTATTTCAAAAATTTCAATTTTAAATTTCAATCAAAAGGTCAAACTATAACTTCGTCCTCTAGCTGGGTAACTACTTATTTGCATTATGCAACAATCTGATAGCCATCCATTGGTTAAAACAGTTGATACTATTCATGGAGGACAGCATTAACAGAACAATTGTATTTATTTTTTAACATATGCTAAAGTAAAGCATTGCATCGAACACACCACAGTATATACAGTACATGTATAGCATACAGGGAAACATCATCAAATTCAGTGGGACATAAAATCTACAGATAGAACTAATATACATCATACATATTAACAATGGTTTTATTTTCAGAGCCTGTTTTGGGTAATTAACACTGCAGAGGTCATAATCCGTATCCACTGCTGGCAGCTGCCTTTCCTCAGTGACCGAAGACGTTATTACAGAACATATTGCTCATTCTGGTTCTCCCTCCGTCTCTGCCAGTGACCTCCTCCAGTCCATATTGAGGGTAAAACTGGAGCTGCGAGGCCTCTCTCGGGGCAGAAAGGTTTTTGGAGTTCTGTATAGTGCAGATTTCAAGTCATCGTTCCTCTTCTTCATCAGGGCAACAGCAGGTGTCACATGACCCGGGTCAAAGAACTGCCAGGGGAACAGAGATTGACCGTAACAGAGAACATTAAAATCATGCTGTGCTTGTGAGTTCAATTTTGAGGTACTTCTTTGTACCACCTACAGATACCTTTAATTACTCCTCGTGGATTATTATATTGATAATTTAATGCTATGAAATGGATTGGTCTGTAGGACATTGTTTTCCAACCTGGGGCCACAAGATGATTAAAATGTTAAGACAGAAAAGAATATGTATTTTACGCAAAATTATGTTTTTGGGTTTTTTTACTTTTTTTTTTTTTTTTAAAGTTTACTTTTTCTTCTGAAATATTGGATACTTTCTCTTCTCATGGCTCCCACAAACCCTTCAAATTAAGCAATCTGACAAAGGGAATATACATTTTTTGGTTGAACTGTTAGCTAATGTTGTTGGGGTCAGTAGACACTGCTTCATTTTAAGGGGTCACAAGCCAAAAAGGTTGAGATCTACTGCTGTAGTACTTTTGGTGCTGATATTTCAGTTTTATGCTAATAGATTTCCTTAGTAAAATGTAAAATACATTTAAATTTAAAGGGTAATTTCACCCAAATTACAAAAAACAAATTCTCACTTACATGTGGTATTGTGTAACCATGCAGATTGTTTTGGTGTTACTTGCCCAGGTTTTAAGATCTCTGCCTCTGACAATTCTGCCTCCACCCCAATACAACAACCGAGGTGAATTGAAACTTGTTTGCATATCTTCCTCAACTACTCGTCCTTCACAAGCATATACACAGAGAAATACAGCACATTTACACACTTACACTGGACCTAAACCTTGGCACCGGGACTCTCCTCTCATCATGATTTGTATCTTTGTTGCGTACACTCTGGACCATCATGGAACTGCTCATTTCTGACGTAGCGGCCTTTGATCGTTCTGAAGTGCTCTGCTGAGGTGGAAACCTCTTCATAATGTCACTCAGGGAGCTGTAGTTCTCAGACTGCGGCACCATCAGAATTATGGGTTTCTGTGGGAAGAGAAATGCATCTCAGTTATTTGTATCAAGGTTAACTCGAGTGTTTTGACTGCAAAGGCCAGTGACTTACTCTAGGAGATGATGTTTTTTCCACTTTGGAGCTAGTTTCATTTATGTTTCTCTCCTCTTCCAAAATTGACTCATTCCGGGAGCGCTCTCCTTTCTTAGCAGAGGAAAGTATGATCATATCGTGTGCTGGCTCTGTTGTTTTATCACCAAGTCTTGTTGCTGTTCTATCATCTAAATTTGTGCTCATCTCTATGGAGAGTTGCCTGGAGAGGGCTCTCAGGCATTCCACCCTGCAGGAGAAAAAACAAACCTTTTTTAGGATATGGACCATTTTAATAATAATTTATTCAAAATGTTTCTTTTATCTTTTTGGTGTCACCTTTTCCCTCTTTCTGGAGTCGTCGGGTCTGTTGGCGAGGGCTGTGTGTTGCTTTGATAATAATAAAGATCAAAAGGAAAGATTTTTGTAAAAAATAGCTAGTACTCCTAACCAGTATAATGTAACAATTGGCTGTAACAAGACTCACCTGAAAGATGTTGGTTTATCTGGCACATTGTTTGTCAGTGGAGACCTGTTTTCACTTAACCTGTCACATACAAAAAGAGATCGGTAAAGTCCTGCAAACTAAATATTAAAACTGTGCTGTCCTCCATAGAGGAAACGAGTCAAAGACTGATAAGAAACAGAAGACATGTTTCAGTATGTTGGTATACATTTCAATAAAAGGTAAATTATAGTACAAATATATCAAAAACGTCCTGTAAAGCACACAGCAAAGTTGGATTTGTATAAATGGCAAAGAGAATGTTAACTCTATGTTTGTTCCAAAGACAACTTCAAGGACTCACTAATGGTCTAAGATTGATTACCTTTCCTTATCCACAAATTGGCTTCTATTGTTAGTAAAACCGTCCATAATGGGTGTGTTTTTATTAAGCAGAATGTTGTTCTGCAGTGGCATGTCTTGGGCCACGATTTCCTCATGTGGATCAACAGGACTGTCTGGGAAGCAGCAGTCTCTCTGGACAACCCCCATGGCTTCCCAGTCCAGAAGGGAATCAGCAGGTGGGGATGGAGGGTTGGTAATCTCAGGCTCCAAAAGGAGATGTTTTTGAAACCTGAGATCTGCGAGGTCTTTCAGCTGATAAGTCACATCTACATGAGTATCTGCAACCCTCCGCGTGTCTGGGATGGGAAGCGAGTCAGCAAAAAGGATCCTGAACTCCATTTCAAATGAGTCAACAACTGGGCCGCTTAGAGTGGTGATCAGCTGCCGGTGCAGGTGGGCATCTGTCCATGTGAGGCTGCAGAGTACAAAGACAGCTTGTTACATCACTCTCAAGTGTGTGTAATACAAATACAAGGAATGAGTTTAAAGACACAACTGCTCACCTGTAGCTGCCATGAATCACTGTTTCTAAATCCACCAGAAGGAACTTGTCTTTCATTTCCCCAACCACCATTCTTCCCGTTCTCGAGCAGAAGGATTTCCCTCCGAGAACCCGGACTCGCATGTTCTGCCAGATCACAAGCTTAAATTGAAACTCAAAACTCAATTACATTGAAACCTTAACCTAGCTTGTTAGCATGCTAACATTTGCTAATTAGCCCTAAGCACAAAGTAAAGCTGAGGCGGTTTGTAATGTATTTAATTTTGCAGCTATTTGGTCATAAACTAAAGTACTGGACAAATTAAAATCTTGACCTGATGATGTGCTAGAGGAAAAGGCAAGGGATCACCAGTTATTTCAATGTATCCTGTGAGGGGCATGAATGTCTGTACCAAATATAATGACAATCCATCCAATTGTCAAGACATTGCACTAAAAAGCACAAATCTCAATCTCATGGTGGTGCCAGATGAAAAGGTCAGAATATCACCAAAGTCACATCACATTTTGTGGCAATCCATCTTGTAGATGTTGAAATAGTTCACCGGCTAAGTGAAGATTTTGTCTTGCTGGTGGCACTAGATGAAAACTCAGAGGATCACCAAAGTCTTGAGGGTTCATCCTCTGGACACCATGGATATCTCTACCAAATTGTATGGCAATCTATCCAGTAGTTGTTGAGATGTCAGTCTGGACCAAAGTGGTGGACTGACCAACCAGCGTTGCCATCCATAGAGCCTCACAGCTAGCATGGCTAAAAATTGTTATCCGATTGTTGTCAGGTTGTTCTAGACACGGCATACCAGTGTAAGAAAATATTTTAGATCCTCTGATCATTATAAACAGAGAATTTTAATAGGAATTTTAAAATGTATTCTCAGCCTCAGGTGGGTTTTTTCACCACTTGAAAGAAACACAGACAACACTGAATGCTGTACAACCAGTTTAGCTACTGTCTCTGTAAAAAGACACACTTGCAGTATATCAGATACCTCTCGAGAGTACGTGTGCAGAGTGTCAAGTTATGTCAATGTGACATAATGTGTTGATCTGTTAAACCAGTGGTGCTTGATTTTGGTCAAATTAAATTTCTGGTGTATTCATTGCCATGTCAAACAGACATGAGAGGATGGCTGCTAGGTGTGTGCTGATTTGTAGAAGGTGACTCACGGGATGCCTGAGCCTGTTGAGCGTGAAGTTGTCCTGAATAGACCTTTGGTTCAGGATGATGTAGACAGGGACACCCCGAGAGGCAGCATTGTGTAAATCGCCAATTATTGCACCATCTGTCAATCTGTCTGTCACAATGGCAATTACCTGCATAGTACACACAATTTCACTCAGCCTGTAATTGAGAGTATTTTTCAGAAAGTGGCTTACACAAAATGAAACCCTTCCTTCTCATTTTTTTCTGATGATAAGATTAAAATATAATCGTGTCATTAATTTTGATGCAGCAATGCAGTAAGAAGTGATGAGGTACTTTAACAAAAGTACAACTAAACATTAAAATGTTGTAAAATAAAGGTACTCATTCTGAGGAATAAAATAAATAAATAAATCCACATTGTATTTGCATACTTGGCTGGCCTTTTGCAAATGCCGCCTGATGATCTCTCTGACAGGAGGTTCTCCCTCAGCAGGAGGACTGGTGTGGACTGTAACGCTTCTATTTGGCACCCAGGGTTTTTTTTCAGGCCAGCCCAGCTCCAGGTCCGGGGTTGGTGTGTCTGAGTAAGAAGGGAAGTACGTGGAACAGACGTCCTCCATCTCTGAGCTGCCTTCCTCTCCATTCGCCTCGCTTTGCACCTGTAGCGGGTTGATGTGATAGTCCTGAGCCCAGCTGATTATTTGGCTGACCTCTTCAGAAGACAGGAAGCAGCCGGAGTGTTCTGTGCCGATTGAGCTGTAGAAGGCCTCTGGTCCTGTACTTAGGAGTCTCTCCACTGCTTGACGCTCCTTCTCACAATAGAGATACTCTGCGGAGGACTCATTCACCGGCAGGAACACTGCATCCTCATCAAGGCTCTGCTCTTGGTAGTTCGACATGAGTGTGTCTCATAAGTGCTACCTATCAAAGTTCCCACTACTGATTCCAGTTGTGTGACGGCAAGACTATCCCAGGCCAGCTCACGTCACACTTCAATCAGTATGATCATTTAATTCATTCCTCTGGCAAAAAGTCCCAATATCTCCATGTTGGCAAGATCTGCCCGGAACACGTATGCTAACTTGATGTTGCTGACAATCTTGATGATGAGTTTCGTTCCGCTTCTAACTGAGATAAAGCCTGTTCAAGGTTCACAAGTTCAGTCCTGAGCAAATTCTATGTTCTGCAGCAGCCTTCTCCCACAGCTCATGCTGACGTAAGAAAGTAAGCAGAATTTTAAAATAAGTAGAAGTGTGTCTGCCAGCATTAACCAAAAAAATCACTTTGAACACACTAAAATCAACAAATTATGAAACTCACCTCCTGGGAAGCATGTCTCATCTCTAAAGCTCAAGTGAGTAATACTTGAGCTTTACAAACTTCATGTGTTCCCTCCCCTGCATGTCATGGGGTTTTTTTTTGGACTGGTCCAGCCTGACAGGTAGGTTAGTGCAATACGCAATACTGTATCTCACTTCCTTTCTAAAGGTGTCAGTTACAATCACAGAAGTTTATTTTTTTTTGGTTCTTCGGAAATATCTTTGGAAAACGTGTTTGTGAATCCTTACACTAGTGTCAATGGCCAGTTTGTTATCAGTTGATGATCATGTTCCTCTACTATTCTGGAGAAAACATTCTGAGCATATTTCAACAAAGTAAACAATAAATGCCACCAAACAATGAGTGATTAAATTACAAAGATGGCGCACCCTTTCCCAACCAAGGTGTCATGTCAGAGGATTGCACCTGCACTGTGTTACACATAAAGCACTTCATACAGAACAAAACAGGTGTTAGCCATTTGGTGAAACTAATAAATGGTAGGATTTCTCACAAAGTGACAACAATCAGTGTATTGCTTTTTTAATCAGTAAACACAAATATATACAAAATACAAGAAAAGTTATTTGAGCTCCATATTGTCCTGCCAAAATCACAATCATACATAACGCACAACAAGTTAAGCATTCATTACCTAATATTTCAGAATCCTTCATGTAACACATTCATATGAGCTTTGTATCTGACAGCATGACTGAGTTTTGATGACTTAGTTTTCTTGATCTGGTCTTGAGTGACAACAATGAGACAGACACCACCATGATGACATAATGTCTTGCTGTAGCACGGTAGGGTGGATATTAAGTCATAAAGAAAACAGAATTGTATCATTTTAAAAAAGTATTTCATTCTCAGTCATTTCATTTCCTCATGTGTGCTTATTGTTAACTGAAAAGTGATTGAAGTGAGTAAGGACCGGCACACTCTTAATAATAGGTTTTTCATCCTGTTTTTTGGCTCACTGCCTCTTGCGCAGGTGGACATATAGGACCCCACTGACCAGGAGGAGAGGGACACACAGCCATGCCAGGATGAAACAGTAGCCAAAGCGTCCTTTGCTCAGATCTCTGGAGTCATTTAAGATCTCCTTTCTGTGGAAGGTGAAGATGAGGCAAGCAGCAAAGGCTGTGAAACCTGCAAGAGTAACACATAAAAAAGTTGTAGCCCAAATGCTCTTATCATGTTCATGGAATGTATCTATTAAACTACACACTAGAGATTAATGAGAATGCCTAACTAAATATTTATTACAAAAAAGCTAATACTGGAATTGTTTTACATTTTTCTTATTGTCAGCAAATGTCACAATAAGTTAATAATAAATGTTACATAAACAGGAGTAAAGTGTACATTTGTTGGGGACTATTTTCAGCTGCAGATTAATACATATTTGGTGCTCTAGTGAGCATTTACAGCAGTAGGATGGTGTATATGGGATTGACTGAAAATAAACTATAGTGCCCACATTCATCGTTATGAAGGGACATGTCAAAACTGTGAGGGAAGAAGCTATATCAGGCTTTAGCTACACATGCAATACTTGTTAGTCGGATAAATGTATTGTTGGTTTTGATCTTTTCATGAGATTTGTTGACAACGAGAAAAATACCTAAAAAACACCTAACCCATTACTTTCATGTGAGATCAGTTTTTAAAAGTTTTGGTTTGGACTTCGTCATAAGCGTTACATGTACTGTCAAACCTTTTATAAATGACACTCCAGGTACTTGGTCCCTATATCGAGGTCACATCCAGTGGCTGCTTTTAATATAAGTGGCTCTTATTTGTCTCTACTTCATAATGAAGTGCAGCTGCAGCAGCACCCCCCCCCCCCAACCTTACCCTTTAAAAACCCAAATGTGGGTTATTTCCTCCATTTATAAAATACAAGGACAGTATTTGGGCACGATTCATAAAGAGTACAAAATAGCAAAGAGATAGAAACAACTACTAAAAGCACAAGTTGAATTTCGAAAGATTTGTAAGTGCAGTTAAGTTGTCACTGTCATAAGAAATTGCTGACAGGTTTTTATTTTCATAACGTTTTATGTGCCTTGTGGAATAACCCTTCAAATACCTGCAAAGGCCTGACAGAGGCCTGTGAAGTAGAAGAGTCCTCCTTTGGACATGGTGAGCAGCTGACCCAGAAAAACCAGGAAGGAGATGGAGGAGGATACCACAGAGAGGACCATGAGGGCCTGGACAGACTGCAGCCAGTCTGCGAGAGCAGGTCAGAGAATGAGTGTAAGACACTGACTCAAAAGCAAAACTAAAGGCAGTCATGAAATATCCAGCCATGCAGAAATGCAAAATATGGCTAGTAGATAAACAAACCAGCTAGCACATGTATGCGGACACGCACATAGACAAACACTTTGAGAATTTACCGCTTTCATTGGTTGCAGCACACAACCAGGTCTTTGTTGCATTATCGTGGAAGCAGTTATGCCAGAGGTCTGTGATTTCTGAATCAGTCCATACCCACCAGGACTGCAGAAAGAAAGAAAGAAAGAAAGAAAGAAAGAAAGAAAGAAAGAAAGAAAGAAAGAAAGAAAGAAAGAAAGAAAGGTTTTTTTTGTCACTTTGTGTTTGCCATGTGCCTAAACTAGGTC
Organism: Coreoperca whiteheadi; assembly: GCA_011952105.1. Classification (NCBI taxonomy): domain Eukaryota; kingdom Metazoa; phylum Chordata; class Actinopteri; order Centrarchiformes; family Sinipercidae; genus Coreoperca; species Coreoperca whiteheadi. Next base: position 19,545,723 of record CM022473.1, read on the forward strand.
AATTGATACACACAGTCATGTAGTTTGTAAGTACTGATGGATCAGATTTCAAACACAGTTTCTCAGAATGACACAGCACAGTGCACATAACCACAGGTAGTGTGTTGATGTGCAGCTTTTTTGTGTTTGATTGTATTCACATTACATAATCATACAGGGATTAACAGTAACATCTACTGTAAGATGAGAGACAACATAAGACATCAGTTGACATGTGTCTCACCTTTTCCAGGGTGGCGATGAGGAGCATGGCCAAGGTGAGCAGATGCAGTATGGTTAGGGATATGAGCAGGAAGACCATAGCTGCTTGGAAATGAGGGTAGAGTTTGGTATCCTGTGTACAAACAACCCTTCGATGTTACTATGATTATGGGATGATGTCTTACCAAAAGCGGTAAGCCTGTAAAATCCATTCGTGTTAAGATTGGTGGTTCCACATAGAACCCAACAGCTCTGTAGTCAAAGAAACACCATTTGCCACTCCTAAGCACCATCCCCTTTGTCAGTGTCATTTAAAATGGCCAGCAGATTTCTCAAGGCAGTGGTCCGAAACAGTGGACTCCCTGTTTGCCTCTCAAGGAAACTCTGAGCACTTTCATCATTCATCTCAACATCTGCACTGACAATCTCTGCCCATTTACACAAGCTTGCCAGAAAGAGGTGGTATTTGTCTCTGAGCCTTTCCAGTCTCTGAGGAATACATCAGAACGTCACCTCCCTGTAACCATTGTAAACAAACTTGTAGTCTGAAACCCTATCTACCAACGGTCTGACATACTGTTGTGTTCTTTTTTGAATCTGGATACAAACCTTATACCTACAGCATAAAGGATGACAATATGGCATTACACTTGAGGTTCAATAAGAAAAACCTACAAACAAGAGGCTTTTAAGTCAAATGGCAAAAACCCAGAATAAGAGTGACTAATGAGTCATTGATTTTATTCAAATCAGTGTGGTGTCTTTTTCCATTAGAAACTTTTGTGAGGACACAAGAAAAATGGGAAGTCACATTATTAAGCAAGACTTCTTCCTTTTTGGCTTCAGTTCCCCAAATATAGCTGTTAAAATAAGTAAAGACATTATTATGTATGTGTTATTCTACATCATAGGCAGTGAAATTAGAAAGGGCATAATGCCAAAATTAAATACAGTTCATTTTTCTAATCAAAAGTTGGGTAAAATATTAAACCTGCGTTTGTTTCTGTGGCCAAAAACTTTGACCTAAATTACCAACCCTCAACTGTACAGTACACTCAGACTTTTGGGAGAGAGTAGTCTACACCATGCACATGTTTGTCTTTCCCAGCCAGCTCTGCCCATAGAGGGAAAATCACTGTTTCTATTAGATTGTGGACAATTAAGAGAGGCACGTGTTTGATTACATACTACTACATCTGGTTTACATAACAGCGTGAGGGACCTATCACAATATCATTAAGACTCTTTTGTTAGCATTTGATTACATTTGCGTGTGACCTGCATCTCATTATAGGCAATACTAAGCTGCATGTTTCAGAAAATAATAGAACATTTATTTTCAAGCCAACAGGAAGTTCTTACCCTTCAGTGCCTTTGAGTCAGTACCCTTCGTCTTTGATTTATTTTCCCAGTTGCTGCTATCCTCTCTCTGCTCTCTTTCTGTGCTCGCAGACGTTTTAGCTCAAAAACTGGGAGAGAAGAGTACAAAAGAGGAATGTGGGGTTAGATATAGGAGGAGTTCTCAACACGCATTTCCTCTAAACTTTCCCTGTCCTCCCCCTCAAATCTGTGGTCTAGACCAACTTAACACCAAAAATAACAATCCTCTGGCCCGGCATAAACACAGAGCATTTTCTCAAAAGCTGTACGACAAGACAGCCAATCTGCATTGAAATTTGGAACAATGATGAGCAGTGTATGACGAAATCCTTAATTCAGAATCAGAATCAAAATCAGGTTTATTGGCCAGGTATGTGTGCACATGCAAGGAATTTGCCTCCGATTTTACATTGCTCTCGATGTACATACACAGAAGTAGACATACATTCAGCAGATATAAGTATGGCAAAAAAATACTTTGAAGGACGAACAGAATCACACAGTTGAAACATGTTTGTCAGTGCTGCACATGTAGGCCTACTCATGCTGTTCATCTGGCTGGGCATCTTGGCATGAAGACCACCACAGTGTTTCCAGAGTAAGTGGATTGAAAGGCAGGAAATAAGGTCTGGTCACTGCCCACTTTTCATTGTAAATGTGGAGGAACTCTCAGACCACCCAAGACTCAACACACAGTGTTTAATCCTCAATTTCAAATTCAGAAAAAAATGTCCATAGAAATTCAGTTTCATTAAATGACACTAGTTACAGTATAAAAAAACTTTACTGTCCCACCAGGGGAGGAAATTTGTCTCACCAACAAGACAATACATAAAAAAGCAATACAATGTGATACAATGATATTTGTGCGTGTGTGCATACACCTGCGTGGGTATCAATACGTTGTTGGTCCATTAGTAGTGGAGACGATAGGTTTTGCTTTGTGTTTTATTGTTTCCTTTCACCTGCCAAGAAACTACAGATGGAAATTAGCTAGTTGCTAAATCTGGTACAAAGCACCTTTTGCCTTTTTTGAGATTAATGTATTTTGTAAGTGGTCCCTGATATAAATAAATTCAATAAACTAAACTAAAACTAAAAACATAAATACACAACACACATCCCAAATTGTCAGCAGTACGCAGTAAGTAAACGTCACACAGTTTATGTGCAAAATACAATTTATGTCATTAAAATCTCTCAGCTGGGTATATTTTAATGGTGTTTGTTCATTATATTGATTGCACATACAGATAAGTTTAGTTGCACCCCATAACAATTATGTTGCCATCTGTATAATGAACAAACTTTGTAAGCAAGTTACTGGCAGCTGAAGAAACAATGGATGCCTATAGCAAATTATGAGTAATATTTTATTAACTAACCAATAATCAGTGGTGAAGGAAGTATTCGGATCCTTTACTTACGTAAAAGCAGCAATACCACACTGTAAAATAGCCCATTACAACATTAAAAATGTTACTCAAGTAAATGTTTTATTAGTAAAATGTACTTCAAGTATCAAAAGTAAAAGTACTCAGTGCAGAATAACTATTATAAATCATATGATGTATTGTTATGAATGCTACATAGCCTAAATGTGTAAGCAGCATTTTACTGTTATAGTCAGGTGCTGCTAATATTAACTATCCCATAGCTAAATATTGGGTAGTTTAATCTGTAACAACAATGCATTTTTTTTTATGCACTTAAAATCTCTTTATCTGCACTGTTTGTTCACTGGTTTGCACTTTATCTGCCATGTGCCTTGAGCTGCTTTTACTCAACCGTATTTTTATATTCCCTTATTGTATAGTTTTAGCTTATATTTTATATTTGATCTAGATTTTAGGCTCTACTGTTAGTGTTATTTGTATGCACCGGGGGTCTGAGAGTAACGCAATTTCGATTCTCTGTATGTATGTAATGTACATGTGGAAGAATTGACAATAAAGCAGACTTGACTTGACTTGTGTGTTGTAAACTAATAATTAGCTTTGTATGTAAAACCTTGATTTTTAGTTTAACTTGAACTATAACTGTCAAGTAAATGTAGAATCGTAAAAAGGACCATATTTCCCTCTCAATAATGGAGTAGATGTATAAAGTAGAAGCCGAAATACTCAAGAAAGGTACCTCAAATTTGCCCTAATAGGACTTGAATAAAAGCCGTTTCCACCACTGCCAGCACCCTAATAGAGCTATCGCATCATTTTACTCTGTAACAGATTGGATGATTAGATTAAAAAAAATGCCAAAGATTAAACATGTAATAACATAACGTTTCGTTTTTACTGATGTTTATCAGTGGATTTAAACTATTCACACTGTTAAGAGTCCCATAAGACTCCTTCAAGGACCCTTGGACAGCCCATGATCACGCGGTGTTCCAGAACGCGAGGCTACGTTCTGTCTCAAAGCCAGGAAAAGTTGAGCTTCGGTGTTCCGAGTCGATATCGGAATATTTCGGAAAACGACAAAAAGGGAAGATCAAAGTGTGAGTGTAAACCACGGCCGCAAGTTGTTTCTAACCGCAGGAGAAATGGATCAGCCTCAGGTACGGAACGCGTTCAACTGCTTCTTCGTTTAACGTTAGTGTAACGTTACTTAACAGCTAACGTTAGCTGAACCTGAACATAGCTAAAACCTTCAGAGTCGTATAAGCGTCAGAAGTGACATTTGATTACCTTTACCGCTGCAAATGACGCAATTGTCATTTGGTGGTGGAATTAATGAATCCCCTTGACATATAGTTTCTCTCTTTTGCTCCCCCTTAATTAACGTCGAGGTGAAAAATACCATCTTAGTCCACACTGTATCACGCCACAGTATCATCAGCTGTTCCCGCTACAAGCTGTGACGCTGACACTGAGGGAATGCGCTGGCTTGTTGTCTTTTATGGCTGCACCATCAAACGTAATGTTGTAGATCTTGTGCATCTTTTAATACACATGCTCCTAATAAAATGCCCACCCCCCTCCCCTCAGAGAGAGAGGAGTTTGCATCTTTGGAAACTTCACTGTAATAATAAATAACTAAATACATCTGCGGGTTTCAGCAAGTGTTGCTGCAGAGCATGTGGTTATAATGACTGAGGTTTAAGGGGTTAACGGTAACACTCAAGTTAAAGTGTGGCCAGCTATTATTCTGCGTTGTTATTCAGTCATTCACGTTTTTAGACCACCACAGATACACAAGGAAGAAGCAGCTGTCTCTGGGGAAAGAAACAGCTGTTCCCCAAAACGTGCAAACAACTTTAGCCACAGCCAAGGGACGTGATCGCACTGTGGTTCAGCGTTGGGGAGCATTCATTGATAAAGATTATTTTGACAAGCATTCCATTACGTAAGCAAAAGTACTAGGGCTGCAATGATCGATTAATCTGTCGCTTGTTTTTACGATTAATCGATTGAGAGGAAAGACCAGTAACGTTGTCCTGAAACGCACGGCGGAGGCAGAGAAGTCAGTACGACCCAAGTCTTCCAAGGTGTGGGAGCATTTGCCACTAAATACACCCAAAACGTGTGTTATTTGCAGAACATGCAGAAGCGACAGGGAGTGAGAGACAGAGAGTGAGTGTGTGCATCTCAGAGGCGGGTAGTAACCAGTGACATTTACTCCGTTACACTTAACGTTAGTTGTTTTAAATGTAAAAAAAAATGTACTTCTAAGAGCGGTTTTACTGCACCGTACTTTTAACTTGTACTTGAGTAGATTTGCTCTTACTCCGCTACATTGGGCTACACGCGACTCTTTACTTTTTTTTTTTCATTTATTCTACATATTCTCTGCTTTGTTTTTGCCCGAGAGATGCCGTCAGTGCATCTACCACATGACTCCGTTTCACCAATCAGATGAAGCAACAATTATCACGTAACTCTGTTTCACCAATCATACGCAGTGATGCAGTCACATGACCACACACAAACTTAAAAAAAAGATTTATTGTTCTGTCAGCTCTGGTCCCTTTAAACACAGATATACATCTTCGTGTGCACTTTATTTAAAAAAGCCTAGATATTTGGCTGATATAAAGCATACATGTGTATGTGTTTTGTGTTAGTTTTTTATTACTTTAACAGCTCAGGGGTGTTCAAGGAGCAACCTGTTTGTGCACTTTCTGAAGATTTTTTGCACTGTCAGTTCTGTTTTGAAATTAATGCTTTTTTAAAAATTTGATTAATCGATTAATCTAAAAAATAATCGACAGATTAATTAATTATTAAAATAATCGTTAGTTGCAGCCCTAATGTGAGCATTATCACTCCCAGGAAAAACCACGAGGTTGCTGATGACCTTATCTTATCCTGAAATGCTGTTTCTGTATTGTAATTGTAGTTTCTCTTACAGTTAGTGAATTGAAGTTGCAGGGGTGAATGCATCTCTTAATAATGATATCCAAGCACACAGGTAAAATGACATAATATTCACATTAGAGATTTGAGTGGAAACTTGTACAGTTATTCAGTTTCTCCTCCAACAATGAAAGTAGTCAGAGACAATAACCCCATTCTAAGTATAAGATAAGGGTTGTCAGTGACCATGTCCACGTGTCACCCATACCATCTCTAGGAGGAGCTGGAGCAGATCGCCACATGGTTTAGTGAGGAGGGACTTGCTCCTGACTCCCCTAAGGAGGCTCAGCTGTGTTTGCTATGGCGTGGCCTCCAGAGCACAAGAGGCCGTCTGAGCAGTGTGACATGGGACCTGGACACCCAGCGCTCGCAGCACTTAGCAGAGATGGCAGAGGTAAGTTATCGTTGCAGAATTACCAGTGACATCAGAAATGGTGAAGAAGAGCAAGAATAAGTGACCGTCTGTGTCTATTAGTGACATTGGCTTTCTGTCTGTCCGTAAGGTACGCAAGTCCTTGGAGCAGATCCGAATCTTTACACAACACAAAAATGTTTTGGCTCAGGAGATACAAGATGAAAACGATCAGCTAAAGGACCGGCTGCGACGCCTGGTATCATTTCAGGGTTGGACATTTTTACCTGCACACCACCTACAAATAAGAATAATCCAACAGCAAGAGCAGTAGCGACAAAATTCACACTTGATCTTCACTGGATCTTTTTCTTCACTATGAGAAAGTCTTTTAGAAATGTTGCATGGTATACTGCAGGTATTTTTTGTCTCATCCGCTGAAGTACTTACTACAATTTCTTTCAGTAACACAAGCCATGAAAGCGGTCCTGTCTTGTTAGACAATTTGCCAAGACATGCCAATTAAAACATAAAGACATTCTTGGAGTTCGCCTCGTTCGGGACTGTCTCATCCTCTCTTGGAGACTTAGTCCTGGATGGTTCCATATAAAAGCTCAGGGAAGCAGTTGTGCCCTGCTCTTTGACGGAGGTGAGGCAGTTAACCAGATGCACATTTGCCAAACCAACCACTTAGTCTTCAGCCTTGAAGTCTTTTGTTTTGTAAAATCGAAAAATACTGTTTGAAAACACTTCTGATAAAGCATAAATCAGACCTGTGTGTCACTTGTCCAAGTAAGTTTTCTAGTGCAGTGTCTTCTTCACCTCTTTGTGGTGCATTTAGCCATAATGGGCTCATTACTGCCCCGTGAGGCTGTACGGCGAAACACACTTATACTTGACAGACCTCAGTTGTAGTTGGCATTTCCCGAACAGCAAAAAGGGGCAACAATGAGCCCATTCCGCAGTCAAATTTACGTCTGGTTGTCTTTTTCAAATGAATATCTGGTTATCTTCCCCACCGCCGATGAAGAGCAGCGCCTCCCTGAGCTTCTCTATGGAAAACATCACAGACTGTCTCCCACATAGTGGATAAGATGAACAGGGCTTTCTCGGGATAGTGGTACTTCTACAAGCCAAGCTCACTTAAACTGACTGCTGTCTTTGGTTAAGACCTTAGACACCCTTAGTCCACAGACTTTCAGATGTTTAAGCATTATAAATCCTACTCTTTCACTATTCTCTGTTGTGCTAGATGCCCAGATAAGCGAAGTGGCTAAAATGCTGTACCAGCAGGGTCTCACAGAGCTGATTCACAGCAGCCCCAGTGAGCAGGTGGCCTACCTCCTGGTGGAGAGAGCCTCCTTACTTGAGACGAGTGTGGTTCCTGATACTCTGACGGGTGATGGAAACACAGCCAGTCCGCTGGGGACCGAAGCCCATGCGCCGAACACCAATGCACACCAGGTTAGAGGAAGAACATTTTAGGTTTTATCCTTTAGTTTCTGCCATTTTCAACTTTATTTGATCATTAACAGTTAAGCCAGATGGGAAAGTTGGTGTAAAATTGAGAGACACGGGTTATTGGTCATCATTTAAGTTGAAAAAGGTGACTTTTAATACTTAACCTATACCTAACAACTATTAGGAATGTACAGTACAAAAGCATGTCATGTCCATTATATGAGAAAAGAAAGCCAACACCAGAGAGAAGTTTGTGATAGACATAAAGCTTTCTTCCCCCTTTAAGTTTTGTTTTTTAAAGCATGAGATCCCTGTGTGATGTTTATTATATAATTATACCATAATTAAGTCAGATTCATATGGACAAATTCTGAAACATTTAAGATCTTTCAATTGTTAGAAGGGCTTGCCTTATACATTTCTCTGCTCAGATGACTTCTTCTTCTTCTTTGGTTCTGTGATCTAATGTTCTTTCACAAGGAGGCACCACGTCATGGCCAGAGCACATGGAAGAGAATCTTTGGACTCCACAAAGCTGCACAGAGCAAACATACTTTTATTCCTGTATGTCCTTTTATCTACAGTAATGTTACTGCATCCCATACTAACAAACACTAAAAACTGCACTCAGGTCAATTAGAAAATCAGACACAATCAGGCCACACTGATTTTATTTTGTGTATCCCAAAGTACACTTTTGAATGTGAGGATCTTGTTGCATGTTTTCTGTTCAGAACTCCTGTTCAGCTGCATCCACATTAACTGCAACCTTTTTGTGTTTTGTTCAAGTGTTATTAAGCTCTGTTACTAGCACATGCTAGGTAACTTTGCATGGCAGAAGACGTTCAGGATATTACACCACTGATACATCTTGATCCAGTGCACTTCCCAAGGTCTCTTGTCTGTTCTTGCATGCATTTATGAACATTCTTCAACAGCAATCACTTTAATCTTGCTCATTCAGTCAGTTGTTTTTTCCCTCTCTCTTTAGGCTGAGGCCAGGCATTTGGCTGGCCAGGCAAGCAGTGTGGAGAGGGAATGTTCCCGGCTGGAGCGGGACCTGGAGGAGGGCTCCCGTCGGCTGGCCATGGCCCACAATGAGATCCGGCATTTGACTGATGAGCTGGAGTCTGCTCATTTGACCCAAAGGGCCTATGGTGAGAGATATTAATCAGCTACTTACAAAACAGACTGTGTCATTCGCAAAGCGATTTCTCATAGCGATAATACAGTACCCTGCTGTAACCACAATCTCAGTGTTTCCTGTATTTTGATTTATCATCAAATCAAGGTGGCCACGACTGCTAGAAAAGAAAACTTTACAAACTTTCCATCATACAATATCCAAAGACGTTTCCGAAAATATCCAAAAACCTAAGTTTCCACCAACTTTCACTGCTCTAAAGTATACTGTTACAAAAACATTGGTGTTTATTCTAATGTCAGTTTTTTTTTTAGAGCCTGAGCTGGAGGCAGCACAGCAGGAGGTAGAGCAACTCAGACAGGAAGTAGAAAAACTGAAGAAATATGGTGAGAATTATTTTTTCATGTGTATTCTTTAAGCTGTTTTCAAATAATTACCATATGTTATCGAGTTAATATTGAATTTAAAAGGGAGAAACGATCTGTGTTACAATCCCCACACAGCTCAGATTCATTTTTTTTTGTATACCTGCTTCTCCTGTTCAGGGGCTGGAGATTATTCCAGCATGTTCTGGTTGAGAGGCAAGGGACACCCTGGACAGGTCACGAGTCTATTACACACATAAACAAACACATTCACACTCGTATTCATACCGTAAGACAATTTACAGTTTCCATGTCACCTAACCTGCAGGTCTTTAGACTGTGGGAGGAAACCCACACGAACGTGTGATGAACGTGCACACAGAAAAGCTCCCCTGGCTGGGTGACGCTCAGACAGGAAGCAACAGAGAAGCAGCGGCTCCACTCACTAAGCCACCCCACTGCCCTAGATCTGATCCTCATGACAAAACTTATATTTTTTGTTCAATCCTATAAAAAAGAACCCTAAAAATGGTCTAAAATAAAACAAACTTAAATTCCCAATGTTTCTATTTTCAGTATGCATCATGCAAGAATACTAGCATTTCACAAGCAAACGTGTATGATAATAGTAATATCCTTTAATACACATTAGTTATAATCTTTATTCCAAAAGAAATGGTGGCACTGCGAAAGGCCAAAGAGCTGAACGATCGTCTGGACCTTGAGATCAGAGCCTTGAGGAGCAGAGTACGCTCCCTGGATGCTGAGAAAAGCTCCCTGGATGCTGAGAAAAGCTCTCTGCAGCAGACGGTAAGATACCTGCTGGAATAAGGAAATTTAACAGTAAACACTCCTTATAGAACCAGTACATTATGGTGAGATAACACTACAGTTAGGAATTTTTATTTTCCAACATTTTTTGCAGCAAAGAGCACTGTCAGAGTTTCAATATCAGAATAAGTTTGAATTTATAGCACCAGTAGGAACCACACACTTAACTCTCATTGAGGCTTTGAGTTGGTACGTCATCGTAAATGATAAATTACTAGTGCGGTGCCTGGTCGATGGTTTGGCCTCCGGTATTGCTGCTTCAACATGTAGTAAAATGTATACTGTTGGTTTAAGGTGTGAATGAGTATACACACCTACAACATGAAAGAAACTAACATACTATTATACACAGATGTTTAGTACTTTGTAATAGTGAATCTTTTATCAATTCAACTATAATGAGGGCTGCATTTAAAAATACAATACATAACACAGGGCTCGACAGTAATAGTTGCCAAGTTGGCATTGGCAACCATTTTGAGAAATTGGCAACAAATTCTTGACCTTTTTAACATATATAAAATAAAATAGGGACAGCAAACAGCAAAACATGCACCCCAAAATAAAGAACATTTTCATATTTGCTGCATTAGTGATATTTAAATATTTCTGTAACAGTCGGAACCAGAACCAGACAACGCTGCACGTGCGGTGGTGTGTTTACTCGCATGTGCGCAGGCATCTTTTTTAGAGACAAGTTAAGTTTTTTGACTGTGGGTTGAAAAGTTCGACTAACCCTTCAGCATCACAAACGAATGTGCGAATTGATTCAATCAGCAGAAAGGTCCAGAAAACCAAAATTTGAAAGGGAGAGAATGGATGAACGTGCAACCGGGGACTTGTTGGATTCATTTTTGAGGCATCTGTGAAGAACATGACAATGGCAGCACTACTGGTATTTTGTATGCCAGGAATTAATAGTGGACACGTTAACTGATAACAATTAAGATTCAAATTCTGTAAAGTATCAGATAAAACACAAACTACAAAGAATTTTGGTTGTTACTGTAATAAAGCCTTTAAACATTCTGTTATGTCGCGTTTGTATCTTAATTACTGAAAATATAAGGTGACTAAAAATGGCAACCCTATTTTCAGTTTTAGGCAACCAAAGGCTGATGCCTTTTAAAAGTTACTGTTGAGCCCTGCAGAGCTTTTGACAAAATGTGCAGCCGAAAATAAAGCGGATCGATCATACTGTGGCTTCAGTTCGAATCATGTAAGTGGGTATATTTTCTCAAAAGATTTGTGCTTATAATCGACACACTGGTTTTGGCCTGCCCATGGGAACTAGTTTAAAAACCATACAGCTCTGATCGCAGGCTGTGTTGATGCTTATGGTTTTATTATTATGGAGTGAGGGTTTAATGAACACAAACACTCAATATTTTCAGTTTTTTCCTTATATCACTGTTAAGCACATCAATTAACCATTTCCAGTTAGGCCCTATGCAATTCAAATTCATAAAATGTTATCCTAAGTAAGAATATCCACTCACACAAATTCATTTCCAGATTCCACACCTGGAATTAAGTCATTTTTAGGGCAAAGCCAATTTGGCAATTGATAAATACTAATTTATTGGGGTATTGCGGCCAACAATAATAATAAGTGATAATTACATTGTGTTAAGACAAAACTGTGTACAATCAACAATTAGGATTGTACAAAAAGAGTACTGAATATTTAAAAATATTACACTGAACCAAGCACATCATGTTTAATTAAGAAAGTAGTTTAAAAACATCCATACTAAGGGCAACCATTTACTGCATACTGCAGTTAGAAACTGAGTACAATTAATTGATAATTAGCCTGATGAGCCATCATCAGTTATCAATACAAAAACATATTGTAAACCATTAATCAAACCAGTAAGTAACCGCAGTCAATGTCAGACAAACTCATCATACTTTAGTAGTTACCTAGGATTTCTGTAGTGGTGACAAAACATTAAAATATATAGGCTACATACAGTATTAGCAGTTTAAATTGAAACTGTGGACATATTATGCCAAATTCCCTTTACGTGTCTGCAGACACATGACTCTAGACAAGACAAAGGCGTCCTATATCAACAAGTCTTCTTGTCAATTCGGCATCAATATAATCCATAACGATAAACCGTACAAACTCAGTTCGCTTCCAGGCCACCAGGCCATCAGACAGCCCTTTCTTTTGGCACTAAATTTTCTCAACTGTAGAACTCTGGCAGCGTTACACACTTCTGCTTATGCGTAGGAACACTGAAGTTCTATGGTGTGAAGCGAACCCTTTAATATTAAACGTGTTGCGTGTTCAAATTGCACCAAATTCGACACTGCACACTCCCTCGGATCCTCAGCAATACACTCACCAAGTGTAAAGTCGATCAGATGAACAGCTCTCAAGGAAATGGAAGGACAGGCATACAGACAGACTCACAAAGAGTCCTTCTTTATAGTTAGACTAGTGCAGTGCCCGCTCATCATGGCCTGTTTGAAACAAGCCCAATGCTGGGCCTCCGGTATTTCTACACGTTATGTGTGTGTGGATGGGTTTGTGAACCCAAACGCAGGACTCAGACGCTGGGGTGAAGGAAGGGTGTTTATTGAAAGGGTCGGAGAAGGCGGAGGTGAAGGAGAGGCTGGGGACCGCGAGTTCAGGACGGGAGACTGTGGCAGTATTCCGAGGGAGTGCAGGAATAACCAGTAGAGCTGAGCGGCGTGACCGCGGGAGGTCGGTGGAATGAGGGATGATCCTGAGACAGAGAGAAACAAGAACTCAGTAATATACTTAGACGAGACTGGATACTGGAAATGTTGGCCGTGGGTAGTTAACGAACTAGGGTGAACCACACTCAGGCGATGAGTGGATGAGCAGCCAGGGTAGATATACTGGAGGTGATGAGTAGATGGACGTCAGGTGTGTGGATCGCGCAGGTGTGTTGCTCCTCCGCTCTGCCGGCAGTCGGCCACGCCCCCAGGCACAAACACAGACAGACAGGGAAATGACCGGAGACGCTAGGTAGGGGGAAAACAGACAGGAACACAGGGAAACACACAGACTGACACCGTAGAACTATAACAGTGCATGCAGCTTTCTCGAGTTCCGCTCATCCAAACAACTTCACACTGGACACTGCGCTCCCTTGGGTCCCGAGTAATGCACTTGCCATGACATAGTTGCGTCCCCTAGCAATGCTAGAGTATACGCGTCATTTGGGTGCAAAAGCGCACAGAAACATTTCATTGTATGGCCTCAATGAAGTCAATACCCCATTCAAAGCACAGTCGACCCTCTGGCATGTTCAAGACGCCATCTGCTTAAGATCTGAGATGTGAATCGTCAACAACTAACACAAACCACATAAAGGAAAAGACAAATCAAACATCATGTTACTGTTGTTGTTGTTACACTAACTGATGTCACAGCTTTGCATATATCCAATTATATTGGATTAGATGCTATAGACTACGTAAAAATTTGAATAGCCACCTCTTGCTCATTGGCTTAACATTTGTCAGGAAACACACTCTTGTCACAGCCATACCCTGCCATGTGTGACACCCGCCAAGTGTGAAGTCGATCAGATTAACGGTTGTCAAGATAATCGAAGAACAGACAGACAGACAGACATACATACATACAGACAGACTTCTTCCTTTGCAGTTTTATTTCAGACCGCAGTAGAAAGCTCCGTGGTGCTTGTTGAGCTTCAGAAATGCTCACGTTCACTCAAATGCTTGGGTAAATGTAACGTTAGCTTGTGTAGACACTACTGCACTACTTATTCAATCAAAGAGCTAAACTACAGAACTATTTGATTGACAGCAACGCTAACACCACACTACTGATAAATGTAGTTAAACTAGTAATGGCACTACTTGTTGCGCTGCTACTGCCCACCACAGAGTGTAATCATGTTACTGTACTGTAGAGCTGGAACAATTTGTTGAGTAGTCCATCGACAGAAAATTCACTGTCAACAATTTAGATAATTGATTCGTCTTCTTTCATGCACAGACGAATAAAAGTCACTGGTTCCAGCTTCTCAAATATGAAGATTTGTTGCTTTTATTTGTTTGTAGTAAACTCAATATCTCTGGGTTTTGGACTGGTGGTTGGACAACACGTCAACTTGTGGGAAATTGTTATGGGAACTTTTTTAGTTTCTGATATGTTATAGACCAAACGATTAATCAGTTAGTCAAGAAAATAAGCAGCAGATTGATCAGTAATGAAAATGAGTTGCTGCCCTGCTGTACTGCATGTGTGCTTTTCCTCAGGTGGTGTGTCTGCACGAGACGGTGGAGCGGCTGGAGTCCGCCCTGCAGGAGCAGCAGCAGGCTGAGCAGCAGCTCCTCACTGCTGCTCAGCACGTTCAGGCCAACCAGGCCACAGAGCTGGCTGAAGTAAGCCTCACTTCTTAAGCTCATTAACTGCCAACAAATATTGCTGTTGTAGATGTGTTCACTCAGAATAGTCACTCAGAATAGTAGCCCAGTGTTCAAGAGCTACAGTATAGCCTGTTCAAAGTCATGTGATTGAAATCACATTTAAAAAGTCTTAGGAGAGTTCTCTTTATTTTTATGCTTTTCTATTTTTATTAGGGCTGTCAATCGATTAAAATATTTAATCGCGATTAATCGCAACTTAATTGCACATTTTTATCAGTTCTAAATGTACCTTAAATTAATATTTTTCAAATTTTTAATACTCTCATCAACATGGGTATGGACACATGTATGCATGCTTTATGCAAATGTCCGTTTATTATTAGTGAAACCATCAGAGCATGAAGACTAGACATGTATCAAAGGTCACAGATGTTTTTCAAAGAACTTGTTCTCTTAAGCCTAGGCTTAAAAATTCAGAATAAGCAGTGATTTCTCTCATTTTAGGAATATAAATAAAGGCAGTTTTACACTGGCAGTTTAGTTCAGAACAGGGCACAGTTCGCATGTGAAAGCTGTCATGTGGACCTGGGAGCGCACCAGGGTACCGAACCCAAGACTACCTGGAGGAGCTGCTCTGAGTTTGGTTGCACTCGAACTGTGCCGCGATTCACGCGAACAGTGTGAGAAACACGGACTCGGGAGCGCTCTTGTTCAGAAAAGTAACCTGCACATTCGTTTTAGCCGATCGTAATGTATAGTTCAATAAAACACATAAGTGGTGATGTGAGCGAGAGCGAGCTTGCAGTGTATTCGCGCATCACCCGTGCAATCGCCTCAGAGTCCCTTTACACGCTTGCAACAAAAAGCCCCCTTCATCCAACATACTGACCCGCGTTCTGTTTTCTATCAGACCCTGTGGATGTTTGTGTTTATGTAAGATGCACACAAATGCACCAGGGTTCAACAGAATCGAGTTGACCAGCGCTGCGGGGGAAACCGAGAACTATCGTGCTCAGGCTTAGACTGCAGCAAACGTGCTCAGTGTAAAAACGCCCTTTTCTTTTATTTTGACCCGGAGTCTAATAAAAGTTAAACAGAAAAAATGGTAGCTTATGTAGGCTATATAATGTCACTTGTTTCAGAATAGTAATGTTAATGTTAGCCCTTTTTGTTCCCCATGTTAGCTGCTGCATCCTTTAGGCTACATCTGTGGCTGCTCTGGCGATTTCTCCAACTAAGGGCTAGGCCACGGATCAAACAGAAAATGCG
>CM022473.1:19561737-19626059 GCA_011952105.1 Coreoperca whiteheadi
CTCTAATCTCAAACATGCTCACACTACAAGATTTGAAAATAATGGCGCATCACACAATACAGGATATTAAGATTATCAGGCCTGAGGGAGAGATGCCCCACCTCGTGTGATCTCATGGGGAAGCAGACGCAAATAAAAAATGGAGACGGAGGTGGTGCAACAAATTGCTTTGGTTGACCGTAATGATTTGCACTGAGAAGAAACAAAAGCAGAAGCATGAGTGTGAGTCTTTACTATTCATTTTTAGTATATGTCCACAGTGGCTAGTATGCTAGCTAACGTTAGCCTCAAGGGCTGGGACGTTTACCATTGCTTGGCAATACCGTCAGTGACTTGAGCAGGTCGAGAGGCTTAAGATTGGATCTGTAAACCCCTCACATTACCAGATAGTCAGGGCCAGGGTGCCAGACCCGATTGTTGGGAGGGATGAATCAGGCATAAATCGGCCCAAAAATCCTGTAGTGTGAGCCCGTCTTAAGTCTCACTGTACAAATCCTTGATCATTACATGAGAAGATTACATGAAAATGTGTTTTTTAACGAACAGGATTGTATTGCTGACCCAGTCTTTTCAAGAATCTTATTCTTGTCAAAAACAGTGTCGAACACGTCGGTATCAGTAAGTGTGACTCGTGAATTTAAGTTGTGGTCAATGCATTCCTGAATGTTACTCTTGTTGTGTTTCCAGTCCCAGGCAACTGAATTGATTCAGACCAATGAGATCTGCAGAGATTTACAAAATAAACTCAGTGTTCAGTCGACATGCCTTTTGGAGAAGGAGTCAGAAGTGCGCGATTTAATATATTAAAAGATTAGTTTCAGATAATTATATTAAAGACAAATTCATTAATAGATACTCTGATTTATATTTTAAGAAAAATGCACTACAATGGCTTTTGTTTCCTACTACATGATGTCAAAACGTTCTTATCTTTTCAGATACATTCCCTTAAGCAGCAACCGGATAACTCTCATAACGGCCTGAATGACGTTTTTGCTACCATCCGCAGCAAAGAAAACAATCTTCAGGATCAAAAGTAGGAAATTCTACCTCCTTACACCATCCAGCAACTACTGTGTGTGCATACTGTCAGAGAATTTGGGAATCATAAAGGTTTATGGGTGTAATAGAATAGAAAACTTTGACTAAAGTATGGTTTAACAAAGGAGGCCTCAGGCCCTGTGAATATGTTGTTTTGGGATATGGGGCGCTAGATTTTCCTAACATAAGAAAGAAATGTTCCAGAAGCCTCTGTTGTTATTAATACTGATAACATGGGATGGAGACAGTCTTTCTTTGTGTCATCTTTAGATGATGTAACCTGTAAACCACCACCGACTGTTTTACTTTAAGAAGTGCCCCTTTTGAATGCTGGCTAAGATCTGTGTTGGCTCTGCCTAGGTGTACATGCTGCTTCATTGCCTCTATGTCTACAGATTTGTTTGTATTAAACATATTCAAGTAACGCCAACTGGGGCTCAACGAGTTATTCTTTTAATCAGTTGAGGACATCTCTTCAGTACCGGATTTTCTCCAACACATACCAACACACAGTGTTGCAGTAATACATAGGTAAGGTTTGTGTCTGTCCATATGTGTTTAAAGGCAGTGGACGCAAAAAGAGGCAGATTCGCAACATTGTGAAAGGACTCCCTGTCAGCTGAAAGACTCTATTGCAACAGAGGATTATAAGCTACAGACACAACTACAGCTGTTGCAGAACAAGGTCATTTCTTTTATATTTGAAATTTAAATTTCATTTTGTAATTTATCAGGTCTGTCTGTTTTACAGATTATAACTTCCATTTATTGTACAACTGCTGATAAGCAGAACTGCTGCCACCCACGTGTTAAGCTCAGGGAAAACAAAGCTGTAAATTAATTTGAACTGCCAGAGTGAGTTTCATAACATAACGTGTGCACTGAAACCCATTAACTCCTGTATTTATCACGGCAGGAGTGTCCTGATTGTCAAGAAGCAGTGCAGACTCTGTTGACCACCCAAGAGGAGCTCAAGACACTTAAGACGGAGATCTGTGAAACCCTTAAATGCCTCGACAAAGAGCGGAGGTAAAGCAACAAACAATGTAAAGCTTGATGAGACAATTTGTTTTAATTTTAGCCAATAAAATTTGTATGTATGAACAAACCCCAAAGACTTTGTTCATCCTGTAGAGCACATTGAAAACTTTGCCAGCGTATGACAATGTCCCTTCATAGTATAATAATATCCATCATAATAACATTATGATATGGTGTATAATATGGAGCTATCTTTTACCACAGCTAAATTGGAATTTTGATTATATAAGCAATGTGCTATTTTTGTCTATCTTCTTACAGTAAATACCATGAGATGAAGGAAAAACACAAGGCAAAACTGTGTCGAGCCAAACAGAAATGTGATGATGAAACAACATGGCGTGATGAGAAGATAAAAAATCTAGAGCGAGAACTGTCCTTGAGCTCCCATTCATTAGCAAAGGTAAATCTGCAGCTTTGTCCTATATGTATATGTTTTCTCAGGGAAAAGGCTTACTGTAATTCCTGTGTTGACAGAAGTCTTTGTCTATAGACTGTTTTGAAATAAATTTTGCATTTTTGATTGTATAAAAAATGGATGATGAAGGAATTTAAATTGTTTTTCTTTCCCAGGAAAAAGAGCTTACCATAAGTATAACTGTGGAAAATGACAAACTACTTGGCGAGAGGAGACGACTACTACAACAGTTAAATGAGGAGGAGCACAAGAAAAAAGACAGTAACCTAACAGCCTCTTTGTCCAAATGCAGGTACTGCACTTACACAGTCAGTCAACACACGCACATCATGTTTAAAGGAAATAGCTAAAGTTATTTGTAGAGCTATTCACTAAATTACTGTATATTTAACTCATGTGTGTTCACTGACGAGGAAGTGTTTGTCTTGATCTCAAGGGTGGATTTTCTAGAGATGGAAAACAAGAAACTAGGAAACAAAATTCTCCACATGTCCAATCAGCTAGCTGTCCTGGAACGCAGCCTGCAAAACATGCAGTCACTTCACTTTGCTGAGGTATTGGGCACTTAAGTCTACTTCATCTTAATACACAGGCTATTGTTGCTGCTGTTGTTATTGTTGTAGTTTTGTCATCGTAAAGCTACCTCAGATCAACTGCCTTCCTAACTAGTGACACAACTAAAAGTCTGTAGCCGTGCTAGCAGCCCTGTAACATTGTAATGCCTCACAGACACCTGAAAACAAAATAGTTGGATGGATTAATAAGACTACAGCCATGTTAGCGGCTATCTTAGACGCAGTAGTGCTTTGAGCTTAATGCTAATGTCAGCATGCAAACATACTCACAATAATAAAGCTAACATGCTAATGTTGAGCAGGTATACGGTTTCCCATGTTCATCAACTTCATTTAAACTCTTAGCATCCTAACATTTGCTAATTAGCACAAAAAACAAAGTACAGCTGAGGCTAATGGCAAAGTCTCCAGTTTTGCAGGTATTTGGTCATAAACTAAAGTATCGGAAATAAAGTAAGTTTTATAACAAGTCTCAGTCTCACTAATGTAATGTTTAATCCTCTGGGGACCATACATTTCTGTACCAAATTACATGGCAATCCGTCCAATAATTGAGACATGTGACTCTAGTGTTTGACAAATACTGACCAACCAACGTTGCTGTTCCTAGAGCCACGCCGCCTCCTTTGCTAAGCACACACAAAGAACAATAGCGAAAGAGCAATTTATTTTTTTAAATTATATAATATATCTTTTGATGTATTAGGAACTAAAGAAAAGATCTCATCCTGCGCAGGTGTTAACATCTCTCCCTGTGCAAACTTCAAGGTAGGTCTGATCTAGATTCAGAACTTAAGCAAAACAGGGTTGCTTGCTAGATAAAACATCATTAAATATCTGTGAACTTTGATTGCGTCCCTAGTGTGATGATGCCTGAGTCGTGTGACATTCAGGGCTTATTGGACGATACTCCGAGTAAACAGCCCGATGTGACTTCTTCTCCTCACCGTTTCATCTCTGCGTCCCTGTCTCAATCAGCAGAGATAAGCTACCTGAATCTGACCTCTGCTCAGAGCCCATCGGACCACTTGGCTCCCCCAGCCTCCCTCAGCAGCTCAGACAGTACGTGCTGTTGAGATTTCCTGTCTCATCTGCAACATGAATATACTGTGTAGAAACTGTTCTATTTGTAAGAAATCTAATTAACAAAACAGAAGAATTTCCCTTTCTCTGGCTTTCTCTTCCCTTTCGATTCAATTTTCAAGTTCATACTGAGCACAACGCAAATCTAGACCTTCCCAGAAGAGTTTCTCATTTAAAAAAAAAATATATATATATATTTTTTTTTTTTTCTACTCACTTGTAAAATATTTGGAATATGTCTATTGAAAATAAATCCACTGTTCTCCTTTTTTCCTCCTGTTTTACTGAATGAAACCAAACTGAAAAACTGTTAGTTTCATGTTAATACCAAAGTTGAAAAGTTGTGTTTTTCAATGTATGTTTCCATTTAAAAAAATAAAAAGCAACCAACCAACCACTGGGAGAAGGTGTTATGGGATATTAAAGTAAATTTTCCTTGAAAGGGTCTAATAAATAATTCATTTTATTACCACAACTTTCAAATAATTATACTGTAAATCCAGAGAAAAACAGACAGAGCAGTTCATGCAGGCATAGAGGTTTTTCAACCTGCTAAAAATGCTGCTTGGAAGAATGCCACCCCATACATCTGCCTAAAAAGTTACAAAATACACTGCATTTGTACTTGTGCATCATGCTCTAATAATATGTACGTAGAAAGAGGTCAGTCATTACCGTCAGCATTCCATTTAAAGGTAAACTATAAAATGACATTGCAAGAAAGAAGTAATCAACAAATTAACAATAATTCCAAACAGGCAGCAAAGTGAAAAGTGGAAATACATGCTGTTGAGCAGCCAGGCCAATGTCCTAATCATAAGCGCAAAATGCACAAAGGTTTCAAATTTTACTACTGATCAGGCTCTAAGAATTTGTCAATGCAATCACTTCAAAACCACTGACGTTTACCCAAGCTTTACAGAGTTCAAAATAAAAGAATGTGAGAAATAAAAATAAATTGGGGCAGTTGGTCCCGTATTGGGTCCTCCAGCTCAAGAAACAAAAATAAGTGGTTTCTCCTTTTGTGCGGTGACATCTTTGAGAGAGGAAAAAAAAAAAAAAAAAAAAAAGAAAGCCAGTGTCTTGACTGTAGTCATGAGATAAATGCAGCTCCTAAATTTGTTGCTTACTCCATTTAACCATGATTTCTCAATAAACTGAAAGTAAAGCTTCACAGTAATAAAGCTGCTCTATTTTCAGACATTGTTATGTCTATGATAGCACAGAGAGTCGAGCATTTCAGAATTAATATATATCCGTGATTAAACGTAGAAAAAAACTGCTATTCTTACAAACACACAAATGAACAGACTTGCAAGCTATTCTGTTACTAGATGCTGGTCAAAACTAAACTATATAATTTTTACATTAAAACATTTTTAATAATGGTTGCTTTTCAAGACTACTTCACAGTGAAGCAAAGGCATAATTTGCATAGATTTACCTAAAACATAATTTTATGAAAGGGCAGGTGGTCAGCGACAGATGTTGTCACTCATTAGGAAAAGCCACACTTGCAGATGTACAAACCAATTCCCTGAGAGAACAAAAAGAGCATCAGAACCTAATGTTTGGCAGTTGACATGCCACTAATTAAATATAGTAGGTGATTATGCACTTTAATTCCAAAACACACTAAGGGGTGCGCAATGTATCATAATGTTTTGGTGCCCACTGTAGTCGGGTGACTTGTATGTCAGTCCTGTAGCCGATACTGGTGTCCCAGCAGTACTCCGGAGAGAGCACCCTGCTTGGTTTGTGAAGCCACAGGTACTTGTTGAGATGACTCTCATCGTGCCACAAAGCCTCCACATCATTCAGTTTATCCTCCATGATGCTCTGATAGCAGGCCTCAGTCAATGCTTTTATACTCTTCCACGAACCTCCAAAGACAGCAGCGTGGTAGTAGAAATCCCCAGTTTCCATATATGCCTTGGACTTTGGGTTGTGGTCGTAGGTAAACAACTTCTTTGGAAGGTGGTAGTAGTGGGCGTGGAGCAGAGCCACAGAATCTCCCAGAGCCTCAGACCCAAATCTCCCAGTAAACACCTGATCCACATCAAAGCAGAAGACGTGCGTGCAGTGGTGGCGAATATCCAAATCTATGACATCGGATATCATCTTCATTCGCATCATCGAGACGTCCTGCCACCTGGAGTGCCTCTCCACTTTTATGACCTTTATGCTTCGCTGTGGACCAAGCTTGATGTCTGGCACCTTCTGTGGCACGTCCGTAAACACGTAATACATGACGGGCAAACCCAACATAAAGTGACGCTCTGATGAGTTCAGAAAGGTCTCGAGGTAAACGTCCAAGTACCTAAGAAGAGGACTTCTTAATAGTTACCAAGTTAAACATGAATGCACCGAATAAAATGGAACTTGGCAGACCAGAATGTATTCAGGTTGACAACAGTTTATCCTAACAATTATTACTATTAATGTGAAAACAAACCTGCCCACAGCAAACACGGTTAGAGCAACACAGGATCCTTCCCTCTTGTGCATCTGGTCGTAAAGATAAGGATTAAACATCCCCTCCCAGATGATGGGAGCTTTCCATGCTGTACATGTTTGCACATCACTTCTGGAGCTGAAATAGAAGAAAACTGTTTAAAAGCATACATATTAGGTTCAGCAAATTACATCCAATAATTCTGTTATGGTTGTGCCATCTTTTCAGGACTCATTCTTATTAAATAGGTCACATGCATTTATTTATTTTTTGTAGTTTGCTGAGAAAATAAATACATGGATTTGAAAAATGTGTTTGCCAGAAGCCATTTTTGGTGAGGTTGCGGATTCTCACATTATTTTGAAAGTTTTTTTAGGCAGAGAGTTCCACAGCGTGGGGGCTCTAATGGCGAGGCCGAATCACCCTTTGTCACTAACCATGATGTTAGAGTAACCAGCAGGGCCCAATCTGAGGATCTCAAAGGTCGAGAGGGCACATTCCAAGTCAATAAGTCGGATATGTAGTTAGGCGCATCATTTAAGGCCTTAAAAGTGAGCATTACAGTTTTAAAATCAATTCACAACCTAACAGGGAGCCAGAGTAGGGAGGCATGCACATGAGTGATGTGATCATGTCTCTTTGTCCCTGTAATGAGTCGAGCAGCAGCGTTTTGTACTAGTTGTAGACGGTGGAGGGAGCCCTCACTGAGACCCGAGTAAAGTGCATACAACTTTATTCACTGATTTTGGAGAACTAGATGATGATACTTTACTGTTAGACCGAGTCTGAAATGTTTCTTGCATCAAGGCAGCTGCATTTGCAACATCACAGATCATATTTTATGGAGAAAATATTTTCTGGTTTTCCCTCTGATGTCCCCCGGTTGCTCTGCCTCAACTCAATGATTTATGGAGTTTCCTGATGGACAGATAGCTTTACTGGTTGCTAAAGTAACCGTTAACTAGTTAAGCAGCAGTTAGTGCTTTTGTTTTCTCCTGCCGTTTTTCGATGCAAAGCCTCTATGAGCTGTAGGGGAAAGTCATTCACAGGAAAACGATTAGCTAGACGCACTCCTATCTGTTGTTTGCAGTCTCATGATTCCGATAAAGCTCAAAATTCAGAACAAGGCAGGAAGTGAAAGGCAGAATGGACGAGATGGAGGAAAGTCAGCACTGTGCTAGATATCGTTTACCCATTGTGTCGTACCATGTGTGTGAAATCTGGAATCACCCAATTAATTCTTAAATTATGGATGAAAAAAAAAAAAAAAAAAACCTACTTTGAGGTCACAATGACCTTTGAGTTGTCAAATCTGTTGAGAAGTTAGGGGAGGCAAAAGTGAAATGAAGAGAGTTAAAATCATGAGTTATGATCAAAATAATATTATTAAAAACATGGTCTAGCCCTGCTCTGTAGGAGAAGTTCAATGAGACAACTGGTGAAATTAATTGAATATCATTGTACCCAGCTTTGCATATTACATCTGAAATTCTGATGTGAATTGTATAACACATGAGAGTACACTGAATTTTGTGCTGCGCTATTACCTAAACTGATTAGAATTAACTTGAATTGTATAACCAATATTAATCGTAAGGAAATGTAAGGGAGACTGTTTTGATAACAAAATTAATTATTAGAAGTTATATGTGTGAAGCTTGCGACGGTGTGTGTGTCTAGACCTCAGCTGTCTGTGAAGTCACGAGGAAGGAAGCGATATTGACATGGCAGATCATGTATTAGAGGAAAGCAGTTTTTGACAGTTGGAGCATGTGGATGAATGATTATTGTGTAATATTGGCGAGAGGTGAAAGAGAGTTTTTGACTGTGTCATGCACCTAGTGACATAAAAGAGAGTGACAGAGAAATCCGAGGCTATTTTCCTTGTGCCTCTTCTTCGGAACACATCATATGGAGTACATGGGCTGTTACATCTACGAAAAAGAACTGTGTCACCAATAGAAGGATTTGAGCACGAAAAGGATTAACCGTTACCCGGTGATAGAGAATCAAATATTTGGACTGAAGTTCCTTTTTGCTCACTCTGTGGATACAGGCGAGAGATACTAAGAACATTTTTGTGAGCTTTGGACAGAGCTGTGAATTGTTCAGAGACTACAGGAAGAGTGGAATCACTCTGGCCAGAGAAACCACTCCCTCCCTCACCCAAAAGCAGATAACTATTGAATTTAAACTCAGCTGATTTGTTGTTTATATGATTCATTTGAGTGATTTAATTGAAGACTGAAATGTGAATTGAGTTGTTTACTACTGCCCTTGCTAAAGCTTATTGCAATAAATAACCAAATTATAGTTAAAGTATTTGTGTGCCATTGATTAGGAGTTCATTGATAGTCGTAAAAAGTTAGGTTGTTGTGTGTGTGTGTAACATCGTAACAGGTTACTCTAGCCAATCAAATTAACAGTTCCTTGGGGTTCGCCCAAATCACTAAAACCCATCCTAGCACCATAACTACAACCCAGATTATTTAGAGTAGAGCTGCAGTTAACGAGCGCGGCCGATAGTGGTAACTGACGCACAAGGGCTATTCGGGTCGGTTACGGTGCTGAATAATGGCCAAAAGAGTGTTTTTCCAGGACATTATGATGTCACAGTGAAGATGACCTTTGACCTTTTGGGTAAAGAAAAGGTCATCACTTCATCGTTGTATCCCATTAAACATCTGTGTGAAATTTTGTCAGAATTACACAATCAATTGTTGAATTAAGGCCAAAAACAGGTTTGTCATGGACATTTTGACCACCAAATTCTAATCAGTTCATCCGTGGGTTAAAATGGACGTTTGTGCCAAAATTGAAGAAATTCCATCAAGGTGTTCCTCCGATATCTTGTTCACGAGATGGACGGCCGAACGGACAACCCAAAAACATAATGCCTCCGGCCACAGTGGTCACAAGTAACTATTCATTATAGACTTATGTACTGTATATGATGCTACAGACTTAGAAATATGACAGTGCCTGTCTTTTGCATTTGGCTACAAGTTCTCATTCGCCTTCACACCATCTTCCATAGAGGTTCATCCAGGAATGAAATGGCACACTGTTGTATGAAACAAATCAACAGTTAATGTATTTTTATTTTTCCAGATGTAGCAAATTGCAGTTTAATTTTACAGTAATTTATGATCATGAATTTAACAATTTTTGGAATAGTATGTAAACATGCGCTAAATGTTCTGTAAAGTTACATCGATTTGGTGGTGGTTGCGTTTGAGTGAGAAAACAATTCATGAAAATTGTGGTCATTGAATGAATTGCGTGGAAGCAATGAAAAGTGAAACCACAGTTTAGTCCAAATTTACTGCTGTGAAGAGTTTTGGAAATGTGAACTCAGTATTGAGAAATGCCTGTAACCAACTGTTAAAAAGGAAGAAAGAATAATGCATTTTCCCCCTGCAAAATTAAACTGTCCTCGGCTCATATAATTTATGGTGGCAAGTAACAGTATCAGTACAGTGTTACAATATCATGGCCACCCAGCCCCCAACACTGATGTGCTGAATATCAATGCCTTATCAACCAAGCCAAGATACAGATAAAAGGTGTCCTTTTGTACCAGGTCACTGCTATTGTTTGTTCTAGTTTTATAGATTTCAGGAAGTAAAATTGATATTTCCCCCGAAAATTGTGAATACAACATTTTAACTGACTGAATCTAAGACAAAGTTACTTCACTGACTGGTTTCTTCTTTCTATCCATTTAAAATGTCCATTGCAAAGTTTTAGATAGAACATTATCAAACTTCTGGGTAGGAGCTCTATGTGTAAGCAACATTTATTATCGCAACTGGCCTTCTACCAAAACCTGTTTCAGCATTAATGGTTAGTCTCATTGGTTTTGTTTACAAACACATCAGTTGGCTTGGTTTTATCACTTTAATGCTAAATGTTTGTTGGATGTGAATCTGATGTTTCAAGGAGAATCACGGGTGCAGTGAGAAAAAGAAAAGAGGTGGTGATTGTTAAATATGATGAGTTTATTCGGCGTAACTAGCATTGTGCAATAATGAAAGAGCAACTATAAGTAGTTCGTTGTAGGCTTTTACCTGCAGCATGTTATGGGCTTGTTAAGAGGATTGCATGGTTTAATATTCATTCATTTTCTACCGCTTGTTCCCATTAGGGGTCACGGGTGACTGGAGCAGTAAAATGATATACATGCTGAGGCTTAATGGGTTTAAATGCATAGACATGTAGGTCCTTAGTCTGATGTTGCTTATGTACCTTTGGGTGAAATATGTATATATTTTCTTTTCTGGGTTTATTTAAAAAGCTTTCCACCTAATGGCAAAGAAATGATGATGAATTGCACTAATAGAGCTCAAGACAAAATGAACTGCTGAATTTGCCAAAATAAAAAAGGAACAGCTGTTTGGTCATTGAGTGAAATACAGCAAAAAAATAAAAATTCAAGTAGATGTAGCAATCCCTTTCAAATGGGGAAGCTGCACATATCTAGAGAATGACGTGGCAGTAACGGTTCACGAAAGAAACCGACAGCATCCTGAAGATCACCATTCTGTTTTTTTCTGGAGAGACCTCCTGATCTAATCATTTGTTTAAATTACATAACCATGCACACCTATTGCGCCATAGTACTTTATTCAATTCAATTCAATTTTATTTATATAGCCCAGTATCACAAATCACATTTGCCTCAAAGGGCTACACAATCTGTAACATATGACACCCTCTGTCCTTAGACCCTCGATTCGATTAAGGAAAAACTACCCAAAAAAAACCCTTTTAACAGGGGAAAAAAATGATAGAAACCTCAGGAAGAGCAACAGAGGAGGGATCCCTCTCCCAGGACGGACAGACATGCAATAGATGTCGTAAGTACAGAATAGATTTATAGCATCAAAACTATAACATATACAGCCTTGATGGCAAAATTGTTGTATATATATTATTATGTTAGAAATGTTTAGGTGGTAAAACATAAGGGAAGATGATGGGTCCAGACAGACAACCGGGCAGCTCCAGGTGGAGCCCAACGAGCGGGACCCGAGCCACTCGTCCCCTGCATTATTGCCCAGTTCAAAGTCAAATTCAATGAGCTGATCCATACTGGGGTGTTGCGCTGGGAGCAGCTGAGCGGAATAGACATATGGCTCAGAAGGAATGGAAGAAGAAAAGTATTGCGAGGGAACGCAACAATTATTGTGAGGGAATGCAAAAGTAAAAAAATTCTCGCTGTGACCTTTAGGGGGCTCTGTAGTAACATGACTCCGTATACAGATGTTTTTCAGTACACTATGAACCACATCAGTCTTATGTAAAACAAAATTTTAGGGCTGCAACTAATGATTATTTCCATTATCAGTTAACCTGTTCATTATGTTCGATTAACTGATTGATTGTTTAGTCTTTAAAATGTCAAAAAAAAAAAATATATACAATTTTTTAAAAGGCATAACAATTTCCTAGCATCAACTTGCATGTTTTCCCTAAATATTTCATAACCTAAAAATATTCAGGTTATTATAGAGTAATACACAAAACTAAAATCTCTGAAATTAAGAAGCTGAAAGTAAAGAATGTTGCGTAAAAATGACTGATGATTCATCAATTATCTAAATGGTTGCTGAATATTTTTCGACTGACTGATTGACAGATTGTTTCAGCGCTGATAAATTTAACAACACTTTCTTTTGCAACATAGACACCACTTTGAGCACTCAAAAGCTATACACTGCTGTGCTTTATAAGCATTAAGATATCATGCTGTGTTTTGTCACAATAATTATCCCCTTCCCCAACTGTGCTTCAATACAAACAGGTAAATTTAGAAAGAAAATAAAGGAATTACTCTGGAATAAAGGGTGTAATTACTGTTCTACCCCCTTAACCGAATTCTCTTTGCATTATGAAGTATAAAGCATGTGCTGGGAATTTGAGAGTGTGCATGATTGGGGAGATTGAAATCAACAGGAACTTGTGGCCTAACTTGTAGCAATCCGTACACTCAGACACATACACACACTTCTCAGCGCTTAGGTTTCAGTGGAAAACCACAGGTCTATCCATTTTGTTTCTACACAGTATGTTGTGACCGTACACAGCAAGAACTTAAGGGTCTCAATAGTCTTACCTAAGGTCAAGGCTGGCATCCACACTGTTGTCCAGAGACAGCATCTTCCCACTTTCCAAAGAGCATTTGTCCATAGGCAGGAGGCCTATTAAAAATCTGATGATATGAAAAACATCTTGGTTTTTTAGTGTAGCTTATTTTTTAAATACAACCAAGTAATAATAATAAAATGTTTGTAGTTAGGCGTATTTATGGATCTACACTCAGGTACAACTAGCTAAATCTACTGCTGTCTAATATGGTCCTGTAATAAATCCTCCCTTCATGAATGTTATAATATTCAGCTTCTGTTGAAACTGTTTTAGAGAGGTGTCGATTCAACTTCATGGTAATTTTGAAGGTTTGTGTTGCTGTTGAACTCTATTATGTTAAACTGACAGGTGTTTGTTATTTAGCTATACCCTCATTGATAAAAATGGGGTAGCAACAAAAACACATTATAACCTTCATGATGGTAAAATGTATTGCAGGACTGTTGTATTAGACTGCATTATTTTTAGCTAGGTGTACCTACAGTAATAAAACTGACAATTGAGTGCATGCAGTGTCTCGTAAATTTGCTAAATAGGCTAATGAATTGTTTTGGTACTCACCTCAAAGATGGTAATGTAACGTAGAAAACACAGAGTGCGATAGGAAACCAAAGCAAAGATTTAAAAATACTCTTCGTCTTCTGAATGTATCTGCGTCAGGAATAAGGCAGTCAGATTTAAGTAAACAAACAAAAAATGGCACAACAATGTGTACAATAAAGGTGTTTTTTTATGGAAGATACCCCATTGTTGAAAAAACGCTGGAGCCCAAGTTTAGTAGACTTAACGCTCTTGTCAAAGAAAGTGAAGGAAGTCGGATAAAACAGCAACTCTGAGAAGAGAAAAGGAAGTGTTACACCTTTTTAAATAAATGTACAGAATGCCATTTCATTCAATATTAAATAAACAAGCCTATGAAATGAATAAATGAGTCAGTATGGTTCAATATATAAATAAATAACTTTATTTAATTGGACTATTTCATAATGCCACATTTCAATTTGTTATATTCAAATGAAGGCGACATGGTTATCTCAGAGCTGCAAGACCGGAAACAGGCTCAGAGAAGATGGAGGCCAGTTTGCAGTTTGCCAACAAGAAATTAAATAGTCCCTTGAAATAAATCTTCTTTTCCTTTCGGCTGCTCCCTTTCAGGGGTCGCCACAGCGAATCTTGCGCCTCCATCTAACCCTGTCCTCTGCATCCTCTTCACTCACACCAATTAACTTCATGTCCTCTCTCACTACATCCATAAATCTCCTCTTTGGTCTTCCTCTAGACCTCCTGCCTGGCAGCTCCAACCTCAGCATCCTTCTACCAATATATTCACAGTCTCTCCTCTGAACATGTCCAAACCACCTCAATCTGGCCTCTCTGGCTTTATCTCCGAAACATCTAACATGAGCTGTCCCTCTGATGTACTCGTTCCTGATCCTGTCCGTCCTCGTCACTCCCAAAGAGAAGCTCAACATCTTCAGCTCTGCCACCTCCACCTCTGCCTCTTGTCTTTTCTTCAGTGCCACTGTCTCTAGGCTGTACAACATCGCTGGTCTCACCACCGTCTTGAACACTTTTCCTTTCATTCTTGCTGATACTCTTTTATCACACAACACACCTGACACTTTTCTCCACCCGTTCCAACCTGCTTGCACTCGCCTCTTCACCTCTTTTCCACAGTCTCCATTGCTCTGAACCGTTGACCCTAAGTACTTAAAGTCCTGCACCTTCTTCACCTCTGCTCCCTGTAACCTCACCGTTCCACCTGGGTCCCTCTCATTGGCACACATGTATTCTCAAAGCAAACACTGCATCTGTTGTGCTCGTTCTAGGCATGAAACCATATTGCTGCTCACAAATGCTCACCTCTGCCGTTAGCCTAGCTTCCACTACTCTTTCCCACAACTTCATCCCTTGAAATAAATAAATGTGTCATTATGAAATAAACGTCCAAGAGAGAAAATAGCGAGGGGCACAGAGAAGAGACAGGCCAGAGAAAGCGACACAAACTCACTATAATGTGTCTATTGTAAAACTGAACTAGCCTACCACAATAGCACAACGTATAAGCTTCAGCATCCAGTCAACAAAGCAAACCCAATCGTATATGAAGGCTACTAAAGAATGTAGGCTACGTTCATTATGGCTATATGTGGTTTCTAGTTATGATGTCCAAAAATTAGCTAAGGTTTGCTCAAGAAAATAATCACAGAAAATAAAATGCCGGGGTATATTTGTGAAAGCCTGAGCTTCATTCATGTTGTTTGTTATTATGATAGTCACAGTTCCTGTCCACTCGTTTTTTCCTCCTACAAATGTCACAAAGAGGACACTAAAGGCTTACGTTATGCCTGAGCTGTAGTTAGGTTGAAATGCAATTTTAGCAATATAAAATGTAGGTTTTTCTATGAAATGAAACCATTTAGCTGTTCATTTTATGAGACCAGTCTTAGTTTCTCTTTTGCATATTTACTATTGCTCTTTAATAAAGCAAAAGCCTTTTTTATCCAATTACTTAATTAATGATGGAATAAAAATTGGTAGTATACTCAATTACTAATATAATTGATAGCAGTAGGTTTATTAGAGCCTCACAACATTGTTTATGTTCACCGTTGAATTTTAAATCATTGTTGTACTTTCAAATAAAATGCTTTATTGAATAATACTGTAACTAATATTCATGTGATGGTCATTTCTTCAAGATTACACAAAATGTAATGAGAAAACAAACCATGCAATTAATGTAGAAGTTAATATGCTGTTTAACTGTAAATATAGGCTAATATAAAGAATGTATATACACATCTGTGCATCTTTGCTATTGGTGAATTATTTCAGCAACCTCAGAGCATTGCGATATTAATACTTCTCCGTTTCATCAAATGTACATGGGTGTCTTTTGCATAGAAGAAGGGCTCAAAAAACACACAATGTATTTTGGTAAATTTTAATAATAAAACTAAAATCATGTCAATCCTTTCCCCTTTTAAAGGTTTAGTAGGGTTTTCTTTTTCTCTTCTGTGGCTTTAACGCCGGTGGCTGGTCGCATTTATAGGAAGGCTCAGGTATGTTTAACTCTATTAGAAATCGCTGGTGCTTTAGCCTTCCTGTGAAAAGCGGTAAGTTAACATGCTATGTTGCTGTTTCTAGGTATGAAGATGCATGTGTAACTCAGTGACACGTGTAGCATCCAAAATCAAAACTCCAAACTAAAATCTTCTCGCCCATGTCTGACAAAATAATCTTAATGGTTTCTTAATTTCCTCGTGGCGTTGCCAGAGCTACCGCTCGTGAAACTAAGATGCGCAACACAGAAATTGCTTTGGTCTTATATTAATATGTTAAATTGTTCGGTTTTTTTTTTTTTTTTTTTAAAGGACATATCTTCAGAATGTAATTAAACAAGTTTATCTCGAACTTCAAACTAGGCGTAAACCAAAAAAATACTGTGCTTTGAACAAACTGTAGGCTGCACAGCCTACAAAGTGTTAAAACTGACTGACTGAAAGGGGTTGATAACCTACCTGTCAGTCGCTGTCATGCATATACATCCATAAGTCGTCCAAAAATATTCACAGGCCAATAATTTTACCTAGATTTGACAAACTGCACTGACGCCCCGGTGTGTCCTCTTTCCTCAGGTTCATTGTCCGAACGAAAAAAGGGAGTGGCTCTTTAAGGTCTTCAGTTTACATCCGGTGTCGTGAAACAAAACACCTAACTGATTGCTTCAGGCATATGTTTACACGTGTGCAGCCAGTACATTGTATAGGGTAGGCTAATTAGGCGTGATATTTAGGCCTGGTAATACTATAGTAATGTTTATTTCTAATGTCCTTTTTTATATTTGGAAAGAAGACAGTAGCCTAATTAACATGAGTTAATGATATTAAGAAATATGCAATTATCCTTATGACTGCATTATTTTGCCTGCTCTGTTCCCTAGATTATCAATTTGTTTCGATGGATCACCAATCCAGACCTTTCTAAAGCGGCAATAGGCCTACAACCCATAAAAGTCAGTTTTCATCAGCGCATTCCTTGTTACTTAAAGGTTATTTATGCCTCAGAATGAATTGATTTTATTAATAAGGGTTATATATTTTAAAGACTACAGCCCAGCAAGTCCTATTTAGCTGAAATACATTTAAAGGGCCAGTACAACCAGTAACTTTATGCTTCATTCATTCACAATTCTGTCTCTCTCTCTTAGCTGACTGGGTGTTCATTCACTCTTTTAAAGTTTCAAAGTGCACATCCCATGCCAATTTGTGATGTTTCCAGTCAGCTTTCCATTGCTTCTCTGTAAAAGTTAACAAAAACTGGGAATGGGAATTAGTGGGTTACGTTTCCTCTTAACTTTCCTCTGAGCCTTCTTTACCAGCATGGAGATATGAGAGGACCATGACAGCTTCTTTCTGATGCTGATTCCAAGGAACCTAAAACTATTCCCTTGCTCCACCTCAGCTACACTGTGCATCCCTCAGCAAGTTTGTTGATTTCCTCCCGATAAGTCTCGTTGTTTGTAATCCGGCCGATGACAGTGGTGCAATCTGCAAACTTCACAACAGAGTTATCTACATGTCAGGGGCTGCATTGATGGTGTGAAGGGGGAGGAGTTGTGAAGGCCAATCTGAACTGTCAGGGGTCTGTTTGTGAGAAAGTGCAGTATCCAGTTGCAGAGTGTGGCACTGTGTTGAGGGTTAAGTTTGCCAATCATTTTCACAGGGGAGATTGTGTTGAATGCTGAGCAGAAATCAACAAACAGCATTCTGAAGTGTTGTTCTTTTCAAGGTGGGTGAAGACTGAAGAGTGGAGGGCAGTGGCGATGGCATCCTCTGTGGATCTGTTGCTTCTGAATGCAAACTGGTGGGGGCCAGGCTGGCTGGGATGTTTTCTTTAATGTGCTGGAGAACCAGTTTAAGTACTTCATCAGAATGGGGTTGAGAGCCACAGGGCGGTAGTCATTTCGACTAGACACTGCAGCCTTTTTAGGTTCTGCGACAATGGTGGCTGTTGATAGAGTGAAAAAATTGCTTTGTTGTTAAGATCATTTGTTGTGTTGATTATTAAGATATTCAAGTATTTTTGAATAGAGTGATATTCTCCATTAAAGTGATGATTACATAAGGTCAAATTATAAGACAAGATGATTTTTGTATGCTATGTTAAAGGAACACAGGTTGTGCTGCAGCACTCTCGAAAGCTGACAGCTGTATGCGACAACGGTCCAACAGGAAGTTCAGGTAGGGTGTGGTCAACTCGAGTAGGTGAAGATAGGGAAGCGAGATTTCAACTTGCAGGGGTCGAGGAGTCGAGACGGAGGTGACAGTGAGCATGTGGTTTCAACAGATGCACCAAAAAAAACCCCTTTAGATAGCAAGATAGAGAAAAACCAGTTTAGGCGAGCTATTTGTATACGTAAACGATATCTAGGGGAAAGGTAGCTATGACAGAGTAGGGCAACTAATTAACTAATCAGAAGGTTGTTCTTAGGGTTGAAGAAGGATGAAATCATCAAGCTGTGGACCAATCGGGGAAGCTGTGCCGAGAACCGTGGCCTGTCCTCCGCCTGATATTGACCAATTAGATAATTACACATTTCTATTTAAAATCTTGTGTAAGGCTAAAGTTGGGCGTCTCTCTCTTGGGGTGAGGAGTTGCATCTAACTGCTTTGTGAGCTGCGACTTCCTGAACTGAGAGAGAGATCCATGTACATGCTTAAGTTTTGACCTTCTAATGGTGAAAATATGTTTCAGTTCGTTTTCTGTCTTGCAAATAAAAAAAAACACGCCTACACTGCCTTGAAGCAGTGGGGGGAAACTCTCCTGAGACAGTAGTAATAATAATAATAAGTTTTATTTAAACTTATTTAAATTATTTCCTAAGCTCAAGGTCGCTGTACAAGAAAATACATACATGGAAGAACAATGTAGAACACAGACATACAAATATATATCTAGGCAGAGGATGGTTGGAAATACTGTAAGAAAAGATATGTTTTTAGTTGAGATTTGAAAAAGGATATAGTAGCAGAGTTGCGCAGAGATAGAGGGAGGGAATTCCAGAGTTTCGGGGCCACAGCCCTGAATGATCTACCACCCATAGTAGAAAGACAGAAACGAGGTATAGTAAGTAGTCTTGAATCAGATGATCAGATGATCAGATAAATAATGGGGAGCAGGTCCATGCAGACATTTAAAAGTTAACAATAGAGTTTTATACTGGATGTGTACAGAAACAGGTAGCCAATGTAGATTATAGAGTAAAGGGGTAATGTGGTCCGATTTCTTGCCTTGATGGATGACTCTGGCAGCAGAATTTTGTACATATTGAAGTCTAGCGATTGTTTTAGCGGGAACCTCAATAAGTAGTGAATTACAGTAGTCAAGACGTGAGGTCATTAAAGCATTGATTAGAGTTTCGGTATCTTTAGAGCTAAGAGCAGGTCGCAGTCGGGTAATGTTACGGAGGTGGTAGAATGCAGTCTTGGTAATTTAACTTATATGAGCTTAAAATGTAAGATTTTTAACAGTGTGAGATGGAATTAATGAGGTCCTGTCAATAGGAAGACTCAATTCATACTTTTTCAACAGGAATGGTGGACCAAAAACAGTAACCTCGGTTTTATTGTGATTCAATTTAAAGAAGTTTCCATGTAACCAGGTTTTAATGTCGGCAATACAGGTATTCAATGAGTCCAGGGGGAGAATGGCGACGGAGCGGGCTAAAATTTAAATTTGCAAGTCATCAGCATAGCAATGATAGCCGAGACCATGACTATGGATAATGTGACCTAATGGTAGCAATTAAATATTGAACAGAAGTGGTCCAAGAACAGAGCCTTGAGGAACACCCTGAGAGAGAGCACAAGGAGAAGATTTGAAGTTATGAATGGTAACAAAAAAATTGTCTATCGGTGAGATATAATATGAACCAAGACAAAGCACTACCGTGATGCCGATAGCTGATTGACCCTGTTTTAGGCCAACAGACTGTAGATAGCTAAGACATTAGTTAATATGCAAATTAAGTAACTCAGGATGCACACATATATATAGACAGTGTTGCCACAGTTACTTTGAAAAAGTAATCTAATTACTGATTACTCCTTTAAAAAGTAACTTAGTTACTTTACAGATTACTTTACAAGTTACATTCAGCCTCTGCCGACAACACCCAGCCGCCTAAACATAACAATGTCAGCTGGTTTTGCCAACACTCACTTTATTGGAAGTGCATTTTTAACAGTAATGTCAACAATGTATCTCAAAACATTTTAAGTTGAACTTAAAAACTATCTCCTGAAAAAATACGTTTTTATAAAAAATTAAATATTGCCAGACTTTCTTGAATTCACTTAACATAAATATTTGTTTTTACCGAAGTCCAGCTGTTGTTGTTTGGGTGGTGGGGAACCTTTTGCCCCGATTGGACAGTTTTTGACTTCCTCTGATCGGCTGGTCAGCGCAGAGTTAAAACAGTCCTTGTAACTGGTCACTTGTAGCTTGTAACTTCAGTGTCGCATACAAAAATTTGTGTGTCCGTTTCTCAGACTGTGTGAAACCTCACTGTTGAAAATATTCCTGTACATATATTTAATTACACAGGCACAAAATATTCCCACAGCTGCAAAACTTTTCTACACATTCACATACTTGCGTGCACATTTTTTTCACATTTACACAAAAGGTGATGTACAACTGCTACACATCTTCCTGGGTAAACTTTTGTGTTGAGTGAAAAGAGTAACCCAACGCCTGTGGGAACACAGAAAGGCTTCTAATGAGATATTGTGTGACATTTTATTCATAAGCAATAAGAAGGTTTCTAAAGAAAGAAAGTGACATTTTTTAGAAATAGTTTCCTCCACTCAATTACAAAGAGCACATGGGGAAGTTTGCTTTCAGTTTGCTAATAAAGCTTCAGAGTCATTGTATACCTATATGAAAGCTTTGACTTGTTTATGTGCAGCCAGGAAAAAACAACAGAAAAACCCATTACTTGTAATTATAGAATTATTTATTATAAAACAGGTTGACAGTTAATATAATTTATTTACAGCATATATCATGCAAAGACATAAAAGGCAAATGTAAATTGATAAAACAACAGCATGGACCCTAGAGTTGTAACAAAGTTAAGGCTTAAATGCATATAAAATGACAAAGTGTTCATTCATAAAACGAGTGTGATACCTCAGTTACACATTATAGCTGAAAACACAGAACCCATTAATGGAAGGTAACACATCTTTCTGTGTGGCAGCAGCAGAGTGGTGGTGTAACATTTCAGTCTTGCCGCTATATTTATTTATTTGCACACCCAGTCAAATACAAAGCAGACCAAAAAGTACGGTGACTGAATCGTTCAATCTAATATTGACATGATAATCTTAAATATTATGGTGAATTTGTCAAAGCTAAATGCATAGAAATTGTATTTTCAGGGGGGTTTGACTGAATTTGACAAGAATGCATTTCTGAATCACTTTCTGTACTTAAAGTACTTGAAAGCAGAAGCTCTCACATTCATTGTGTCAATTAGAATTTAAATTCAGTTTTTGAGTGGTCTTTGTCTTTTTATTAAACACTAACAGTTCCTATGTTTTAGATGACCCAAAGCACTGGTCCAGATTAAGTTTGCGGACAGCCTTGAGCATATTTTATAACGTTACAAAATATAAGAAAATATATCTGTCTGTCTAAATATGAGTCACACATCCTGGTCAGGGTGATGTTGGCAACAGGGCGAAAAATTACTGTCATAAAAATGTTGACATGTTATTTTGTGTGCATTATGGCCGTGTGATTGGTGAAACATTGCAAACACTCACATAAAAAGTGGTACGATATACATGAATACACTTTATCTAAGCATTCACCTTTATGTTCACTTGGCAACCCAGCTAACGGAAGACTATTCCTTGACTTGAGTAAAGACAGTAAAGGACCATATAAAAAAGACAATGTAATCTGTTATAACAACAAAGGTTTAAAAAGATTTTCCATGTAGCTGCCCGGAGCAATACTGGTTTTTTTTCTGTGGAATCACATAGAAAAAGAAATGTTTAGGCCTGTCATGTCTAGGCCTGAAAGTGCTGAGAAGTCATCTTTGGATGTCCCGGATAATACTATATGGTCAGCAAGAAAGGAAAGGAGGATATACTCATTAAAAGAGCACCTCTTCACAAGATACTTGTACAATCTGGCACATTTCAAGTCCATCAGAGGAGCGCAGATGTCACAGGAAACGTCTCTGATTGGAGACGGCTGAGGAGCTCAGATGAGGGAGATCCGTATAGGGATGGTGGGAGACTCTGTCCTGTGCTGAGGGGAGTGATGGGACAGCACATGTTCCACCATCGTGTGTTTGGACATGTGCTTCATAAGGTATGTCTCCTGAAACAAAAAAACAAGAGGAAAACAACACTTTTAGACATCTCCACTGCAGTTAGTTCATATTTTAAAATATTACTTGGATTTCCAACTCACCGACGTGTACGCCCTGCCGCACATGCTGCAGCAGTAGGCCTTGGCGTTTTTGATGGCGTGTGCAGACAGGTGGATCTGCAGCGAGGCAGAGTCCGAATAGGCACGGTAACAGTTGGCACATTTGAAGGGCTTGTCTTTGTTGTGCTGCCTCTGGTGAGACTTCAGCAGGGAGGAAACATAGACAAGTTGAATCACCTGAGTCATGCAGCATTGCTACAGGTATTTGCCTCACTGTCTTGTTACAAATCCGTCCAATCGTTGGAGGCGTGGGGTTGTAAAACAGGTAGAAGATGGAGAGAAGTTTACCTGCAGATTAGATAGCTGAGTAAAAGCTTTTTCACAGCCCGGATGGGCGCATTTATACGGCCGATCGCCTGTGTGGATTCTGAAACAGGAAAATAATGCAAATATTAGCCAACTGAAACTCTTTTCAAACAGGTCAGACAGGAAGCAAAAACACCCCCAAAAAACAAACACTTGCAATCTATTGAAATACAAAGGAAATTATCTCTCTTAAATAATCTCTTCTTCAATTTTAAATTTCCTGTTTTTGAGGTATCAGCATGCTTTGTTGGTTCCTCAGTGGCACCTATGCAAAGCAACAAATGCTGGCCAGCAAAGAGTAAAAAAGGTGTGCTGAAAAGGTCAAACGGAGTTATGGCACCTACTCTGCGTCCTAACTGACCAGACTGGACACAACAACCTGAAACCTTTTATACTGCTGAAACAAGTTAATGCTATTTGAAAGGGTCATTTCACCCAAATTACAAAAAAGATATCAAGTTCGAGTTTACAAGTTCTCACTTCTAGTGGTGCTGAGCTGCTAAATGTTCCACTATGTTCACCAGCTAGACGCTAACAGTTTCTGTCTGCTTTTTTGGTTCTGAGCAGGCAGAGTACACTGTTTTTAGAGCTTTTTCACTGAACAGAGCTGCCTGTTGTGACTGTAAACAAGAATGGTGGGAGTGAACCAAAATTAAGAAATTGTAGGCCAGAAAACCGAAATAACAAGCTGAAAGAACTGTGTCAGTAGTATTCAAAGACTATTTCTTTGGAACAAGAGAGAACAAGAGTGAAAACTATTCATAGCGAGGTGAAAGGGGGGAAAAAGTAATGTGGGTGAACCGACCCTTTAATATGAGGGACTAAAACAAGTAATTTGAGGGAACAAAATATTACTTCAATGAAACTATCTACTTGTACACACAAATAATTTTTATCCTGCTGGACTCTGCAGGAAAGCTTTTTAAATGAATATATGTGTTAATAAAAAACCTACTATAAAACAGCAAAATCTTTTGAATCTGTGATTTAAAGAACAAATTACCCCAAATATGTTACACAAATAATTTAGACTGCAATAATATTAGACCACTATTAGGAAGCAGTCCATTACAGTATAGTGGGCTGCTCCTGTGATATAAAGTATGTTCTTGAAGCAGGATTGACGCTGCACAACATATTATGCTTATGCTCATCATAGCGTATCACGTTAAAATTACAATAATCACGATCACGATGTGATGTGTGTAGAGATCAGACCTGGTGTGCTGTTGAAGATGTGAGAGCTGGCGAAAACATTTCTCACAGTAGGAGCAGCGGTAAGGTTTGACGCCCAGGTGTATGCGCAGGTGCTGGGCCAGGTAAGATGCGTTCGCAAACGACTTAGTACAGTGAGGACACTTGTGGGCCTTTGCCTCTGTGTGCGTTTTGGAGTGGATCTGCATGTCTGACTTGGAGAAGAAGGTCAGCGGACAAACTTTACACCTGCATCAAGAACACAGTGACATAGAGAGAAGACACACATAAAGAAGACGCACAGAGAGACAAGTGGATGCACAGGACACATGGTGCCGCCTGTATACTGTATATTTCACATGCTGCTAATTCCGATTTGTCCTCCCTATAGCATTACTGAGCAAGACCAAGTGTAACCTGTGACTACTTTTGACTCTGACTGTTATCTGTGTAGATATAAAGGGCCCGTTCTAAGGTAATGAAAACCCAGCTATTCTTATTTCTAGGTGATTATACACAAATGAAAACATACTTTTGAATATTATCACCTCATCTCATCTCATCTCATTTTCTACCGCTTGTTCCCGTTAGTGGTCGTGGGTGACTGCAGCCTATCCCAGTGACTTCGGGCCTTAGGCGGGGTACACCCTGGACAGGGGCCGACTCGTCGCAGGACTGACATATAGACAGACAACTATTCACTCTCACATTCATCCACTAGGGGCAATTTTTTTTTAGAGTTGTCAGTTATCCTACACATGCATGTCTTTGGACGGTGGGAGGAAGCCGGAGAACCCGGAGAGAACCCACGGTAACACGCGGAGGACATGTAGACTCCACCCAGAGAGATTGTGTGATGTTGGTCTAGTCCGGGATTCGAACCCACAATCTCCTTATTGGGAGGCACGCTCTGCCACCGTGCACCCCAATATTATCACCATATTTTGCATATAGAGTCCCCTAAATCTGAACCATTAAGGCTGCATACCTATAAGCATTATTTATAAAGTCTATATACTTCATAAACTGTTGGCATTATTTTGTGGATGCATTGTGTCGGTAAGTGGTGAAAAATAACTAATTACATTTAGCAAAGTTCTGTACTTAAGTATTTCTTGAGGTACTTCATGTCACTTTAAACATGTCATTTTTACTCCATTACATTTGTATAGCATTACATGTGTATATTTAACTTTTACATTTGTATGGTTTAACCTTCTAAGGTGATAAGGTGAACGTGTTAGCAAACATTTGCCTATTTACACATGCTTGGATTCGTGTTTGTAGACACCTGACAAATATTCAATATTTGCTCTCTTTTATCTCTGTTTTTAGTCTCCACCAACTCCTGAGGGAAATATCTGGTTCCTCAGCTGATAAATGCCCCACTATGTTCACCAGCTAGTCACTAACAGAGTCTGTCTGCTGTAGGGTGCTGAGCAGGTAGTATTCAGTGTTTTTAGAGCTTGTTCATTCACACAGCTGCCTGTTGTGACTGTAAACAAGAATGATGGGAGTGAACCAAAACAGAAAGGCTGTGGGCCAGAAAGCCAAAACAATGAGCTGAAAGCAGTCAAGAGTGTCAGAGTTTTGGGGGTTTGTTTGCTGCCAGTTCCTGTTTTATTATGTAATTAGCCTGTTCCTGTTAGATTTGCTTCTTGTCTGTGATTGCCCAGATTGTTTCCACCTGTGTCATTGTGTTCACCTGTGTCTCGTTTTCTCCCCTACCTGAGGGTATTTAAATTGTGGTTTTCCTTTGTTCTTAGCTGATTCATTGTCGTAACTGTGTTGGTTCTGTCTGCCTGTTCGGTTTTGGATTTATGCCTGCAAGTTACATGTCTACAACCTGCCTGCCTGCCTGCAAGTTTGGAATAAACACTCAAGTCATCATTCCCTCGATAGCTGTTTGGGTCCTTTGCCTGTTGCCAACACACAGTCCTAACAAAGAGGAACTGTGGTGCCCGGTTCTAACTTTCTCTGTGGTTGGTCACCACGAGCGACTGCTTTCACATTAGACGTTGTCATTGTTATTATAAAATTATTGATTATTGAGGCTTTAAGTAACCTTTTGAATACAAAACGTTTATTTCTTAAGTATTTTTTTGCATTGCTTCCTTGTATTTCTATTTGTACCCAAGTAAAGAATCTGAGGACTTCTTCTCCCGCCAAAGTCTGTGTTTAGTAAATATCTTGTCGTGACTCAACCCCAGATAAAGAGACCTGTGTACTGTGAGGACAAGAGATAACAACCTGACAAACTGTTCACATCCTTTATTTCATCAGTGTGAGACTCTGGCCTCTGTTAGGCACAATAGGGTGCCTTTGGCAACTAAATATATTTTTCCCCACAGTATGTTTTGTATTTTAATATTGTGTTATTTATATTTTTTTTTACTAGTGTACTGCGTTTTATACTCCAGTGCTGTTCTGTTACCCTGCTTGTTCTACATGTTTATTGACTCCTTTTGTCTTGATGAGCAAAGAATTTTCCAATCTGGTGGACATTAAGTTATATTCTATTTTGTAGATGTTACCATTGTTCTTGCAAATCACTGTAGTTCAAATTCTGTACAGAGAGAGATTTGAAACCTGCTGTATCCACCGACTCCTAATTATCTTAAAACTAGGCTTGCTGTGAGCCACGAGTCAGAAGCACTGTACCTTGGCTATCTATGCATCTATCTATAAACAATTATGGTTACCACCATTATTATTTAAGAAGAAATGTCTCACTACCAAGTGGGAGCAGCTGCATTAAAAATGGTCCCTTCTTACCTGTATGTTTTTCCCTCTTTGGCAGTGATGGTGACACAGGACTGGTCATTGCCTGATGCTAGGATCGGGTAGGGCACCACCAAAAGAGAAGACCCATTCTCTGCTTTGATCTTCTTTCGCCCTCGTTCCTCCCTTGGAGGAGGCCCGAGGAGTCCCACAAGGCCCCCGTTGTTTTTCCCTGGCTCCATCCCGTGGCCACAGGCTAACCCTGAGATGAGGTGAGGTGTGGGGGCTCCGCCAAGCCGGCTGTGGCTACTTGAGGTGGGTGTAGTGGGGGTGATAATCTCTGAGGTGTTGAGGTTGCCTGTTCTGGATGCCAGCGCCACACCTGATGGGTGCCAAAATGAACACAGACATGATTGCAATAAGTTATCATCCAGTGGTTACATTTTTAAAAGACTCAAGATTGGAATACAGCAGAAAATAACAAAGGATTTACAGTAGCTATGATAAATACTAAAGGTATAAAAACAGACATACCTAGAAATAACATCATGGAGAGGACAATTTATATCGATCTATCCATACAGTTTTGGATAGATTTGCTTTCAGTCAAAAAAACTTTTTTTTATTATTACTTATAATATCTTGCTTTTAAATTTCTGTGTGGATTGGACTGATTTGAAACATTTAAATGAAACTCTACAGATGGAAAACTGAATTGTCCAACTAGAAGTCAGCTTGTGAACGCGTTTTGTAGCTGATACTCATATGTGTCTGACGTTGCAGCGTTTGAGTTGACCTCTTCAAATACTGTAAATTTTAAACACATGGAAAAACTAATACATGCAAACATACGTGTGGGTTTTCGTGTTTGTGTATACAGTAATCCGTCTACCTCCTATACATACATATGTTCAATTATGACTGAACCCCCACACTGTAGACATACAACAGCAGGGAGAGCTGAATGCTGTCTGTACAAACTGTTACCTGATACGTGGTTCGTCCTGGAGGGATGGTCTATAAGTTGACGCAGATGCCAGTCTTCCCATAATCCTCTGGCTTTTATAGCTGCCTTGTCGTCCAGATTCAAATTTACATCCCCCAGAATACGACCTGGTAAAATGTGCAGGAAATTCATATTTACAAAATACATTCATATTGCATGATCCTGGTCAACTTGAGTGTCTTAATACTAACATTTTACAGTTGATATAAAGACACTCAACAAAATATATTTTCATTTAGGTCATCATATAGCAGTATAAACAGTCTTAACCCCTGTGTTTTGTTGACATTGGCTTTACTCATTTTTTGGGGTCCAACAGAACTCTATGCTGTATGTGTCAAATTAATAATAACGGCAAAACAAAGCTTTTAATTTTTTTCTGACCTTATTTAAACCTAATCTGTAGAAAAGAATTGAAGTGGTAACCCTTCCCTTTGCCACAAACTGAACTTGCACATATGATGAAGGTGACAAAGTACCTAAATTACCATAAACCCACATGCTCATTGTATTTAACAATGATTTAGAGACCCAAAACAGAACTAATGTGTAGCTTTCTGTAGCGGACGACTGAAACATGTCATGTGTTCAAAAACATGTTTATAAGCAATACAATCATTAAGAGTCAT
This sequence comes from Coreoperca whiteheadi, assembly GCA_011952105.1. Classification (NCBI taxonomy): domain Eukaryota; kingdom Metazoa; phylum Chordata; class Actinopteri; order Centrarchiformes; family Sinipercidae; genus Coreoperca; species Coreoperca whiteheadi. Next base: position 19,589,870 of record CM022473.1, read on the forward strand.
GAAGTATCTTGGTGATAAAACAATCTTAAGTATTTAATTACTTTTTTTTTGAGCTACTAAAGAGGACTACAAACAAAACATTAGCATCAATGGAACAAAATAGTACTGAGAGGAAGCTGAACCAACTCTGATGATGCAGGATGATCAGTAAAATGTGAGGACTGGGCAGGCAGGTGAAGAGTACCTGTGACTGAGCTGGAGGCGGGGCGGGCGTGCAGGGCTATATCAGGCTGAGACGGGCTGTGGCCGTGGAGAACCGGCATCTGCTGGGCTTTGGACATCCCGTGCTGGTCGCCATCCGCCTGGCTGGGGGGAGCCAGTAAGGGCTGTTGGGAAGGGACTGAGGCAGCAGGCAGATGCTGCGGTCTGATCTTCTCTGCCATCAGCTGCTCCTTGATTTTATTGATCAAGACTAGGTTATCCAGCTGACAGCCAGGAAACAGCATTTGTGACAAGAGAACAGCCATCAGTTCAGTCAATGTCACTTTATGGGGCGATGGTTCCCTCTAATGGCTGATACGTGAAATACCACCCAAAGCTTCCTTACTGTAAAGGTCAACAGCTAATGGCTGTATAAAACCAGTGGTTCCCAACCTTTTTGGGATCAAGACCCCTTTAAAATAAAGCAATGGCTTCCTGTTACCCCTCATCACAGGTTATGGACTTAGTGAGGTCATGAGGCCAGAATAGATAGTATCCAGTATGTCACAAGGGAGGGGGAATTAGAGAAAAGTAAGAAGGGGAAAAAAGACAGTTTTAATGTATCCATTTAATCATCTGGTGACCCCTCAGATTCATCATGAGGGGGGTCCTGAACCCCAAGTTGGGAACCACTGTATTAAAGAAATGGTTTGATATTTTTCCAAATGCAATTATTCACATTCTGCTTAAATTTAGATGACCAGATTGATACCACTTTCATGGCTTTGCGCTAACTATGTATCCAAAGCCCGCAGCCAGTTAGCTTTGCTTAGCACAAACACTGGAAATAGCTAGCCTGGCTCTGTCCAAAGGTAAAAATCCACCTACCAGCACCTTCTTTAAAGCTCACTAATCTTACGCATTAACTTGTTTGCGTCAGCCGTACAAAAAGAGAAGTGTAAAAATGACAAGTCATTAATTAATCACAGTAAATATATAAAGTAAAAAGGCTAATTCATGTTTTTACACTTAAGTTTTTGTAATGAATAAACAAAGAATATGAAATGTTCATTTGTGAGCTTTAGTGGTGCTGGTCGGCGGATTTTGTTACATTTTGGCTGCTGCCTGTATACATAGCTTCATATTTACCGTACAGATGAGAGTGGTATCAGTCTTGTCTAATGTTCGGCAAGAAAGTGACTGCGCGTATTTCCTAAAGTGTAAAACTATCCCTTTAAATAGTGCATCATTTACTAACAAACAAACCTTAACACATACAATTTAGATGACTTTACTGCCTTAGGTTAACATGTGCATAATGAATTGTGAATACCACAGTCACTCACCTGGCCAGGCATAGCAGGAGGTGGAGGCCAAAAATAGGGATTGTTAAAGCGAGGTTCAGCCATCCTGAAATAAATACACATGGGTCATAAACAAGATGAGCACAGCGTCTCCATCTTTCCATCAGTGAAATACTGGTACATGGATCAAGCATATATTTGTAGTCAAACTTGTAAGAAAGTGGTTCCCAATTCTTTCGGCTTGGGACCCCTTAAACGAAAAATGTTTACTTGTGACGCCTCCTCAATGGTTGAATAGGTGAGTGTTTTTTTTCTTTCTTTAATGTTCATAGTCGTAATTTACACAGAAAGGACAATGATTAGAGGATAATTTGAAGTTTGTTTTCTAACTTGTGAATTATCTTGTGATGACCCCCTCCGGTTTATTTTGTTTATCCCAGGTTGGGAACCACTGTTGTAACATATTCCTAAAAACTGTCTCCCTTTAAATGTATGTGAAGATCTTTTGTTAGTGTCCAAAACAGCGGTTAAAAACTTGTGTCAGTAGCTCTCCACCCAAGCAGCAGCTGACTGTTTGATGTGATAATTTGAGATAACTTGTCCCAGTCTTGTGATAGTGTATTTAAAAAGACATTCTGTTTAAGTTCTCCTTCTTTCCAAAAAGTGCACGATGAGACAAGAAGCCAGAGCTTTATCAGCGACAACAGAGAGGATGTTTCGGAGTTGCTGCGGTGAGTCGAATCAGCAAGAAGTGTTTTTGTTTGGTTTTTTTTCAAAGGAGGACGTTTAAGTGAGTGTTAAAGTCTGCCAGCTTCTTCTTAGAGACTTCATGATGGGCATGCTGCCTGACAGATTGGCTCTCACATTATTACAATAGCTAGTTAGGGACCTCTCAAAACAGTTATCAGAGAAAACAGAAATGTTAAAAGTGATGTGGCTCAGATCCTAATCTGTCGCTGTCTGTCTCCTCCTCGACACAAGGGCCCCCGACTTGTTCAGAGTCTGGTGAGAAACAGGAGAAACATTGCAGTCTCACGGAGTACAGCAAGACCCGAATGTCTTAGTCAGGTCAGTAATCCAACTAAATATGATGACTGTGGAATAACTAAAATGAGGATTCTGCACAGAAACCACACTGATTTGTAAGTGACACAGCAGTTATTTGTTCCTTTTCACACAATACAAGCATGGCATATTCTCTTTTTAAATGAGAATATTGTATTTTTATACGCTGCAATTGAGCACAATCCTCGCTCAAGCTGCTTTTCCACACGGTTTGGTCAGATGGACAGAAACCTTCTAATATATTTTACGACAGGGAGGGCTGCTTGCTGTTGAAGTTATGATCTGAAAGGCCTTTCTTTCCACAGCTTCTCTTCTCAACCTTATACGAAGTTCTTTTTTAAAACATTTTGCATTGCGTGCTTTGGCACACTTCACCATTCCTAAGTCTGTTTGGCTTAGCAGAGGCATAACACAGTCCACATCTGCAAGCCAAGAGAAACAAAAACGATACGTCCAGGGGTACGGGCGTACAGTAAACCCCACAAAATATTTCTCTAATGATGCCAGTGGGGATCAGTTTCCCTTCCTGGATGGCTTTCTGCCTCGGGGGGATCAGGCTCAGGACATCTTTGTGTCACTTTTTTGAAATGACACGCTCCACAGAGAATACTGTATGTATGTCCCGTTCATTTTCCCAACCTGTACGGCAGGTCTAGACTGCTTGTGGACTTACTTTAGTACTACTTGTGCCACTGTTGCCAGAATAGCTTAATGTTTTTTCACAAATGTTGTGGAGTTTCTACAGGGCCTAAATATTAAAGACTGTGAATAATACGTTTTTAAGTATTTCCAGCAGGTAGGGAAAAGACTTGCACGTCCAGTTTTTCTGATGCATTAGAGGAGCTCAATATCACACTTCTCTTTAGGGCTGCAAGTAACTGCTATTTTCATTGTCGGTTAATCTGCAGATTACTTGATATCAATAAAATGCCCATTATAACTTCCCAGGGCCCGAGGTGATTATATTCAGTTATTGTTTTGTCTGACCACTAGCCTAAAACACACAATTACTTTTACTATACGAAAAGCATAAAATATTCATTTACGAAGCTAGAAGAAATCCATGTTTGGCATTTTTGCTTGCAATATGAAACTATCAATTAATCATAGTTACAGGTCGATTTTTCAATGGATTGACTCTATCGAACTAAGTCGTGGTCCCTTTTTACAAAAGTAATTGATCTGCAGAAGTGATGGTTTCTAATAAGACACCCTTTTTATAAAGGATTGTACTTAATGGTTAATAAATCATTTAAAATGCTTTATAGCTCACTTAAGCCATTTAGAGCAACTTTTGGGTTGTCAGGTTGTAAAACATCTCTAAACCTGGTTTCTAAACAACTGTTTGACTGCTTACCAGACTCCATTCTCTTATACAACTGCAGACCTAGCAGATGAAACCCCCTTGATTAATGACTTATTAACATTAATAACTGGAGACTTGATGAGATTTTATATAGGGCAAACGACATGAGCATTTATTAATGGATTAACGTGTAACAACTGCATTATAACAAACAGAAAAGATAAATACCAGTCAGAGGGATTTTACATAACCTGGCAACCCAAAAGATTTTATGAATGTTTACTGATCTATAAAGCTTTAGTAAATTATTGATTTGGAAAGCCATGTGTTATGGCATACAAACATCAAAGAATATAAAAAAAGTGGCATTGAAGTAATATAAGACCAACTTAGATCAACTATTGTTAGGCTATATAAGTAGAGGAATCTATAACTGTGCTATATTAATAAAATATAATAATCCTACAGATGGTCAGTAATCAGGGTCAAGTGTTGCCACAATGATGTGCAGGTAACACGTCTATTGCAGACAGAGAACTATTTTTAAATCTCAATATTTCATCATCAGTCAAACCAAGCAGAACACAGATTAGATCACCTGTAGAAAGAAATACAAGTTCATAACTGAAACTGAAGTTAAGGTGACCCCCACCCCCCTTTCCTTTCTTTTGTTGTACTTGCTGTGCTGAATTATTCCTCCGTTCAAAACCCCACAAGAAACAGGCGCTGGTGTTTAAATCTGAACCCTCTCAGCTTTAAATGAGAGCATCTCCTCCAGAGAAACGATCCTCCGCAGCGCCTCGGTCTGTCCGCCGCCTCACCCACATTCTCAGACAGTTTATTAAAAAATTTCAGACAAAAGGAAAACAAAAATGGCAGCCCTGTCTTATTTTTATAAGCAACGGACGCCATATTCTGCAGATCCGAATATTATAAGGAGATGACTCTCCTGATGCAATCAAACGGCTTCGCGATGCGCCGGGATGTGTCACATTTGCATTAAGCGTACGAACGATTGTTTACTTTGATTTGCAGGTTTGAATAGCCCGGCTCGAGGGGAGAGAGGAAAAAAGCCTGACACTTCCTACAACAATCATCATGCCTTTGCTGAACGCTCTGCAGCTGCGGAGCCACAAATCCAAATGTCGACGTTAATGCTGGCGCGTAATGAGAGCTTTCATTTGCACGACAGACGAGAAGAAATCCGTCTTTATCACCTCTGCGCTGCAAACGCTCTTCTCCCCCCCCCCCCCCTTTTTTTTTTCCTTAAAACTTCTGCACGACTTACATAGAAACGGTGAGGAGGCGACACGGGAGAGCCGCGGTGTGTGGGAGAAAAGAGCAGGAAAGAGGCAGAGAATTTGCATCGCGCGGCCGGCCAACCTACCTGAACCAGCGACAGAAGAGATATTTTATAAAGGATTAGACTCTTCTTTCTGCTCGCTCTCAGTCGGACTTCAAACCTTCCGGGTCGCCTGCTGTTCACTTCTGGGTGCTGCAGGCGAGGGACCGTTCAGCGTCTAAAACACTGAGCTGAAACCCCATCTTTTTTAACCCATTTTCTGGCTTGCAGTTTAAACACTGGCTGTTTTCCTGCGCATGTATGTCGTGGTCGCCTGTGCGCCGCAGCGTTAGACACAACTGTGCGCGGGAAGTAATATTTGGATCGTGGTTTTCCTGTACAGAGACAGTTGTGGTATTAATAGCTGTGTCGCACGTGTGAGGCTGGCTTTCTCTTACGTGGGTCATCATCATCATCATCCTCATCATCACTAGCAATAGTCTCAAACACAGATAAGGCTGCTGTGGCCTACTTGTTGCCAGAGAGACAGAGCTCCAGGATTAAAGATAAAGTGAGAATAATTTGTTGCAGGCAGGTGTCGTCATTTTCAAGCGCCGCGTCTGTCTGTTCCAGGTCACGGCGGTCATGTACAGTAAACACAAAGGTGTAGGCTAATCCTCTCAGCAGCAGCATGACAGGCTGCTAATGTGCTCTGTGCTGAGCTCAGCAGGAGATGGCACTGCTGCCACAGCTAGAGAGGTTCAACTAGCAGTGAGCATGTTGCCTGATGGCTGAAAATAGGAGGAGACATTACATCGCATTACTAAACACACATGGTGCTCAGATTAAAAAGCTAAATATTATTATTTGGGCAGGCACTTTGTAGATCGAAATAGTACTCATTTGCCAATTTATTTATAAGGTTGAAACAGTTTTTTTAAAGAGGTGTGGTCATTTTGGAGGCTGCCGTTTGAATTTTAGCACATATAATATTTTTTCCCACTTATATCAATAAGGATATGCTCACATAAGAATAATGCAGTGTCTGCTAAAGTGCACCTGCATCTTTTTCAAGTTATTATGCTTCTTTGCTGCCTAATGTTTACTGGGAACACTAGACAATTTAACACCGCCACCAACGCTAGCCTCCGAAATGATGATTAAGTTGAACCTACGGATTTCTTTAACTGTTTCAACAAGCATTAAAACCTTCATGAAGGCTAAACCACATTAGTAAAGCTGCGTGTGCCTACTAAACTGCCACCTCAGACTAAATCCTCCATGTCATCTTAAATGTGATCGTCAGCATATAAACTGGCCCTGTTATTGCCACGAATACGAAGCGCAGTTTTGCTCTAAAATCCTGATTTTTACACCTGTGAGCAGGCCACATTTTGTCACCGTTCAACCCTGCACTCAAACGGCTGCTTTCTTACCTCCATTATCATAATATGATGTTAGTGTATAGTATACAAACTAATACACACACATTCAAATGTACGCATAAATATCCATATGAAACACAAAACTCCACAGGACTCCATCTCATATCTTTGACATGCGACAGACTGACGATACAAAAGGGTGATTTTAAAAAATGTGGTGACTGCAAATAATTATAGAGGTAGAGCAGAACCTGAGAGTAGTACAGCTCTATTGATATTACTCAGGCTAAAACTAAATACGAGCGGTTTACATTCACACTGTTAAACTGTTTTATTAGATGTTTAAAACCTTACTATGGATCAGTTCCCTGTGCTTATGATAAAAGGTGCACCACAATCCCAAAAATGTCTCTTCACTAATCTATAGCCACTATTAAAATGTTTCACATCATTTTTCACTGACAGTTTAAATAAACTAACCTCTCTGCTGCGGCCTCTCATGAGCTTAAACATGATCAGATGAAACAATTGTTTAGGCCTTTAAAGACCAGAACAAATTGTTTGTTTTTCTGTTTTGCCAACAAACATGGTGACTAATCATTGCTTTCTATGGGCTTTATTTGACTATACTTTGCACAACCTGCTGCTTTCTGCTGCACATGTATATATGACAAAAGAAGTCAATAAAACCTGATAAGAAAATGTGGTTCGCAAAGCTCTTCTTTTGTATCAGTAGAACACATAGACATTACTACGAGCCTCCCGTTTACAAAAAGCAGATTTATGCTGGTCTCACTGGACTGTTAAGTCCCATTTTTAAAAACTGCAGTGTGCACTTTTATTTTAACAGGTACGGTCAGAAATCAAGAGGTCTTTTTCAGGAGAGATCTGTTTAAAAGATTTTCATATCTCGTAACGTATAAAAACCATAGACAAACTAGTTCCTCATGAATCAATTGCAAGTGGTATTCAGAATTCTTATGTACAATTTGACAAAACAATCTCATGACCAAGTCCATTTAGTAGCTTTTCTACAGATTTTGATCGTATCACGCAATCTTCAGCAGATGAAGTCGAGCTGGTTCTCATGGAATTTGTTTTTTTTTCGGAGCACTTTTAGGACTTCTCGCCCATGTTGGCTTAAAAGTTGAGTTTCAGAGTTCATTCTTCATCTATTAAGATGTAAAAGGAGAACAGAGCCTTACAGATACATAATGTACTCCCTTCTGTTGATTTAATAGGACCATCCCACATGTCCAAACTATTTACAGTGGCTAATAACTGGAAACCAAAGTGATCATTGTCATTTATGATTCATAAATTATTGGGGGCAACATTTTAATAAGGCCTGAAGCATTGAAAAGCATGAATTAATCATACTGATAAACCTGACATTAAACTTTTGTTTCAAGAGAATATCACCAAGAAATGGCATCACCTCCACAGTTATGTGAGCTACGGTCTGTTCCAGCTTTATGAAACACCCTGCATGGGGGTATTTGCAGTAAGCTTTTGAAATAATATACTGTAGTTTGAACAAGGTGGGTGTAACACCAGAATGTTTGTACATTCTCAGCGAAAATGAAACATCTTCCATCCAGTAAATCCTTTACTGATGTCAACACGTTTATTTCAACAGACACAGATACACTTTGCATCTCTCACTGTTAGTAGTTAGACAGGTTTTCTAGGCTGTACAAACAGTGCCACACCCTCTGAGAAGCACGTATGTTCTCTCACCTCCACCCAGGCCAGGTGCAGGGAGCACAGGAGGGGGGAGGGCGGGGGGCATTATCCCCATGAGGGTGGAGCAAAAGGGAGGAGGTGAATAGAACGGGATGAAACATTTGAAGCTCATATTGACATGCTGCTCTGAAGGCTCGTGTGAGTCCAGGTAAGAACTAATGAACTTCACAGCAGGTTTTGATCTAGATTGATATTTTCTCTCATACGTGTAGTTCGAAATGTCATGCTGTAAACTTGTAATAGAGATAATGAAATATTTTTTTACAGGTTGAACCAGTACTGATTGTACAGTATCATGGTCAGGAGGAAGTATTTACGGCCAGGTCATAGCGACAGAGTGTGACATAAATTTGCATCTGGGTTCACATTACTTAGGAGTTTTATGTACTAATCCAAACCAGTGCTGGCATTTGTTTATCCACTGCTGGTGTTAAATATAATTATTGAAATGATTTTAAATATCATGCATGTTGACAGCGAAAGACAGTTGAACTTATTCCTGAGTTTCGTCATTTTTGATCAACTGTGAACAACTCTCTGGTCCAGAGTTCACTACTAATGTAAACAATGAAAATATTGATCTGCAACCACGGGGCAGAAGCATTCACGGACAGTGGAATGACTTTCGTAAAACATTCATGTGATTTTCTAAAATTTTACCGAAGCTATACAGAAATATTTAACAATGTTGTGGGGGGTTACTGTCAGCAGAGTGCCCTGCATTCCTGAGCTGCTTAACCCTGAGGCAAAAAGGAAACCAGTTTTTCGATATGGTGACCCGCCTGTATGTGCTGTTTTTGTTGTAGCCATGGATGCTGTGTTGGAAGGAGCGGTGGTGTTGTGTGTTTGTAAACTGGCCTGCAGTTTCCTCTTCCTGCCCTCGTTGGCTTCCTCCCACAGTCCCGTCAGCTTCTGCTGCTGCTGCCTTCTAATATTTACCGACTTCCTGGTCACAGGTGAGTATCAGGACATGATCAGGTGACTGGTCACCTTTGTTTTGTTTTTTGTCTGACGTACCCCCACAGCCCTCACAGATGAGCTCAAAAGCTTCATCAACACCACCTGTAGTGTTCCAAATGTGTTCTTTTTAAATGGGTTTTACAAAGGATGTTACTTAACACTATTAATTACATGAAAGTGAATATTATCACAATATTTTTTTTCTAGACCTTAGAGTTGGAACGATTAGTCGATTAGCTGATTTCTCGAACAACAGCAACAAAATGACTGCAACAAGTCAGTTTTCTTTGTCTTAAGTGACAGTAAACTGATTATCTTTGGGTTTTGGAGTGTTTATTGGCTGGACAAAACATGCCACACAATTCTGATTTAAGGGAATTGTGAAGAGCATTTATAGACATGGACATTTTGTACACTGAATGATTAATTGATAATGAAAAGAATCTTACCTACAAGACATAGCGATCCTGGAATTATCTCGTTGCGGCTTGGTCTTTATTTTTCTTCTTTTTTTTTGGTAGGTTTGGTCAAGTTTGCATCAGTACCCCTATCACTCTGAGCAGCAGAAGATTGGCTCTTCATTCATTTTATTTTCTTCCACACAAACATGTGGATATATGTATACACTTATATGTCGTTTTTTAAAGTCCCCCTTCAAAAATGTGTTTTTCATATTGTTACTTCTCTTGTTGCTTGACCTTCCCTGTGCAGAATGATGTATGCACAGAGTTTGACACAAGACGTTTTTTAACATTCACCTGCTGAAGGAGGAAAACCTCTTTGTGCTCACCTTAAATCTCAGTTTAACACGTGCATGTACACATTTTAAAATGAGTTATATTTGCATGTTCAAAGATTCTGGATTTTTCAATGAGGTTGAAAGAGTAGAGATGCAATTGTAAGAATGTCTAACTAGGTAACTGAACATTTCTTGCGGGAAAAAACATCAGTGACAAAATATGTCTTAAATGTCTAGAGGGGAATTGTTTTCAAATTAACTGAGCTGCTCCACAATCGTCCCACATACTGGGTGTGAATCACTGACACTATCTTTTTTTCTCCCACAGTTTTTCTGACTTTCCTTTGCATCTTTGAGTCCTGGCTGTCTGATCTGACCCAACTAGGGGATGTGGTTGCCCTGCGCTTCCTGCTCTTTCTCAGCCACACATATGGTGTGGTGTTGCTTCTGACCACACCTCTGATTGCTGTGGAGACTGCGTTCAGACTGCTGTGGCCTGTCGCTCGCAGGACAGCGAGTCAAACAGCAGGCTCTGACGGACCATGCTGTTATGTTGGGGAGGTAACTGTGGAAGAGGAGGTGGACAGCGACAACCCAGACAAAGAAAAGAGGTTGTCTCATGTTGTCAGCTACCTCTGTTGCCTGTCAGTGTGGGTCGTCGTCGCCTTAAATGTCAGGTGGCAATGGAAGCTGGAGGAAGTGTGGACTGCTGCCTGTTTGCACACAACCAACTCCCTCATCAGATGTTTGCCTAACTTGTTCAGCCCCATGTCCAGCACTGTGAGTCCCTGCTGGGGTATGGCCTTCCTCTCCCTCCTCGTGCTCCTCATGACCACGACCACAGGCCTGCACAGGCGACACTGGGTCCCTGCACAGATGGCAAGGACAGACAGAGAGAAACACGGGGTTAACAATAATGGCGACGGTCGTTGGCAAGACCCCGTTCCAGCGCGGTCTGCGACCCCCAAGCCTGTGAGTCCTGGGATGTCTGTATCAGAGGCGGCACAGTGTGTTGACCCTGAGAAAACAGAGAGCAGCTGCACTGTTCACAGAGCGTGCTCCTGGAACTGCGTGCAGATGTCGGCACGTCACCATGGAGACTTTGTCCTTATCTCCCCCGAGTGTTTGTCTGCAGAGAGGGGAGGACAGGAGCACGAAAGGACAAAGAGAGGTACACCTCTGACATTTATCACGGAGGACTACGTGGACTCAGAATTCAGGAGCCAGTGTGGGCGGCGACAGTGGGGTTTTCCCTGCCTGGGGGTGAATGTAATGATAGGGTGCGTGGGTGTGCTCTCCATCTTTGTGCTGCCTCTAAACCTCAGTGTGAATATTTTTCTGATCAGGACAATAGAGACTCTGCTGGAGCTGTGTATCAAATCTTTAGTTTCATCTGCAGCAAACACAAGCAACACATCAACCTCTCACAATGTATAACACTTGTATAAAAACAGACTGGTGAGAAGCAAAAGTGGACGCTGATTGGAGGCTATTTGCAACCAGATCACCAGATTAATATTGAATGTGTGCAGACAACAGGTCTACCTGTCAACACTGATTTCGACAGAGTGTAAAAAAGCATTTCTGAGCAGCTATTCACATGCAATGAATAATATGTAGAAACTTCTAGAAAGGTGCTGAGGAGGCAGGTTGAGGCGTGCTTGGTAGAAAGTAACTAAACCTGACTGAAATAGACAGCTGAGAGGCCTGCTTTTATTGTTCGGAGCCTTAAGATCTGCAACGATTTGTCATTACACAATGGGTTTGAGAGCGAGCCTCTCCAGTTTAAATAAGACTAATCCAGGGGCAAACAACTATGTGTGCTGATGCTGCATCACATAAACCCTGCATAAAAAAAATGTGTAAATAAATACTGACTGACTGAGGGTGTAGCACAGATGTTTTTCTTCTTTGTAGTTTTGTCAGTTACTTTTCACCTCTGAGTAGTACCATTCTTTGAAACCAGCTGATTTAATAACAGAGTACATTTAGTCAATTACTGTAGTAAAATTGTGAGATACCTGTACTGTACTTAAATTTTTACTTTTGATACTTTACGTATATTTTTCTGATAGTAATTCTGTCCTTTCACTTACAGGTAAGTACTTTTACTGAAAGCAAAAGTTTGATACTAATAACTGTTGGGCAAATTTTTTTATTTTTTGATAGAGCCAGGATAGCTGTTTCCAGTATTTCTGCTAAGCTAAACTAACCTGCTACTGTGGCTGTAGCATTATATTTAATGGACAAACATGAGTGGTATATAAATCCTCTCATTTAACTCTCAGCGAGAAAGTAAATAAGCGCATTTCCCCAGAACATCGACCTATTTCTTTAAATCCCAGAATCAAAGGTTAGCTGCTCTTGTGACATGATCCAAAGAGATGTATTGTGTGACTGGAGAAACTGAACTTATCAAAACCTGCAGACAACTGCGTTGTACTGGCATGTAGGGACAAATGTTTAAACTCATTAACTGCCCTGAAGTCTCAAGTGCAGATAATCCAAAGGTGAGCAGGGAGGGATATGGATGTCAACAGCAGAGGGCACTCCGGTGCAACAACTCACCCGAGACCTTGAAGCTCCTAAAATGTTTGATAAACTCTTCCTAAAAGACCTTTAGGAAGTAACAGGAGAGGGATGAAGGGGATTCGGGAAACAAAGGAACATGTTTAAGTTGTCTTACCTTTCAAGGAGCCAGAGGGCGGAGTGAACGGCCTGCACACCTTTTCTTTCAAAGTGCAGAGACTTGTGCAGACAAATACTTAAACCACAGCTCACACTGACTTTGGCAAGGTTGAACGAGAAGGCCACGTTCCCCTGCTGTGCGTATTTATAGGACAGATGGAGATACTGTTAATGTCCTGATCTATCCAGAAGCAAATTATTGCTTCATAACTGTAAGACCACATGTTCTGCTGACGTGTTTGTGAGAACAGGCAAAGGGTTAATGAGTGTGTCTTTGAGGAGGGTTTTTTTTTTTTTTTTCAATCAGGGCATGATGACATTAAGAGGAAATGTCTTAGTTGCTGTAAGTTTCCTCAGTCATGAAGTTGTTACTATTCAGTGCAGACACTGTGCTCTGTGAGAATGGCGTGAGAAATATCAAGAAGCTGTACGGTAATGCGAGAGATGAGCATTTCCTTCCAAATGGTGTTTCATGTTATTGCTTTAACAGAAGATCCACAAGTGATTTAACTGCTCCCAGCCAGATGAGTAATTGCCTGATTCACCTTCATGTGACTTCCTTCTTTTCTGCTTTCTGAGGCAGGAGGAGTCCCACGTTCAATGATTTTGGAGACTCTTAAGCTGCCCAGCACGGGTTTTCAGAGGTTATATTCATTTCAGAAGGTCTCTAGTGTTCAAAACAAAAAAACAGGCTACAACAGACTGCTCAAGTAACTCACAGAGTAGGCATTCCTGTAATTATTTCAAAGGTTGGACATTTTTTAATGTATATAAAATTAAGAGAACAAGATAAGTGCAATCTGATAACGTCATCATCATACTGTACATCTTCCAGTACACTAGAGAGTGTAGGATGATGATTGCGTGTGTATATTGTTCAGTTTCCAAAGCCCAATGTGACATCTTTAAGTTGCTTGTGGACCAACAGTCCAAAACCTAAAATTATCTTAATTTCAATAATATAAGAGAGAAAAGCAGAGAATCCTCATATTTGACAAGCTGGAACCAAGAAATGTTTGATATTTTTGTTTGATCAATTATTTAAATGATTTATCAGTTACCAAAATACTTGGTGATTAATTTTCTGTCCCTCAACTAGTCAACAAATCGACTACTTATTTCAGCACTATGATGGCTTAAAAGCCTGTTTGTCTTTATTGTTACGGTATAATCATTAACCTCAAGAAACTTAATACATAATCCTAAAACATGTATAGCAATAGGGACGATAGATCTGTTCACGCCACCGGCATCAGCAGCTCTTGTTCTTTAACTGTATGTGATGGCAAATGTGAGCCTTCATTTCTGCTTTTTCCATCCATTACAAGATTAAAAACCTCACACCCCCGCCTCACGAGGGCCACATCAGACTGGAATCAGATACGGGTCTCTCAAAGGAAAGCTCAGTGACTTTTTAATGGACACCTTCTCCTCGATTAAAAATGTCTCTATCGCAGGAGTGAGAGGAGAAAAGTATTCGAAATCAAAGCTGAGGATATGAAGCCGCATGTCCTGAGGGTCTGCTGTGAATAGACGGCACTCTACTTCAAACTGCACAGTTTGTTATGGAACAGCTGTAAACATGATGCAACAAGACCCAATTGCTTTGGAGTGTGTAAGAAAAAAGCAGCAGGGTTCAAAGTTTCACAGATAACTTAACTTTCTGGGTTTCTGACGCAGTGTATGACTCAGATCTTAACTTTCTGTCATGATTTCAAACTATATGACAATTTAGTCTCTCCGGTTTAACAACCAGTCATTGAAACGCATCACAGATGGCAAATGAAGAGGAACTATTGAAAGCTGTGGCTCACCCGCAGTGAGGCAACACTGAACCCATGCAGACATCTTTCTTTTATTCATCATATCACATGCCTGGGCCTCAGCCAAAATAGGGAACAGTAATAAAAAGAGTGCACAACCACGACATCCCACCTCCCTGCTGGATGGCTTAGCAGGGCTGTAAGTTTTGGCACATCTCAACTAATATGTCTGCCATGAAACTCTTACTGAACTGGAGCAGGTATTGACAAGCAGAGGGAAAGCCTTACCGCATTTCAAAGAAGATTCGTCTGCCTCCCACATATTTTTCCTTTTGAGAGTTTCAATTTCAACAATGTTGATATTCTTGCTCTCAGTGTAATGTGATCATGTTCACTCTCTGACTCAAGACTAAAACATTAAACCAGTGTCAGTATTTAAGCAAATTGACATGTATGTCCTCTCCAGGACCATTTTAGCATGAAGCAGGTTGACTCATGAGCCCTCGTCAAAGGTTACATTTTTAAAGTGTTGTGAGCCCTTGAAGCAAAGAGTGATTTTAACCTTCTCAGATGGCTTTTTAAGCCACACTAACAGAGTGTCTGTGTGGAAGGCGATGTCAGTCTGTCCGCCACGGTGGTCCAGACTGAACTATCTCAACTATTGGATGAATTGCCTTGAAAGTTTGGACAGACATTTATGGTCCCCAGAGGATGAATCCCATTGACTTAATGCCACCAGAAGGTCAAAGTTTAATTTGTCCAGTACTTACGATTAAATGTCTGCAGAACTAATGACATTCCCATCTGGCTCAGGTGTATTTTGTGTTTAGTGCTAATTAGCAAATGTTAGCGTGCTAGAATAAGATGGTGAAGATTGTACCTGCTAAACATCAGCATGCTGACGTTAGCATTTAGCTCACAGCCTCACAGAGCTGCTAGCATGGCTACAGATTCAGCTTTATAGGCTTGGTGAGGTAAAACCATCCAGTATTTCACATGAAAATAGCATTTGAGGTATTAAAAAAAACCAACAAATTTCATGTAGCAGATAAAGTACTTTTTCATCTTTCTTAAATTGTTAATTATCTTGTGACCCCTTGGCGGTTACGAACCCCTAGGCCGGAAACTACAGATGCATTGATCTGCCAGATCAGTATCTGCACCATTGCAGACCTTGGAAGTGGATCGGGCATCGGTCACGACATGACCTCATCCACATTAAATAGTACTAATACAGTAATAAGTCAGTCCCAGCAATTTCTGTCTCAAGTTACCTGCCTAAAAAATTATTCCAGGGGTGTACAGACTTTAAATTTGGGAAAAAGAGCACTGGTGTTGGATTAGTACTCAGTATCAGAATGGGGAGAGAAAAAATTGGATTGGTGCTTCCTTATTTATGCTCTACAACCTCTGCGTTGATGCACATCCAAACCAGGACAAAGTTAAAGAGACTGGCTGATTTCAGAAGTAATTTATTGTACATTAAAACATTTCCCACAAACCTCCAGCAGCAAAAGCACACTAGAGTGTGTTCGCACAATGATGGGTGCACAGCTGCCATCATCAAAAGACACAATCATCATTATAATCATTAAAAGGGTCAAAGATATCATAATCATTTTAACCATTTAACCACCACCACCAGTAACCCAACACTACGTCACAATAATCTCCTTCTTAATATTCAGACAGAAAGGCTTTAATGAATCAGATCCTGCTGAAGTCTGCAACACGGCAAACTGGGGTCAAATTTAAGCATTTGTTTTAAGCTGCATGAAGCACCTGCTGGTTGGGATTTAATTCTCAGTGACAATTCATAGGGTCAATCAGAGAGAAGTAAAATGACTAAATACTGTCCTGATTGTCTAAACCTTCTGGTTATTATTATCTTCACACATAATTATATAAATGTTGTTTTACAAAGCAGGTTTATCGAGTTATCTGGATAAAGTTGCTGAGAAAATCCCAGAAAATAGACTGATGTAAAAAAAAAACAAAAAAAAACCTGTTGCAGGTTTTTTTCAGACAACTCAGTTGATGTGGTTCTTGAAACAGGCCCCTGCAGATGCTCACAATTTGACTCTCGTTTGCATCATACTGCAAATACCGGAATCATATCCTACAAAAACAAGGGCACTGCCCCAATCGACTTTTAAATGGACAACACAGAAACACACATACAAAAGCAAAGATGTACAGTGGCAAATGAAGGGTGAGGTGATTTTCTTTTAGTTAGTTCTTTTTTATGCTGTTGTAGATTTACCAAAGGAAAAAAGTTCTACCTGAAAGTATTTTGTAATAATCACTTTTGGCCACTGCATGGGTAGGCTTGACCAGCCAGATGGGCTTCATCAAGCACAACCAAAGCTGGATTTAAAATTATAGCTGAACCAGGCTGCACAAACATAACCGTGCACATGTGACACACACACACACACACACACACACACACACACACACCTCTCAGTATGCTGGACTTCGCTGAGCGACCGGAGCCTCTTAGAGCAGATTCTGCAGGACTAAAACCACTGATAAGCGAGAGTACTTGAGGCACGTGGGGCAAAAAAATAAACAGGGAGTTATCAGTGGCTTTCTCATTATGTAACACAGCAGCAGCTTTGGGAATGCTATTCGCACAGGAATAATCTATTAGTGCATCACCATTTTCCTTGATAACGGCCATTTCTGAAAAGATACAGCCTGACTTCATTTACATGAATGCTAGGATTTAGAATAAGAGAGAACAGTTGGTCTCTGTAGCCTTTTGGAGCAATAACGTCATCTTTAACATCAGATTTTTATATCTGAGAAGTTCTGCTTTTATAACTAGAGTTCTCTGCCTCACATGGTGATCTATGCAGACGGGATGATTTAATATACAAAGTGATCAAACTTCATGACTGGAAGCAGACATGTGCTTGAATTCAACACTGTAGAGGACAAAAACCCCACAGGTATAGTGTATCCTGAAGGGGAAAGAGCGGAAATGTAAAACATGAGCCAGCATGATGCGAGACTTCTTCCGTTTAACCCTTGATACTCTATATACAAACGTGCAAGTTCTTACTCCATCAATAGCAGCATATTACTGGAAAGCCTCCACCTCCAAACAGACTTCCCTACCACATGTGGGTAGGACTGGGCAGCCTATACTTTTTGATTAATTTACTTTGTTTTAGGTGACATGGATAATCGCTGGTACACATATAACAAGAGCTTTCCTTGCAATGACAAAGACTGAACAGACACGTGGATGTGACCTGCAGCAGGAACCGAGATCATGGTCTCAGACAGAAGTAAAACAGACTTGACAAGTTCAAGGTGGATTGTTGGCCAAACAAAAGTCAAAAAAGGAGCCGAGTGCTGTCAATCACATTCCACACACAAAGCTAAGCCAACTGTACAGCACAGAGAAGACAAGTGACCAGTCTTCAGCGTCTACTTGCCTGGACAGAGCTTGGACATCAAGTCTGAAAGGCCTGGAGCTCGATAAGGAGAGTGGTGCCCCCTGGGAGTGTGCAAGTTGGACCTGGGACAGTCACTTTAAGAAGGGAAATCAATTGTTTGTTTGTTTTTTGACATCACTGCCACGGACCTCAGAGGAGCCCCGGAGTCCCTCTGTCTCCATTTAGTGTCATCGTTTTAATTTATGTTGTAGAATGAGGCTCAAGTGCAGGTCATTTTTGTATGGTCATTTCAAGTCACAAAAAACAGCGGTTTTAAGAGCAACATCAAGCACAATTCTTAATTGAACTGAAAGAAATAAACATTTCAAACACCCTATTAAACATTTTTTAAACACATTTCTTTAACATATTTTGAAACTACACATGTCCTGTGAATTCACCAATGATGGATTCATCTGTCAGGACAATTGCAACCATGGATGTGTGTAGCTCTTAAAGGCGTACAGTGTTGATTCGCAGCGGCTGCACGTTCTTGCCGTTGGCGTGGCTCTGGCCCGGGCTGAAGTAGGGGAAGACCTTGGCGGGGAATTTCTCCCGGTAGGTGTAGAGCCAGGACATGTCGTCTGCGTTGTAGAAGATGAGCAGGCCTTTGGGGTAGTCCAGGTACACCCCCACCTTCTCCAGCTTGCTCTTTACGTTGAGGCGGGTCCAGGGCTCGGTGCAGGCGCTGTACTGGTTCCCGTCGTGCATGACGATGCAGTAGAAGCCGCGGCTGGGCTGGATCTGGATGCTGCCTTTGCGGCTGACTGTCTCGTTGGCCACACCGATCATCCACTGGGTCTTCTCTGACACCATCACCTCCCAGTAATGGACGCCCGACACGAAGCCCTCGGCGCCCAGAACAGACACCTCTACGTCAAAGCGGCGGGGGGAGTCCTGCAGGGGCTGCGGATGGAGATTCCCGTAGGCCACTATGGTACAGTCGTCCGAGAGGATCAGTCTTTGGTGGGCTGTGATGGGGTCGAGGGTCAACGCTGCTGGCACTGAGGAAGACAAGAGAAAGGACATGAAGGAAGAGACAGTTTTAGCACAAAGAGTCAGCATTTAAGAAAAAAAAAACAAACAAACACATCAATATGTTATGACTCAGCTTAGCCAAACAGAAATGCGAGGACTGCAGTGTCATTGTCAGTGACCTAATTTTTCTTTATTGTTGCAGCTGTGTGTTTTATGCTGAGGCAGTAAGTAAATACATCCAGGCTGCTCAGGCACTTTACAGGAGAGGTGGAGTCAAGGTTGCGAGCTGATCTCTGAAATGCTCCCACTGAAAAGATGGCATCACAGGCAGCAGATTAAAAACAAAGGACACTGTGGGTTTGGAAAATATATAAGATTTTATGGAGGTCACTGAAAATGGTTTTGGATTCATTTTCCCAGGTTTTGATATATACTGTAGGTCTCTGAGGTTTCTGCCTCTACCCTAAAGGACAAACCACACAGAAAGACTTTATGAAGTCCATCATTTGTGCGACTCATGAAACATATAGACTTCCATTTTGTCAAATGTATAATGCTGCTTTCTTCCTGTATACATCCTCATGGAGCCTACCTGTAAACTATTTGTATCCAGTAAATTGTGCTGTCAGTCAGCTGTCCTCTCCTCTCAGCTCCTCAGGAGCTTTACAGCTGACAGACCAAACACAGGCAGCGTCAGTAACACTTAGCTCGTCTAGCTTTTAATGTGGAATCCCAGCAACACAGTGGAGGTTAATTACATTTTATTTGTGGTGCTCGAAGCATTGAGAAATTGCGTTTTTTAAAGATTTTGGCATTAGAGACAGGCAGGAAAGGTAAGGAGAGGAACGGGGGATGACATGCAACAAAGCTCCCCAGCCAGAACTGAACTGGGGACGTTATGATTACATGGTAGACCAGGAGGCCACAGGACGCCATTAAAAAAAAAAAAAAAAAAAAAAAAGATCATTTCCAGAAACAAGGTTAAGGTCACTTTGGATGATTTGCCTCACCGTGGACAGCTTTCACTGGAAAATTAAGAAAATGATTCCCTCTGTGTATTATCCAGAGTAAAGACATTGTTAATGAAAAGAGATGTTGCTGGATTCCATAAAAAGTCCACTCACCTCAACTGTTTTGCAGTGGAGGCAGAAATAAAAAAAATAAATAAAAGACCGATATCTCTAAACCCAGACAAACAAAACCAAAAACTCTTAATGCCAAGATACCACCAGAGGAAAGTGAGTTGGGTGGACTGACCCTTTAAGACCTACAACCGGGTGGAGACATTACAGATTATATATCACTAGTGCCAGAGTCAAAGCCATGCCCTGTGGTAAAAGATTACTGATGGCTCATTATATGGCGCACACAACTGCTGCTCGACTCTTATTTCAGGAAAATGAAACACGAAGTTGTGCGACTAGTGTGACTGTGAGCACGCCACTATACATTTTTTATAATCTGTTTTTACCTTCATGCATAAACTAGAGTCTTCAAAGTCAAGCGTTCTCCAGAATCTGACAGGATAGCTCAATTTGGGCAATATCAGGCCACGCGAAGAGTGCAAACAGTACACTGAAGCAGTAATTACAGCGATAGGAGGAGCTGCTCCAGCTCGCTCCACAGGCTCCAGGTTGGTAGGAGGCTGTTTCTCTGTGCAGTTATGTGGTTTTCGGGAGGGAGAATCTGCACCCATGTCTGCTTATTAGGGAACAATATCAGGCGCAACAATAACGGCTTGTTCTCTTTCACATAAAGCAGACTCCGGAAAGAGTGGGAAAGGCACTTTTCCAGTTCCTCTGTATTTATATCAGCTGGGGTAAATAGAGGTGAAATGCCTGGCGCCCGGCCCGCGGACAAGACATTGCCTTCTCCGGTCAATGACATCTCCAGTGTTTGTTACAATCAAGCCATTAAAATTTCATAACCTGAGTGCCTCTTTGTGTCGTAGAGAGAAACCTGCACACGTACACACGTCAGCGGAGAAACAATTTATCCTGCTGAGCATGAGAAGGTGGGAAAAAGAGCACAGCGTCTGGTAGTTATTTCCGCTAACCCATCGGTGACAGCGAGGGATGAGGAATGATGGGAGGAATGTCTTCATTTCGTCTCTGGCAAACGTTGGTGATGGATCGTAACAAATGGATCCATTTGGCAGCCAGTCAAGGGAGGCCAAATAACTGCCTGGACTCCCCTTGGCCGGCTGCGGGCTGAAATGGGAGAATTGATTAAAAAGGGAGTAAAAAATTCCTCAGCACATTATTTTAAATAATCTCCTGTGAGTGAGCGATGGCTGTAGGGCAGAGGGAGTAGAGCTCCTCTCGGCACTGTCAAACACAGAAGGAAATCGCAGGCCTCCAGGTCCGACCACCATTTCTCATCAGGGGGAAGAAAAAACCCCTCAAAGCATCGAAGAAATCCTAATGCAGGGCAGGATTAGTTCCTGCACTATGTGTTTTTCGAGTCAAACATTCAGCTACTGAAGGAAAATGAGATAAATTAACCTGTTTTCAAAGCAACAGTGGAACATTTTGGAAAATATAGTTACTGCTCTCTTGCCGAGAGTTAGATGAGAAGATTGATACCACTCTTCCTGTCTGTCTGTTAAATATAAGTCTACAGCCAAACGATGGTTAGCTTAGCATAAAGACTAGAAACAGGGGGAAACAGCTTGTATGGCCGTATCCAAAAGGTAACAAAATCCTCCTAACAGCACCTCTAAAGCTCGCAAATTAACACATTATATCTTGTTTGTGTAAATGACAATTTGTGGTGGTCGCTGGATTTGGTTACCTTTGGACAGAGCTTGGCTAGCTGTTTCCACCCTAGCGTATGATATGCTAAGCTACCCAGCTGCTGGCTGCAGTCCTATATTTAACGGACAGACATGAGTGTGGTATCGATCTCTTCATCTAACTCTCTGCAAACAAAGCAGATAAGCCTATTTGTTGAATCGTTCCTTTACGTGTATTCAAGTGTAAAACACTTGATTACACGCTGTATATTTACTAACCAGCATGTTTGAGTTCCACACATCTCATGTTCCACTCATGTTTACATACCTGGTGAGACATCCTGGAAGAGCAACTTCCATATTGTGTACTGTAAAGGCCCCATGTACTTGGATGTCGGGAAGTCTTCATACGTCAGATTGGTCTCATGTATCTTCCCTTTAATCCTGGGACAGAAAAACAGATCAATAACAGTCTAAATCCAATTTGGTGCTTTTTCCAAATAAGACTGCCTCTTGTTAAACCCACAATGTCGATGCTTTAAGTTATTATGCTGGTTTGTGTCTCTGAAATGTGCCATTACTGACATTTAACAGCTGACAAACTGCTTCATGAATCTCCAGCAACAGAGATGAATGTATCAGCTCTAACACCATTACAGTATGATTCAATATGAACCCCGACGTGAATCACTCACTGCACTCCTACATGTAGTCCAGTGTTCAAGCAAGACATTGCATGGGTTGCATACCACAATGAAACCTTGAAACCAGCAGTACAGTATGTTGTAAAAGGGATCTTATACATTTGTGCACAAAAGGTTATGGTGTATCGTCTGACAAGAAGGAATGAAAATAAATGAATATTACAATGTTTCTGTAGGTACCATTCATGGGGTCTTCAAACAGTGCATTTTTTTGAACGACAGTTAAAATCAAAAATCTAAATGTCTTTTTTCTTCTGGTAAAAGAAATCATCAAGAAGGCATAAACATCAATGTATCCAATCAAAGGTGATTTTGATACTACCTAACCCCTCCCATCATATAAAACTTGACCATTAGCTTGTGGGTTATATCAGCTAGCAGAGTGATAAAGTGGTAAAGTCAGTTACTGCAGGTTTAAGGAATATAAACATTTATTTTTAAACAGAAGACATTTGGCATATTTTTGGAACAAAATATGCTAAACATCAAAATGTACCAGTATTTACACTTAGCTGATATAGAAAAAAATCTGATAAAAGAACAAGTAAATAAGACTAAGAATCTGACCAAGCCAATAATACTCGACATGTTGTCGATATCTAGCTACAGATGCTACTTTTCTGTATTCAAACATTATTTGGGGTTTGTAATGGAGCCCTACTTATCTCTTCCATTTCAGGTTGTGAAAGTGAGTGAAATGGACATTGATCATACCTGCTTGTTCATCATATCCACATTTACAATCTCTTCTCAGACATGACATCATCCACTTTTAGATTAAATAATACTTGTACGAATTTTTTAAATTTGTAACTTTGAAGATATTGCGGTGTTTTGTAAAAGATAACGTGATGCTTGATTCTGTCACTCTTGCTAGCTCTATGTTCAACCTCATTAATCTGCTCAAAAGTATTAAACTGTTCAATTAAATCGTCCTCAAGTACCCCTCCCAGATTAAACATTACAGCTGCTTTATTTCAGGCCTAATACACCATCTGCTCGGGGATTAGCTGCTGCTCAAATCTGTACTTTCTCCAAAATTTAAGCAACCTTACGTTTAGCACCAGCAGAACACACATTTGGCATGTTGTGAGGTATTATTATTATAACAATTTTAACTGAAAATATTTTACGGTTAGATAAAGTGTTGACACGCAACTTGTGGAGTTGATAAAGCCTGGTCCTTCTTGAAGCAAACATGTTCACAACCACATTTTTTCCCTTTTTGGACTGCAGTGGTGATTCTGGGACTGTTTTAGCGAACTCGGGGCCGGTGATGCACCTCTCAGATGTGACGGCTACTCCCTCCAGGAAGTCGTGTCTTCCCGACTCGTTGAGGCGCTCCTGCAGGATCTGGATGCCCTCCTTGACGTCGCGCAGCTGCTGGCTGTAGCGCTGGATCTTGTGCTCGATGTCGGCGAGCTTGCGGGCCGTGTCCATCTCCAGCTCTTCCAGCATGCTCTTTTGACGCTCACGCAGGAAGCGGTGAAGGCGCTCGAATGCGTCGCCGATGGTTGCACGCAGACTCTTGGCTGAGGACTGAAATAAAAAAAAAAAAAGGGCAAAAGGCGGTGTACTTAAAATAAATAAATCACCCTCAGCTGGGTTATTTATAACTGCCATTACATGACTGAGTTGTAGTGAGCTGGGTTTGTTGAGTGTTTCACTCACAACAGCCTGACTCTTAATTAGACATGGGTCAGTAATTCAAGGGCTTACAAAGTGCTCTAAATTGTGTTAATATTACATTAACATTCCTTCATTGATTCAGCTTGTACATGTATTGATTTGAAGTGACTTTCTGAGAAGAGTGTGTGTACAACCTTCCACTGAGAAAATGAAGTAGCTTTTACACCGTTTTAGTGAGGAGAAACAAACAGGACTACACTGTGACAGGAATAACCCAAAAAAAGACGACCTGGATGAGGTCGCAAAGGTGTGTCCTGTGTGTGAAGACGGCTGACTACAAGACCGGCGGACAGGCAGAGAAGCGGAAGCTATTAAAGACAGAGCTGAGCAATTTGCAGGGGACAGCAGACTGGGAGCTCAAGAGTTGAAGAAACTGATTTGTAGCTGAAGAGGAAAAATGGGAAGCTGGACATCAAAGAGAATGAATCATCTGTGCGTTAGCAGCCTGAGTGTCAGAGAGACAGAACAAAGGGGTGTGACGTAAAAACCCAGCAAAAATCGCACAGAAGAGCAGGAGCCTTTCAATTTGAAGCTTCTGAGGAAAGCAACTGGACTTCATTCAGACATGTTGTTAAAGGGTTCTCTGTTTGTTCTTAACAGTCGTCATTTTGCTCAAAAAGTTGAACTTGTGTTTGTACACAGGTTCAAAATAAATTCAAGCATCTGCTCATCAAAGAGCAGCTCAGAGCAAAAGAAAATTAATGACTACTGAATCACAGTGAAATCGATCTAAACAAGAATTTCAGATGAAACTCGTTCATTTTCTCGGTTGGGAATTCCAACCACTCGTCTGATCTTTTCAGGAGGAGCTGGATTTAGGAACTGTGATCTGAGGTTTTAATTACACAGCAGGCCTGTTCCTCTTGTTCTCTCAGACTCCAGGGGAAGGTATTCTCCCACTGTCTGTGGGAACCTATTCAGATGACTATTTCAAGCAAACACAAGAGCTATGACATTAAGGTGGGCTGTATCCCAGCCCTTCTGTCTAGTTAAGAATTGAAAAGTAATGGTATGGAGGAGGAGGAGGAGGAGGACTGCAGACGTCTCTGATGTGCCTGCTGCTTCGGCCCAGCAGGATGTGATGGCACTGAGATGGTGTCTGCAGCCCTTGGAGACAGGAGGCTGGCTACCTTTCAGGGAAGCATGTAATTATCAAGCGAATCCCCGGTGGGCATATGAATAGGATACAATGTCTATCCTTCAGACTGAGACACACACGAGCCAAGTCCTCAAATTGGAGTGCAAGGCCGGCACATTCAGTGAAGCTGAGAGCCGGGCTGCTGCAGTGATTTTACACACAAAGTCTGTTTACAGGTCTTGGGGAGTGCTACTTCATATATGTGCAAAAAGTTGTATAAAACCTTTTGTTGTTCCAGGTGGAGCTGCAAATTCTCATACATTTTGAGTCCGTGTGGAGTTAGAAAGAAGTGATGTTACCAGACTTCCGTAGCCTGCTCCTCATCTCTGCTTCAGGCTAGCGGCTTGAGGCTACATTAGCAGCTAATAGCATAACACACCAGAATCTCTAACCTAAGTGTCGACGGTGGACATGCATTGTGGGGAATGTAGGTGCCAGGTTTTGACAATGGAGAAGAGTGCATTGAATAAAAAAAACAAACAATATCTCTGGCTCAGCTACATTGATTTAGATTTTTTTTTTTAAACTGTCCATCAAGAGTCCGACGATGTTACTCTTTTAACAACAATAAAGGTAGAAACAAAGAGGAACTATAACTATTCAAGCAACCTCAAATTTAGCGAGATGAAGAAATGCAGGGAGACATTTCATTGTCAGCTACCAAATGTATCAGAGGTCAATGAAGTCACAGTGTGGCTCTCTTCCAGGCAAAGCACTAATCTAATGAGATCAGCTCATTTCCAATGAGGAGTGGGGGCAGCTGAAAGGCCTACATCTGACTGGGTCAATGGATGGGCTGAAATGGACAGGGGCCTGGCTCTCTGTCTGGCAGCGGAGGCTCCTGCAGTGCTGAATTCGGAAAGAAAGATGAACGACATCGGACAGCAGGTAGAAAGAACAGGAGAAAGAGGAATGTGCTCCCTAAATGAAAAATAACGGGGACGGCTGCGACATTCAATGGTCAATAGCCTCAATGTGACTACAGGAGAGAGACGTGAGTGCGTGGAGGGGCTGAGAGACTGCCAGTAATTACAGCGATAATTAAACCAATTTAGGTGTCGGAATTTAACTGTCAATCCAAATCACTTTAGAAGAAACGATCGATTATCAGTTACTGAAAGACTGCACACGTTAAGCAGAGCTGTCCTTTATTTCCTGACACTTTTGATAAGAACTTGTTTTACTAAGTGTGTATTACTCACCTCGTAGGCACATTACCTCATAGTCTCAAAGTATAGTTGTTTTGATCCTTTTTCAGAAAAACGATTGATATACTTACTCCTCACGCAAAATGTGGCATTTTTGCTTGAAAAATTACAACAATGAAAATAGTTGCTGATAAATTCTGTCGATCTACTTATTGATTTGGTGACGTATTGTTTCATCCCTAGAGCTGAGTGACAATAAGTGCTGAAACAATTTGTCAATTGATCAATTGAAAGCTGTTTATCCAGCAAAAAAGCAAAATAATCCTTGGTTCCAGCTCCTCAAATGAGAAGATTTGCTGCTCTTCTGCTTCTCTGTTTTTTAAAATCATGTTCGCACTATTGGTGGGATAAAGCTCCATGAATCCACCTTAGGCTCTGGGAAATTGTGATGCCCGTTTTTCACTATTTTCTGACATTTTCACTTTCAGCAACTATATAGATAATGACAACATTTTTTTGTTGCAGCTGAATGATTGCTGCTGGTGCAGCTCTATGTTAATAGTTTTGTTTTAAAAAGGAGAAATGGACCGGTACCTTGGTCTCAGTAAGTTGTCTTTGCAGGAGCTGCAGGGCCTCAGTGTGTCCCTTCTCACTGTCCTGCAGGGTGGCCAGCTGCTCCTTCATCTCCCTCTGCAACACGACAAAACAACAAATAACCGCTCAGTAACTAGTGATTGGACCTCAATATAACAGAACAGCAGAATACATTCAATGTATTTGGAGGATTTCATTAAATGCTGTATGACATAAACACTCCACTTCTGCTTTGCATAAATAATGTCTCAAAAACAGTTACATAAAAATAATGCTAGTATATCTGGCAGACATAGTTTTTGCAAGTCTAAATTCTAACATCTTTATTCAAATTGTATTATTTGTGTAACAGCTCTCTTTGCTCGGGTACGAGGCAGCAACGATTTAAGCCTCAGCTACAAAACAAGCATGGCAGATGGAGAGAGAGATATGAAAGAGATAAAATGAAATCTCTGGAGATGTTGGGCTGTGTCAGAGAAAACTGGGTCTCATCTCTAGTCAGGCACACGCTGGCAGAACCTGCACTCCTCAGCCACCTCCAAGTCTCCCCAAGGCGGGAAAGAGGCTCTGAGGGAGCTGGCTGGGACGGCTGCTGTCACGAATGGTGCTGAGTTTTTATGCAGGTCCCATGTGCCAACAACACCGGTGCACTCAGATATAGGTATTAGGAGAGAAGTGGTTCAGCAGACGCCCTCCCTTAAGTAGAGACTTGTTTATACAAATGTGCAAAGAAATGAAAGACTAAAGGTACAGCTCTGCACCTTGTTAATCAGTACCTTGCTGATGTTTTCATACTGAGTAAATAACGACGAACAAGTAGGGCTGTTACAATTATTATATAATCGTTTGATTGCGATTATTTGAGCCAACCATGGTCATTTTGCATAATTGTTTCCAATCACCTGTATAAAAACTGCTAGATGAAACTAACAGAAATGTAAGTGTTTCCCACACATAGAATTTACTTGGGCAGGCCGCCAAGGTATATGAACGGCTGCCAAAGTATAATGGCGACCCATTTGAGCATTTTTCTTTCTTTTTGTCAGTCCAAGAGGACAACGCTATCTGCGATCGATTAACTAGTGGATAATCTCCCCTCGCTTTCACCCCTCCCGTGTGGTCTACTGACAATCGCACATGCTCTGCAGAGAAACACACAGAGCGAGAGCCTCCATGGTTTACTGTAGGTCTACTTATGCTGTTCAGTTAAAGCTGGTAAGTGCACCTGTTGGTGCCGATGTCATGATCATAATGATAGGCTCCTCCACACGCGGCTCACCTGCTGTCGTGAAAACCGAATTGCGGGTGGAAAAAAACAACCTAGAAATTAGAGTTTTTGGGCACCTTTATAAAAAATACTGCTGACGAAGGAAGTCAATGGAGATCAGAAACAGAAAGAGGCGGAGCAAGCCAGTGTGACCGGGGCGTAGGTGTGTGCGTTTGTGTGTGAGGAAAAGAGAACTGAAGGAAAAAGCAAGATGAAGAGATTCAAGTAGTTGTGAAATAAGTAGAAAATAGGGAAATAATGAATAACCTAGTAGAAATAGAGTAATGTATTCTTTCAAATATAATGATGGCTACATTTTCCAATGTTAAATGCCAATAAATGGCTTTTCTTCTTCATCATCAGGTGCATATGTTTTATTAAACTATTAGACTATAATAATGGCATAAAATGAACAGAAAAAGTCAATTGTTAATCGCAATTATTTGTATGACAATTAATCGTCAACTAGAAAGTAGAAAGTTTGAAATCACTAGCATGCTCTTGTGAAAATTAAAACCGGCGTGATAAAATGAGGCTGAAAGAGGATGGAATTTGACATTTTGTACTGAAACAATTGAAGAGTCTAAAGCCAAACCAGCTGCTCTGTGAGGCTGTACTTAGGTGCTTTGAGCTAAACGCTAACGTCACCTGCTGACATGCTCAAACTGACAATGCTAACACGCTGATGTTTAGCAGGTATGTTTATCATGCTCACCATCTTGGTCTAACATTTTAGCATGATAACTTTTGGTACTTAGCACAAAACAAACTACAGCTGAGGCTGACAGGAATGTGATTAGTACTGCAAGTATTTGGTCATAAACCGAAGTATTGGACAAATCAAAATGATTTTAATGGTGCTAGATGAAAAAACATTGATATTTGAAGATGGTGATATTGTTGGAGGTATGTTTGAATAATCTATTTTGAAATGATTGCTTTAAAAAAAAGACACTGGAAACAAATGGATGACGGCAGACCAGCTGAAAAAACTGAGTTGTGCAATTTGTTTAATTTTGAGAGTTTTCCTCGACAACACAAAAAAACTTGACCTGACTTATAAACCAAGATAGCAGCACCCAAAAATGTCAATACTATGGCCTCGGTTACCATTTTATTTCTTATGCTGATGCATTTTGGAAAACAAGGATTCAACAGAACACCTCATGAGCAATCATCCCCAGGCATGTACAGGAAATACTAACTTCTGTTACTACAAAAAAGCTGGGAGTTGACAAACTAAATTTTATAAATAACCGGGGAAAACATCAGGGGAAGTATGTCATTGCAACAAATGGGCCTGAAGTTAAACAATTACATGCAACACAGCTACGAATGAAACGAAAAACTGAATCAAAGGAAACAAGCTGCCACAAGCCTCATTAACTTCAACCCCCCCCCCTGCTGTTGGTCTCTTTACTCATGTAACCTGTGTCACCTTCTCTGTGATCCACAAAATGTCACCTCCCCTGAAAACCAACTGCAGCAAAAATCCACCAAATGGAACTGTCAGCGTAGCGGGGATAAGAAAACAAGCATTGCTCAGCTACAAGGCTGAAATAAATAGATTTCCATCGAAATGAAAAATACCTAGTAATTCAACAATCTAGTCTACAAGGAAAAAAAGGTTAAGGTACCAGCAGAGAGGAAAAAATAAGCCATGCATCAATTTGTGATGTATTAGAAAATCCTTGACCTCGGTCATTAGCTGCTAAATTAAAAAGGTGCAAATCTGGGCTGTTGAACATGAAGCATGTTTCTTCTCAAGGACAGAAACAGTGGAAAACAATGGTTGGTGCAGAGGGGGAGCGTGACTCTCCATGCTAATGATAGGAGTGCGGCAGGCTCAGCAGGCTTTCCGCCTCATCGCTACACGCTTGTCTGCAGTGGGTCAAAGGCCGCTCCCACACACTGAGAAAGACCAACACTGACAGACTGGCAGAGAAAACATGCTCCTCCACTCTCTTTCTGCATATCGTCTGACTGACTGGTGAGAGAAGGGCACATTTAACTGTTGCTGCCGTCACATCAATAGATTGATGTATCAACATGAGCCCACACATCTCTTAAAACCCCAAATCATCTGCAGAATAAACAGAGCTGACAGATTTGATAGATAAATCAATTTTAGATTCACATTGTCTGGGAGTTTTGAATCATCCTCTGCACTATACAGCATGTAAAACAACCAAAACCAAAAAACAAAGGATATATCCACTCTGTTTCTGTTACTGAATAAAACTTTTCACAAGAATTAAAATGCACTGGAGAATGTGTGTTAAGCTGATTTTAAGCAGGCAACGCCACATTTTACAAAACAGCAAAACTCAACCTTGGTGAAATCATCTTCCTCCATAACGTGCAATTACATAATCCTCTTTAATCTTCCTGGAAGCGAAAACCGTCCTTTGAGTGTCCTACAGATGGACATTTTCTGTGATGACATTTCTAGCAGAAACAGAGAAAAAGCCACAGCTGTTGTGCCCATTACTACACATGGGCAAGGAATGTAGAGCTGAATTGGATGTGATTCACTGCTATCTAGAGAAAAAGTGAGCATGACGGAAAGCAAGCCATTATAATGTGACAAAACAAAAACAAAAAAATGCAGGTGAATGAATGCTGGCATCAGCAGAGACTGACAGGGACGTTCGTGTGTGCACGCAGTGTGCAAGTGTGTTTTTTTGTGTTGCACGGGGAGGCGTCTCTCTCCTGTCCATCTCATCTGGCCAACACAAGTCGGACATGACATTTCCCCAGGACGTCAAGATGCAGGAAATGGGGGTTACGGCTGGGGGATTATAAATCTAAAACTCATTTCACCCTGCTGTCATTCCCTTCTTCCTCTTCCTCTGCTGTCACGTTAGCAGCTCCGGTAGATATTTACCCGTAAATAAATGAATAACATAATGCGCATGGGGCTTAAAATTCCTCAAACTTCCCTTATTGCTGCAAGCTTGATTACATTCAGAGGTTCGTTCAGGACTGGAAGAGCGTTATTGGCTTGAAATTGCCAGCCCCAACGAAGAGGCGAACAAAACAACATGCAGTATCACAGCATGAATAATAAAAAGCCTACAGGATGGAGAACTTCCTCTCACACAAAGACAAGCTAGCTTCCAGTGATTTCATTTACATGCACTGATGACAGGAAAGAAATATACATGGAATACACTTGCAACTCATCTCCTTACTGGAAGACATACAGAATGCAGAGTCAATACGCTACTTAGACTTATAATTACAGTGGGATCGCTTTCATCTGTTTATCATTATACAGCAATGAATGCAAGCCCCAGCAGAGCAAACAGTAACTAAATAAAATGAATGTACTGCGAGCGATTTTCACAAGGACAGTTTGGCATAACCTTCATCGAGCTGAGGGTGTAATTCTGTCAGGTAGCATACAGGGTTGGTAAACGGGACGCCAGCCAATAACAAAGCAGTGAACACAACACAGCCGTAAGCTTTATGGGTTTGCTCTAATTTAACATGGACTGAAATATGTCATTCACACCCACATACAGAGACACAGGGGCGACATACTGCGAGTTCAAGGCTATCGCCTTGGAAATTACAAGGGAAGCAACACACAAAGTGTGCACACACATTATGCACCCACACACACACACAATACCGCCGCTGTTTTTCCTTACCATTAAGTATCTGTAGACAAAGCACATTAGGTCTGCTATCATACTTAACCTGTTTGGTTCAGCTTAATCTAACTCTGGTGCATTTACCCTTTTGAGTTGATTTGTTTGGGCGGGTGTGAAAGCGTTAGTCTAACTCCGGTGTGGTATTAAAATATATTAAAATAAAGGCCAGTTGAAAGCGGACTCTGGTGCAAATCAGACCATAAAACAGGATTTTGTGGTAGTAGATGTTATTCTAGCATGAATTCAAAGCTAAACTACAAGTAAATCCATCTGCTAATCACAACATTTTCACCATCTGTTGGTGATAAGCGATGCATAGCTGTTATGTATGCAAGAGCATTTGTTAACCATGGTAACACTTGTGCGGGTCACCACAATGAGTAAAAACAAAAGGTTTTCTGACCTTGCGTCCTACTGTGCTTTGTCTTTTAGGAGTTCTTCACTAAAAATGGAGTGACATGTAGTGACCACACCACTACGATCCCTCCATTATAATATGGTACAAAATCCCTATCTGTCTACGTTATGATATATAATGCTCATCATCATGTCTTCATGAGCTCTTTGTGACACTAGAGAATATAAATAAACATGTACAGTAAGGTTCAGTAAAGTGCTCCATGATTTGCTGTCAGTCAGTGTAATTTTATTTCTCCACATCGGCCCATGATGATGCAGGATGACATCACCAAAACTGTCCATTCAATGAGTTACGTGTCGGTCCATAAAACTTCATGCTTACAGCTCCTGTTTTCTTTGTAATAGGTCGGTGTGAACATGAACTAAATGGCAACAATGCACCTTCTTTTTTCTGGACTGAGTGAAATTAACTACATGTGCGAAAGCGACCTAAGTGTATAATTTTCTAATATTCAATCCTGCTCAACCACATGTGGTGAAATGCGTGATTCCTGCCTGCAGGAAGAAAACAAAAACGACAAGAGGAAAGATTAAACGACAATGCTCACGTCATTGCTACATTCAGGTGAAGGGAAGCAGATGCACAAAGGCGAAATGCAAAGAAACAAAAACAGGAGAGAGAGAGCCAAGGTAAATAATCTGCTAGTAGACCAAAATCAAGTGCAATTCTACAAAGTGCTGCGTTTTCTAAATTGGGATACAGAAGCTAGGAGTAAAAATACACAAATAAAACCAACTGTGCACAGGTTGTCCCGATGAAAAATGATGACAAGCGACTAGACTGCGCGTGGCCCTGTCCTCACAGCG
Source organism: Coreoperca whiteheadi (assembly GCA_011952105.1). Lineage (NCBI taxonomy): Eukaryota > Metazoa > Chordata > Actinopteri > Centrarchiformes > Sinipercidae > Coreoperca > Coreoperca whiteheadi. The sequence continues at coordinate 19,622,833 of CM022473.1, forward strand.
CGAGAACCCTTTCACAGCACTCAATGCCAAACCGAGTGCCGCCTGAAGACACTGACACAGGCAGCAGTGAAAGAGCTAACAGCAGACCTAGGCAAGCAAACAGAAACTACTGAGGTCACAACCACAGAAATACTCGCTGGGATATGTGCTTTGTGTTCTGAGGTGAAAGATTTTCAATGCATTTTCCTTTTTTCCCCCCTCATCTCTGACGCATTGTTCTTACAAGAAGTGCCATTCAGTGAAATATCAAAACGCAGACCAGTGACCTCTGGGAATACAGCATATTGTGTAAGCACACAGCCTTTCAAAATGTTTTATACACCTCTTACACAAGTCATCATTTTCAGGCTGATTGAGGCTGAGGCTGATCTATTTCAGCTGTCTGCAAAGTTACGATAAATTGTGGGCCAAAGGATTTGAGGGCAATCATAAAAATGTTTCACCTGTCTGTCTGGTGACAGACTGGTGGCCCCAGGAGGCAACCAAAACAAAAAGCAGAACAACAAAAATGCTGTCTCAGGCTGCAAACTCGGGTGTGTTTGTTCCATGACATCAAATTAAGCTCAAGCTGCGCCTTACATCCCGGAGCCTTGTTTCCTCTAGCATCAGCAGAGCCTGCAGCCTCTCCAGGGGGACGAGCGCGTCTCTGCAGCCCGAGCTCGGCCAGCAGAGCAGGCAAAGGCCAGCTGAGCTGACTGCGCAGGACTGGCTCAGAAAGCTGCAGGACAGAGACACGCTATTCACCCCCAGAATCTTTCCTAGTGAGACAGCCTGCGACAAGAACTGCCTGTACAGTATGTGGGTATGTGTGCATCTACTACACAGGGCAGGCTGTGGTGCTGCTTAACTTTCCGTTCTGGACTGGCAGAAGATACGAAAGAAGGGTTCTACTGTGTGCTTCTCGTTTGTCAGACCGCCTGCAAAGTCCACGCACAGTAACAATGGAGGTCTTGTTTGGAGACAATTTGTAGATAGTCATACATGATAATCTTTATTATTAGGGCTGCAACTAACAATTATTTTCATTATTTATTACTCATCAGTTTAGTGATGAACAGATCACAAGATTAATTAATCGATTGACAGAACAATTAAATGCCAACAAGTTTGATACTCGATTGATTAGTTGAATGTCAAGCAAAAATGTCAAACTCTAGTTCCAAAGTACTGAAAATATAAATATTATGAATGTAAATTGAATATTTGTGGGGTTTTGACTGTTGGTTGGACGAAACAAGCAATTTGAAGACGTCACCTTGAGCTCTGCAAACTTGGGATGGACATTTCTGACTAGTTTCTGATGATTTATAGACTAAACGATTGGATGAATCAACAAAATAGCATACAAATGAATAGAAAATAAGAGGTAGTTTCAGCCCTAAGTGAATTAATTGTTTAGTCTAAAAAAAGTCAGAAAAAACCAAAGAAAGCAAAGTGAAAAAAAAAAAGATACTGAATTTCACAGGATTAAAAAACAACTAACAAAACCAGTAATTCCTCATATTGGATTAGCTGAAACCAGGAAATGTTTTGCAGTTTTGCTTGATAAATTACTTAAAGATGAGCCGATCAAAATGTATGCAAATTTTCTGTCAACATTTGTCAATTTTCCAAATGTTTCAGCAATATTTTTTAATCCCCAAATAATACTAATGTAATTACTAACTTGTTCAATTCCCATTAAAGTATATATAGCTGACAACTTAAATTCATCATCTAGCCTTGTTACTGAAGACTTAAAGAAAAAGTTTCAGCACAATTATTGTCCAGTATTTGACAGAAATATCTACAGAAGAACCATTCTTTGACAGATGAAACAGGTCTGCTGTGACTGATCCTGGGTCTGAGCATCAGATCACAAATGACCCCCACAACTTTATTTCACAGGAAACATTTGGTAAAAGCAGTGGGGATGAGTGGAAGCGCCGATGCTGGCGGCCTCCTCCAGTCCTCTGAATATAGGGCATGTCATGTAAATGATGAATGCTCAGAGGCTGCTGCTCCACTTCCTGGTGCGAGGATGGGCACAGACTATGCAAATGTATTACCCCAAACATGAATAGCTGAGGAAAAAAAAAAAAACACAACACTGCGTGTCAGTTTTAATATTTTTATCCTTAAAAAGAAAAAAATGCATGACGGTGGAATTGCTGGAGAAGGTCTACAGAGTCTCCACGCTAAGCTGAGGGAGCAGCGAGAACGGAGTGTGTGGCATTAGCAGGACAGCGAAGCAGTTGGATGTCTGCGGAAGACAAACAGGTCTCAAAGCAATCAATGTTAAGTTTGATGATTTACACAGAGCAGGACAAGCCATTTAAGAGGAACAGGGGGTTTGTGTTTGGCAGTAGAGTGGAAATCTGAGAAGTGTCGAGCGATAAGAGCAAGCCTGCTGTTTGTAGAGTCACCGGCTTGACAGACGCCACTCAGTGCTTCACCATCAGTCCCGAGGCTGTTACAGCTCGTCTTCTCCTGGCTGCTGAGCAGAACTAGCTTTTAAATAGCTATTTAAATAAGGAGTCCAAGTTTCACAGCTGAAGTTGGAAGTGTATCTGACCGACAGCTGGTTTAAATGCTTACGGGGCTAATATGAAATTTCTCACTGCTGCAACAAGTTTCAACCAGAGCTATCAATCAAGCCTGTCAAGAGCAAGATGCTAATCTTGTAGAGGGCGATACATCATCTCAACAGGCAACCGAAGGAATGGAAAAAATACATTAACATACAAAAAAAGTTACTTTAGGCCTGTGAGATTACATAAGCTCCAAAACAAACCGCAAGCTTCTCCCATGAATCACCAACGACTATAATTTGTTCGAAGAAAGCGATCCTTAGGAAAACTGGTTTAAGCGGCTGTGCTTTGGAGGCTCCACCTGGCTGTGCAGCAACCAAACTTAAACTTTTCAGATTTTTGCATATTTTGCATAGACAGCCGGAACTTCTTGGTCCAGAAGTAAGAAAACCTCATTAAAAATTCCACTGACCACTGTAATAATGTAAATAACAAAAAAACCCAGCCTTGGAACAGAGCCTTACTCAACAGTATGCCGAGTGCTTCTCTCCATACGTCCTGATAAGGAGGGTAATCGTTAATTATTCAATGTTTCTTCTTTTTTTTTTTTTTTTTTTTTTTTTTTTTTTTTTTTTTTTTTTTTTTTTTTTTTTTCCTTTTCCCTTTTTCCTTTCCCTTCTCTGGTTTTCCCTCCCCGCTTCTTTTTTTTTTTTTTTT
>CM022473.1:19626084-19711385 GCA_011952105.1 Coreoperca whiteheadi
CTGAGGCGGGCGCTGTGTGTCGAGGGTTTCTCCGCAAAAAGACGAGAAGGGGGGGGAAGAGGGAATTTTTCCATTTTTTTTTTTTTTTTTTTTTTTTTTTTTTTTTTTTTTTTTTAAAAGCAGCCTTTAAGGAACAGCCTTTCCCGTCTGGCCTAGACCATCACGGGTTGAACGTCCCGGCTCGATAGAGGTGTTGAGGGGCTGCCGTGAGTTCAGTCATGTCTGTAATAACAGCGGGACAGAGAAGAGCAAACAGCGTACACGTTTTTAGACTGCGGCTAAAAAGTTCGAGACAGATTACTTTAGAAGATACTGTCGGTTATTTTATGGATATGGACGAAACTCTATCCCAGAAATGAGTGGGCATGTTCTCTCCATACCTGCGTGGGTTTCCTCCAGGTGCCCCAGTTTCCTCCCACAGTCCAAAGACATGCAGGGCAGGTTAATTGGCGACTCTAGCCTCTAAAGAAAAGGGTCATTAGCCAGACTGGATTAAACAGCTATATTTGGAAGCTCCATCTGGCTATGCAGAAACCAAACACACAGAAAGAAAACTCAAATGCAGGCATAACAACACGCCTCTGAAAACCTACATTTCCTGCAAACACTTATCATTTTTCTACTGAACAGTGACATCATTCTGTGGTCACACTGGGTAAACACACCCTGAAAATGACCCTTGGACATGTTTGACTGCCGGCCGATTTTCACCACAACTAAATACAAGCTTGTGTCCCCTTTTTTCTTTTTTAAAAAGCTTCTTAGGATTAGTGAAACCTCTAATAGTCAGCATGTTTTTTGTATTTTTTTTGTATCATAAAACCATGTAGTACGTGTCAGGCGTGCACATAAATCACCTTGTAAAAAAAAACATGATGCGGTTGCATGCCAGGCAGCACAACACGGCAGGGATAACAAACAGATTTGTTTGCCTCTACTTCGTATTGCGGTATGAGTGCAGCTGGAAACTATTCTGCTGTAGCTGTTGTGTATGCACGACTCAGGCGGGATGGCTACAGCTCGCCAGCAGCTCTATTTGACCAAATAAAGTGCGCGTCTGCTTCTCTTTCACTCAGTCCCCTGAAATCAAATAAACATTTGGGACGTATGCCTCTTTTGTCAAGCCAAACTGTAAAATAACAGTGGCATTCCATTCATTTTACGTATAGCCTTCAGTCAGGTCTGCATGTTATTAACTCCCCTGTTGATTTCCAGTATTCTACATATAGTAGCCTGGATTATCACATTAAAAATAAGCAAATTTCAGGCACTGCTCGAGCACAGAGCAGGAAAAATCTGTTTACAGCGAATGCATGTTTTGTTTATCCAATACTGACCAATTTCAACCCACGCAGGTCTTCATCAGGCTTCCAAAACTTTATATACTGAATACGATTAAGATAAATTCTCATGACACACACTAGCTCTATTTCACGGCTAATTACAGGGAAGTCAAGGCCATATATGAGTAAAGTATTGTGTGTTGTTCAAACTAAATACAGAAAATAAAGAACACAGAGTCAATTGTTAATCAATACACTTAACTACCACAGTATAGAGAGCCAAAGTAATTCACATTTTTATAGCTGGTGTCTGTTTCACCTGATTAAGCCAGACAATGCAATTTTCCATTGTGGATTGCTTTCACTGGGTTCTCAAAAAGGCTGGGAAAAAAAGGAGTTTCTGTTCATATTCTCAGCTGAATGTAAATCTACTACAGTACTGGGCAGAAAAAAATGAGCAGCCAGTCACTTTAACCAAGAGGACACATGGGAGCTGTATTTACTCAATGATTTGTCATTTAATCCTTATTAAAATGACACTCCCCAAATGTATTGCCCAGCACAGCTTAAAATATCGACAGAAAGTCCCAAAGTCAGATGAGCACAACTTCAACATACGTGAAGAACCGAAAGCTGGCGGAACAGAAGCTAACCAGGATGTGGGGAAGGAGTTCAGCTCTCCATACAACCTCTTAAAAAATGCTTATCTTTTACTATATATCCACATATCATGGCTGAAACTATATCCACACCGAGTCTGCCACTTTTAAAGCAAGACACCATTTCAAGTGTGAAATCAACGTTCGTCCACAGAGGCATTTCAAAAGCAAAAAAGCAGCTAAGTCTTTTCTTTCTCGTCCTATTTGGTCAGTAAACAAAAAAAAACAAACCCTGTGCTTTAACATTTGGTGTGCTTTAACAGACAGCCAAGTTACTCAGCACAGTAATTCTGTTTAGTCTCCTCCTGCTCTCTGTGAGCACCTATTCGGTGTCGAAATGCAGCTGAATTCATTAAGTTGGTCTCATTTCCATATGTTTCTTTTGCCAGATAACTGAGACTGTGATTAGACAGCGGGTCATAAATGCTACTTGTTAATCAGAGGAGCAGTGATTCCTGCACTGCTGTGCAGGGATTTGGAGAATATCAATACAATCGTGAAGTCGCCTCATGACAGCCTGTTAACCTGTTATTGTGCGATCGCCTAGACTGACATTTAAAATTAAAGTGGGTTAAAGGCAGAAGACCGCCGTCTTCTTAACTCATAGTGCCAGAGAGCTCACGTCTTTTCAAAAGCTCAGTTTTCCTTGTTCACATTGGAATGCACGCGTTCAGATTTAAATCACTCTGGAGACCATTTCCAAACAGCTCCGTTTTCGGGTGTCAAAAAACGTTGACATAGTGTGGACGAAAGGCTAAAAAAGGAAGAGAAGAGACAATAAGAGTCAATAAAGCAAACATTCCCAACCATCGAGACACAAGTTAGAAATTTTGAAATGAGCTTTTGATAACATATTTTGGGGAAAAAAAGAGACTGTATTTCAAAAAGGAGTTTTCTCTGTCACTTCAATATATGAGAGTGCCGATCAGACACATGTTCTTGCTTGACTTTTCCTGATTAAAGCTGCAACACTTTTCATAGCCTTCTAAACTATCTGACAGCTTCCACTTTTAATGCTTGACAAATGCTCACATGTTTTACAGCTGCAGTTATTGTAAGGCGCAGTGGATAAGACCTTCTGCTAAATGCCTAAACGGTAAACAGCTGCTAGAGCAGGAAACCTCTGTTAAAGTGCCAACTGAGAGCGATGATGAGTAGAGGAACCAGGGTGAGGACAGACAATACAGATGCCTGCTCCCCACTGATCAGCCTGACCCCAGATGCATGCTAAATGCATTATGGGAAATAAACAAGCTCTGAGAATGCCTGGCCAGAGAAACTTGAATTGCCCACAAATCACATAAACAAGAAGTGCAGGAGATGTGGTGTTTAAAATAGCTAATGGGGATATCAATTATTTTACAGGCTAAACCAGGGCAGTCATGCAAAACTTTTATTCACTTGCATTGGGTGTTATATAATAAGACATAATCACTAAAAATTATTATTTAACAAGCTCTTTTTAATCTCGATTGAGAAATACGCAAATGTTTTGCAAAGAAGTATTGTTTAATTTGACACCATTTCCCAAATCCCACAGCCAAAACTAGACTGAGACTGAGCATGTGAGAGCTTTCTCAGCACCTGTCTGCCTATCAATAATCCCCAGTCCCTCTGCACCTGGACTGTGGGCGAGAACCACAGGTTTGTGGGTAAACAGAAATACAGCTCAACTCTCTAATTTAGACAAAAGAGGTATTTAACAAGTAAACATCTTCAGGCTCCCTCTCTCCCTCCCAGCGACTGGTTAGCTTCAGGGAGGGGATCAGATCTGAGTCTGACTGATTGGAAGCTGCACAAAAGGACTCCTATCAGCAGCACGTCTAATTAAATCATCTGCAGCAAATCACGGAGACAGGGCATTACAAGAGATTACAGCCCGGTCCGGCCCTGCCCAGACCCCCGAGAACAATGGCCTATAATCTGTCTTAATTCCCCCGCTAATCAAGCCGCGCAGGGCTCAGAGTCCCATGGCTGCAGCGGTAAAGCAGTTCACATCCACCCAAATATCACACTGGCTTAGACAAAACCAAAAGGCAGAGAAGCCTGAACAATAGCTGCTCTGCGATCACTCACCAATCATGGTTTTTCACAATCAACCAAGATCTGAAACAGTTTCGGCCCAAAATCCGTCTTCCTCAGACTCTCATTTCATATTCACCACTTTTGAATATGGCTATTTGACCTCTAAGGGAGCTGAAGAAAAAGTAACCATTTCTACAACATCGGTCACTGCCTGGTCTTTTTCATTTCATGAAATCTTTTCAGCGGTGTCACTGGTCTGCAGGTGGCTCTCCCTGCTGATCTGCCTTACATTAGGGAGGCCGGGGCTCAGCATTAAGCCTCACTTAAAGCCGCAAAACATTTAAGGACAGCACTTCCCCTTTCATTCTCTAAGATGACCAGTAAATCTCTCCTCTCCCTCTCTGGCCTGTCAGACAAGTTACAGGATGCACACTCGTGCGACCGACAGCTTTAACTGGCAGATACTTACATGTCAAACTACTGATGTCACACAACAGGTTCAAGCATTCATTTATAATGAATCACTGGATAGTCATGTGTGGGAGAAGCTGAATTACACTTCAGCAGAACACACCTCTTCTATTTTTGAGGTTGTATAATTTAATGTTGGTATGCAAATATACACTCAGTTGCCAATTTACTCAGTAAGTTTCTAATTTAGTCTAACTAATGCAGTCTAATACAAGAGCCCTGAAATAAATCATGGAGAGCTATGGAAACCGAAAAGAAAAATCTGGACAGTGGAATTTCAACCAGAAGAGATGAATACATTTGACGAGAAGAAGGAGAGCATGACGATGACAACAAAAAACGGCAGAGCAAATCAAATGTTTTGTGTGTGTCTTCGTTGAATTTGTAATTTAAACATTACTCTTAATTTACTTCAGACTTAATGAAGAGAATAAGTGGTCATGATAAAGTACAGACTTAAAAATAAACTAAAATTTAACAAAATTCTTTGAAACATGCAGTTCAAGGTTCCTCCTGCAGGGAAATCATCGGTGGAATCAGTAATAAGTGCAGTACGAGCTACTGCCTCTCTCTGGGTGAGAATATTATGCCAGCACTCCTCTAATGGAACATGACTGTTCTATCTTTCCCCATGGCTCCATTTCTGCATGAATGCAGCGTCTCTGCCACACCACCCTGACTGACCGCCAAGCTGGACAAACTCATTTGTCTGGGGTGGGTGGGTGGAAATTAGCAGGGTGGGGGACTGGGAACAAGCTCCCTTTAAAGAACGGGTTACCACACAAATTCTGTGGCATTTAATAAAGCACATACCGTAGAAATGAGAAGATTACTGAGAGGAGACAACAGAGGAGATTAAAAAAAAAATAGGGAGAGAGAGAGATGGAGATGCAGAAAGGAGAGCAGACTGAGGCGAGCCACAGGGGAGATGGCAGCCGTGGGTGCCCTTGAAATTGCCTGACTCATTTCTGCAGCAGCACGGCCACGCGTGGTGATGGCAGGCGCAGGGAGAGCTCTCGGCTGAGCTCTGACAGTCGGAGAGTGAAAGACAGCCCTGTTTTCAAACCACCAGAGGAACACTTCAAAGGCTGGCATGCTCAGTCTCCCTTTTCAGACAACACCCTGTGTTACAGCGGGGCAGACGAGAAACGTGCCGATACGTTATCACGATTAACCCTCATGTTTGCGGTTTGATAAGAACAAAATAACTAGGTATAAGAAAGGATTAATCAAGGACAGCATACAGGTGCAACGGGACACTTTTGAGTGACAGGTCCGCGTGAGTGACTCAACACCACAGTAATCATTTAATTCTTCAGCTGCGTGGGCTTTACTCAAACTCAGACCAGCATCACTGCACAACTGCCTGCTGCTAAACCATCTATATTATGGTCTCTGGAACAAAGTTAGGTCCCCAAATATGCATGGATAACCAGGGGCTGCAGTCTTATTTCCCTTCTTATCTGGTCTTACACCACTGTCAACTGGAGCGGAAACACGTCCCTAGGGCAAGCAGACAGCAGGAAGAGTGTCTAGTTCTGCAATAGTGTGGTCGCACACAGCCCACTGACAGTCTCGATCATCACAATTAAGGCACAGTGGCTGCTGCAGCTCCCACTTTGTCCTCTGCAGGAGCTGACTGCCAACTTCAGGCCACAGTGGTGTGATAATAAGTGCACAGCTTCGTCCAGCTCCAATCAGAGTTACAGCAATCCCGCCAAACTCTATTTAAGATGGCGCCAGCTCTCCAAGTGTAGCATGACTGAGGGAGGGAACTGTAATCTCATCACCATTAACCATGTTGCCTAAAATAAAGGCATTATTTCCCAGAACATAAAGCACGTACTTCACAGGGTGAAGGATGCAGATAAGAATGTCTGGCTTTCAGGTTATAACCTCATTTAATGAGTTCAAAGCAAAACATTTCACAACAAAACTGCTTGGTGTGTATTAAGAATCTGGAGATTTCTAGTGCTGATTGTGGCTCAGTTTAACGTTTTAGTTCAAGAAGTGGCAATCATTTTGCATTAAGAGCGCTTTCTGCTCTTGTGCATTACGTTTAAATGGTGTTTAATGCCATCCAGTATGATTGGTGGAATAAAACCCCTCCTAATCAGAATGCATTAGATCCCTGTGAAACCTCAGCTCACTGAAGCAAATGGCAGGGCCGCAGACAAATCCTCCTCGATCCCACTTTAATGTCCTTTATGTTGAGAAATATGCGCAAGCAAGCAATTATGTGTTGGGTGAACGTCTGCCAGATGTGTCGGGTGCTGGATGTGTTTGTGCATTACAGATTTGGCCGCAGGAGCGTTTTACTGGGGGAAAAGGATGCAAATCAACAGGAGTTAAAGCTCACAACACGGCAGCAAGACTCAAGGCCTGAGGTCAGCGGAGTGACATGCCAGGCTAAGGAGATTACAGCCTGCCGCAGTACAACCAAAGGCTCGCCTCGTCAGTAGACACTGGCCAGCAAAACACACTGTCAACACAGAGTTAAGGCGGTGGTGCCATGACTTAACACAAATGTGTTGTACATCTGAACTCTTTGGGAATCTAGTCTGTTTGAGAATATCAAATCAAAGGCTTTGAATACTGAAATGTGCTGTAAGTGGATTGAAGTTTACATAAACTAAAAGCCATGAATGCATTCATGTTGTGAAATCTATACGGTTCAAGTGCTCCTCATTATATGCGTCACCACAATTAGGGTTTATTTATTCTCAAAGTCTCAAGATCTAGATTTATTTGGCAAACGAGACCTAAGATGGAACTCACACAGCAGTTCTGGTTTACAAAAGACTACATCTTTATGTTTCTGTATTGGTTATAGGGGTTTGGTCTACTGTACAGCAGATGTTGAAATTTGATTTTGTCATCCTTGAAGCTCTGAATTTGAAACACACTAATTCTGCTGTATGAAGATAGATAGGTAGGTTAACAACCACACAGTGACGGAGGACATGTCTGCGTCATCCTGTTCCTCTGGCGGGTGATGAGGTGAGAGGATGACATAACCAAAAAGCAAACACTGCTGTGAAAATGGACAGTAATAGTGAACCGTTATTACTCAGCCATCAGTGTGGTTTCTTTTTTCCTTTTCCCTGAGAACAAATCATGCCTCTTCACAAAATATTTGTCAGTTTTAAGCAGAGCGCACATCCTTCTCCTCCTCCTCTTGTGAACTCTTCTTACAGAGGAGTCAGAGTTCTGCAGAACCACACACGATGAGTTATATCACGCTATCGGAGGCAAAGGAGAGAGCAACATATAGAGACACAGAAGCAGAAACAGCTTAAGCAAATCCCGAATCCCATGTGCCAAAGTGTCAAACAATTCAACAAAAAAAAAATAAATAAATAAAAGGCCAAGCTTTGGCTCTCGACCTACCAAATCCATTCCCCCTCATTTACAAACTTTCCCACCCTACAAAAACTCTAAGGTTCATTTTAAAAGAGGCCACCAAGCTGGCATGGCATGTGCCCCGCCTGGCCCAGATAGTGGAGCTGATTGCTGCTGCACTTTAACACATCCTCACCACTTTGTTTTGGCACTTTAGTTAAGCATTGCTGAGCCTCATGCTAAAAGTGAAGTTTGTGCCTGCAGGCACAGCTCTCACACATTTGTTCCATCTGACACACAGCTCCTGTCTGCTCACTGGAAAGAAAAAAGAAATTGCAAGTAAACAGTATTACTTACATGGGCCCCGTCCTACAACAAATTAATTCAGAAAATAAAGTTCCCAGTGACAGAAGACACGTTCCTATTAAAATTTTGTTTCTGCTCGCAAACGCACGTGACGGAGATTATTGTAACACCATTTGCTGCCTCGTTCTGATGTTTGTGTTTGTCTGGTAAGGACGAGACGTCAAGTGGCAAACCACCCCACTTGTAGATCTAAATAGGCGCGTATCCAAAGCCCGTCATGGGACATGGGTTGTTTCCGATGGGGCCTCTGTGTATTCATACTCTCTTTCAGTCTTGTAGATCTGGGAAGCCCCCAAAGCTCCTGCCAGCATACAAAATGCCAGATCGCTGCCCTGAAAAGAACTCCACGCAGAGGGACAAGCTGGTATCCAAGAAAAGAGAAACATCTTGTGCTGGGCCTAATTACTTCTGCTCCAAGATTACACAGTTTTGACCTTTCTCAGGCTTCCAACACAGAGCCTGATTGGCAAATGAGGAGGACAGCACTGATGTTCACAGTGCTGTTAATTATTTTTAATGCAGAACACAGGAGGACGCAACAGTAGCTCTTTACTACCCACTAACCGCCTCACTGTTCACATGTAATCTATTAATTGAATTCATTGTACTTGTCTTTAATTCCATGTTTTAATTCTTAATTCTCTACTCACAACCACCACAATGGAGTTAATTGGTTATAATACAAGGTAAACATTTTTTCCCCTAAGAACTAATCACATTTAAAAGCAATTGATGCAATGAATTTAGTCACCAAGTAGAAGTGTATAAGGGATTTGTTTTTGTTGCAGGTGTCAGAACAGCAAAGTAAAGAAATAAGACGGCAATAAAATTGAAAAATAAGATTAGATAGCTGAAGAAGATGCTTCAAATGATAATATACAAATAGCTATATATACTACAGAGTAAGTAGGTTTCTGTGTAATGGGTCACATGTGCATTGTGTGCAAAGATACCGGTAATGTTGTCAAAGAAGTCCAGTGCAATCAGCTGTTTAGATAAATAACCAATACGCAAGTAGAGTACTTCTCCTGCAACTTAATTTTCAGTCAACATGAAAGCTGCATAACAGCTGCTAGGAGCAGTTAACTTAGTTTTTCAGTGTAACAGTTGTTATTCACACTTGTTGCTATTTTCGTGGCCATTTTTCTGTCGCTGGCATAGAAAGCTGATGTCCCAACTGTTAAGGCTGACTGAGCTTCAAATTAAATGTCATTGGTTGTTGTAGATATTCTCAGTTTAAATATTTGGGATACCGGCAATTTGTTGATAATTGTGATAGGAGTACATTTCAGCCACGCGTAGCGTCATTAAATGACAAAAACAAATGTCGTTCATCAATTGTGTCTCACTAGTTCTCCATCAGAACAGGATTTTATAATTCAGCTGCAGTCTGCATATAAGCCTGCTCTCTGATTTAGAGCAGCGAGGGCAAAATGAGCTTGCCAGTGTCAAAGATACACTTTCAGAGAAGTCTAAGAGGTCAGGTCATTGAATAGTCAGTCTCATTGATAAAGTCTCTGCAGCAAAGGAGGACTCTGGATAATAGAGTACAACTCAAAGTTACAGAGTGGGGTGGCATTTTAAAAATGCAGAGATACAGCTATGATGATGGCATAACATTAAACTCAAAGTTATGAATCACCAAAACTGTGAAACCAGAGGCGCAGATTATGTTATGGGAGAGTGTAAGCCCTTTAAAACCGCCTAGCTGAGTGTTAACCAATCAACACTTCGGTCTGTTTCTTACCAGAGAGTTCACCTTGCTGTCTGCCAAGAAAACTGGAAACCAAATGTATTTATGTTAAAGAGAGCAGATCTGAATACTACATCGGTAAACTGCAGACTTAAGAGATGAGACAGACTATATAAGAAATTCGACTGGAATGTGTTTCTTTGGATACTGGAGCAAAGAAGAAACAGGATTAGGAGCTTTGTTTTACAGTTATTGGATTTTGGCTCTGTGGGAATGGAACACCAAGAGGAAAGCAAAACACTGAACCGTTCCTGTTAATGCGGACGATATAAACACTTGACACTAAGCTTCCTAAGGCAGTTCATATCTTCAAAGTCACTGTCATGAAAAATATTCTTGATCTGAACTTTTCTCATCCTCATTTCAACACTTTACGTCTGCTCGCGCACTTATGCTCCCTTAGATGCAGAGTCAAAATCTAAATCACAAATATGTAATCTAAAATAACCATTGCAGGCAATATAAAAAGGCAGGTTTGAAATGTATTTCTATGTAAAAAAAATAAATAAAAAAACAACCTTTACTTCAGAAGGAATGCCACCCAACTGAACACACAGATGAACCAGGTATGTGGGCATCAGGGAGCGAAAGTTGAATTAGATAGGTTTCATTCCTCAGCACCTACTGTACCCAAAGTACTCATGAGCAAAGCACAAAATCCCAGAAGTGCTTCAGTGGAGCTGCTCCGTGGCAGTAGAGGACTGAGGCTGAACTGTCTGGGCAGCTCCCACGGAGTTAATGAGTGCAACTGCCTGACTGCGGCGCAGAGTGCTGATGGGTTTAGAGAAAACGTCAGCCTCACCCTTGCTAATGAGTTGTCAGAGTGCATGTGCTATAACTGACCTGTATCTCCTCGTAAGCCTCGTCAATAGTGGTTACTTGGTGCTGCTCGTGTAGCGCCGGCTCGTCGCAGAAGAAGCACACCAGACTTTTGTCGGTGAGGCAGAAGAGCTTGACCTTCTCGTGGTCTTTGCAGGGGTAGGAGCTCCTCTGGGCGTTGAGGATGGCGTCCAGCGGGAAGGCAGAGTAGCGCTCCACAATGTTGGACAACTTGAGACTCGGCGAGAGGAGGGGATCGGCGAAGGTCCTCCGGCACTCAGGGCAGTCCCGTGTTCCGTGAGGCTCCTGCCTGCTCCAGTGCTCGGTAATACACTTTCTGCAGAAGTAGTGCTCACAACCAAAGCTGACGGGGTCCTGGTAGATGCTGAGGCATATGGAACAGAGGAGCTCGTCCTTCAGACAGCAAGCCATTTGCAAACACGGAGACTGAGCAGCATCTATGAGGGCAACTCTCTGGAGCGGAGTATACTTGGTTCAATCTTCAAGTGAGCGGTTCACTGCCATGTGGGAGATGACTGACGAGATCTTCAGGAATAGTGGGATTTCACCTTTACTCTCTCTGTTGAAATATGCCAAATAACAACAATAAGATGCCAATAATCTTTTGTTACGCACCCAGTGCATTTATCCGATACATTTTAAACAAAGAAATCCTTAAAGGGACAGTTCACCCCAAAATCAAAAATACATATTTTTCCTCTTAACCTGTAGTGCTATTCATCCATCTAGATTGTTTTGGTGCGAGTTGCAGAGTTCTGGAGATATTGGGCGCAGAGAAGTCAGCATTTTTTGATATAATTGAACTATATGTCGGGTTCATGTAGGAACTATCGGTTGAAAGAAAATATTTCAAACATGAGACTGCTCATAGCAAATCTGTGGATTATCTTGAGTAACCGGGTCATGATTTGTGGAAAGAGACATTTCTGTTGAGTTTTTCAAATGTTTTTTGTTTTTTTTTGGCGCTTTGAGCACCACAAGCCAGAGTGCCATACAGTCCCATTACATACAAAAAATGCATCTCTACGCCCGATATTTCCAAAACAATCTAGATGGATAAACAGCATAACAGGTAAGAGGAAAAATATGTATTTTTGATTTCGGGGTAAACTGTCCTGTTAACAGAGGAATATTGTTTTGGTTATATATTAGGGCTACACGACATGGTAAAAAAAGTTTCACTGAAAAACTATTAAAATCATGATGATGTGACATTTGTTGGGGTCTGTACAAAAAAAACAAAACATGTCTTCTTACATCTGGAGAACAATATTTGTAGGCCAGGGTATCTCTGCAGCACTACAGTACTTTATTATAATGCTGTTTTATCACACATTTTACCTTAATAAAACATTGCAGCTTCTGTGATTTGGATATTGCACTGGGCCATATTGTATTGCGATTAATTGTGCAGCCCTAGTTATACATTAACAAAAAGGACTTCAATGACAGCTCACTTAACATGTAATCTTATATATAGAGATTTCAGTGTGCCGTCATCTCGCTAATATTGGCTAAACCTGTGTTTGAAAGTAGAGTTTTAACAAGTTAAATCGATTCGTTGATCAACAGGAAACCATTCAGCAACAATTTTGAAAGCCAATTCATTTGGTCTATTTGTAACTCATTTTAAGCAAAGATGCCAAATAATTCACAGGTTCCAGCTTCTCAAATCTGAATACATTCGCTAGTAATCTTAGTCTTTATAAGAGTATATTGAATACCTTTGGGTTTGGGTCCGAAGATGTCCACATGGGAAAATCAGATGAGACTTTTTCACAACTTTGACATTTTATAGATCAAATGATTATTTGCTTGAGAAAACAATCAGGGGAATGGATAATGAAAATTGTTAGTTGTAGCCCTATTTGAACGCCCTTTTGGTGAGAGAGCACTTACGTGTTGTTGAAAAAATCCCTTTAAAAACCCGCCCAATCTAATGATGATATCGGACAGAATCTGCAACATAGCTTGCTCTCGCTTTCTTAACATACAACTCAACTATTTTAATGCCATTTCATTTAACTTTCACAAGAGAGCAGACCGCAGTCTACTTTCACTTTGTTAGCTTCCTTATTACCTGAGGAGGGTAATAATTAGGTTTCATCTAAATACTTCTTCACCTTGCTACATCTCTTACCCCTCTCATTGTGGAGGATTTGTTGATTTCCACAGCCAACTGTCTGCACAAACCAACAGGTAAACAGGGAAACCCCGGCAGCGGTATTATCTCCGCTGCTGTCTTCCTCCCATCCCGGTGTAAAGACGCGTCCTTTTAAATTCCCTTATGAAGAGGGCTTCACCAGCCCCAAATGAGCTTCTTAATTGATACCATCTACCACAAACTATCGATCCAACATCTGTGCTGTAGCTTAGCACACATGCTATTTAATTGGCTCGCTCCACCTTCCTTGTCAGCTGGATTTGTAAACATAACCGAGTGGGACCACGACACCACCAACCACCACAGCGGGAGGATGAGAGAGGGCAGAGGCACGCAAAAAGGGGCAAAACACCAATTTAACAAGCTACTTAGTAAAAAGGGTGGATTGGGAGGCAGCATGTGAGAGGTAAGGGTATCTGAATATGCCATTTCATAAACGACTAAATAAATAGGAATAGGGGACAAAAAAAAGCCTCAACTCACCAGCCTCTCGGCGGCGACTTCAGCAGCTCCAACGCGAGTGTCTTTCAGGAAGGAGTGCAGCGCTCAGCGGCAACAGACGCTACCAACTGTGTTGACCGATGGGGGGAGGGGAGGTTAGCGAAAATAATATTGACAAGATAACTGCAGTTCATGGATAAATACGTTACGAAAGCGAATATAAATACATTTATATTTAGTTTAGGAGTTTAAGCAATTTGGTGGGTGGATACGAGTCTTAAAAAATAACAATATCAAGTTTTATCTCCCTGTAATAATGGAGTGGCTCAGACTTTCTCTCTTCCAATTCTCCCGGTTAGCATCGCTGCTTAGCTACCTTGATTACAACAAACGAACACAGTAAAATACACGAACTGCAACTGGATCCGTATAAGAAACCGTGTGACTTAAAACAAAATAAGATAATGAACTGCCATGAAAATGGACTGTCACTGTAACACTGAAACGTTTTTAGGAGCCGAACGAGAGCGGCTTCCACAGGCTGCAGTGTCCGCCTTCAACCAGCAGGTGTCAGCAGCGTCCGCAGAAAACCCCGTTACCTTACAAGTGGTGAGCAAGAACACATCCATTCATACATTCACGCCTTCTTTTATACAGTTTTGTAAAGTTGTAGTTACTGTGCACATTATATTTTTATTATATTCTAGAAATAAAGCTACCCAAAAGTATGTCATAATATATAATATGAGTACTTTTACTTTTGATAATCGTTTGATCCTTAAACACCAGTACTTAACGTTAAGTAAGTACGATTATGAAAGTAGGACTTGTCATAGCGGATTCTTTAACAAAAATTGTTTACATCACTTTAGATTAATATCCTAACACTTCTGCCACCATTGACTGTCACATACCACACATATAAGAATGATGTATGAAATGTTAACGAATAAAAGCATTCACACAAAATACACATTGTATGTTAATTGTTAACAACTTTGCAAGTAACATTTTACAACATATATATTTGATACTCTTGTAATGATAAGAAAGTTTTGATTTTAACACTTGTTACCTTATGATGACTGCAGACTACAGGTCATAATTTATATCAATTTATTATTTACAACTACTTGTACTTGCACTACATCACTGAAGGAGACAATATTCACATCTTTATTTACAGCATATTGTATATACATATAAACACACAAAGTGACAAAGTTGATGACTTAAAGATTTAAGCCTTATCGTTGTCCTCATAAAAACATGCCCTAACTACAAGTGCATCTTGTAGCCAGTCAGATTGTTTTCAATGTTGTATCAAGACAAAATTAAAAAACAAGGATTTGTCAGTCTTTCATGCAGGTGACTCTTCATTCACTGTAACTTGTACTCTCCTGCACTGACATCAGTAATTGTTTGCCGGCTTCTTGCTGTGGGATGCTAAAGGACTCCTCTTCCTCTCCAAAGGGAAGTTTAGAGTCTACCTGCATCAAGTCTGTGGGCAGGACAGATGGCGTCCCGCCAGACCCATTTCCTATGTGGAAAGTGATGTTGACGTTGACGTGGGGGCTACTGGTCACGGGGCTGATGATCTGTGGGCTGGTAGGCTGAGAGGACGACTGTGTGGAGATGCTGGGCTGGGGAGTGACAGGCTCTGTGTTGGAACGTAAAGCCATGGGCTCGGACAGAGCAGAGTGTGGACCGTGAAGCGTTACGGTGGATTGCAAAGGGCCGATGGACTCGTGGCTACTGCAGCCGTCTGTTCTGGTTAAAGTTTCAGTATTGTTACTACACTGACTCTGGTCACTGCAGGTTTCCCCTTTCTCCAGCAGACACTGTTGTTCTGGTGACGTAACTGTGAATGAAGTCAACTTGGTTTCACCCAAATAACCCTGATTGATCT
Organism: Coreoperca whiteheadi; assembly: GCA_011952105.1. Lineage (NCBI taxonomy): Eukaryota > Metazoa > Chordata > Actinopteri > Centrarchiformes > Sinipercidae > Coreoperca > Coreoperca whiteheadi. The sequence goes on from CM022473.1 coordinate 19,641,338, forward strand.
GCAGTAGAAAGACATGAAAAGGTTCACTCTCTGTATTCTGTAAGGCCACAACTATATTCAAAGGTATTCAAGAAGAAAAGCCAAAGTAGACTCACTTTATCGCCACTGTGAACATTTCCATTTGCATCTACTTTAGGATGAAGACTTGCAGCATCTGGGCAAAAAAGCAGAGTGAGCGTGCAGTAACAGCGAGTAATTTAGTGAAAATGTCAGACAAACAGTTCCTGATAATGACCATAATTTGTCAACATCATTACTATTCTGTATTTCAAGTTGAAGATAAATATAATGTAGATGCATCATAGCTTTTCCACAAAACAGGAACATGATTAATGCAGAACACAATTACCTTTCTTCCACCTTAGCTTACAAAGGGACAACACGATGATGGCGATGCAAAGAAGAATTATTAATCCACTGACACCGGCAATGGCTGCAGCTAGCGGAGATGTAAACACAGACACAACGCAGATGCAGAAAGAAAGAAATGATTAGACCTCAGTTTTTACATAATGACTGCTTAGAAACATCAATTCAGTTACCATACCCAGTTTACTGCCAGATACTAGGCTTCGTGGCGGGATTCTTGTCGATTGGTTGAATACAGCCTCTGAAACAGATGACAGATGGCTGATAGGCGGTGTGGGGCCTGTCGGTCCATGTGGAGCCTTGGAGTCTGAGGTTGCTAAGACTGTGCTCATCGTTGTACTCATTGTCTCGTTGTGAGGCTCTTTTGTTGAGGTTTGAGGCTGTGTTTCGGATCTAAAAGCCTTCCCAGCTTCACACACGGTGTCGGAGATAGCGTTGCCTTTCCTAACAACAGCCCTCCCGTGACAGCTGGAGGAGAGACAGAGATAGGTCAAAGATCTGAACTCCAAACAGCTGTAAACAGATGTGACTATCCTTCACTCACTTTGTATGAGGCCGACAGGGGTCCGTGTGGGAGACTGTATCAGAGAACGTCCCATCAGGGCACCGTTCACACTTCACATCTGAGTTTGCCGTCCCTGAGAACAACACCCAAACATGTTGCCAGTTACTACCATTTAACTGTCAGACATCACATTTCATTTTAACTTGATGATACATACAGTATGTAACATGTTACACTTTGGATTAGAATAATAATTAAGTCTGACAGTATATGTGGTTGATATAGAATTTGTTCTATTAAACAGTTATTACAATATGTATAAAAACATCGGTAGACTGATAGTCAATGGGAAACGTTTCCTGTAATTGACCTTCGCCAACATTTATACTGGACATACTCCTAAAATTGTAATTCTGCAATAATTGCAAGGAAACCTCACGGAGATGGCTCATCTCACAAAGGGTTTATCCCTACATTTTAAAATAAAATATGTATGTATAAGAATTACATGTATAGTAAACACACAAACAGTGATGACTGAAAAGTAGCAGGTGCTGTACCTGGCAGAGATACTCCATAACCAGCTTTGCATAGCTTGTACTTGCTACACTCTGCGCAGTACGGGTCATCAAATTCCATGATGCAGTACATGCCAGGCCTGCACACACACCTGGACCTTGTGGTCAAGGAGCAGTTCTGGCTATACTGCAGGCCTTTGCCTGGTTGTATGCAGAAAAGGGTGTTTTGCTTGTGTTAAAAATAAAACAAAACAATAAATAAATACATTTCAAAAATTGCATTTTTGACAGAGATTTACAGTGAAGCTACTGACTTGATTTGCATTTGGTACAGGAGAAGCAGTTTGGAGAGTAGTTCATGCTCTCCATGTACTGGCCTGTTGGACATTGCTCACACACAGTCTCAGTAGTTTCAGAGCATTCTTGTTTCCGTCGCTGTCCTGTTGTAAGACAAGCAGGAATTAATCCAGGTTAGTCACTTTATGCATTTTATATCAGCACATGGGTATTGTAACTGCAAAATTTCCACTAACAGATGGAAACTTAAAGATTTAAAGATACAATTCATATTATTCCAGATACATTTTACATCATAGTACCATGTGGTTTTCCTGGTTGAAATATATCATCACATTTTCATGTCTAAAACAGTGCTGTCCAATCACAGTCCAAAATGAAATGGTGATACATGCTTGTTTGTACGACACAGAATACATGTATTTTATGTGTGAGGAGGTCTTTATTCATTGAATACGCTCTAATTTTTAATAATGCAATTAAAAGTGCTCATTTTTTTCACATGGGGTGCTTGAGTGCACTAAGAGATTATGAATACGCAATTTAGTACAAACATTTTATAGCTAAAAGGCATTCAAATAAACACTTGCTGCTACCCTCACTCACTGCATAGTAGAGAAGTGGGATGCAAACCAATTAACTCCACACTGAGTGGGAGAGATGAGGTAGCAGGCACATGAGATCAAATTATTGCTTGGGTAGATCAGCAGTTTTTATAGCGCAAATCTTTACAAGAAGATTGGAACGGTGTGTGGAGGACAGATTTTATAAAAATGCTTTCAAGGAAAATTCACTCTGAGAACATGTGGATACATTCGACAATATGTCTGCATTCATTTCCTGCTCTTAATGAGCTGCAACTTTCAAGCATGTTGCACTGCTGGTCACACTCAAAACACGTGTGCCACATAAGCTACTACAATTGTACCTTTCATCTCTGTTGCTTAACAGAAGTGGAAGTCAATACGTTAAAAAGAAAAGAAAAACATTTGGTTTGAAAATCCCAGTTGCAGTGTGGACAGAAGTGCACCATGCACATTTTAACATAGACAGAGCAATGCAGCAACAGTTTTCTGCCCTAAGCTGCAATCACTCAAAAGTACCTAGTTGCAGACACAAAATGGCGGACCTCTGCAAGAGAACCGCCGTCCTCAGCAGCAACAACTTTATTCACTAATTGTGGTGCAACTGGATCATATTTTCTTGGGAAAATATTTTCTGGTTTTCCCTCGATGTCCTCTGGCTGATCTGCATGAACTGTCTGGGATTTACGGAGTTTCCTGATACCAGACAGATGCCATCACCATAGCTCAATTAGCCACGCAGCTAACGTAGCTGTCCTATTAGCTGAGTCTGCCCGGACTGGGAGCGAGGAGGTTTTCAGGCTATTCGGCTAGCGGCCCGTTGCCCGCTCGCTCGCCTCCAGTCTTCCCCCCCTGGCGGACCGAGTCAGCTAAAAGGACAGCTACATTACCTGAATGGCTAAATAACCTATGGTGATGGAATATGTCCATTAGGAAACTCCGTAAATCACCAAAGGTTGAGGCAGAGCAGCCGAAGGACAGAGGGACAACCAGAAACTATTTGCTCCATAAAATATGATCAAATTTCACCAAAATCAGTGAATAAAGTTGTTTTGTTAAGTCTTTTTCCATTTCCTACCACAAGTAGACTACGCACGCACATGCACAACGTAAATGTTCTCGTCTGGCTGACTAGCTGACGAGTGTTACTTCCAAGGTCAAGGAGTACATCATTAACTAACTGCATTAGTTTGTGGGTTCAGTTAAAAAGCAAAAAAGCCTGGTTCACAATTAGCATATCACTGTGTAGTATTTCCACACTGTGGTACAGTAGCTGACCAGGAAGCTATTAGGCTAATGTTAGCGGCTCTGTCCGGCTCTTTATTGTCTTTGGGGAAGTTTACAATCCAGCAACCACAGTAACATTACACAAGATAGTGTAATATTTGCCAAGCACATTGGCACAACGTTAGTTCTCATCTTAAAAGCCTTTCTCTTTTAATGTTTATAGTTAAATACAAACAAGTATACGTAAGCTAAGCAGCCAAACAGGGTTATGTTAGAACAAAATGATAAGTCTGATCTTACATTTTTCCTTATCTTACGTATTATACTAGGACTATCTAGCTCTATGCTGCAGTACAAGAACACACTTCCACATGGTTCATTAACTGACTTTTTGCCCGGGACATGCAGCTTTAGCCTCAGTCTTTTAACACTATATCACGTATGTAGCCATTAAGTGGATATTTAAGACCCCTTTAGCAGGATGAGTCAGCAGAAAACCTGTAATAGTCAGCTGGGGACATCGTTTTCAACCAAGTCATGGAGCTAATATTAGCTTAATTAGTTAGTTAACTAGAGCTGATAAAAAACTAACTACAGTTGTCATTTCAGACAACAAAGTCAATGGTCGCAGGAGAGTAATGAGAAGCAGCTTTTGTCTTCTTCTGCCTTTTTTGAGGGAATTTTGAGTGGTAAATCTGTCAAAGTTTGTAAATGACATGTGCCATGTGAGAACTGAATTTGACAGACATACCAACATTAACTTAAGGGGGGCTATGACCACGAAATACTGCAGGGCTCTTTGTTGGTGGCATGTAACTTTTACTCGAGTACTCTACTTGTATTTTAATTATATGATACTTTACACTTCTAATCAACTACATTTCATAGGTAAATATGGTACTTTTATTCCACTACATTTTTTAAAACAATTTCTCCTTATTTATCTGTTTATACACAAATACCTATACTGTATGAAAAACAATCAGCTGATATTGTCCCAGTCGATTTATAAGTCTAGCTCTAATTTAAACATATAGTTGTCCTCAACTGAATAGTTTATGCAATACATTTGTTTCCTTGTCTGTCAGGATGAAACAAGGAACCGGATAAATGTCTTCACTTACAGTAGGTGCTGTTTATCGTCTTTCACACCTCCACGCCCATGCTTTTACCAACATATTTCATCATCTGTGACTGTGAATAACTTTTATCATTCATTCTATACTGAGACAGCTTAGTCTTTCAGTCTGTGTGTTATTTAAGAAACTTTACAAATTGCAGTCCTTGCTGTGTTACTTACCAGGGTGGCATTTTTTGCAGCACAGGTCAGAACCATCTAACAGGTACTCTGTTGTTGGGTGTAGACAGGTTCCATTTGAGTCTGCCTCATAGGGCCGACAGCAGACCTATGGGAAAGAGAGACGAAACCTAAGAGAAACTCATTTTCGACTGTTCAGATGAGTACAGTGAAGAACACAAAATACTTTTCTCGTAACGCACACGAGCTGCATTAAGACTGCGGGGGGCCTGTAGCTTGAAGGTGATTTTGTAGTTTTGAAATTACTGTATGTGGAAAATATTTGCTGTCCACTTTTGTATGAGCCAGACATTTTTCCTTGAAATGCACCTGCTCTGAGGTAATTATACGCCTAAACCTTAGTCAACCAGTAAAGGTAGTAATTTAAAAATCAACAGTTTAGTCATTGGCGCCCACCTTTTCCCTTCTGGTAATGCTGCTGGCCTGAGCTGCAGGAATGATGGCCAAACAAGCAGCCATTGTTCTGAATTTGTAGGAGGTGCATTTCACCTCTACAGTATCTCCCCTCTCTGTGGGGGCCTCCAAAATCTTCAGGCTTTGGGCACTGCACACATGCATCCATGCAGTAACTCAGGTACTACCTCTCTCTCACATGCATATCAAAACATCAGAAAATTACAGCTGCTAGAACCGGGCTGAAAAGTCATGAAACAGTGTACAGTTGCTGACACACCTGTCCTGTACATGAGAGTTGAAAGTCTCTCACCACAGTGCCCATGACAAGCAAAAGTTAGAATATGCTGACAACAGCAGTCTATTTCTCACTTTACAGGAAACAGAGGCGGCAACCCAGAAGCCCTCGGTTCAGAAACACTGAACTTTTGTGGTGTGACCACTGTTAGCACGAGATGTGACGATAGAGATAAACCTCTGTGAAGCTTCGCGTTAACTTTTACTGGCAATTAATCGAAGAGAACATTCCATTTTTTCCTTTTTCTCCTGGCTGCGTGCCTCGAATAACACATCCTCTTTAACAAAGATACACAGTAATGCTGAAATACAATAGAAAGGGGTTACTGCATCATTTCATAACCAGGTGTCTTAACAATGAGACATTCAGTCTGAAACTGCATCAAATGCCAAGCAACCGAAACCCAATATTCATACAGATTCACCACACCACAACTATGTGTTAAATCTCTACAGTAGACTTTCTATTGTAATGTAACATTGTCAAGCTCAGGACTAACCAGACATTTCTACAGAAAAGAAATGTTTTAAAAGAAATGAAAAACGAGTTGGCTACAAACATGTTTAAAAAATAAAAAGCATTTGAGAGTTTCAGAGTTATGTTTAGTTAAGTTTACCCATTTTGCTGATTTTGAAAGTACTCTGCCTATTTGACGACATATTCCCTTGAATTAATCCAAGTAAGTCAATCTTGCACTGACATGTCACATTGTGTTTAAGAAATATGTAGGTCATTGAATGAATCCCAATGCTGGCTGGTATCCAGTCCTTGACAAACACCGCAAACATGCACGACAGGCTTACAGACGGACACAAAGCCTACCTTGGTAGTTTGGGCATTCAGCAGAACCAGCAGTACAAATATCTCCTTCATTGCCTCTTTAAACCAAATTATAGACCGTAGAGGATACAGCTAGCATCACCAGTGTGCGTTGTGCTGATAATTTTATAAAGGCGGGACAGCAGTCTGTGCAAACAGGAACAATTTCCTTGAATTGAGTCGTGCGTTTGAAGGAAGGAAACCAGCAGGCAGGCTCTAACCTACATTCACTGAGCTGATGTGAATAACCATTATGAGGTTAGACAGAGTTTAGGCATGCGGTTAAAAACTGATGCTGTACTTCCACATGTTAGACAGTTTATATCTATTGTACAGCATGAAAATACAGTGATTTAATGTTTTTTTGACCTGCAGCTGATCAGAAAAAAGATGCAGTGTAAAAAGTGTTCACACCCCCTTGGAAGTTTTCCTGTTTTACAACATTGAATCAAAGTAGATTTAATGCGACTTTTTTGACAATGATGAACATAAAACAGATCTCCATAAAGTGATATAAATTGATTACCTGTTTGCACAAGTATTCACGCCCTTTAACAGGACATATCTAAATCATCTCTGGTGCAGCCAGCGGGTTTAAGTAGTCACATAATTGATCTGTTAAATTGAGATCATCTATGTGTAGTCAAAGGGTTTCAGTCTGGAAAGTCCAACTTTTGGTGAGTCAGTATTTTGCAAAATCTACAGTGTACAGAAATCCCTCTAATCCAAGGCCAATAACCTGATCCCACAACTGGAATTCAAAATATTAAATTATTATCTCAATCATAAATTAACTTCAAAAGTATGAAGGCTCCAGAAAAATTGAATGTGATAGTTCATAATTAATTTTCTGTGCTGCTCCCTGTGTGGTTCATGTCATTGGTGTGAATTGGTAAACTTGGTGACTTTTTGGCAAAAAAATGAAGTCACTTTCAAAACAGGAAGTGGACTTAATTAAATCTTCTCTTCGTGTTTATACGAAGACCAGCCAGCTTGTTGTGCAGCGTCAACTGTAAAAGAAGCTGTTTTAGTAATCGCAGAATTTGAATCAGGATATCGATAGAATTTTGTGTTCTTAAGAAGAACTGATCCGTGCTGCTGGGTTTCTATGTGGTGGCAGGATATTGTAGCTAGAGTTAGATAATAGAGGTGTTGTTCCACATTCATGAATACAGAAACCACGTTTCAAAACGGAGGCCCAGGTTAAGCTCTCTGTGCTAATATTTGGCATCGCTGAGCAAGCCACTAAAGCCATACAACATCCTCTCCAACTCTACACTTTGGGCTCCCTGTGGAGACATGGGAATAAAGTCAAACGAAGGTTTACTTTATTGTACTCTACCCCACTATTTACCACTTTACTGTAGGCAAAACACATCTTCTTATAATTCAGCTGCAGTACTACTGTACATGCTGATGCCAGGCCCCGATTAATGCCCCTATGCTTCGTTTTGTTTCCCGTGTGAGGCGTTGACATTTCACAATAAAGTTTCCCCTCCCACATCCTCAACATTTCTCTGGTACTCAAGTACAGCAGTAGCAGACCTGCTGTCCCTTGTGGTCTTGTTATGTTTTTTCGGTTATAGTGAATTACCTCTGTCATGTGACAATTTTTAATGTCACATGTTCAATGTTTAACTGGGTTTGTTATTACAACATTAAACATGACCAGTAGAAGTGAAACCTGTTCCAACAGAAAACTGGTGTTTATTTGTTGTTTTTTGTTGTTGTCATGTTTTGGTGCACTGATCACGTATACTGTACCTTACTGCTGAGTAATTTCCAAAGGTACAGCATAATGGTTACAATTTTTTAAATGACAGACTTGAAACTTGCTTCAGGCAGGTATGAACATACTGTCTCTGGCTTTTGTTTTTACATTCTCAAATACTTATTGCATGGTAATGCAGTGAAGTTTTTTTTTTTTAAATCGGTCTGTGCTTCTATCAGTTGTACCATGCAATGACAACGTACAACTGAAAACAGTAAGAGTAGGCAATGATGTTCACAGTGATGTCTCAAGCAAGTTTCAAATCCTGTTTTTTTCCCTACTGTGTGAAATGGAAACCAATGACTGCCTGAAGGTAAAGAAATATATAACATTTTAACATAAAACAGTACAGCATTCTTTGAAAAGTGATTGGTATGATAATCATGATATATTCAAGGAAGTGGGCTAAAACATGGAAAAGACACTGGTATGGTCATTATCTGCAAACTCAAGTATTTACCAGTGAGGTAAATCACCTGTGTTACCTGGTTTATCTCCCTGGGATTAATACCAATCACCTACTATCTTTCTGAAAAATATATTCCTGTTGAACTTGACATTTCCTTTATTTTAAGTTGGTCATTTTTGTTGATTTCACTGAATGAGAGCTGATACATTTTGTGTATACTTTCCAACCTCTTCAAATACATTTGCGTGCAACACACAAACTGGAAAAACTAAAGTGTCATAGGTGGGATTGCTACTGTATTTGACATTAAGTAAGGTGACTGTGGTTTCCTGTGATTTGCAACCTCTGTAAAGTACATCAGCCTCAGCCTTTGCTTCGACAGCGTTTTGAGTCCCACAGTAAGAAAGTGCCAAAGGCAGTTAAAAGCAGAAGTATGAACATGCACGCCAAAGCAAACAGCTGGAAAGGGAAACACGAACTGGTGTCTGAGCAACAGCGATGACTCAAAATGACTTCCTTAATGTTGTGAAATTTAAAAACTCATATTTAACCTAAGCTATGTGTTTCTGCATGAGTTAAATGTCTTTCCTTTCCACTGTGGCGTAACGTTATGATCTCTTGCTTCACGTCCACGAGGCTGCTGACAGTCACGTGTGGAGTCTAAATGTGTTCCAACTTTAATTCAGATGGGAACAAATATGCTGCTCTGTTATGTACATTTTCATTAATAAAAAAAGTTTCATTCAACTAGCATGTTTTTAATTACACTATGTAAAAGTAAATAAGCAGCCTACCATGTAGCGTTCCACTCGCTGACTCATTACGTTCTTGAAAACAAATTATCTCAAGTTTTAAATGAATCTATTTAAGATAATTTATAGATGTTGATGCACTTTTGGCATTCTCTATTTAGATAATTGTTTGTCTGTTTCATATTGAAAAATCTACTTTTAGCGTTCACATTTAGCTGAGATATTAGAGAAAAGCACTAAAGAAATAAAACATTTACAACAAACACAATACAGATACTTAAAAAATGAGCATAACAAAACAAGAAAGACTTTTGGGAAGCATCAAATGAGAACTGCTATAATCACTTAGACTTTGATGGTTTGTCAGTGCAAAGGGTAAGATGTGCTTCCTAGTTTTCTTTTGGGACGTTGGAAGTTGTGACGAGCCAAGCGAGACACATCTGAGATCTGGTCAGAGATCTGGTGACACATCTGAGATCTGGTCAGAGATCTGGACACTTTGGGCACGGAGAGACCCTGAAAAATATTCAAAACCGCCATGTGAGATGTGCGCCATGTATGTCCTCGCAAGATTCAACATTAATCTTTTTTTGTCGTTGTTTTGAGAAAAACATTCATTTGGATTTAAATTACTATGGACCTTTTTCACAGCAGACATTTTGCAATGTCATAGTAGGTAACGCACAGGTGTAATCAATAACATTAATAACAACTCCATTCCATTCAGATAAACCAATTCATTGCTTACTCAGAAACTTAATGGAACAGAACCAGTTTCACCTGTGCTTTTTCTGCTATGACAAGTCCAAATGTCTGCTGTGAAAAAGGTCTATAATAGTGTAGTTGTAGATACAGTGGGGAGCCTGCAGCGTCTCACCTCCAGTTCCTTGTTCCGTGACCCGGTGGAGCTCTTCGTGTTCAGACTGCTCCGCAGATCGAGGCTGCTGGGTGGCGGCAGCGTGCTTTGACCTGTGTTCGACCAGCCTGAGAGACAGTGCTGGACAAGACCAGAGAGATCCGTGAAGATGAAAAAAAGACTGTGGTACATTGATAAAAGTTACAATGTTAATGTAAACATAGAGGTGTTGACACATTATGTAAAGATCCCAGAGGGAAGCGTAGTAGTCAGAAATGTCATGCAGTGGGCTCCCTAATTCAAACGCTTACTCACCGATGGTAACCCCAAACTATCAGAAGGGTCAAAACTGCATCGCCGATGAGCTTTGTACTTGTAAGGTGGCAAGAGCGCGGAGCGAGGGATGCTGACCCTTACAAACGATACAAAAAGAAAATTCACAAGACAATATACATGCTGTTACAGTGGAAAAATGTGATGATTTTAATCTAACTTGACAAAAACTGATTATGGATTGTAAGAGTTATCTCTTAAAAACTAACAAAAGAAAATGTTGTGACAGGCTTTTCATTGGTGTTAAAGCTCTAGGAAACCTCTTTCAGCAGGAATTCTCAAACATTTTCATGACATGGACCACCAAATAGACCAATTTATTTTAAAGTGTTATATAAGGGCTGATAATGCATTAGTCTTTCTCGGAAAGGGAAAATATACAGTAAATACATTTGAACAAAATGAGACTATTACTATTATTATGCTATTATTACGACTATTAACGTTTTTCTCATTTTAGTGGAGACTCCTGGGAATCCCTGAGGATGCCTGAACCCACTGTCTTGGTACATAGACCTTTTATTCTGCTTTAATGTGTTTAAAAGGAACACACACAACTACTATACTATTATTTGACAGTGATATTCACAGACATACAAGTAAAGCCAGGAAAAGGACTTGTTTCAGACTAATAAAATAACACAGTATAAAAGGTCTCAGCTGCACCCAAGGGCTCCATCGCCTTCTGGATTCATCAAGCGGGACAAAGTATATCAAATTAAAAATGTCTGCTGGCTGGCGCCAATTAACTGCTTTTAAGTGGTCGTAAAAGGCAGTCAAAGTGCACATCATCATTACCTGATGAGAGCTGGTTCAGCAGTAGTGTGAGGGTGGGAGGATTTGTGCTTTTGGCACACGGGGCAGCACTCCTGCGAGTGAAGTGGGACAGGGAACAGTCTGCTGTTCATCCTGTAAGAGAATGTACCTGGACAAAAGGTGAGGAAGCAGAGATGAGAATTACTTCAGCTATCATGAAAAAGAAAAAGGAGAGTAGCCTAATCAAATAAATAACCCCTCTTACACTGATGAGTGTCCATGTTGACCTCCGGACCGTCCTTGTCTGTTAGCAGCGGCAGGACTGAATGGTTCTCCTCAGAAAATCTATGAGCAGAGACAATTAATTCTAATTTAATGAAGCCATCTTCAATCACAGGTAAACTTGACATAAGACACATAATCAGTAGCAATCAAGTGTGAAGCGCTCACTCTGCCTGTGGGCTGTGGACACACTCGTCTTTATTGAGCGACCGAAACATGCGCAGGTCATTAAAGAACTCGTCAGAGCGCTCTATCAATGAGTCCTCAGTGTCCAGGACTCCTTAGAGGGAACAAACAGCATCTGTTAGGGCTCCATTAGATGATTGTGCCTACAAGAAAGAAATAGGCAGAGGGAGAGTCCAAAAAGGCGTACCTGCTATCCAGTCATACCCCAGTAAAGGCTGCAAATGATGTGAGGCAGACATCTCTTTGCATTCATCAGACTGAAATGTGACTCGACTCCGCACATCCCTCTACAAAAACAAACAAGTGGTGCAGAGTCTTAGTAGTGTAGTGGTGGTCATTTTCAGCCAATCTGCTGGAAAAAGAAATTATTCGTCCAACTGTTCATACAAAACCCACACACAGCATAACATGCAGTGTTATCCCTTTTGTTCAATCTGTGTCTCCTCCCAAACTTTGTCAGTAAGGAAAATATAGGAGATAACAACAAAAATATTGGACAATTGAACACCGTGCAAGTCTTTGGCTTCAATGAAATTGAATTATGTTGGTAAAGTTTTTCTGGGACAGCTGATTTTATGCTTCTCTCAAGGTGCAAAAAGACGACTGAGATTGAGCTATGGAAACCATCTCACAGCCAGGTCCTGAGAGTTTCCAGCAACATGGGGGTGAATACCTTTTCAGTTTGGGATGAATTATTCCTTTAAGCCATCCAGTTTGGACAACGCTGCTTACTTTATGAGACAACTGAGATTTAGTGAACCTGGTCAGAGTAGTGCTGATGTTCTACTCGACATAGTACAGTTAATTTTAAACAACGGAGGCAAACTTAAGTAGGCTGTCCTTGGGTCTGTTTTCTTACCTCTTTTTTGCTGTGACTTGCTAGACAGGACTTGGTACTGGCTTGCCTCATGTTCTGCAGCCTGTTGTGGACTCGAGGATGTCTGTGAAGGGGGTCTGATGGTGTTGTTTGTTCAGCAGTCTCTCCTCTGTGTTTGGAGGTCAACGATGGTGTTGAAATAGTGCCCAGGATACCTGTTTGTCCCTCACATACACCTGATGGTGTAAATGTAAGTGTAAATGATGGAGACACGGAGGAAGAGATTTCTCCATCAATTATTATAGGATTTTTTCACATCCACATGACAGGCCTGCAGTGAAATGTAAAGTGAACAAAAACTAAATGTGCAACATGAAACGACAGTAAAATGTCAGAGCGCAAATATATCGTTCCAAATAAAAAAAAAAAATCACATATCAGAAATTATGTCTAGCTTGACAAGAATAAAAACCCTCAAGGTTACTTCACTTGCAAGCTTTTTCTGGAGCATTTAACCGAATCCATCATTTTAATATGTGAATAGGTTTTCATACTTAGACATCTGCGCTATCTCCATTACAGCTAAGCATGACTCCATCTGCTGAAACTGCTCATAACAAGGTCTGTGGGTTATCTTCAGTAACCGGGTCATGGTTTCTGGAAAGAGGCAATGCTGCTGAGTTTTTCAAATGTATTTTTTTGGCGCTTCGAGCACCACAAGCCGAGTGCCACATAGTCCATATAGTCCCCTATTATAGCCCCTACATCTCCACGGCTGATATCTCCAAAACCATCTACATGGATAAACAGCACTACAGGGAAAATATGTATTTTAGATTTTAGGGTGAACTGTCCTTTGAAGGAGACAAACTTGGCTATGAAATATATCCAAGCTCTGTGTTTACTGCATGGTTTACTGTGATGTGGGGTCTGGGTCAAGCTCAAGCATGACTAAATAGGTTTTACCTAACGTTGCTGACTTTAGTGCAGATTTAAAAATAATACTATATATATAACTATATATAACGATTGCCACGTCTTGAAACTCAGCTAAGGTTAGGTAAAAGCTGCAGACTTCTCATTAGCCTCATGTAAACAAACCGTTGAATTAACGTTACCCGCAAATTTCCCGGTAGGTATGGCGAGGGCGGCCCTGGCAGCTCGGCGGTCTCCGTCGGTCAGGATCGTGATCTCTGCGGAGTCTCTGCTCTCCTCAGCCTCGTCCTCTCTCTCCCTCTTGCGGCTGTGACTGCGGCCGCTCAGCAGCTCCAGTTTCTCTCTTTGCTGCTTCAACTTGTTCAATAAATCTTTGTTGCGCCCTCGTAAAACGTCCAGTCGGTCTGTCGAGGACATTCTTTTAAATTTATACCACGTTAAAATCACTATTATTTAACCGGTGTGGAGTCAAACAGCGAAAGTTTCAGATTCTTTTGTGATTCAAACCAGACTCCACCAGCTCCATAACAACGCATTGACAACAATGCCTTGATTGGCTCTGAGCCTTCTACCCATCATGCCTTGCAACTAACCGAGGTTTTTGTTAAAGTGACAGACGCGCATTGTCATAAACCACAGAACATGATGTTGAACAACAGAGGGCGCTATTTACTTAATCAGTGACACTGGACACAGTTGATGGTCAGTAGGGATAATGCAGATTATGGGTTTGGGACTGAGTGCCACAGACAGAGACTCGGACTAAAACGATGTTAGTTCTGACAAAAATATAGTGCCAGCCTCATCCCTCATTGCTATAAACAAATGCCTACATCTTACTATGTCTAGGCAATTTATTTGGTGTAATATTATTAGCTGCGCCAAGTGAAAGTAAAAAAAGTACCCATTCTGTACAGTTCCCCGTTTCACACGGTTATATTATTATCTTATATTATTGTTTTATTATTACCGATGTGTTTACGTGTAATCCAAATCAGAATCAGCTTTATTGGCCAGGTATGTGTACACATACAAGGAATTTGACTATTTTTTTTCACTGCTTTCAATGTACTTACACAGAAATAGACGTAACAGTTTAAGAACAAGGACAACACGGCTGAACAAATAAAGGTAAAAGAATGTAGGACTATTAAGTATATGAAAAAATAGGTGTGCATATAAATATATATAAAAGCACCAGTGACCAACAACAAAAATAAAATGTCTATATACAAGTCAAGCTTTCAAATGTTGCAGCTGGTCAAGGTGGAGCTAATTTAATTAATCTATATACTGTTGTGTAATGTAATTTATAAACATACATCATATTATATCAGATGATCATAAGTTTTGTAGTAAAATTTGAATTTGCAGCTCCTAAAGAAATGCAGTGGAGTAATAAGTAGGCTACAATATTTTTCTCTGAAATGTAATGGAGTAGAGACGATCAAGTACCTCAAATCCTACTGAAGTATAGCACGTGATTAAATGTCAATTACTATTTACTCTGACTTGCTTTCCACCATTGATTAATAAGGAGAACTACTGTAAAAAAAAACAAAAAAACAGTCAAATTCATTCATAAAGCATCTTTCATCAGTTTTGAACTAAACCTTCCTCATAACTGAAGCCAAATGGTTAAACACTGTAATTCACACAAAAAACTCAAGGAAACAAAAAAAGAGAACAAGATGGTCTGTGGATGACATAACAAGCCTTCAAAGCCCAGTTATGCCTAAACAGTACCATTACAGCCCCAGAGACAAAGAACAGGGACAAATACTCACATGAAAACCATATTAGGAACAAAGAATGAATAAACTTCAAGCCAGGCAGTTCAAAGAGGAAATTCCTATGAGGACAGCTGCAAGAGGTGCCAGGACAAAATAATGAGCCCAGGAGTAACACAAAGGTATGCGAACATATCTAGTGAACAAGGTTTACAACAAAAATTAATAATGCCATATATTTACAAGTTCATTCATTTCATGATCATTAGGTTACAATTGTGAGAGACTTATGAGAACAAGTATCTAAACTCATACTTGCTCAGAGTATGATTAACCTGTATGCACTAGCCTGTAGATGACAGCAGATCCTAGACAGTGGTATAACATTTACATTTGAACCTTTGCCAATGCAGCCTTTTGAATTTTACATTCAGTGGCCACTTTATTAGGCACACCTGTACATTCTAATGCAGTATATTACAACAGCTCAGACGTGGTAATTTAACTATATGTTTATTATTGAGGTTGTAATTTGCTGTGGTGTTGAACTGGCCTGCATTATATTGAGATCTGTTTCTAATATTTTGCCTTATTTGCTAACATGAGGTCAGAAGAAACACATTTCAATAGTTTATAGTGCAGTTCACTAACAACATCGTTAATTTCAGGTTTCAGGGGTCCTTATGTATGTAAGTCCAATACTCACTCACCTTTTAGCTCTGTTTTGGTTTCCACGAACTTCTGAGGGAAGTGTCTGGCTCTTTGGCGGCTAACTGCTGCACTATACTCACCAGCGAACGTTATTTGCTTACTTTTTCTGTCTGTTGCACGCTGGGCAGACAGTGACGGTGTGTTTATCTGGGCTTTTTTCTGTCAGTAGTTACCTGCTGTGTCTGGAAACGAGGTTGGTGAGAGTTGTAAACTGAACCAAAACCGTAAAGATGGGGGCTGTAAAACCAACAACAAGGACTTAGAAGAGGATAGCACGCTCCATAGAGCTGAGGGGTACAGCTGAGTCAGGTGATAAGTCTCTGTGTGAACCCACAGACTCAGTATGAGCGACTCCTTCAATATTACATATCTGCTGCTAAAAGTATTGATTAGTGCAGCTGTAAAATGTAAGGTTGAAAATGAACAGAAACTGAAAATATATATTTTGGCAACATCAGTCTGCAGTGCCAGTTGACTCAAACTTCCATACTTACTGCAGCAGGGTAGATCTCTCTTTGTTTACACACCTACCTAAATTGTATTCCAACCTTTTTGAGTTTTTTTCATCAGAAAAAACTTTTGAGGAAAGTTTGTATCTTTGTAAATTTTGAAAACAGCAAATATCTTTACACCACCAAATGTTGCTGCTGCAGGGATCCTAACTCAGCTTGGGGCCCGGGCTAACCATTTGCACCTATTACTATAGGACTACACCACCCATCATTCGGTTGTGCATCGTTAGCTGAATGGCCGGGAAGAATTTGCTTGCACTGTTTCTAATCCACTTCTCTTTCCATATGTTAATATGAATGTGTTCATATTTCATGACACGTCTTCACATACAACTACTTCCTTTTGTAAAGACGATCTGATAATAAGAACAGACAGCAAATGCACAACCGCATTGCAATTTGTTTCCTTTTTTGATTACAGTTTTGTGATATCTCCATCTGAACTTTTTGATAGGTTGGAGTGCTTGTATTGCATGTTACCAAATTTGCACATTCTGTACATGTTGCTGCTGTTAAGTTGAACGTATTTGTACAGATACATGCATGCAGAGATAATAGTAGAATCCAGGTAAAAGTCATAATTTCTTGCTGATTTCCTATTTTAAATAAATGTTACCTGGTAGTTGATGGATGTTGATTTTCTCCCCACTGCGACAGTAGTATATATTCATCTTCTGCTGAGTGGCTCGATGACATTAGTTTATTTACATTAAACCTGTCCATCCGTGGTGGCACAAATGACAGTGTTGCAGCTGGTGCAGGGTCATGGCCATAATCATATGCCTCATCCCCTGTGAAGCGAATGGTGTGGAACTGCGTGGGCGAGCTGCTGTTCAGTATTCCAGTCACGGCTCGTTTGCACTGAGAGCTGTTCAGGCCAGTCCAGTATGATTAGTTGACCACAGTAGTGTGGAGTTGCACCCCATTATCATTAAACGGTGCCAGTCATGAAGTCATATACTCCTCCCTGTCTCACTAATTACACCCCCACTGTTGGTTTCCAAGCAATTATTGCCTGCCACCAGAACGCTTCATTGTTAATTAGGCAGATAACGGAAACATCAACAACAAAAACAAAAGATAAAGTGGAATTACTTGTATTTCTGCGAAAAAAGTAAATATCACCTAAGAAAAATTATTTTGATATCATTATTTTGAGGAAGTCGAATGTGTTTAGGAGAAAGTTGGCAAAATTATTGGAAAACAAATCACATAACGCAGAGAAACGTTAGACAGCAGCACACTGATGAATATTTTACATTTGACTTAATATGTTGAGGAGGGACATGTGTCTTTGTTTTGTTCAGTGTAATTTGAAGCCCTGTCCTGTGCAGTGAGGACCCTATCATAACTTTATTTTCATAGCACCTTTAAAAGTTGACAAAGCTCTTTGACAGATGAATGTTGTACATTTAGCGGACAAACTGTATTCTTATTAGGAAAAAGAAAAAACTTATTCCTGGTCTGTTGTCTACGTAGACCTACAGCTGACTTTTCAAAAACGTCTATAGTCTGACAGATAGTCTTAATCCCAATACTTTATTTAATCTTAGTTTATCCTTACATCTTCTAAAAACGATTCACAGAATATCAATTAGTTAAATGTCAGCTATTTAGAGGAAGTTATATATTATTAGAACAAACCATAATTCTCTATGTACACGCAGTGATTTACATATCATGTTTTTATTATTTACATTTCAACTTCATGTAGAACACCTTCTGTACTATACTTAAAGCCAATTAAAAGTTGTTTCCCTAGTATTTCCCTGTAACTTTAAATATTCATGACTAAACAAGCAACTATTAAAGTTAAAGTTTGATAAAATAAAATATTTTTTATTGGGAATCTATCACTTAATCCCTTACAGACTGCTTCATCAGGACTGTGCAGTTGTAGTTTGATCAGATTTGACTGTGACATAAGCAAACAACTCCACTGTCCCACTGTCGTCAGATTCTCATTTATATATTGCTAAATTCTGATTGGTGCATGAAAGTACATGACATCGCCATTCCCCAGTGGAATTGTTCTCAGTATATATCCCAGTCAGAGAATTTAGCTAAATGTCCAATATTAGAGTAATTTATTATTGTTTGAATAAGCGGTCATATATGCAGCACAGAACAGGACACAAGATTATCAACCACTGCTGATGGTTTAACAGCTACTTAATAGTACAGTAAAATGAGAATAAATTATGGGTTTGTATCAAATCATACCTAAATTATCAGTAATTATTGTCTGGAGTCAGGATTATAAGTCACGGGACAATGTTTTTGTATCCTTTTCTATTAGACAGTGAAAATGATGCACTTTCACCTCAGCTATCTCCAGTTTCCAGTGGAAGACAAAGAGAGAGAAACACACTGGGAATTATAAGACAGAGCAGTGAAATCGTATTTAGGCTCAGCTACTGGTTTTATTTACCTCAAATTAACCAACTGCCAGAAATAAACAGTCAAGATCCATCTGAGTAAATAGTGTTTTAAAGTACAGTTTAATTGTACATACTGTATGGTATGAAAATAAAGTTTGACATGACTTTTAGTATGCCTGTTAAACATAAATTCTACATTTATCTCGAGTTGAGCAACTGTCCAGGGAAACCAGAGTTTGTGGGTCTAAAAACTGCAATGTGTGAAAAGAAAACTTGGTATTTCGACATGGTCCCGTGCTTGCCTGCTTGCAGCTAGCTCTGCTTTTTTATCTGATCTGAAAAGTCTCTCTTGACTTCCTTGTTGCAGAGTGACTGTCGTCACAGTGGGAATATAAGAAGGCAAAGAAAAACAACCCGAAGCGAAAGTACACATCCAACCTGTGTGTGTGTGTGTGTGTGTGTGTGTCTGTGAGCTTGTGGTCTGTTTTGTTGAAAACATGGTCCATTTGTCCTTTTCAACAGCAGCAGCAAGCTTTTTTCCTGGAACCAAGCATCTCCAAATAAATACTACTTAGGTGAGACTGTGACAAAGCACAATGAAACGAGGTAATATCAGAGAGCGAAAGACCAGCTGAGGAGCCTGCCGGGGGTGGGGGTTGACAGAAGGGGGTGACCAACAGGATTGGTAAGGGAAATGGTTTTTGCTGATAAAGAAAGGGAAAGGGTCGATTGTCCCCATCACTATAGCGATAGTGGTGGATGCCATTAAGATAAGGAGGATTAGACCTGACACATCGCTGTCCTAGCTGCTACAACCTGAGGGACAGGTGGAGGAAGGTTTGTTGTCACTTTGCTTTTCAGTCACCAAAGAGACTAATTCATGTGGAGTTAATGATTTAATAGGATATTGTTCTTAGGATTATGAGCAATCCAAGCAGAAATTGTCCCCACAAGCAACTCTGTCATAAGCTTAAAAAACAGACAACCAAGACTGACATTTTTATCAGCGGTGGAAGTAGTATTCAGATACATCACTTAAATAAAAGTAGCAATACCACAATGTAACAATACCCCATTAGAAGTAAAAGTATTGTATTGTAAATGTTACAATAAGCAATAAAGTAAAAGTTTGTTACAAAAAAAGCTCAAAACTGAAAGTAATCAATCCAGACAAATGTTCCATATGACAGTTATATTATTACATAATAAATCATTTGATTATTATTACGGATGCATTCATTTCTAAGTAGCATATTACTGTTGTAGTTGGTCGAGGTGGAGCGAATTTTAACTGCTGTGTACACTGTTGGGTAATTTAATCTATAACAATGCTTCAAACCTTATGAGCTCATCATATGTTTTTATGTAAAATCTTAATTTGTAAAGTAACTCTATATGTTATATGTAGAAAGTAAAAAGTACAATATCGCAAATAACGTAGTATGAAATCTAAAGTAGAAGTACCTCAAATTTGTACTTAAGTACAGTATTTTAGTAAATGTACTTACCTCTGATTTTTTTATTAGTGATGCCTAATTCAGCCTGAAGATGCCCCACAGACTGATGAGACTGATTTGGGGTTCATACACTGTTTGTCTGACTTTTTATTTCAAGAAGGTTTTTATAGAAAAAGCTGTTATGCTGCTCTCACTGCTCCCCTTTTTGTTATTATTTTCAGATTATTTCTGTGTAGTTTAACATCTTTTGGCAAGATAACAAAAGGACAAATCTATTTGTTCTTGTTAGTGTCTCTGGCACGCTGCAGTTAATATTCACAAATGGAGACCAGATTGGGAAAAGGCTTTTTAAAAAGCTGAAATCAGGGAATGTTCCCTCTACATTGGGCTTTTTATATTGTTGCGACAGCACCAAGTCAAATGAGAGTAGTAAGCACGAAACATAACAAACATGAACAGAGAAAAAGAATGACACTAATACACACCCAACATTTTGTGTTTAGCAGGCCCATGTATAAGCAGATTACTCTATTCTTTTTAAATGGCCTGTTTTTTACTTGTTTTACAGAGAGTTATTCCTGGCCACGCTGGGATTTTGCCTGAGCAAGAGTGAAGATGCCAATGAAAATGTCCACAGTGACCCCAGCAATCACGCTGCGGTCGCCTGTATTTCAACATATTACACTTGGAAACAGTGATCGAATGGACGCTGATATATGAGATGAGGACAGAGACCATGAGGTTTGCTTCAGGTTCGGTTCCTCAGAGTTAGTCAGCAGTAGGACATCATATTGGGGCTTTTATGTCACTGCTGTGCTTAATGACCTGTGTGCTTCTCTGAGGCCTATTAAACACATTCAGTACATCAAGCGGAGGAACATACCAGTAAATCACAGCCTTTGTTTTGGGCTGAGGGAAGACAGTGAATCTAACTGAACGCCTCCGAGCTGACAGAGAGTGTGTAAGGACAACCAACACTGGCACGTCAGACAGACAGACTGCCTCAGCAGCCACCAGTGTCAGACAAGAGTTAATGCCACTATTTCATCCAGCCTCTACCGCTATCATCCTTACATAACCGAGACATTGTTAGTATTTGTAAGAAGGGACAAATGTAAGATAGTATCACCTCATTAAAAAGTCACAATAAATAAGCCTCTTGCTCGAAAGTGACACATCTTTAAGCATTGCAATTAAAAACACAAATATTCTGGGCTGGTTAAGCTCATGCTGACTGCTGGCCTAATCCGACAGCATTTAACATGGGGAATAATTAACAGGGAGAGTAAAGCAGTGATTACTATTACTGTCAGACTACAAGCTCAATGATTTCAGGAAAAACCAAAAACGGTAGAAATGAAAAAATATATGTTAAAGGCCGATTAATGAATCTGGCTACAAATAGGAACATTTTTATATCTAGGTCTTCTGTGTGAACCACAGAAAAGAACATTACCATTTGGTCCATATTACGCAACCTGTAATTTGATATCATTTTTGGTTATGAGGCGGTTTTTACCAAAAATATATAAACTGTCATCCTACATCAACAACAACCTTCTCACCTCTTTTTACGCTGAGAGTTTTATTATATTTTCTGCCACAGGCTTTTAGCAAAGTTGAGCAGCCTTCTCCATCCAATACATACAGTAGCATTCATCAACCATAGCCTAATTAAAAAGCTTTCAAGCCTGTTTTTCAGATCCACCAGTCACCGAGACAGTCCAGTATTTGTTTATGGCCTGCGTGAGAACAAACATACACTGCCTTACAGCAAATATATCTCTCAATAATCGAATTTGTGGTTCCCTACTTAAACATAATTAGACTTACTCTTGCAAAGCCGAGGATATTGTCTGCACTCAAACATATAAAATGCAAAATCCACACTGGAGGCTGCAGCAAAGTAAAGATTTGATGTTTGCAAACAGCTTGTTTGAAGTTAGGTAATGATCATGACAAAAACGAAACGAGCAACACATTAGCTGACAGTGCTGCAAAGCAGAGAGCAGAAAGCACAAACACAGCTGGCAAGGAGAAAAAGGTTGAGACTCCTGGAAATGTAAGAAGAATCTTACCAGCACAGCATCGTGCTGAAAGGAAAGAGGGGGGAAAATAAAATGCTCAACCAAAAGCAACAATCCTTTAAAAGCACTGATGTCCATTTACTTTGAATGAAAGCTCAAATGAGTAGAAATACATTAGTCAGAGCAGATGCTCGTCTGCAAACAGGGACTAAGATAAAGCAGCTCTCTTTTAGGATATTCAGACGCATCAATTTTACTTTAATTTCATGGCTCTTTGCAACAGTCACATGGGCAGATGTATGAGTCTCCTGTTTGCAGTGTGCCTACCACCATGCCTGCAGGATGACTTCATAGTTCAAAAGGGACAGAAAGATGACCCAACACTTTTATGCCTGATTATGTGTGCCCTCTTGGCCTTTCCTGATTTCTGTGATCTTAACCAGTCACTGAAGACTGTGCTCACATGTGTCCAAAATGCCTTGTCTTAGAAGATGAATAAGTCAAAGTCATGAAGAATGAGGAATATGATTAACGCTATATTTAAAACCTATACTGCTAGAGCTTTGGCTGAGTATTTAGATTTATTCTGGGATCTTTTGTTAGCTGCATTAAACCCCGAAAGAATTATCCTTTTCAGGCGAAATAGGACTTGTCCCAAGATCCCAAATTGTCAAATGTATGTTTTTGCATGATGTATTCAAGATATTGTAGGTATAAACTATAATAAATGGCTATAAACTCAAAAAGAGCAATATTCTTTGGTTATTTTAAGTGCAGCTTTTATCCATCCATTTATAAACCTTAAAGAAGTGTAATTAACCTCTCAATGTCTGTGACCCTCAACATCAACTTCAGGATTCAGGATATCATGGAAATAAATGATATTGCACTTAATGCAAGATACTTGACACAGTGACTATGAGAGGATAGAGCCTCTCTGCTAAATAAAAACTATGAATAAATTATTAACTCAGTTGCAAACCTCATCTCCCCACTGTGTTGCACTCCATTTGTCATTTGTCCATTTGTTGTTAAATGACTGCAAGCGTCTTCACTTTTCTGCGAGAGTCCTCTTCAGTACATTTAAATGATGCTGCATGCGAGCAATGAAAGGGATCTTTTAACGTATTAGCGCCTTTTAAACGCATGTTCTTTTTCAGATTAGATCGAGATCACTCTCCACCAAATGTGTTTACTTTCATCTTGTCTTGGGCAGCAACAGCACCTGAGCAACTGGGTGTCTACGAGCATCAGTCAAACACGCCGTGGCCCCCACTTTCTTTTTATTATCAGGTAATTAGTGTGGTTAATCAGGCTGATAATGAGCCTGGGCGCCATGCCATTTCAATCTGACACCAGGCCAGGGTTCACATCCCCACCAAGCTCCCCATGAGCATCCGAGATCTCCTTGAAGACGAGTCTTCCTGGACACAAGAGGAGGAGAGGGATGACAACAGTAATGAGTGGTGTTTGTTTTGATAACAGGAGGGCATAAATCCATCCGCTTGTGGCTGTAGGATGATAAAAACAACTAAAAGAGGGTTAGAAACTCTGTGTTACTAGATTATCTGTCTGCAGAGTGCTTTAAGAGCATGTTTGTCTTATCTCTTTGCAAGCTTTCCAGATGTTTCTGCCCTTTCAGCTCAGCAGCTGGGGACATTCCACAGTAAGAAAAAGAACTTGATACTCACTGTAACACATACTGTTGACACCTCAGACACACACACACATATCATAACCCACCTCAATCCCTCATAACACACACACACCTCTAACATTTTTTCTTATCACAGTACTGTAATCGAAAACAACCCAGTGCTATCTCCTCCCATCTGCCTCCTCTCTCCCTCTTCCCTCCCTCCCTCTGTTTCTTGCTCTCACTCTCTCGCTGCTGCCTCACTCATTCCCTGAGCAGCACACTGCACTGGATAACGTCTCCTACAACCCGCAGCACAGACTCATTTCTCTACACACCAGCTCTGAGTGGATGCTCAGCAGGGGTGTTTGAGATATTAGCGCGCTGTGGGGGAAACGGCTCAGGGACTTCTACCATCCACATACAAAGGTAAACCTCTGGATCCTTTAGATTAGATTCCTGTTTGCTGTTAAGTAACAAAGTGAAGGTGGTTAAAGTTAAAGCCATCTGAAACTGTAGCCTTTAGTTATCACTCATGTCAGATTCTCTGCAGTCCCAGGACAGATTTGTAAAAGAAAGGAAAAAAATGCATGCGCTTCGTGACGACATTTTTCTAAGATTTTTACATGTGGAAAATGAATGCTGCTGTCACTATTAAATACTTGAAGGAACCTATGCGAATATCACTGACCTAGAGAAAGTGTGCGGATTGTTGGCAGCCTGACCTGTGAGTTAATCCTTGTTTTGTTTGGAACACTAAGTTTTGAAAAGTACCAGTACCAGTCACTGAACACAGCCGCATGTAATCTTAATGTGTTTACAACAGGGAGACCTTAAAACATTTAGAACAATTTAGTCTCACTTTCAGAGAAATGATTTTATTTTTTACACGCTGAACCTCTGACCTGTTAGATAACACCATGTTACTTGTATGTTAACAGTTTGTTTCATGCATCATGTAAAATGCTTACTTACTTACTTGACTCGTTCACATCAAAGGTGCTGAGGAAAGAAAATAGTTATTTAACTCAGTCACTCTAGAGGTGTTCAGAGCAAACACATTTTTAACAAAGAATCCAGTGTACTGAATTGTTGGTGTCGCTGACTGGATCAGTAGCTTTTTGCATTGATGCTCGTCTCACTGATGACTGAGAGTGACATTGTGTTTTTTATAGAAATATGTCCTTGGGCTCCTCACCTATGTACATGTTTAGAAAACAAAAGCTACATAGTCTGAATTCTCACAATGTTCTATATATGTCAGTTCCCAGAGTTAGGAGGGAGTTGGGCAAAAAGGGTTTTAAAAACCCATTTATCCTGGAATACAGAAGGACTTGAAATTGTCAGAGCTGATTGTGCTGGACTCAGAACTTTTGGTCACTTTGTTTGCTTTTAAATTTATTGTTTTTGCTTTATTATAGATCCTTTTTTTAAATGATAGCCTACCTGATTATGCGTCTTTACCGGATATTGTTTATACTGTTTTGTAGCATGTGACAGTTTTCTTATGTGGCTTATGTTGTTTTTATTGATTGTAGTAACAATGTCTTAATGCTGCCCTCTTGGCCAGAACTCTAACTGGTTGGATGTATCATCTGCATAGGCCAGCGCCACACTGTGGTGTACGAGCATGAAGGTGGAGAATGTTAGTTAGAGTTGTGTGTAGCTGCAGGAAGTGAAGCACATCTTCTCTGTCACTGCAGCTTCTTCTTCTGTTCCCGACTGTCGATTGTCTGTCTTAGTTGATATAAATGCAAATACCTTGCGCTCACAGCAATGAGAAGCAGTGAGATGTTCCTGGATATGTTCTGTGGCGCAGGGTTTTGTCTCTCAGGCTATACAGGGGCTGTCCTAACCATCTGGTTGTTGGATCTCTGCAGGAGGAGGGAAAGATAAAGGACCACTCCCAGCAATATTTTATACAATGTGTAATAGGGCTGTCAGAATTGTTTTCAGAAAATCAAGTTAAAACAAATTAGAACTAACACGTTATTTGTTTAAATTAATGTGACTGCGGGGTGCCGGATAGTTTATTCGGTAGAGCTGGCGCCCCACTTTCGAGGTGGGGTACAGGTTCAAGTCTGAGGAGTTAGTGTATTAGGTCTCCTTAAACTAAACGAAACTTGATTTCAGAAGGGTTACTGCATTAATAATACAGATATGAACACATAATTGATTTAATTTCCTAGACTGCCATTATTATGTCAGGCCTGAAGACCAATGTCTTCATAATGGTATAAATAAATGCAAGAAATAACATTAACATAGACATGCTCCATCTTCTGGTTATTGGCAACCTGCTTGATGATTTCAGGTTTGGTCATGACAACAGCTGCTTTACAATATCCTTTTGTAAAACCGTTTCATCAAGGCTTGAAATATTAAGATTATTTTTTAACTTTATTGATCATTTTTTTAAATTTTGCTGTATTGAAATGGAAACAAGCCATGGACTTAATATGCTTGGATTTTGTGGTTGTTTTATTAAATACAATTAGAAATGGATGTTACTCTACATATTCAACTAAACTGCTAAATTCTGCGTGTATCTTGAAAACAGTGAGAAATTAAACAGAAATGCAGCACAGATACCTGAGGACATTTAAAGATGTAAATAAATCTTCCTATTGGACAACAAATCTTGTGTTGACACAGTCGACTGCACATTACTGCATAGTGCTCAATAAAGTGAGGCCTGCCTTTAATGCAGTATAAAAGGTTTTCTGTGCTGTTTGATGCTGAGGATGTCAGTGAAGCTCTAACAAGCCCCTGTCTGCTCTTCATCACTGTAGTGCCAGATATGTGCCCATGAGTATTCATCAGGAAGGGCTAATGGGGCACAGCAGTATGACCCTCTGATTTACAGCCCATCCCCTGACAGGCCTAATGATAGGGCACTGGGGCTGGTTATGGAGAAACAGGTGCTGCAGAGTGAATAGATGCAGAGCAATGCTTCTGAAAGCCACGGGTGATTGTCGTTTTGTCCCCAGCACAAATGCTCATTTGCAATATTGTGTTCACACATACATAATTTTTGTGCATAGAAATGAGCTCAGTGGAAGTAGGGTTATGGCTGGTGTGCATGTGTGTGTGTGTGTGTTGGGGGGGGGGTTTCAAACAACAATAGTTAGTGAAAGTAAGTTTAATGGTTAATTTATTGCTCTCCAAATTTCCAGTTTCCAGAATACGTCACATTCAATATACATAATGACTCTCTTTCCTAGACTATATTAACAACAGATGGAGCTTGATTATAAAGTGAGAAATAATGTCCTAAATTAACTTGTATACTGAACAAAATGTATGTTATATGGTCAGGTTATTAAAACGTGGGCTGAGCCATGATTATTATAGTAAACTAATCAGTTTAACAACCAAGGTGTCATGTGGCATTAGGGCTGGGCCCTAACTGGGAGAACGCTTTTTGAATTCAGTATGGAAAAATGCAATGTCGAGTAGTGTTGCAGCACTGCTTGATATTGTTAAAACCAGTGTTTTAACACATGTTTTGTTAACTTAGATAACACAATTGCGCTATCAATACTACACAATATATCAAGACAGCTCCCAAATTACCTTTATAAAATTTACAATAAATAGCTTACATTGATATTGGCCTACGGCACAGGTCTCCTTGCAGTTAACTAAAAAAGTGTTTGTCTTCTAAACCCACTCTCAGTGAGATAATGTACTAGACTAACGTACATCTAGCTCAAAGATCGGATGTACTGTACATTTCCAGCCCTCAGAACACAAGCATATGTGCCTCGTGATTCCCAACTGTTTTGGCTTGTGGCCCATTAAAATAAAGCAATATCAATGGGTGACCCCTGGCCACAGGCTTTGGTCATAGTGTGGACATGAGATGTGAGCAGTTTAAGCAAATAGTGTTTTTTAGCTTTCTCAGATTGTTTAATTTAAAGGACTTTGAGAGGACAGAAGAGCTAAAAGTATCACACGAAAAAGGCAAAAATGTGTGTAAAGTCAGTAAAAGGAAACACAATTTTGTATCATTTAAATAATATTTAAATTTCATACCCCTTTAATCATCTTGTGACCCTTCCAAATTATCTTTGGTCCCCTTTTTGGGGTCTCGACCACCAGGTTAGGAACCAATGACTTAGGGAATATAGGCCGACTAACTACTTAATTTCTTCATTTTTAAAGGTGAGAAAGGAACGACCCCAAGGCCAATTTTGTGGTATTCGACAGGCTCAAACACTAGCAATGTAAAGGTTAGAAAAATGAAACCCGGGCTGAAATGTTTTACATTACTTTAGAAAAAGAATAACATGTAGAGTGACAAACTGTTTTCATGCAACGAGACCAACAGTTTCACAACTCCTGCCAGGGAAGTTGTTGTAGGTGTTCAGCAGTTGAAGCTCACTCACTGCAGGTCAGCTGGCACAGTTTACCGATGGATCACTGCACAGCCCACACACACACACACACACACACACACACACACACACACACACACAAACACACACACACACACACACACACACACTGGTAGCTCTCTGCCTGGACCATCCCACACTCCAACCGTGTCTTTCCCACAGAGCCGGCAGTCAGGAGGAATATGGGCAAATCCGAAAGCCAAATGGATATCATGGAGAAATCAAGTAAACCTGGAAAGCGTCATTGGACTGTTGCGGAAATCGGTCTGTCCGTGCTGCTTCTGTTGGTCAGCTGTGCCTTGGCCGGGCTGGTAGTCCTCTACACGTCGGTTGTGAAAGGTAATGGCTCTGTCAGGCTCACTGTGGAAAGATCCAGATATCATAGATGGCAGCAGTAATGACAAGTGTCTCCCTGCTCTGTTTTTTTGTGACTACTAGCTGGCATTGACTCATGAAATGATCATTGACCCTAGAAATACTTTCAGATGTGACCATGACATGCTTTACACAATACTGATGCACACACGTTATCGGTTAACCTTTATAGAGATTTTTAAAGGCTAATTTTACTCAACAAAATAAGCAAAAAAAGGCTTTTGCCTTATAATACCATATATACTCTACACAACCTTAACCTTTGAGTGGGGAACTGCAACTCTAGGCTCTTTTTATGAAAGAATAGATAATTTTTGGTGGACAAATACATAAGACTTGACTGTATTATCTCTTGCTTAAATGTCACCAGTCCATAAAAACGATGACAATTATTGTTATAATTTAAAATAAATTCGTCCACACTGAGTAATGTCTAAAATCTGTTTCTTCCAACCAATTCAGAGCAATCTAACAGGCCAAGTGTGTCAAGGAGCTCAACAGGTGAAGGTGAGTGTCGGTCGCTTTAAGCTTGTAAAATGAACACAGGACACACTGTGGGATAAGTGGGTTGGCTTGTGTCGTATTGCATCCTGCAACCCTGATAGTCACTGTAATACTGTAATTCCCTTTACTGCATGATCAGCGGTGCCACACAAAAGTGAAAGAATAGAGTCACTGCTGACATAGACATTGCCTGTCACACACACAGACTATACCGTGGATGTAGACTATTTAGAATTAGCTCTATATTTCAACAACATCCTCCTTGTGTCAGTCCGGGCGTCATTTGTCAAATAGTCCACATGCTTTCTCATAAATGTTGACACTGATTCTTCCAGGCCAGCTGTTTCGCTCCAACGTCAACAGTGTGTGCACAACTGCGAACTGTGTTACTGCAGGTGAGAGGAACTGTTTTCCCTTTGCTCTCCTGCTGTTATGTTTCGCAAACAAAGTCAACCCCCCATCCCTGCAAAAAGCTGTTTTCTAACCACCATCCTGTCTCTCTTTCACCTCTTGTCTCTGTGATACCTTATAGCTGCTCGGCTCTTGCAGAACATGGATAAGTCCGTGAAGCCTTGTGATAATTTCTACCAGTACGCCTGCGGGGGTTGGCTGGAGAGACACGTCATTCCAGAGACGAGCTCCCGTCACAGCGTCTTTGACATTCTGAGAGACAAGCTGGAGATTGTCCTCAAAGGTCAGCTTAATCTTTAGTGGTCAGTGGGCTGCAGTCTTCAGAGCCATGTGTGGGTTTCAGTCTGAGATGACATCTCTGCATGTGTGTTTTTGTTGCAGGTGTTCTTGAGATGGAGACAGGACAGGACAGAGATGCCATCAGGAAGGCCAAAATACTTTACAACTCCTGCATGAATGATAGTAAGGCTCTCTTTAGGCAGTCTAAAAATGGGTATTTTACTTTTAAGAGGCGTCAAGAAAACATAAGGCATGTTGATAAAAACAGTTTGTGTTTCTGGAGCTGTTGATCGTATCACATGACCTTCCTCAGCCAGGGTTTCTGCAGGGTTCACTAAGTTAAATTTAAGACTTTTAAAGATATTTTTAATAGCACACAGCATGCAATTTAATATCTGTGTCATGATCATACTGGCTAAAGTATGAAAGTATGATGGAGAACCAGTAGAGATGAGAGACCTAGACTTATTTATTATTATATCAAATGTTTTCCACTACTTACTAGTATAGAAGTATATGACAATAATTTCTAATGATATAATGAATTTCATTATTGCAGCCTGGACATGATAAGTGGCATAAAATGGATTGATGGATTTACCAATTAAAAAGTATTAATTAATTTAAGTTAATTTGTTAAAATGGACACTTGCCTATTATGAGAGGATGAGCTTCCTAGCTACTGTAGCTAGCAGCAGTGACAGAGCTTGTTACAGGTCTGATAGTGCAGACTGGAACTCCACAAAAACAGACTGAACAGCCTCCTGCAGCAAAATCCAGTGTCAAAACAATCCCACTTTTAGTTATAGGTATGTAACGTCTCCCGACTACTATTTATAACCAACATTACTGCCTACAGCAGGGAAGACAAATATTTAAGACTTTTGATGATTAAATGTAAGACTTTTTAGGCCTTTTTTGAGGAAACCAAATTCAAATTCTTTCAAGATCTGCAGATGCCCTGCTCAGCAGATGGAGCTGTCCAGTTGTCATGGAAATGTATGTTTAAAGTTGGCTTGAAAATTGAGATTGAAAGTTAATTTTTTTGATGAGACTGTAAAAAAGAAATTGAACTTTCAATGCATGCTGTCTTACAGAATGAATAGTAGTGAGACTACTGTGTTGTTGTTATGTTTTATAAGTTTTATATTTTATAATATATACATTTTTTTTTACCCATAGGCCTCATAGAGCAGCGTGACTCCCAGCCCCTCCTTAAACTCATTGACAGTATCGGAGATTGGCCTGTGGCGTCAGATGACTGGAACACCACTACAGGTAGAAATAACCC
This sequence comes from Coreoperca whiteheadi, assembly GCA_011952105.1. NCBI lineage: Eukaryota > Metazoa > Chordata > Actinopteri > Centrarchiformes > Sinipercidae > Coreoperca > Coreoperca whiteheadi. The sequence goes on from CM022473.1 coordinate 19,672,478, forward strand.
CTGAACCACACTCTATTTAATGCCTATGGTTTGTTCTGCACAAACATGCAAATGTTCACATGCAACACATCCACACAAACAAGCGCTCATGTTCCCACTCAAATACATGTGCTCACAGAGAGGCCGTGTAGCTATATTTGCACTCAGTGAATTGCTGAGTACGAGCTTTGTTGGCGGGATCAAGAGGCCGGCCGAGGCTCTTCAGCTGAGCAGTCAGGTGTGGAGTTTGGGAGCTTGATGAGTGGGCAGAGGAGCAGGTCTTCGCTCAGGACGGTGAAGGATGCTTTAAATAGTCTACTCTGCCTCTTCCCCACGCTCCTGGCTCTTTCCACTTTAATTAAATGTAATCATGGACTTGGCTCAAACAGAATTAACCACACAAAGCTGCATCTGCACACACAGATTTACACAGAGAGCCCAGTTAACCGTGCAGCAGAGGCAGAGAGGGAACCTGACTTTTTCAGCCTGCTACAATAAATAGTTCTTTATAGCTGTGTTTAAATTAAGTGCCAGTTTTTTGCTGTTATTGCAGAGGAAGCATGGGGTCTTGAGGACACACTGGCAATGCTTACCGCTCATTTCCACAAGAAGGTTCTGCTGGACATGTACGTGTGGACTGACGATCGGGACTCTCGGCGCCATATCGTTTATGTAAGATGGCTGTCTATTGGAGCACAAATGACAGATTACAACCATAATGTCATGATACAGTTGTTATAGATAAGTCTGGTGTTATACTATATTTTCAATACTGTCACAAATGCCATGAAAAGACCAAATGCAACAATGTTAGGCTCTTAATACTTCCCAACTTCCCTCAGCCCCAAGCCCATTTGTTTCTATTGAAGCTGCAAATCTTTAAAAACAGGTCACAAATATAAAGGCTAAATAATCTAATTAATCTAATTTCTAATCAATTGTAGTAGTAGCTTTTAGCAAACATTACTGAAACAGGAGTAAATACTTTATTTGTTGGGGACCATCTTCAGCGCCGGATAAATACACATTTTTGGACAAAAGTGGAGGTCTGCGGCACAGAGTAATAAGCTGTATCACGATTTGGATACTCAAACAATATTTGTTAAAAGGGCCAGTTTTTTCATGGGATTTACTGACAATAAGAAAAATACTGAATATTGCCAATATATGCCACATCCTCTTGGCATGGAAAAATAGAAAAATAAACTTTAATTAACTAGTGGTAATACTGATTCTGAATGACCTCAAACATATCTTTAGGATTTCTGTACTGACATTTCTTCTTACTTCGCATCCATATTGTTAAAAACACACCAAATGTGAATATTTTAAAAAGAATATGGACACACAAATGCTTTGATTAATTGCCATTCTTGTATTATGGTTAGATTGACCAGCCGGGACTTGGTATGCCATCAAGAGACTATTACTTCAATGATGGAAACTACAAAAGGGTGAGGCCTTAAAGGATCAGTTCACCCAAACCACAAAAAACACTCTCATCTAATCATGCACAGAATTGTGGTTTTATGTGTCAAGGTTTTAGACATCCTCATCTCAGATTCCTGCCTCTACCACAGTACAATGCAAGTGAATGGGATTTTGTTTGTGGTATTAACGACACTAAAAAACTATTTAAAAAAACTCACTGCCAACATCTCTTTACAGAAACAATGTCACAGTTGCAGCTACTACGTACTGAAAAAAATGTCTTTGGATTATCCTGAGTAACAATGAGTTTGTTTTTAGTAAAGACATTTTGGTATTGAGTTTTCTAATGTCATTTTCCACATATTTGAGTTGTACAAATATAATTCCATCCACCTCCATTGTTCTGAGACAACCTTAATTTTGTTGTGGAAGATTTATAGCTTGTGATTGTACCATAGGTTCGAGAGGCCTACCTACATTTCATGGTTTCTATTGCGAAGATAACCCGAGAGGACAGGAACTTGACTCAGGATGACAACCGTGTGTGGGAGGAAATGATGCAAGTGCTGGAGCTGGAGACAGACATCGCCAATGTGAGTGTCAGTCACAACAGGAAATGGAATTGTGGGACGAGGGCTGAGGAAAATTCATAATGACAAGATGAAAAATTAGTACCTCCTCTCTGCTTCCAGTAAATGAGAGAACCAGGCTACATTTAGTGTCAACATAGGACATAGATCAGCCAAGCTTTTAACCAGTATTTTTGTTCGTGCCTGTCAAGAGCATGACGAATGAGACTTTGCAGATGAAAGGAGAGCAAAATGTGAATACATAAAACTAAGCATCAGTTTATAGAAGGCTTTTTCCTTCCTGTTGCTGGACAGGCCACATCACCAGCAGAGGAGCGCCAAGATGTCACTGTTCTCTACAATAAGATGACACTTGGAGAGCTACAGAGCACATTCAGCCTTAATGTAAGTGGGATTTCACTTCTTTCTTGGTGTGTTACATAAAGTGGTCACTGATTGAAATAACTTGTTCACTGTATGTTTGACAGTCTAAGTTGGGAAACTAAATGAGTGAATGACAATATTTCCACTTAATAAACAAGCACTGCTGAGATCCCTTTGAGCAGGGCAGTTGACAACTGTCCACTTGGTAGTGAGTAAGTAAGGCACATTCTTTATAGCACATTTATACTATGGGCATGGAAAACACTAATTTCCATTTGGCTGGCATGTGTCCATTAAAGGAACAGTTTTGGAAAATACACTTATTTTCTTTTTTGCCGAGAGTTAGATGAGAAGATTCATACACTCTTTTCTACTGCTAAAAACCTTAGCACATAAAGGTAACAAAATTCACCTACCAGCACCTATAAAGCTCACTAATTAAGAATATTTTACATCCTAGCAAGACAAGCTGGAGTCTTGCCAAGGTACAAAGTATCGTGTTCAAGATGCAAATATCAATAAAATCAAAAGTAAAAAACAAAAGACGCATGTGAAAGTGAATAAAAAATATCCACATTCTTTAGGGAATACTATCTAGCAGTCATTGTTTAGCTTTACCTTAAAGGTAGGGGGCTGTGGCTCCTCCCTAATTTGAGGAGGTAGTTTATTCTATTCCATGGCAAAATTGATTAAACTTTAATCTTTAAGATTCTTAGCTTTCCCCATCTTCTGGAAATAATTAGAGAAGTAGCTGGGAGCACTTCCATGTGAAATCATGTAACACATATTTAACAATATATTTTAACCATATTCAGTAAAAGTAAATGTGAATTAAAATTGCTCCTACCTTTTGTTTTCCAGGGTTTTAACTGGACACGATTTATTCAAGGGGTGCTGTCCACTGTGTCCATTGAGGTCCAGATAGAGGAGGAGGTGGTGGTGTACAGCTCTCCCTACCTTGAGAAGATGAATGACGTTCTCTCCAGACACAGTGTCAGGTCAGTCCAAGAGTCCATGAAAATATAATTATTACAGAATTAATTCAAGATAATTTAACAAAAACAAATCTATGTTTGCAGAACTATGCAGAACTACCTCACCTGGCAGCTCATCATTGACAGAGTTAATAGCTTGAGCCGCCGTTTCAAAGATGCCAGAGCCCGTTACAGGAAGGTGCGATGAGTATGATGTAACAGAACATCACATGTTAACATGACCTTGTTCAAACTCTAAATTGCCATGTTTGTCTGTCGGCGTGTTCGGTCAGACTCTCTATGGGACCACTGTGGAGGACGCTTGGTGGCGAGAATGTGTCCGTTATGTCCAGAGCAGCATGGAGAATGCAGTTGGAGCACTGTATGTGCGTGAGACCTTTGCTGGAGAAAGCAAACAAATGGTATGTCCCTCTGGTCTGTAAACCCCCCTTGCACATAACAAAAACAGCTTCCTTAGAGCGTGACAAAAAGTTACTTCCACAATAGTTGTGTACGTCAGACAATGACTGCAAGCTGTAACTGTCACATGTTGCATTGTAGTTAGAGATTCAAGGAATAATGTGAATTATGTGCAATAGAATTGACATTGAGGGGCCAAGTGTCTCTTTTCAAGCCTCAAAATATGCCAATAAATCAAGAAAATACATTTAGAATAATTTTCTTTGCCATATTAATTGTTAACATTTTTGTGACATTTGGATATAAAGTGCATTTTCTGCTTTACCTAAAACATTTATCACAAAGACAATGGCTGCTCGAAATACATTTGACACCCAGCTGTTACATATTATACTGGTAATGACATTGCAGTTACTATTATTATTATTATTATTCCAAATTAATTGTGTTTTGTGTACGTACAGTATTCATTACGTGCCCTGAACAAAATCTATTTTATACACAAAATGTAACGTGTTACCTGCGGCCCCATAATTATGAATGTTTTGTTTCTGTATGGGATTGTGATTGCACTGTTCACAGGTCAGTGACCTCATCAGTAAGATCCAGAAAGCGTATGTGGAAACACTGGAGGAGTTGAGCTGGATGGATGCCCTCTCGAAGGAGAAGGCAAGAGAGAAGGTATAGTACAGGTAGCCAAGTTGGGAAAACAGGGGTGCATCTTCTCTGGGAGTTCTGTATTATCCCACTGATTGTTGTGCATCTCATGCAGGCCATGGCAATCAAGGAGCATATTGGCTACCCAGATCATATTCTACAGGAGAGCAACCAGAAGCTTGACCAGGAGTACGCTCATGTAAGTAAGAGACTATTTCCAAGCCACGCTGTAAATATCTGGCAGATGCGCTTCTCACTTATCTGTTTTGTCCTGTTTCTCTTTCCAGCTTAATTTTAGCGAAGAACACTACTTTGAGAACATCCTCGAGAACCTCAAGTCTGAAGCGCAGAAGAGTCTGAAGAAGCTCAGAGAACCAGTTGACCCAGACTTGTAAGCTGTCGATGCATCTGACAGTACAAGCTGCCCTTATTAGTAAAACACAAGCTCTTGTACTCAGGCATGTTTCAAGGGCATGGCATAAAACGTCATCAAGAGTGACAACACAAACCTTCTCTTTTAAATGAGGTTGATTACACAAACGTCAAATGTACGTTTTCGCTCCCTCTTCCTGTTAGCAAGATAGTAAACTGGGTTGCGGTCAGCCAAAACGTAACAAAAATGAATTTCTAAAGGGAAATGGTGCATTGTCCTGTTGCAAATTTAGAGACAAGAGGAAGATGCTCTTTGTCCTCATCGAGTAATCCCCAGAAAACATTGAAAATAAGGGTTTAAATATTTTGTTTCATGGTGCAAAATATGTTTTGTGCATGGATTTAACGGTGTTGTATCTTCACTCCTCAGGTGGATCATCGGTGCTGCTGTGGTGAATGCATTCTACTCACCCAACAGAAACCAGATAGGTAAGAGCTTTACAAGAATCACTGAGGTCACCAGGAGCCTCTGTGACAAATAAGATTATTTTATTTTTCTTATGGTAACACAGTCACTCCTCATCCTCTTTAGTGTTCACAGTACTTATTGTGTTTACACTGCTGTTGTTTGTGTCTGTCCAGTGTTTCCAGCAGGAATCCTGCAGCCACCTTTCTTCAGTAAACATCAGCACCAGGCCCTTAACTTTGGTGGAATAGGAATGGTTATCGGACATGAGATCACGCATGGATTTGATGACAACGGTGAGACACGAGTGATTCATCATGGATATTTTATTTTAAGTTTGCTGCTACCAACAATTGACTGTGATAGGTTACATGCATCATGTTTGGCAAATAATACTTAATGCATTATGTTTCCCTGCAGGGCGTAATTTTGACAAGGATGGTAATATGCTAAACTGGTGGAGTAATTACTCTGCTGAGCATTTTAAAGAGCAGTCACAGTGCATGGTGCAACAATATGGCAACTTCAATTGGAAGCTAGCAGGTGGACAAAACGTAAGCACCCAGTGGCATGTATGAAATTAGATGTTTTGTCTTGGTTGTAATTCCTGACAATGTAAACCATGTATTAAGTGACCACCAGAATGAGTGTTTTCATGTTGGTGTGTGTTCATGGATTTGTTCGTGTTACTGCAGGTCAGTGGAATCAGCACTTTGGGGGAGAACATTGCAGACAACGGAGGGGTTCGTCAAGCATATAAGGTTGGATGATAGTTGCAAAAGTACAAAAGCACATGTTACTATTTCAGCAGCAATGACAAACTCTAAAATGCTTATTACAAACTTTCTGGCCATGTGAACTCGGTTTTTAAGTGTCTCTGTGTGTGTGTGTGTGTGTGTGTGTGTGTGTGTGTGTGTGTATGTTGACAGGCTTATCTAAAGTGGGTTGAGATGGAGGGTGAAGAACCTCGTCTACCTGGTCTAGACATGGATCACAAGCAACTTTTCTTTCTTAACTTTGCCCAGGTAAGTATATAATAATGAGGAAACAAAATATTTTCTGAATGTATTATTTCAGCAGACAGAGGGCAGACAATCATTTCTCCATCTGGAGTCCGGAACCAAAGCTCAGGAGGTGCGTTTTTCAGTGGATGTTTGGTGGTGAGAAGTAAACACTGGGACTATTGTTACTATCAGGGTGTGCGCTGAAGCAATCCCAGTGCAAAGCAGTGTTCAGGTACACACATAGGGGATGAGAAGAGCTCGGTGCCAGGGAATGTACAGCATAAGTAGAAAACTGTCATCAACAATAAAACAGTTTAAACACCCGTTACGAATCTTTTTCATGAACTACAGTCGGTCCCCACTGAGATGGATAATTTTACAAGTTGGAACATGAATTATAAGAAGTAACATTAGATTCAAAGTGCTGTAAATACAGTATAAACAGGAGTTATATTTGAGGTGAAATATTATTTTTGTAGTTTGTAAAATTTATTTTTAATGTTTACAGTCAGCTGAGACCTACTTTTAACTCCTAATGACTGCTTTTAAAACAAGATTACTCTCTACTCATGTAATCAGTTTTTTTTTTTTATAGGTGTGGTGTGGTGCTTATCGGCCTGAGTATGCCAGCCAGTCTATCAAGACTGACTCACACAGTCCATTAGAATACAGGTAAGGAGCTTTAGTATGCTCAGATATATACGTCAGAACCAATAAGAATATTTTAAAAGGTAGTTTGATGGATTTAATTACTGATTAAACTACTACCCTATTGATGAGTACTTCGTGGCCTGGAATCTACTGTTTTTCTGCATTTCTGCCAGTGCAGCTTTGATCCAAATGTGCAGTAAAAATTTGGAAAACGCTACATTGCATAAAAAAAAATATATATACTATTTTCCACAACCATTAATTAAAACAGGCCCACTGTTTATGAAGCCATACGTTCCGCTTGCTGCTAAATTGACTCACTTTGGTTTAGAACTTATTTTACCAGCAGTGCTAAACTCAAAGAAGCTCATGTCGCTTTTATCATGTGTTTCAGTTTCAAAACAAGATCAATATTGATAGATGTGTTAAATTTTTTACTGAGTTCCTATCGCATTTAAGAAAGACTCTGCTCATTGATGAATAGGAAATACAATAGGTTTGGTTGGTTAAATCCAGCAAACCCCATTTATTTTATTTAACTTAAAGAGTCTATAGTTAATGTTTTTATATTAACAATGGATCACATGATGACCTCTATGTGAAAATGGTCGCTCGTAGTGATGAACCCACAGTGAATTATCACCCGACACTGCAGTTCCCCTCAGCTCCATGGAGCGTTTTAGCATCTTTCAGCTCATTGTTTTGGTTTTCTGGCCCACAACTTTACTGTTTTGGTTCAGTCTCACTGCTCTCATGTCTTTGTATTTGGGTGCAGCAGGCAGCTGTTTTAAGCAAAAAACTCACTGTATACACCTGTGGATACAGCCAGTGAACATAGTGGAGCGTTTAGCAGCTAAAGAGACAGGTGTTTTTGTCATGAGTTGGCAGAGATCAAAACCAGAGCTAAAAGAGTGTGAATATTGGACTTGCATTTATCAGGTAGCCAGACACACAACTTCAAATTAATGATAACGGTGTTCCGTAACTGCAAGATGTGTAAAAAGGCAACTCTTGCTTGTTCCCAAAGTGGCCAAAGATAAATCTGTTATTGCAGGTTTAATTATTGTCTTTTCCTAAAGTAACAAGTTAACACTTTAATTTGTAAGTCAAATATACTTTTGTTGTTGTTACTCTCTATGTGGATGGACTAAGAGAGCTGCTTCACCTTTCCTCCAGTCTCAGCACTTGCTAACTTTTACGATTCACCACACTGTAAATATAAGCCTAACACTCCTGCCAGAAAAGTATTTTATTATGCCAAAGCACAACTCATTTAAGTAGTGCAGCTCCATTCGCTGATTCAAATGTGAGGACTTGGAAGCTGGACTCACACCTAGCAGTGCTCCTCTCACATTCATACTTAGCTTTTATTATCCTAATAATGTTTTGTTTTTCTTTTGTCTTTAGGGTGCTCGGATCTCTCCAGAATTTCGAAGCGTTCTCAAAAGCTTTCCAGTGCCAAAAAGGCAGTCCAATGAACCCCGAGCTGAAGTGTCGTGTTTGGTAGAAGGGTTTTATTCTTGACGTATTTATTTCTTCACATGGGCAACTCAAATCAAAAGAACAAGTTGTACTTCTTAAACCCACAGAGACATCCTGCTTATTCCAATTTATTTGGGGCAGAGTGATGACAGAGATATTTGCATATATTGTGTCTAAAATGGATACCATCCTGGACTACACCCTAGTTTTAAAACTTAAAGCACGTGTACTATAAAAAAGAAACTTGCTTGAGTATTTTCTCAAGTTTGAAGTGTTGTCGCTGGATAAGTAGGTCACTCGTTCTTTTTTTGCTGTGTCCCACGACAGATAAGAAGTGGGCACATGAATAAAAAGGCTACATAGAAAACTAAGACCTTGTGAAAAGGTTAAAGCTTAAATGGCTGACTTTAAAAGCTTTTCCAGCCTTTCTTTAATTAATCCTTAAAAAATCTGTTTGTGAAAAGATCTTTGTGATTTATCCATTAACGTTTGGCACTGAGTTGCCTTGGTGTCTTTTCTCTGATGTATTGTTTTCAAGACATTGTGCCACTTCAGAAGAAACAATAGTGAACAAATCTATCTCTGACTGAAGAGTATGAAATAAATGAAAGCTTGGGACTTTGCTGAAGTAAAGCTACAATAGAATTAGTCACACTGAGAGTTTGGTCATTCACTGTTACATGAAACAAATTATCGAAAGACTCTAAGACTGTTATATCTTTGCAGCTTTAACCTCAAATTAACATTCTGAGAGAGCGGTGGCTTTCAACCTTTTTACACTTACAGAGTGGATAAATATTTAAAATTTACAAAGCTTTTTTGTCCTTTTTGGAGGATCTTTTTTTCTAAGTTTCTTTATCACGTTCTGCCAATGATTGTTGCTCAATACTCACTGCAGAAATGTATATGTATGTCATGACAGTTTGCTGTAAGAAACCATATTCCAGATGTTTTGAAAAATATTGGTGGCCTGCGACTTTTTAGCTAGTGAGAAAGCACCTGTTGGAGATAATGTCATAATGACGAAAAACCAATGTATATCACATTATTGCATTATTGGTTAGTGCCAAGTTTAGATACAGGTTTGGATATACAGTCGTTTGCTAATCACAGCTGCGTTGCGTGTTCTACCTTCTACATGATTTTGAGAGTCACCAAAGTGTTCATACTGGGCTGAAATATAGCTATCACAACTCCTTACATGTGCCATTTGTTAGGTGGCACTTACCTACATTTATTAAAATTATAATGTCTGCTTGTATGATATCTGTAAGTTTACATTTAACTCGACATGCTGATCGATTTGTAGAAGAACTGACCTTTCCTTCAGCACACGATCTCCCGAGAAGAGATGTGAACACCAAGTGATTACCAGACTTTTAGCCTCTAGGCATAGCCAATTACACGCTATGGTGAAGGAAGAAGAAGACCCCTTAGATACACTCACACATGGACAGGCAGCAGATGAAGTGGTTTGCCCTCTGCTCTGGCATTGATCAGTGCTGTGTAAGATGAAAGGATGAAGTGCGGTGTGCTGAAGTGTGGTGACCGCTGTAGCTGAACCACGAGCAGACACACTGAAGAATGGGGCTTGTCATTAAAGAGATGGCCAGGGCCAGGACTGTTATTTTCTACCTTTATTAGCAAGTAATGAAAGGAGAATCAAAGCCGAGCAGAACTCATAAGAGAGGAAAGGGGTATTGGCTGCGGGGAGAGCTTTCAAACAAAGAAAACAATCAAACACACACAGCCAGTTTTGAATGTTTGCTTGTCATTGGTCACATTCAGGATGCCATGGTAAACTGATCATGGCTTATAGGTCTCAGCAGAGGCTGCCGAATTGAATGTGCGTACTGAAGTTTTACACTCTCAGTCTTCACATATGGGCAAATACTGTTGTGTTTAGAAGGGGGAGAGCACACAGTAATGAAAGACTGTTTTACTCAGAATGTAAAGGCTGATAGTGTGCTGCCTTCTTAAAGCAAAAGTTCAGCATTTTTTGGAAATACAGTTCGCTATTCACTTACTGGTCAGAGTTAGATGAGAAAATTGATACCACTCCCACTTCTGTCTGTTAACTAGGAACTACAGCTAGAAGATGTTAGCTTAGCTTAGCATTATGATGGGAAACAGCTCTGTCCAACAGTAACAAATTCTGCCTAGTAAAAGGTGTAAAAACAACAATTTTTACGTGGGGTGTATGCTGGAATAATTCTTGGCTAGGACCAGTAACTCATAGTCTTTACACTTAAGATTTTAGGCAGATTAAACATATGGATTTTGTTACCTTTGTACGGAGCCAGGCCATTGTGCTAAACTAAGCTAACCGGCTGCTAGTAGAATCAATCTTCTTATCTCACTCTCCTCTGAAAGCAAATATGTGTATTTCCCCAAATGTCAAACTATTTCTTTAAACAACAAGGCGCATGTATCATGTCTGGTTCAAAGAAATGCTGGAGGATAAATCATAATCATGATAGGTGCAACGTGGGGCTGCTGTTTGAAGGGCAACAGTTTAGACTTGTATATTTTGTCTAGTTTTTCTCAAAGAGTAAAACAGTTCAAAACTGTTAACTTGACCCCAAAGGGTACATAATATACAATGTGTTATTGTAGATACTCGTTGTTCTATACTGCAGTATTTACATATAGAGGATTATAATGATGTAAGAAAGAGAGTGTACAATTCTTACCCAATTAGTTCTAGCTTCACATTTACTTACATGGTGAAATTGTGTTGTTTTGAAATTCCCAGCTAAGTACAAATACATTTTTGTTATATATGAACATGTTTCATCTGTATACCAATCAGAGTTTATTTATCTACATAAATATTTATGAAATAACATTGTTGCTTTGCAAGAATTCAGATGTTAAAGATGTTTTATAAATGTTTCATGCTGCTATGTAATTATCTAGTTTGCCATTAAAGTGACTGTCTTAAGTGCGCTCTCAAGTCTTTAAATATATCATTTTAATTGTATATTTTTATATAAAAACCTGAACCATGAAAATCATGTAGTATTCATTCTCATCCATGCAGAGGCAAAAAACGATCAAGTGGATCTTATGCAACATATGTATTTGTGATACGGTGAAGCCCTAAAAGCACTCACCCACAGGAATTATGTTCATATTCATGTAACAGAGGCACATCGTCATGTGTCTTCTTACTGTATACGAACCAAGGGTCATGCTACTTTAGTTCATAATTAGTCAATAAGAATAAGGGTGTCTCATCAATGCACTGAATTAATCTGAACCCATTATTACAGTTTTGGGAAATTTGCAGAAATTAAGTACATTTTAAGCAAGTGTGTGACTCTGAGGTGAAAGCATCACCATAAAAAAAAATTACACATATTATCCTTGAAAAGTTTAGATGGTGATGTGTAACCCTATGTTTGAGCCATAAGAGTTTCTAATTATAAATGTAGTACGTTAAACAAGCAACTGACCTTACATATAGGCAGTATACATGTCAAAAAGCTAGGTAACTTGCTCACTGACTGAAGTACTGATTTTAAACTTTTATTATAATTATATACATACAAAATTATTTATTTTATAAATGCTAATTCATAAATAGCCAATTGAAAAAAAATATCAATGTACACCTAAACTACTAAAATCATGACGAGTATTAGTGCAAGGCAAGTTTAAATTTGATGAAATTTATAACAATTAAAAGGTAATGATTATAAAAGGAATATCACAGATGCTTTCACTGTATCTACCGTATATAATAAAATAATATATTTTCACAAAGAAATTGCAAGCAATTAGGAATACTGGCAGTAGTTTATGTTCACTTCAGTATTTTTATGACATTCCACTTCTTAAATCTCCATTTAAGCTTCCCGATGTGTTCATCATGTACGATGGGCAGCAAGGTCATCACCGTGTACAAACATCATCATTGCACTGCAAGAGAAGGTACAAAGATTAAACATCAAATAATGAGCCAGAATCATAATTTTATGCTTCAAGTATATGGGTGTTCTTCAGGAAATATTGTTTGATGATTTCCTTCGCTAGACACAGAGAAGACAAGTAAACACTGTGTATCAGCTGTGTGAACATGAAGACATAACTTTGTTCTGATCCGGCCTGATCAGCCAATGAGCTCACTCTGTTAGCCTCAACTTTTTCAGGGTGTCTTCCATACAAGCATGTCAGATAGCTTGTGACATGCACTTGTTCCGGCCACATCTTGACCTCTCAGAGAAAACAAGGTATATTCTGTTCCTGGGCTGCAGCAATGACATTTGCTGGTCTTTAGACAGGTCACGGGCAAGCCTACATATTGCGATATTTCTGACATGGTGGGTTTTGTGGGAAGCAAGCAACAGAGCCAGGGGGCAAGGGCATTGAAGACCATGTGCCGGATGACATCGACATGCCGTAAGACCAGATGATCACAGGAAAAAAAGCCTAGAGCTCTGTACTTGAGATATTATGTCCATGACCTCTGAGCAATTTGTTTCTGAATGTGCTTTGATGGTATAGCACAGGGACTACATATAAAATTGTAGTTTCTATTTTATAATATAATATATATTAGGGCTGGGACGATATGCTTATCTCCCGATTCGATACTTTTACCATACTTAGGAGCCGATTTTTTATGCATTGCGATTCTACAAGTATTGTGATTTTTGATTGCTTATTTAACACTAGACCATGGGAAAAAGTTGAATCATACACTTCTAGAGACTGTATATCATGAGTCACATGTCACAACAATCATATTCAGTCAATCTTTCTGAGTTTTATTTCAGCAGCATCATTGCTATACTGCATATAAAAAGTGGTCAATAAAGTACTTCTTGAAGTAAACTGCTACATTTCGCTGTGCCTGCGAATCAAGTTAGTGCCATAAGAATTCAGGAATTTAAATTAAATGAATAATTAAGTAAATTAAATAAGTTAAATAAATAACCAGGAATAATTTAAATCCATTAAAAATCTGTAACAAAGAATCACAATACTTAAGTAAATTGATTTTTCCCCCACCCCTATTATTTATTGACACCACAGAACCAGTATCAACAATATGGCTCATTTGCTCTTCTTAGTATTTTTATGTTGCATTCATAAATTGTGGTGTGCTACGTGTACAGTGCTCTGTCAGTGTTTGCATACCCCTTGAGTTTTTGCACTTGCCTTTGAGTTCCATATAATGTTGATCTACAAAATTGTTGAAAATAAAATAACTACATTTTTTGTCTGAGATCTATAAAATGCCTCTTATTGCACCATAGTAATAAGAAAATTCAGAACCTTAATGGCATTCATAAGTGAATGTCACACTAACCTCACGTTTTCTAAATTCAAATCAATCCTACATGCCAAAAGTCGGCTGACATTCCACTGAGGTCTGTTATCGAGTTCAGCTAAAAATGCAAAACAGCTACCGTTTATTGATGTTCAGAAGATGTTGCTACAGCTTGAATATGAGAGATGAACTGCATAAGCTCCATTTTCTTAAAAATAATAATAATAATCTCACTGACTCAATTAAAGCCCTGATAACACAAGATGTGTTAAGGCATAAAGAAAGGACATAGGAGGAAACCGCTAGCCTGGCTCTCTCTAAAAAGGTAACAAAAGTTTCCCCTTTGCCTGACTGTAGCTTCATATTTACCATACAGACATGAGTAGCAATCTTCTCGTCTAGAAAGTGAAAGAAGCGTATTTCTTAAAAGGTTGAACTATTAAAATTAAAAGTAAACAAAGTTATTGTATTACATGGCTGGGTTGTATGGGCTGTATTGCATTTAAGACTTAAATAAGTGTCTTTGTTTTGGTTATTCCTCCTACATGGCATGTTTGACTATGATCAGCGTTTTATTTCTTTGTCTCTAAGTAGTCACTAATCTTTTACTTTGGCATGATAACAGTGACCCTTCTATTAAAATCCTACTGTGAACATTAAGTAGCAAAGTTCAAAATAGCTTCAACTATGATGTTAAAAACGTGGTAAAGGTATGCAACTAATACATCTGTGACAGGCTATCTCAGATACTAAAATCATTATTCAAATAAATGGCTCTTTTGTGTTATATGCAAAGACTTTCCATTGATGTAATAAGTAATCAGTGACATGTTAAAACCATTAATTTCTCCATGATATACTTAATATTTAATTCTGTAGAGCACTGCGGAAGCTACATAAAGTCTTTGTGAGAGAAATAAGAATACATATTACATAAATTTGGGCTAAGGATGCCAATACTGGTTTTCCATGTTAGACTACTTCCGCATATGGTATTGTATAATAACTTCTCTGTTTTTGTTTGCAGAGCATTTTTAAGTACAAATAGATACGGACTGAGATCATCATTCAGGTTTGAAAGGTGTTGGGGGCCTATAACACAGACACTGACAGATCATGAAGATGGAGTAACAAGTGTGAAATAATACATCACTCCAGTGTGCTTTAGTAAAAACAATGATACCATTTGCTTAAAGTGACTGAGTTCACTCAGGGGCGCCAATATAAAATTTTAAGTTGAAGGGAAGTAAAGAAAATAGTGGGAGTAAATAAAAAAAGCGGAAATGGAAATAGTGTGTATCTCTAATAATTTATTTTATCTTTTCTTGTATGTATATGGGATGTCTTACCACTGGCCTCTGTCCTGCTTTTGCTTTGGCTGACATACCCAAAGCCTTGGAAATATCCTCCAGAGGTATGTGGTCTCCTGGTGAATCCTGGTTAAAGTGCAGTAGGACCTTTTCTCCACCTTTGGAGTGCAAAATATATTTAGGAGGAATCATCAAGTAAGCAGCTTGTCGACTTTCGCCATTACAATCAAAAATGGTAATGAATTTGTATTGGTGAACTCATGACTCATACAGCACAGAGTTCAATTCGATATTTAACACAGATTTCATATCCAGGTGTTCCTGGTGATAGAAAAAGATACTATCAAAAGAAAGATATATACATACAAGAATTAGCACATGGTACACAAGGTAAAGGCCTCCATTACTGCGCAATACAGTCCAGTTATATTTCAAAGCTTTTTAACTAAGGAAATAAACTGCTTCCATGAAGATATATCCCTAACCCTCATATGTGCTCAAAGAGGAGTAAATGCTGGGTGAGAACTGTCTCCTAGAGCCAAGATTTTTAAACTGAGCGGTCAGACAGGACAGAATGACCTGTAATCTACTTCTTCCAGCTGATTCCTTTCCATTAGAACAAGCTGCCCATACCACACCATAAAATATATTTTAAAAAAGTACCAGCACACTAATAGAGAGTTAGTCTGACTGAAATGGGTTTTTTTGACACACAAAATGTATTAAGCTGCCATAAAATGTCTTTGTTGTGCCATCTTAGAGCACTTTTTGACATGTAAAATCTGCAATAATTGTGGTGCCAAGTCTCTCACCTGTTTAACTGCCTCACCAGCAAATTATATGAAGGTAATTGTCAGCCCAAATGTTCACTATTTTCTTGGTTTTCCTAATGTTGTGCTGTAAATAATTTTAGACTGTGCTTCTCCACTCCTGTATGCAGATTCATTTCCGAGAATAATTAGCCCAATGCACTATTCGGATAGTTTGATTTAGTAGTCTAATCCTTACACTTGTGTAGATACAAGAAATAAATATGTGAGGAAAGTCAGCAACCCTGGGGAGCACTGACGTTGAGAGTGAGTGGTTTGGAGAGCTTACTATGAACTTCCAACCGCACTACAATGATGTGATGCAGCATTGCCCTCTAGAGGAGAGAGTGCAAAAATGCATTTCTTTGACCATTAATTTACCATCATTTAAATGACTTATCAATGCCATGCTACGAGTTCATTTACATGTTGATACCCCCCAGCTGATCAGTATATTGACTGTACCTTTGGCCACAATGAGCATGCCTCCACTCTGGAGCAGATCTCCTGAGAAGTTTCCCTGGATGCCTTCAGCTTTGGCCTGAAATCAGCAGAGAAAACAGGCAGAAGTTATTCTAGGTCTCAGCAACTTAAGCCCTGCTCCTGTGACCAGAGAACATACAGTACAAACCATGAAGCATAATCATCTAATCATAAAGATATCTACCTTTGCAACTACATCTCGTACTTTCTTCCCCAAAGCAGCGGGAACCACACTTATGGCTGTATACCTGAGTGTGAAAAAACAGTTTACCAATTAAAGATCACCACAAGGCAGCACATTTTTTGCAAAGGAGAGATGATTAGCATGAGTGGTCGTACCAAATGAAAAGTGAAAAATGCCCGTTAAAATTTCCCACAGCCCAGGGAGATGTATTCGAATGTCTTGTTTTAATTGACCAACAGCCAAAAACCCAAAGATATTCAGTTTACTATCATATAAGACAAAGGAAAGCATCTGATCATCACATTTGAAAAGCTGGAACCTGCGACTGTTTGGCTTTTTTGCTTGAAAAATGAATAAAACACTTAATCGATTATCAAAATAGTTGCAGATTAATTTTCTGTTGATCGACTAATCTATTCAAATCAACTAATTGTTGCAGCTCTCTAGTATAGGATAAAGGTTATGACTGATCATCTTTGACAAATGAAAGCTATTCACACCAGGGTCAAAACAAACTTCATAGAATTGACGGCTTCCTTGTTACATGAAGGGAACGTGGATGTGCTGTACTCACCTTTTGAAGCCTAAATCCTTGTAGCTTTTCTTTTGTTCATCAATGTAAATGGCTAAAAGAGAAGATGATTGATGATTATTTACAATCCTACAAAAGGACGGGCTACTTTGGAGTGATGTGCTCAACGAGCATGTCTGAATCCTTGTTGTGACACATCCAATCTTTCTGTTACATAAGTTTGGTTGTGAAAGCGTGACAATGCAGCGATTTCAAAGGTACAATTGAGGGTTGCTGCGGCAGAGTTGAAGCTATAAAAAAAAAAAAAAGGTTTTAAATGTATAAAAAGTGTTTTCCACTGTAACATAGATCTGCTTCTTTCAAAGTTACCAGAAAAAGGAAAATCAAATGGATTCTGATCTGAGTCACATTCATAACTGGTTCCAAATCTCACAGATGAATTGTGGCCACGTGAGAGCAATCTGAACTGCACTGTCAGATCCTGTTTAACTGGATTCTTTTATGTTTTTGTTTGTTTGTTTTTTGGGTGATACTGTTCATTGAACCCATCACAACTGGGAAGACGCTTCCATTTAAACTAAAGAGGATGCATTTCATTTACAAGTATTCGACCATAATTCCAATCCAAGAATTTAAGTAATGGCCCAAAACAGGTGTTAAAATAAAATAAACGTTTGTTGTTTATTTATGCAGTTGGATCACTTTCCGTCATAAAATCTTTGGTCACATTCAAAAATGAATGAATGAATAGACAGAAAGAAAACCGACCAATTAGAGCTGTAGTGTAAATAATTGTTTTAGTGGATCAGATTTAAGGCTTTGCCAATTACAGTAGGCCTCATGTGTCAAGATGTGTTTTCCATAATAGTTAAAGAGCCACATATTTTTCATTAATAGAGTGTACTGTGGTGGCAGTGAAACACAAACATGAAAAGACCCTTGTTTGCATTAGATCACTGCTTACATCCTTTGAAAAAACCTCCATCCTTGAACTCGTTCAGCCCAAACTCTTCTGGCCCGACGCCCACCAGCGCCACACCGTTGGCTCTCAGGTCCGGCTCTAGTTTGTTGATCTCTGATGCAATCCAGCGACACACCTGACAGCCAAACCTGCGCAGGAAGAACAAGACCACCGGCTGGTCCTGCCACAGAGACTGCAGCTCTACACTCTGAAATACACAGAGTGGGGGAGACTCACAATGAAACCACAAAACATGTGGCACATCAGGCAACATATGGGAAATGGGTGTAGGTAGTAGGCCTACTAATTTTACCCGTTATCTGTGATTACAAACAGTGCAATATCATGATGCATATTCACATGTATTCCCTTCAGATCATCATTATGTCACCCCAGAGGCGTCATTTGTCAGCACTTCTATCAATGCTGTGAGGTAATGGCAGGTTTAATACAGTAGGTCTCAGCAGGGAACACAGGCCTCTAAGTCAACCTAACAGCACGGCTTTACAATAGAAGAAAGCACCTTTAAACACAAACCAATCGGCCGAATAGAAAGAAATTAAGCTCAAAGCTGTACAATTAGCCTTCTAACTAAACAGCCTCCCAGTCTAATGGCCTACCTCTCCAGTTTCAGCGCTCTTCAACACGTTCTTTCCAACCTGAGCGAGGTCGACGTTTGCCATTTTCTACACGGACCGAAAACTGGCAACAAAGTTACAAGAGATGTACAATTCGTACCGTATATGAAACTGCAGTAAAGACGTTTGAGTAATGCCCGCACAACAGTTGCAAAACAACTGCATCCTGATACGCCCACTGGAGACTGACGTCCAATCAGATTGTGTTGGTGCTGAAACAACATCCAATTACAGCGCACGGTGCATGGAACGGAGGCGGGGCTTCGGGAGGTCAACCTTCAGCACGTGCATCAAACCACTACAATCAGCCCAAACTATTTTTATTTTCTTAAACACAGTAGCTATTTGTTTATGTTTACTCTTTTCTTACATCTTGCACTAGGTGCGAAACACCAGTTTGAACATGAGCTCAAAGTGCTGCCTGAATATTTGAAAAGTTCAGCTTTTCATAACGCAGGTTGCATAAGGTGTGTTATAGGTGAGCTCAAAGGTAATGAGATTTATTGCATGGCCTTTGTCTGCTCACTTCCGTCGCTTTGATGTCCTTTTTTATTGCTGTTAGTTTTGTCCCATCTGACTGTTTTCTATTATTTGTACTGTTTCATAAAAATGTGTTCACAAAAATAACCAATGGTTCAGTAACAATGAATTCAATACACCAGTGCTTTAGAGGTTGTTTCCATCCCTCCTGTATCAAGCTGGGCAACCTGCAGACCAGCTCTTATTACAAGTCAATTAGATATGGTGAGCCTGCTATCAGAGGTGGCCTTAAAACCACTTCACTATAGGGAGTGGTACATCTTCATATAGTTCAGGAAATACAATATGGTATCTAGAACATTTTGTTGTTATTAGGCTACGTGAACTTGCTCACATCTCTTTATAATCAAATACCTGTAAATCTCTACCTCTAGGTTAATATGTTTCAACCTGTGCAAACTCAATCCAGCACCTTGTATACGCAAAATTACCCACATGTACTAATGTGCAGACATCTATCTAAAGATGTCTATTTACAAAAATGTTAATAAAACTCGAGCACAAACCCAGAATGTTTAACAAAAACCACGGAGAGAAGGGGGGGGGGTGAACAGCTAAGACCTGCCACCTGACCAGTTATTGGCCCTTTACCTTCACAGCCTCACCTAGCTGGAATATACCATCTGCTCAGGTTACCGTAGGTGAGCCAGACCTATACAAACCTTTCAAAGAATATACAATAACAAGCAAGGTTTCTCCTGTCACTGCTGACAGTCACAATTTCTGTGCACACACTCACACCCACGAGTGCATTTACTGCAACATCACAGCAGGCTTTTTGACTTGTCACAGCAGGAAAAGCACAGGTGTAATTGACAACATAGCCATTTAGGTGAGCTACTTCCAGGGCTTTGGTTTTGTGCATGCCGGCTCACTGGGACTGGTGGAACTGAGCCATCGTTAGTGAAATTAGTTTCACCTGTGCTTTTCCTGCTATGACAAGTCAAAATGTCTGCTTGTATTCTGTTATTTGTAGAACCTCACTGTTCATTTACCAGATTCCCCAAATCTAGTTATTTTTATTTATTTATTTTCACAATTTATTCAAGTAACCTTATTAAGTCCACATAACAATACATCAGAAACTGTCTGCATCTTCTCTGTGATGATCCGGTGTTTACAGCTGATTTTGTGTCCAAAAGATGTTAACAAATGGAACATTTTGAATTAATTCATTGTTTCAGTAAAAAGGAAGCAACCCATGTTGACACAGTAAAGTAGGGTGCATAATCGAACAATGCAGATAACAGAGAGGTGTTAGTCACCAGTGAGATGAATAAAAGGTTGTAAACATTGTCTTTTCTTTGAAAACGTAAGGATTTTAATTAGAATTTAAAGTTGTGTGGGTTTGAACAATGTGTAGCTGCACAACATGAGTTTGTAATGACTGACCCACCGAGGTTTAAGAGGTTAAAGTTATCACAAGTGAGGACCCTCTAATATTACTTACATGTATAATATGTTTTATACACTTAAGGCGTTTCACTCAATATGTGAAACATGTCTTTTAAGTTTTAACATCTAACAAATAGATTGCAACAATGTAATTGAAAGAATAGCAACTATTCTTTCTACTACACAAAGTTAACACTCAGTCATTTGACAAATCATTGACTGACATTCACTGGTGGAAGAAGTACCCAGATGTTTTACTTAAGTAAAAAAAAAACTCTTTACAAGTAAAAATCCTGCTTTCAAGATTTCACTTAGGCCTAAGTAAAAGTACAAAAGTATTAACATCAAAATGTAGTTAAAGTATTAAAATAAAAGTACTTATTTGGCAGAATGGTCCCATTCAGTGTCAGTCAAACGTTTGGACATACTTTCCCATTTACTTGATTGAGAAAGAGGGTCCACAATTTTGACTGGTAGTGTATATAGCCTATATATTATTGGAATAGCTTAATGCTACAGCTTGTGGCGCACCTACTTTATATGCTGTTGCCTAGTTTAATCTATAGCACAGTGTGGTATTTTATAAATTGATCATATGTTTTGTTTGTAAAATCCTAATTGGTAATTATAGCTGTCAGATAAATATAGTGGAGTAGAAGTAGGAGCTCAAGTACATTGTATGTACAGTATATTCGAGCAGAGAATAGATAGATAGATATGCTGACAGACAGATGTCCGGTTTTTGATTATTATTTACAATCCTACAAAAGGATATATATATTCAGAGGAGAGACTGTGAATATATTGGTAGAAGGATGCTGAGGTTGGAGCTGCCAGGCAGGAGGTCTAGAGGAAGACCAAAGAGGAGATTTATGGATATAGTGAGAGAGGACATGAAGTTAATTGGTGTGAGTGAAGAGGATGCAGAGGAAAGGGTTAGATGGAGGCGCATGATTCGCTGTGGCGAAAGGGAACAGCCGAAAGGAAAAGAAGAAGATATATATATATATAGTGTAATTGTTTAATATATTTTGTCAGAGCTGTCTACAGCCAGTTTCTTGTATTTTGTGCAGCACTTTGGTCACCATCTGTTGTTTTTAACCGTGCTAATAAAAGAATTTGACTTGACTTGAAGGGTTTCTCAGCGGGGACTGTCCGCGGTGCTGATGTTGCAGGGAGGGGCGTGACGTCATGTCACGGGAGAGACCGGGAGGGAGAAGCGAAGGGGGAGCGTAGAAGAGGGGTAAGGAGTAGGGACGGAGAGAGAGAGCGGTGGGATGACTGCATGCAAAAAAGGAAAAACAAAACAACAATCATGCCTCCTGTAATTCATCCTAGGTGTTTTATAAATCATAATGGTTGGTCTATTCACCTACACAGTATGCCGCAATAAATGACGAGCCTCACCCGATAAGGTAATTATCATCTTTCACGTTTCAATTTGCACGCCTGCTTCATCTTCTAACACAGTGAAGACGATTGTGTGCTCTTCACCTTTAGAACCAAATGTCAAGTCGAGGAAAATATCGAGCATCATTACAGACTAATTGATCGGTTACGTTCACCATACAAGATCTGTATTGGTCAAATGTTTAGGTTATATTTCAGCGATAACGATACGTTATCCTTTTAACTGTCTTGGAAGCCATCATTATAACCCCTAGCGGCTCCATTCTGTTCGATTAGAGCTTCCTCCATGAAAAATTAAAATGGAAACAGGCTTTCATGAGAGCGGTGCCGCATAGTACACTGCTGTAGTCAGCCGCGCCAAGCACATGGGCTTTGCGCACAACACTAACATGCGCATTGGTTGCAGTGCGTCGTGCCCATCATTTCTGTCTGCTGATGATTGCAGTGTCTTCTTGGTAGCACTACATAACCATTAGCAGCACCAAGTTACTCACATGACTACTATGCTACATTGTGATGTTCTATAATATTTTAAAAAACAACCCAAAACAAGGTTTAACTTGGTTTATTACCCTTTTATATGCTGCAGTGTAAGCTGGCTTGAGAGATGTCATCCCCGGGCATGGGCACCCCCAGTGACCCCCTTTTGGCCAGTCCAGGAGGGAGGTTATCCGCAGCTCAGGAAGGGATCTGGAGGAGCTCACTCCCCAAAACTGCCAGCTTCCCAACATCCACCACTCGGCACCTCAGTCACCGAGCCAACAACTTCCAAAGACAGCCGAAGCGTCGGAAGCTGATAAGACCTTCACCACCTCCGCCGCCCAACACACCCTGTCCCCTGGACCAGCTGGACCTCAGTGAGCTTCCCCCAAGGCGTACCTTCCAAGAGCTGCTATTCAATGGCTGCATCCTATTTGGTATTGAATTTAGTTATGCCATGGAAACAGCTTATGTGACTCCTGTGCTTCTACAGATGGGCTTACCTGATCAATTCTACAGCTTGGTGTGGTTTATTAGTCCCATTCTGGGTAAGTGAACAACAAGGCGAGATGAACACTTGGTGGACAGGGATATGTGATACATCATGTGATTTTGAGTAGCAATAATTGTGTGCAGTACTAGCTATTTAACCTCTAACTCTGTCCTCTGTCTTTGGTTTGAAGGATTCCTCGTTCAGCCTCTCATCGGAGCATGGAGTGATCGCTGTACGTCCCGGTTTGGGCGAAGAAGACCATTTATTTTTGCCTTGGCTATAGGTAAGAAATGTACTCCAGCAACTTAGTATTATGTATTATATAAGTACAATGGTCAAAACTGATACAACAGAGGCTGAGATATCCTGACTTTTAGTCCATAATATGAAGGAAAAACACACAAACACTGGATTCTATGTTTCCCATAATGCAACTTGATACGTATCTTTTGTTAGACTTTTCCTACCTGGTGAATGTCGATGTCTCTCAAACTCCCCAGCCCAATTGCAAATGCTGGTTTTCTGTGAAAAATATGTAGTCTCCAAGCCCACACTGAGATATCTTGTTGGTTCACTTAAATATTTTTCTAGTACTGATGTTAAAAAACTTAGTTTCTTCTGCTCCTCTCCCTCATAGGTGCTTTGGTTGGTCTATCACTGGTGCTGAACGGGCGTGACATTGGAAGTGCGCTGGCTGACACAGCATCAAATCACAAGTGGGGAATTGTCCTGACGGTGTGTGGTGTGGTTCTGATGGACTTCAGTGCTGATTCAGCAGACAACCCGAGCCATGCCTACATGATGGATGTGTGCAGCCCAGAAGACCAGGATCGGGGGCTGAACATCCACGCACTACTGGCAGGTAAGAAAACCCTTTACACAGGCACAAACTCAGGGTTACTTTATCATCATACAGTTGTTGCATAGGAGATTCTTTCAAAATAATTTGAAGAGACCTAAAATAAAGCATTAACACATTACCAGTCATTACAAAGGGTACTTTTTTTTGTCTCTTAATCTTGCTCTACAGGACTAGGAGGTGGATTTGGCTATATTGTGGGTGGCATCAACTGGGACCAGACACAATTTGGAAGATCGATGGGAGGTCAACTGCGGGTCATATACATGTTCACAAGTGTCACTTTGGTGATCGCCACAGCCATGACTCTGATGAGTATCCCCGAACGGACCCTACCAAAGAGCCAGCCGAACAAAAACTCCAGCAAAAATCATCTAAAAAGCCCCAGCCTCCCTCTTCCTCCCTCTCCCCCGGTTCCCTCAGGATCAGCTTTGGGGCTGGATGAGGAAGATGAGGATGGTCTTTACAGGTACAATTTTCCACGAAAGTCTCACCCATGTAACTCTGACCCTCTGGCCCATTCTTGCAGTGCCAATGCATGCCTCTGTGCTGGCCTCATTGGCCCCATATCGCCCCTGAGTCCCCTCACACCAAAGTATGGCAGCTTTATTAGTAGGGACAGCTCCCTCACTGGCATCAACGAGTTTGCCTCCTCATTAGGAACCTCCTATATAGACAGTGTGCTCATAAACTGCTACACAGGTCAGCAGACACCACAGGCCCTGGCCTCCAACTCCACCACTGTGCCCCTGCCTCCAGGGGACTCCCCTCCACCTGACGAGTCCACACAGGGGACAGGGAGCCATCCTGTGGGACAGACCCAGGCCGATGTGGTGTCTCATCCAGCTGGGGAAGCTCAGCCTGAGGGAGATGCACAATCTCATGGAGCATCTCAGGTCACAGCTCAGCCTGGTGCAGGGTCACATCGTGGCTCTTCTGCTAGTATCCTGAAGAGACCCCAGAGTCTTGCACTAATAGAGGAGCCCATGGCAACCCAGATTGTTGGGCTGGAGAATGGACGCAGGAGAACAGTGACCTTCAGCCAGCAGGTCAGACAGATATTTTGAAAATGACAAAAGCTGTTTAGTCATTGGACACCACAGCATGTTTAAACAAAGTGTCTTTTCTCTCTGATGAAGGTTGCAAACATTTTGCTGAATGGGGTGCGCTATGAGAGTGATCTGAGTGAGAATGTGGAGACAGGAGATTCCCAAATGTCAATGAAGCTGCTGTGTATAGCCATCTACAGGATGCCTCCTTCTCTGCGGAGTTTATGCACTAATCATTTTTTGGGTGAGAATAATCACTATTTAAATTTAGTTGCACATAAAACCCTGCAACACCTTAAAACACCTGTTATGTATTTAATAGGAACTGAGTTGATACTTACTGGTTCTCTCTAGGCTGGCTGTCCTTTGAAGGCATGCTGCTCTTCTACACTGACTTCATGGGGGAGGTTGTGTTTGAAGGAGACCCCAAGGCACCCCACGACTCTGAGGCTTACCAACGCTACAATGCTGGTGTCAGCATGGGCTGCTGGGGCATGTGCATCTATGCATTCAGTGCTGCTTTCTACTCAGGTAAGCTACACTCGTAATCGCAACATGCCTGGGATTGTTAGTGCAGCTCTGGCCATGGAAGATCACCAGGAATTTGTCTTCCTTTCCTTGGCAAGCTTCACATTTGTTGCTTCTCTCTGGGTTTTTTCTTCACCTTCCAGCCATATTGGAGAAACTGGAGGAGCGTTTCTCTCTTCGCACTCTATATTTCTTTGCCTACCTGGCGTTTGGTTTGGGTACAGGCCTGGCCACACTATCCACCAACCTCTACGTGGTACTTTCTCTCTGTGTCACCTATGGGGTGCTCTTCTCCTCTCTATGCACGCTGCCTTACTCTCTGCTGTGTGAATACTACCAGAGCCCTCAGGTCAGTATCTAGATATGTAATTTACTCATTTGTAGAGTCATTTGTAGTTGCTTGAATGTTATTTTTCCAGGATTAACTGAAAGGAACAGTTCAACATATTGGGAAATGCACTTATTCTCTTGCTTGCAAAGAGTTAGATGGGAATATTGATACCACTCACATGTCTGTACGGTAAATATAAAGCCACAGCCAGCAGCTGGTTAGCTTAGCTTAGCACAAAGACTGGAAACCGGTTTACAAAATCCACCTATCAGCACCTTGCTAATTAGCATGTTATAGTTTGTTTAAATCCATACAAAAATCAAAGTGTAACAACACTTTGTGGTTTTACAGGGGGTTATGTGCCTGACTATTTACAGAGTTTTAGAGGTGCTGGTTGCTGGATTTTGTTACCTTTGGAAAGAACCACGATAGCTGTTTCCCCCTTTCTCCAGTCTTAATGCAGAGCTAAGCTAGCCAGATGCTGGCTGCAGCTTCATATAGAGGGTACGGACATGAGATTGGTATCAGTCTTCCCTTTTACCTCTAAGCAAGAAAGTGAATAAGCAAAGTGAATAATATCCCAAAACAGGGAACTATTCCTTCAACGCTGTAGTCGTTTGTGGTGCACTAGCCTACATAAATTGATCATATAATGATACTTTGTATATGTTCATCATCAGTTTTGTGGCTCATCAGAGGAAGGGACCAGACGAGGGATGGGGGTGGACATCTCTCTGCTCAGCTGCCAGTATTTCCTGGCTCAGATCCTCGTCTCTGTGGCGATGGGACCTCTGACCTCACTGGTGGGTGGGGCCCAGGGAGTGATGTACTTTTCAAGCCTGATGTCATTCGTGGGCTGCCTGTACTCCTCTCTCTTCGTGGTGTACCAGCTGCCCCCCGCAGAGGGTGAGCCCCCCGAAAGCGAGACCCAGCCACTATTGGTGCACATTTAGAAAAGCCTCTTCATTTACTTTACCTCACATACACTCAACGGCACATACGATCTCATGCTGTCGCTTAGTGTCTAAGTGTGTTGACCTTCACAGCACTGATAGGACAAACACACTGTACACCCTGCCGCACACTGTACAGCACAGCTCCATATATTGTTTCATACCAATCAGCACTGTTCTTCTCAGAGCTAGACAGACAGACAGACAGACATTGGCCACTGCTCTAATGTGTCTACATGACCCATGTGTTCATACAGTGTGTGTGCCCATGCATTTTGTCCTAACTTTTGCAAAAGAATGTGTGACCTTTTTGATTTCAGTGTTGGACAAATTGATTTGTGTGTGTGTGTGTGTGTGTGTGTGAGAGAGACTCTGAGTGACCTCTTTGAGTATAGATAAGCCTAAGCATTTCTTCTGTCTAATTCTTTGCTTTAAAATCTTGCATCATCTTTTCTTGCTTGTCGATGTTTAGTATAGAAATGTTGATCACTACGTACAGGCTAACCACAGCTTCCCCCCTCTTTTTCTTCCTTTTATCAGTTCCCTAACGTCTGCATGAGCTGCAATTTAATCTATCAAAGCCTTGTGTTAATGTTTTGTTTTGGTCATAAGGTCAAGGGAATGTCTACCTGCCTGTTTCTCTGAGTTAGCACATTAGCATCACACCGTAGGCAGAATTTTCTGACTAAATGAATGTGCTGCCAGTGACCACTCAAACTCACCATTTATGCTACTTCATTCATTCAAGAGCTCTAAGCACATATACGTAATATTCATGTTAAGCTGACCAACGCTTAATCACAGTTACAGTCTTGAAGGGCTTCACATTGTTCACATTTCAACAGCAAATACAAACAACACTTTCCACACAACCCAGTCATCATGAGACTTACCAGTGTGTTATCCCCAAATTTCACAGTTTGGTGCCAGGTGACTCTTAATCAAGTCTCCAAGTATGAGTACAGTACCAATTAAACACTTAATCATACATGATGACACACATACACACACTCATACACAAACTTTCAAAAACACAGAGAAATGTGTACTGGTGGCAAATTCTGTCTGGGCCCTCACTAAGCCATGGACAGCCGTGAGCTGTCACCCTACTCCCGGCCATGCCATTGTAATAATGACAGTGATTCTTGTCATTATCAGGAAGAGGAGAAGTTGAAACTGGGGTGTGAATCAGCATTCAGTCGGAAACCGAACAAAACAGAAGAAGAGCAAACAGGGAGAAGAGTCATGTGAACTATGGGTAACCCTGAAGGTGGACAACATTGAAAGACTGTGGGGGTTCATAGAGCCAGCAGCAAGCGCTTTTTCTCATCATTAGGGCGCATGCTTAAGTTAGTAGGCTTCTGCTCCAGCTCTAGCAAATACCTTGCATCTGTTAGACAAGTTCCTCACAGGAGGTATCAAACTTCTTTCCCCATTCTCCTTCCTAAAGAAGCCACCTTCATCAAGAAAATGGTACATATAATTTATTTTTTACATCTGTTATGCCATGGCAAACAGTACACTTTGTCTGTTCAGCCTCAACACAGGTACCAAGCCTTACTTTATGGCTTTAACAAAAGATCAACTTCAGTATATAACCGATTTTAAGCCTGCCATTGTGATGGTTTCATTGACTCTCTCACCCACTGAATAACATTATGGAGCCAGTCATAATTGCTGTCTCAGCAGAATGTCAATAATTGCCAACTATTAAAGCCTCGATGCACACCATGCTAACGTTTCTGAGGAAACAGTAATTGTATGGATCATGCTGTTGCAGCTTGCTTGAGAAAAAAGCAAAACACATTTGAGTTTTTGTGTTATATGGTACCACCTATTGTTCAATATTAGCAGTGTTCTTGTAAAAGCTACTTTTATTCAGGGTTCAGTTAAAACTAAAAATAATTTTGCCATTTTGGACTCCTGTGTCAATTATTGTTGTAATCCCCCCCCCCCCACTGATTACCATTGTAGCCCATACCATAAGTCTCCACAGTTGACTTGAGCAATAATGACCTGCAATCTTAAAATGCACCACTTGGGGGAGCCAGTAGACACAAGACCACAGCCCATTGATTCTGCGCACCCTTTCCCATTACTGAGTGAGATTGTTCCTGTTCCTTCCTGCATTAAAGTCAGCCATTTTCCATGTTAAGAAAAATTGGGTCAAGTGACATCATCTACTTATAAAGCCATGGTTTTAAGAAACAGTAATGATCCATAAACCGGTATCATACACACAAAATAGATATACTTCAGTAAAAAGACAATTTATTTGTTAATCAGAATATACAAAGCAGTAGTGGCTGAAGTAACCGAATGTCATTCTGGTTCTGAAAAAGGCAGTCTTGGACTCAAAACTGGGCTACCCAGCCATAACAAAACTCGGGGGGAGAGAGGAAAAAAAAAAAAAAAAGTATAAATGGTACAAACTTGCGTGGAATGCATACAGAACAAATGACCAAAGCCTTAAGATTTAAGAGGGGTTAATTAACATGTCAAAATCCTGCCTTCATAAAAACAAGATCAAGTTATCTTATGAAGGCGCAAGACAGAGCCCCTTTATTCATTTGCACCATCTGTCATGTTAATAGGGCAGCCAAGCCAAGGATTAAGTAGCAGCTCAACACAAAAATTATGTCTCAACTAATATTGCTAACAACTGTCCATTATCCCCTGCTTAAAACTTATCTTTGGTCCTTTAAGTGAATCTGAGAGGTCAACATGAGCCTTGGAGGTGGTGAGCAGCTGCCTATATGAATGAATCATCTGGTCAGCACTGACATAATAGAGATTGTGCTTCTAACATACTGATATAAAACCTCAAGAAATGAAAAAAACTGATCTCATGGTGTGGCCCCTTTTTGTACAAGTAAAAAAAAGCTCATTTTAAAGACCAATAAATAACACTTCATAAAAAAGGATGCAGGGCCACTATGTTTCAGGACTCCAGTGCAATGTGATAACATGGGAGCAAACAAAAGGAAATATTTCTCAAAAGGTACAGAAAGCACAAGCTCTACAACACGATGTTGACCAGGCTGGTAAGGCAGTGCTGCAAACAAGTAGCAGGGCAGAGACCTAAGCCTCCACTTCTGCCTCTTTTGAATCTCCATTTTCCTCTGTCTTCTGCTTTTTTGTCTCCACCTTTTCCTAATAAAACAGAAAATATTTAATGTATTAGTAAAAGATCAACGTTTACACGATTAGTAAACACATTAAAAACAATTGATTATGATTGTATATTTTAGCCTGGTGACAACCTACCTCCTCCTCCTCCTCCTCCTCCTCAGCTGCACGCTTCACAGGCTGTGCATCAGTCTCCTCAGCAGGGGGCGCCTCCTCTGCATTCCCTGAAAGGACAGTTTGTCACTTCAGAAAACACATCTTTTACATTGGATGCAATTAAAACAAGCTTCATGGAAAAATGAATCTTGTCAAAATGGATATGTGAACTCGAGGCCACACAAGGTAACAGCATTTATGAGGCAAAACAGAAGCAATTAAGTAAGAAATCTAGAGACTTTTTAAACACAGTTGCTTAAGTTTTTCTATAAACCGTAACACTGTTTTATATAAACATACCATCTCCATTCTTGTGTTTCTCCTCCGGGAGTTGTTCCACTTTGTCACTGTGATCAGCACCATTCTGAAATAAGAGAGGGAAATGTCAGTCCAGTAACACATTATATGTCCTGATTGGGCTTTAATTATGTGAGCAACATTGTCAGATTATAGGCAATGTTGCAAAGCAAAAGAAAAAAAAAAATCTAAACATTGAATCCCAAGCATATTTGAAATAATCCTCCCAGAGTCTAACATGTAGAGACTCCTCTGGGGACAAAAAAAAAAAAACATGTGTGGAGCTCTTATTACTCCCCAGAGGATTAGCTACCAAGCTAGACTTGAGACGCGAATGGAAACGTCCACAGACTTGCTAACCAACATCTGTGCCATTTCACAACCCAAACAAAGCACTGTGTGGAGAGCAGCTGAACAGGAGGGGGATGCGGGTGCAGCGACACCTGCATGATGAGGGCCGCTAAGACAAAAAGGCCATGAGGCTGATCCTCGTCTCCAACTCACTGTGCCATTGGCAGGTGCGTCCCCGTTGTCGATCTTCTTCTCCTCCTCCTCCTCCACTTCTACTTCTTTCTTCTCTTTCAGGTCCTACAAAATAAAAGCATGCCCCTAAACGTTAATCAATGGCACGTTCGTCAAAGAGTTTATTCTGAAGTGTCACACGTTCTTGCCCCGTCTGGTTTTAATTCAAAGAAAGCTCCTTTACCATATCTGCGACCAAGTCTAAGTCAACGAAGACCATGTTAGAGATAATTAGTGGCCATGTTTAACGTTTTCATGCCAACCCTTATTGTAACCTTAACGTTACCGTGGCTTCCCGCCCACAGCAGCAGCAGCAGCCCCGCTTCACCAGCTGTAACGTTACTGTTTCTACTGCTTTGTCTGCTCAATAAGACGTTTTCTAGCTAACCAAATCACATACGTTGGTTTCCAGACACAATATTGATAAACGAACTTGTTAAGTCACCTCTGCGGTGTAAGGTTGTCGACTAGTCGACATTTCAAGATAATTTACATTTTTGTTTTAACTTACATAAAGTTGCGTTAACGGAAACGTTTAATGCTACCGCCGAATAACCCACAGTCTTTCAACCCGAGCCAAGTTAGCTAAACCACAAAAAAAGTTCCCAAAATCTTTTAAGACAACAGTTAAAAAAAAATAAAACACTGAATGAAACGCACCTTGGCTGTAACCTCTGCAGTTGCGGTCGTGTCAACAGCTGTTTCGGCCATGGCTAATTTGGTGGATTAATGTAGATAATTATATTCCTGTTCAGAAAAAAATATTTTTATTTCTTGGCTCTTTGCCTTCGTGTGGATAGTCCAAAGACGCTGAAAGAGAAATGATGTCTACCCCTCTCCGCTTTTCTCTCGAGCTCCTTGAAAATCCACTCTCGTTGGATATGGCGGGTCGGTCCCGCACACCATTGGACAATGTCGACCACCGGAGTATCCGATTGGAGGAATATCTTCTCAATCTCCACAATACTTCCCGCCTACGAGCTATCTCGTCGTTGATTGGTCAATTGTTTTAAAGCGCTACACTATGACACCGGAGTTCTTTTTTTCCAATACCCAGCAGTTTGCGTTTGATTTTTTTACCTAAAATGTTAACAATGACTGTAAGTGGCCAGTTGTTAAAAGTTACGATAATCCCCCAGAGTCAATTGACGACTGAATATGGTCTTAAGTAGATACATTGTAAAAGTTTATAAACATATGCACACGGTCGACATGTTTTGTCTTAGCGCTCTTTCTCTGCAGACGTGGGGTATCAAATTACATGCAAAAATGAGTAATGTGACGATATGAAAACCATGCGGCCACTCCTCCTTTCTAAATTTAACACTTGTAACGAAAGGGGTTCCTGTGCTTGCACTTTCACTGTTTTACAGACCTGAAGAATTGCGTCAAACTGGTAACAGTGCAATTTGGACATTAAATACACACATTATAATTAAGCAATTTATTATTCTATTACAAAACTATGTAATCTGAAGACACAACATACCCTACCTGCATAGGCTGAGAGCTATACATCCATTTTACACATTCAAAATGTATTCAAATATTAAAATTGGCCAATGAATAATTTTTTGATATTAAATTATGTGAATTAATGAATGTCAATTATCCATAAAATTATTATATTTCCTGCTGAAATATTAGTATTAGTAATTGGAGAACAGTCAGAAGGGAAAACTAGTTGTCTGTTTCAAGCAATATTTGATACAAAGAAAATGGAAAAATATATGAGCCGCACACTGGCCGAGGATAGGCTAAGCAATAAATGTGCTGCTTTGTGATTTGTGAGTCTAATGGAGACAGTAATGGGGTGTGGTGTGTGTGGTACAGTAAGTGTGTGTGCTTACAGTACTGTGTGAAAACCTTTACAGCAAGCATTCAATTACAGCTATTGTCATTATACTATTAAAGGTGATGCTGATTTTTTATATCTAGGGAAAGTACACGTTTCCAAAGCTGATGAGGAGGTGGGCAAATATATATCTGAGGTCAAGTCTAAATTGCACATATTAGAAGCAGCCTTGCTATTAGAACTAATGCATACACATGCAAGGAAGGAAAAATTATAGCATGCACCCTATAAATACAGTATGATGCCAGAACTCAGTATTGTCTCTAATTCGTATTTCAGGTGTAACTAATAAAACATGATTTAAGCGTTATATCTCTTCAGAAATGTTCCCTTTTCCCTGTTAATTAAGAAACCATTGGTCTTGTTGATAAGCGTGCTGTCTGATGTCCCAAACTGGCTGTGTTCTTCTCCTTCAGACACTCTTTGAGGTGAACTTTGTTTGCCATCACTGCACCAGCTCATCCAACTGTCAAACCACAGGAAGTGGCAACACACAACTTTGTGGGCCTCGAACTCTGTCATTTAAACCTGCATATGGTCAGTGCCTCACTGTCAGTGAAAAAGAAGGCAAAATATGTTGGTGAAATCTACACATTTTGAACCATGACACTCTGACCTACAAATTAATTCCTCAAGTTTTAACAAAATCATTTGACCTTGAACAACTTTATTTGACAGGCCTGTCCTTGTTTCCACCCACACACAGCTATCATATCATTCATAAAATGTTAACCTGTAGTTATCAGATGGTTGTCAGAGCAACAGAGTCATTTCCACTTACTCAACTTCTACTTTACAAAACATTAGCATGTGACACCACTTTGACCTGGATTTCAAATATTTCTAGACAGTCGTACTAATGCTTGTATCCTGAACTTGCCACAACACACCCAACGAGGAAATCTTGACGCAAGTATTTCTTCAGCCTCTAATTTTAGGGCCCCCTAGGGCCTAATCCTACACCGCGTCAGTTATCTTCTCCATGCCATGCCAGTATTCAAGCCACTGATTTTGAAGAAGCCTCAAGGGCCTATTTAGTCATTCACCTCACATTCAGCTGAAATATAATTATGAGGACTGTAATTAAAGGCAGAGATCAAACGGTTGTGTGCCAGTGTACTGGCTGGTTACTCTGAGATTTATCTTTTTCACTAAAGGTGGGGTATGTGATTCTGGAGAAATTCAATACCATGACAAATACCTTTATATATAGAGTGAATAACAACCCAGCAAGTAATGTGACTAACGTTAGCTAATTGTGGGTTAGCAAATTGTTGCTACATTTGCTGCTGTGAAGCAAACAACCAGGGAGGACGAGACGGTTTCCCAGAGCCAGCACACCAGCTCCAGACAGCGATACTCACTCCTGCTGCTACAGCTAACATCACAACAGCAGCATATCTTGGCTAACAAGAAAGTAAGCTGAATGTCTGTGGGCAAGCTATTTAATGTACCCCGCCACACAAATCATGTCAGGAATGGCTGGAATAGTGTTGTGTGGCTCGATCCGAGCCACTTTGTTTATTTCCCATTTACAGAGCCATGGCTGTGTACAAACACCTTCTTTTTTTTTCAGCGCGCACACTGAACAGACAGTTGAGGAGATATTCGCTGACTTTGACAAAAAGACGTGTATTGGTTTAGAATCGCACACCGCACCTTTAAGCTGAGTCTGTTGTTCTACCATGTCATATAACCTGGCCAACTACACCAAAGATATATATAAAAAATATTGCTGATGTTTCATGTCAAAGCTTTTGATATACCACCACCAATGAAAGACATTCATGAAATCACTGCACTTGAAATCAAGGGCTTATCTTGGCACTGCATAATGTGTTACCCTTTTATTTGGGAAATGAAGACCATGTGGACACTTCAGAGCATTGAAGCAGACATCCACAATGTAATGGCCTCAGTGTGCGCAGAAACTTCAGTAGATCCATGGGAGGAACAGAGGAGCAGGCTAAAAAGCAGCAGAAGGCATTACTCACTCTTTTTCTGTAACTGGAAAATGGGAGCAATCAGAGAGAGGGGGAGTGTTTGTGAGATCATTTCCTGTCCTTTTTTTCTTATTTGCCTACCTCAACATGTTTCCATGTGCCACCAATCTGTTACAAAGGGGGAAAAAAATGTATCTATGGGCAGCCTGTTCATTCTGCAGGTAAAGAAGTGAACCAAAGTGTTGCAGCAACTAGGGCAGTCAAGGAAATGTTGACAAAGAGATGCAATTTATGTAGTGATTTTTTATAAAAAATACAACTTATATTTGCCAACAACTGGAGTGTTTACCACACTTTCCACAAGTAGGCACTGGAAAACTTTGTTATGTTATCCAAAGTTATGGAACCACATAATGCAATGCTTTATAAAAGAAAAGCCTGTTTGTGTTCACAATGACACACATTTTAAAGTATATGACATATTTTGCATCAGTTCTCATAGCCTGGGGAAACATTTCTTTGAATGTTAAAGTTTTGTCTGCTGCGCTAACAGGTCAGAGGATACAGGGTGGGAAGCACCTTAATTTCACCTTAATTTCTTCAGAACAAAGGACTGACCTGACTTGAGGAATGTCAGCGCTTGTGGGGGTAGAGCAAAGTGGGGCCCATCACAGAGCAGAGGTCAGGATTGGGCGGGGGAAGGGTCCCAATAATTGGAGGAATTGGTGGGGCTAACTGAGATCTTTTGTTGTGAACAGCAGTGTCCTGCATGGTCTGGCTGGCTTTCTCTGGTTTTCAGTCAAGTCCTGCAGAGTATAGGGACAACATAAAGTTGACTTCTCACTGGGACGGTTCAGTCGAATGCACAGTGAGGGAGAAAGCGTGCTTATATAATTGATCATAATTAAGACAATTAAGTACAGTCATTATTGACAATAATGAAAACACATACACTATTAGTGCATCAACAAGACCTCAGAGCCTCATACTGTATTTTCAAATAAATACTGCAGGTACGTTCCTAAAGAAACTACTGTATGGCTAAAGGAGCTCACAGTACATGTATAATAAGTTTTCTATAAACTAACACATAATTATGAATGTTGTTTTGAGATGCCTTTGAACAAGAAGTAAAATATGTTTTTGATCGTAATGTTATTTGACTATTAGGTCACTGCAGCAGCAAATAATATGATTTAAATATGATGTGAATAAAACATTCAAAGCAGTACGTATAAATAAATATATTCAACAAAACAGTAAAAGTATAAATAGAAGTCATGTAAGAAAACGAAAAAACAGTTTACATGCAGCATGAAAAAGTAATATGAAAAGTTGTATCTGAGTTTACAGAAACACACATGATGTAAACCAGAGCTCCTCAGAGGCTCAGTACCAAGAGATCCTGCGACTCTGGATATTGTTGGGGGTTGTTGTGGTTGACATGTCTCTTCAGTGTTGCAGGGATTAGTCTGCAGGTGCTTTGAGGATTTGAAAAAAGCCAGAGCTAGTGTTTCCCAATACTGCAAGTCCTTTTTTCTCTGTACACACTGGATTAAAAGCAGTGTTTGCCACTATCTCAAGCTAGTTCAAAATAGGTGTTGGATTTATTCAAGGATGGGCGTTGTTTCATTTCCTGTTTGTAATAATCATTGGCAGGATATCAAGGTGCAGCCAAACTCTGGAAAACGTTATGTTAACAATGGGTTATCGATTCTGCTGTTTCTGGCTCCATTTCTGATGCACAGGAGCCAGCTGCTACTGGGTGTGATGTAACTGTGAGGATGATTACAGTCTCCTAAACTCAGGCTAAGAAATCTCTCCATAAAAAGGTTTTGTATGCCATCCAGGTGAGGGGAAAGCAACTACCCTACATAGGGGAGTTCAGATATTTCAGTGTCTCATTAGTAACGACTGAGGGTAGAACAGATTGAGTTGAGTGACGATAAAAATGCATCAGCGGCATTAATGTAGACATTTTACTGGACCATGTTGCTGAAGAGAGAGCTGAACCATAAAGTGCACTTCTTGGCTGCACATCTTTAATTTGACCCTCACCAAAACTTATAATGTGAGTACAAGCACACATTGGATGGGACTGGGAAAAGAACCCGGATCAGACCCAGGACATGCCACAGAGACTGCATCTCCCAGCTGGCATGGGAGCATGTGGTGGAGGTGTTGGAGGAAACTGCTGGGCAACAGGTCACCTGGGATATTCTACTGACTGTGTTGCCACAGCGACTCTGACTCAAAAAAGCTGCTAGAAAATGAATAAGTGGATGGATGGATGGACAGATGGACAAATGGATGACAGATATGATGTGTAAATGTATTATGTATTGACGTTACAGGAGCCAAGATACTGTATGTATTTTTGAAATTGTACAAAATATATTTAATATATATAAATATATATATAAAATATACTTGTTAATGTTGGTTAAAACACAGCAATTGCAAAAGACAAGCATATTTCAGTCCGTGGCCATAAACAGTGTCTGATTGCAGTGGGAAGTAGTGCACTATATCATCTGTCAGCAAGCACTTTGCCCCTCCTAATTGAGAAATGATACATCATACAGTATTAAAACCAATACCACACATGCATAATACATTTCTCTGTAAAACGTAAACAAAGAAGAAAGAAAGAGTTCCATGTAAACCAACATATCTATCTATCTATCTATCTATCTATCTATCTATCTATCTATCTATCTATCTATCTATCTATCTATCTATCTATCTATCTATCTATCTATCTATCTATCTATCTATCTATCTATCTATCTATCTATCTATCTATCTATCTATCTATCTATCTATCTATCTATCTATCTATCTATCTATCTATCTATTGTATTCTTTTGGTTTATTCAAGTCAGATAACCTGATTAATTTACGCCCACATAAACACACCAGAGAATTACTCACCAAGGTATTGCTGCCATGTTGGCACATCTTCTTGCATTGTGTTATAGTATAGTGAGCGTGCATAATTGACTAAATACAGTAATACATAATAGAAAAACAGGTGTCAGTGATTGACTGGATATATAATGAAAAATTCATGTATAATTTGTTATGATATTATATGAATAAAACATAAAAAGGGACTGTAATTAACAAAAGGGTATAATAACTGCAAATACTGTAATATTACGTACAATCTCCCAATGAGTTAAAGATGTCCTTTATTGTAGGTTTCATAATAGTTAACAAATAGATTGTGCTTAAAAGAGTAGCAAAAGTTTTCCCTCTGCACTGCTCAAGTTACTACCTTATTTATTTCACCTTTTAGCTCCACCCCTGTAACTGTCTCGCCAGAGGAAAGTGGAAATTTCCAGTACTGCTTTGCAAGAAATGCCCCTCCTCCTTCTAGTTTCCCGCCTTTTACTCTACCTGCTCCTTCCTGCTGCAAACTGGCCTGAAGACCTCATGGCCCTCTGCTGCTGAACCTTGTGGTGCGCAGCAGACTTTACTTTGTACACTGAGAAAACGTCCTATTTCTCAAACATATCATATTTTTATGTTTCTGGCATCATCATTGGTCTATAAATCTTTGTATATTGCTTTAGAAATAGGATCCTTGTATTTAAAATGTTAAAGACTGGAGAGTTTAATCCCTATTGTAATTGGATGGCAGCCAGATTAGTAATACAAAAGTGTATTAAGTAAGTAAAGTGCTTTTTTAAATGTGTAATTTGCACCGATCTCTCTGAGAGAGCGTGCCCAACAGTTTCTTTGTTTACTATTTTGAAAGTACATAGAATCTTGTTACTATTAAGGGTTAAGCTATGTGTAACCACTGCATTAGCTCTTGAATGGTGAACAAGGGTTGTTTTGGGATCACAGAACAGATGGTAGATTTGCATTTCTATTTCTCTGGCTGATCTGATATTCTGGTGTCTGGTTTGTTTCGGAGATATCACATGCTCCAAAGCTTGCCTACAATTGACACATGTAAGAATCAAGAATCAAGAAATGTGACCAAAGCTTTGGAGATTACAAAGAAGTCCTAGGTGTGGCTCAGATATGGAAAACAAGATGATATCTGTTAATGTGTTTGCAGCCAGAGAAGTTTAGGCTATCTCTACACTACATCTGCGGTTTCCAACTTCCAACTTCCTCTTAATTCAAGACCACGATATAACCATGAACACATGAGCAGCCCTGAGCTTTAGAGAGAATAATTTTAGATAAACTATAAAGCTACAAGACAGCTGGAATGGAGAAGTTCGAGTGTGTTGATGGCATGAGGCACACTGACCTTAGACCCATTGTGAAGCACCAACAAAGAGCCATCTGCACAGCAACCAAAGCTGAGATGAGGGACTTGCACACAGGGGGACTGAAGGGCAGGGGGTGGGGGTTGGGGGTTGGG
>CM022473.1:19712405-19771289 GCA_011952105.1 Coreoperca whiteheadi
GTGGGGGGGGGTTGGGAGGTGTTTGTCAAGGGGATGGAGCACTCTGGGCGCAGGCAGACTGACTGGGGAAATACCTGGCAAAATTCCCAAATAAACAAACAAGAGAGAGAGAGAAAGAGGGAGAGCATAGACAGAGGACAGGGGTATTTTCCAGATAACAAACTTGTGTTGAGATAAAGGGAACAAGCCATTTTATTTAAGTGCTAACACACTTTGTTTCCAGAGCAGAACAAGACTGGGGACAGGAAGTAGATAGCATTTTATTGAAAACTTTGCCTGTAGTAAGATGAAAGTTGACAAGAACTTTAAAATACATAATAAACTGCTATTTGCTTGAGTGTGGAGTAACACTACCTGTGCTTGCATGTTTTTGTTCGCATGGTTGGGTGTGTAGGTGTTTCCAAGAAGCTGTTTGGATTATGACTTTTTAATTAGGATGAGTTTAACTAAATACAACAAGCTCAAAAGCCTGTAGTGTATAAAAACGAATGAAAAGGACCAAAATGACAAGAGATCGTGAGGTGCGAAGCAGAAGGTGCACTAGAGAATGGAGAAACTGTTAAGCTAAAGGAAGAGAGATGTGCTTATATGGAGAGGAGGCATGGAGGGGGGGGCTGCTGCTGCTGGTAGGTACAGCCTGCAGAAGGGGGTGGGCCTTGGAAATGGCTGATGCAGGCGGTCTCTACAGGCAATGAGGACTCTTTGTCAGGAGCAGGAAATGAGGTTTCTGTTGTGATTAAAAGGAATGTTTCTATGGCAATGCAGAGAGCCGTGTGCACAGAGAATTTGTTGGGAGTGGAGGGGGCTAAGTGAGAGTAGAATTTCAAAGAAAGCAGCCTCCTCCATCTCATCTCCCACCACCGCCACCCCTCTGCTTTTCCACAGCGCCCTTTTATCTCTGATAATCTGTTTTCATAGCCACACAGTTGAAACTGCAAGGGGGATTATCGTGAGCAAACCAAGTCATTGGCCGATCAGTCATAAATGTTTACAGAGTAGCTGTTTCACTTCCCGATATCGCTGCTGTCCAAACCTCACTGGAAAAAAAACCTTTAACAGATAAGCTAATTAAAACCACACAACTCAAGCTAGATAGTTAACATAATGTCTCTTTCTTGTTCAGACAGGTACACTTCTGTGAAATCAGCCCCTTTCCTTGTGCAGCATGATTAAAAAAAAAAAGTACAATGGCATCAGTGTGACCTTTAAAACCTAAATATAGTAACACACTTTGTTAATTGTTTCACTGAGCTGTTAGTAAAAATATGTTTCTTAAAATAAGTTCCCCATCCTGATGTTGTCTTTTGTACAGAGGAAGTTGCCCTCAGCAGCAGTGACTGCCATCTTTGCCCCAACACAGGCTTGCTCCAGGATGTTTGGATAAGATGGCATTTGAAACTCCTGATGATCCAAGTGAAGTTTTTAATTCTTGTACAAGTCAGAGTGATACAGATACAAACGCTCCTTATTTTACTGGCACGTATGGAAATAATGTTAATCCGCCCGAGATGCCTACACTACGAATGGGTATCTCTGGACTGATGTTAATGATTGTGGTGTACATGCACAGATAACTAATTTAATGGAAAGGTCATAGAGGACAGTTTATTTAAATAATGACACTGATTATGAAAATAGAATCTGAATAAATGAGTGTGATTCACCAAAATACATCTGGGGAAAATCAATTGAAACAAAAATGTCAAAATCACTGTGTACAGTGAAGCGTTAAAAGCTCCTGATCTCCTTTTTTGGAAACACTAAATCAAGGTCTCACCATGCCAATTGCAATTACAAAAGGTTCTGCTGCCCCCAACCTTTTCTTTTGAGCATAGCAGCAAGTATCATGCAATGAAACGCTGCCAGCGAGGGAGGGCTGTACTGAGACCAGATTGTAAAGCCAAAGCCAGATGGCAAGTCACACATCAAAAGGACAGCTGGTTACCAGAGCCTGAAAAGGCATCTTTATAGCTCTAAACCTAATTAGTTACAACTAAACAAATCACATCATGATGTAATATACAGGCCATGCCAATGATTCATCATAAAAGGTGACATACACACAGCATAATTAAGCTTTAAATGTTTGAGTGTGCAAGCTGCAACATTTCAAAATGGCCAATCAAGCTGGTTCCATCAGCGGTCATGGCCTCCATTGATCTATATTACAGTAAACAAGGAACGCAGGCAGGTGCAGATCCCATTTTTAATGTGTGCATATTAACTACACTGATCAGGTCAATGTGTCAGATCATTGCGTCTTCCAGGGAGCGTCGTCTGGCATCAAACTGCTGACTGGTCTTTGAGGCTTTGGTTGCTGCCTGGCGGACTGAACTCTCTTTCTGCAGAACCTATAAATCGGATCATCAAATGAACAAAGGACTTTAAAAAACTGATCATGGCGTAAACCACAAATAATCACTGAAGTGTAGGATTGGCAGTTTGTGTTGCACTAACCCCTTTCATTATTCTTTTGCGAAGTTCCTCCTGTGAAAGTGGCTGTTCTTCCTCATCAGTGACAGGAGACTCTTCTCCACCATATTCCACACTGAGGAGTCCAACCAACACAGACACACAAGTGTTCAAATGTACATATAGACTTACTAGTTATAAACACATGGGTTTCAAAATTAACAAATAAAAGGCCCACCTGTTGATTGCAGATTGGATGCTAAAATTCTGCTGAAGCAGTTCTGGATTTTGACCCAAAAGACATTTGGCCAGGTCTGTTGGATTGTAGTCCTTTTCCAGATCCTGTAAGAGTTACAAACACAAGGACACGTTATGTTACAAGGCAAAAATGAAAGAAACTCCTGTCTATACAACAGGAATGTATGTCAGAAAAGGTAGGACAGAACCACAGGATGACAGGTTACTTTAGAATTGAGGAACGCTTGTATGGTGAGCAGCTCGTTGCTCTTCTGTTCCACCAGACCCAGGTAGGACATGATGTTGTTCTCACTGATCCCTGTAGAGGAGCCCAGTATATCCTCTATCACTGAGCGGTCGCACTCCATTTTAGAGAAGCTGCTGTTCACTCCTGTGAGATGAGAGGAACGAGAGTCAAGAGGACCCATATAAATATTAATTCATTATTAATTTGCTATTGGACAGTGTTCTTCATATGTGTTGACTTGTATGCTTGCCTGTAGACAAATGTCACATTTTTGCATGTTCATGTGACCTGCTGTTTACTGACTAAAAGACTCCAGGTTGCGCTACCAGTTTTCTGGAATGAATTCATTAGAATTATACAAATTGTCTCTATCCCCCTATCATTACTTACCAAATTACACATTTCTAGGCACCTTTCTAGGAAATGATCAGGAAATTACAGACCTGTATTATAAATTGTCGCCAAACCTCTTTTAATCTCATCCAGGATTTTGCTTATGATGTTGGCTTGGTTTTCATAGTCCTCAGCTTGGGACTCGGTTTCCTTTCGTCGCTCATCAATGTCTCTCAGCAAAGAGCGATGATATTGCTCCTGTTGCAAACCTGCTACCCGAAACTGCTCAATCTCTGCTTGTATCTGCAGATTCACACATTTCAGCATAAACAGACAAGTATATAGATAATTGATATGAACAAACTTTCTCCCCACTGCTACACTCTTTTACTTGGTTTAACTGCGGTCAAAAATGACCTCTATCTCCTTAGCTTTCATTTAATTTCCTAGAACTCATTAGGTATTTGTAAAAACTCCATGGCCTTTGAAATCCTTAATACTGGTTGATTGTAATTCTTTTATCTTTATCTTGTAAAGTTAAAAATGGAAGAAATGAATAACAAGTGTGTCCCCGGGCACAGTCCAACAGAGAAAGCACACTCACCTGGCTGATTTGATCCCTCAGTGCCTCTGCCTCATTGTTTTGCTCATTTACAAAATTGAAGAGTGCAAAGTTCCGGTCTTCAACTGCACAGCGAAACAGCAATACAGCCGTGAGATACATTTAAATCTTTAAACAGAGACTGATTATTCTTATTATCAAAGTGGGACTATAAATTTAGCTATAGCGTTCCTTCCTAAAATACTTTACTTTTTATCTGAAAGAAAAGAGATATTTGTAATTATGGTGCCATTGTATAGAAATCAAATACAAATGTAGAAATAAGAGATATTTCTGCAACATATACTGAAACAAGTCCTGTCATAAATAGAGTAATGAAGATGGGTTCCAGAGGCAAAAAGATGGTAAGAAGCATTGTCTTTGTGTATGGATGAGTGTGAAATAGTCAGGTTGTGTTGGTTGGACTTACCTTGGATGAACCTAGTGACCTGCATGTCCAGGCTGTCCTCTCCTGTTACAGTGCGGATCCTCTCAAACACCTCCTCTAGAGCGTCCAGTGACTCTTCCCCTGAGTCCATCCTCCTCTGCTCCTTCAGCTCTGACACTGGGACAAACAAGCACCATTACCATCGTACAGTAGCAGTATTATAAGAACTGTCAGCATTACCTTCGACTGTTACTGCTATGAATGTTGTTAACACTGACATTTTGCTTATTCACATATTAGACTGGCGTGAGAAACTTAAATCAGCAATGCCTAATCTGTACCTCACAGTCTTATTATCATATTATTATGTTATGTACTTATTATAGTCATAATTTACATAGATTTTCCTTTTGTAACAGTGCTGCTGTTAACAAACACTGTGAAAAGGATCCTTTTATTTCCGTTTGTGTGTTCACTGGCAGGACTGACTATACTATTT
The DNA here is from genome assembly GCA_011952105.1 of Coreoperca whiteheadi. NCBI lineage: Eukaryota > Metazoa > Chordata > Actinopteri > Centrarchiformes > Sinipercidae > Coreoperca > Coreoperca whiteheadi. Next base: position 19,717,123 of record CM022473.1, read on the forward strand.
CACTCTTGTTGGTTTCTAAGCCAATAGGAACGTTCTTTCTGCTACTTGTTTGTTTTATTGATTTAATCTGTGGTAATACAACATTTCCACTGGCATCTGTTGGATTGTTTCTGCTGTAAAATCCTAAATATTTGTTAGCTTCTGTGGTCAATTGTATTGTGTTAAAAAATTAGTATTGTCTATTATTTGACTATAGCAGGCAGTTGTGGTACTGTAAAGACATTGTTATCCTTTCACTGAAAAGGAATAAATATCAATAAATTAAAAAACAACAACGTTTTGATACATCTGAGAACATACAGTATATTAGGTATCCATCCCAGTTTTTGTTAGCATAAAACTATACTGAAACTAGGCAATGCTATAGTGTTTTCCAATATACAGTTTGGCACAGAGTGCAATGAATGATGATCTGTTTACATTTAAATCTGTACTTTTGTTACTGTAAAATGCTGAGTTCAGAAGCTGAACATACAACATAATCCCCTACAATCACTCTCAATATGGCTACAGTTGGATTTTCCATGATCTCAAAAAGGATATTACAGTTGTGCGACATGTAGACCACATGGGATCTCTAGCTTGTGCTCATGGGATAGGAGTATGTGCCTGGGCATTCATAAAGCATACGCTGACAATTGGTGGGATTTCCCACTGAATAAACAAAATCACAGCCAGCGTTATTATCATCACTGATAACGTCACTAACACCTTTGCCATTATCATGATTATTAATATGTTAAAACAGCAATGTTAGCTGCAACACAATGGCTTTGTCTTACATTGTCTGTGTCCCATCTCAAGGCCATCATCCTGCCCGCTCCTCTCGCTGCACTTGGTGGTCATAAACTCTTTCAGAACACACTCATGTGCAATAACCCTTTCCAGTTCTTTCATCTCAGCGTTGTACTGGGCAAGGTCCTTAACTGCCTTCTCCCTCATCATGGTTATCTTGGACTGAGCGTCCACCCTGAAGAACAACCAAGATCATGCGGTGCATATCACGCTGATTTTTACTACATTACACAACTATCTCAAATCTGACCTGACATCGTAAGCAGCAGTGGACAGGTTGACAACTTCCCCGATCTTCTTGCGGACATCTAGCAGTTCCTACAACAACACACGAATCAGTGCAGAGACATGATTTTTTTTCTTGACAACTTAAAACCACTGTAAAAACATATATAATGAGCTAAATATAACAAGGAAACTAAACAAAAAAAGCTTAAACTTGTTTGGTGCCTCGTCTTTGAATCATGTATGGTGTGACCTCTGACCTTTTCCAGCCTGTTATGTAGTTGCTGGAAACGGACACGTTCAATATGAAGAGTCTGCAACTCCTCTCTCAGGTGGCTGTTTTTGGTCAGCTGCTCATTGAAGCGAGTCAAGGCCTGGACAGGACATAAAACAACACATGCAAACTTTAAAGATAATGTAATCATATGAGAAGACATGCACTAGTGAAAACGTGTACTAATGACAGACAAAGAACAACAATATAAATTCAAGATGATAATATTTATAAATCTGTCTGTTTTCTAGGTATTTTGTGGCAATGAGTTTCGTGACTCACTCTGTCCAGTTTGTACTCCAAAGTGCGTATGGCCTTCTGAGTCCGCTGCACCTCTGACGTTTGTGTTTCACCTGAACTGACCTCCCATTTTCTTAGCTCTGCCAGCTTCAACTCCATGCGTGCTATCTGCCCATATTACAGAAACATGACATAGACTGTGGTTTGTGACCATAAAAATATTAGTAAACTTGAAATGAAACTAGAATTAGTATCATACAGTGAAAAGGATATATTTCACCTCTTTCTCTTGCTCTTTTTGACGCTGTTTCTCTTTCTCCAGCTCCTCCTCCAGCATGTCTCTCTGCTCCAGCAGGGCACGAAGACTCTGGGTGTTCTCGCTATCCTGCTGTTGGCGTGAAGAGCTCGTACACGCACCAAGGTTTCGATGCAACTCCTCCTGCTCCTTCAGCAGCTTCTCTATCTCCTGCCTTCATCCACATCACATTAACAGCTGATCAGGAAAATAAAGAAACAATGCATACAATGTTGCGGATGTGATGTAGGTGTAGTGCTTATTCACTGTTGTTTGCGGATCTGCTCCTGGGCCTGAAGGTTGTAGGCCTGCCGATCTCCTTCCATGATCCTGAACTGCCTCTGCAGTTTGGCTATCTCTGATTCTGCTTAAAATACATCATATGCACATAAAAGCTATTGCAACCATGCAACTGGCAAAATAACATTACTGAGAGAGCATGAACATCTAATAGTTAATAATACCATTACCTGTACCATCAATATCCATCTCACTGCTGTCTGAGTGGGCACTTGTGGCCGATCTTCCTCGAGGCATGGTTACGCTGGGATTCACCTGACGAAAATAAAAATAAAATACCGTCCTTGTCCTCTGACCAAAACGTTTAATCAAACCTAATGTTAGATATTTAGTCTCATTTTCAGCTTTCAAGCATAAAATTAAAGTTACGACTAAATAAGTTAAGACTGTATTTTTGTTAGCAGCATTTGATTGGCACTGATCTTGTCTCCATATAACATCATTACATTGGTTCTGAAGTGGTGGTTTATGTGAGAAAATGCTAACTGTTACATAGACATATTTTTGTCTTAATTATTTACTTGGAAAATACGTAACGTTAGTATTTGTTATTTGATTGTTGAACTGTGAATGATAGCTAATTGTTTTCCCCCAATAGTTTTACATTGAACAATACATTTATCTTCACAAACCGTTAGTGTGCACTGCTGCAGGTTGCTGTATTTACAGTGATTCATCAAACATAGATACTTAAATATAACAGTTAACGTTAGGTTTAAACTCATCGGGCAGAATAGTTCATCCAAGGCATAAGGTAGGACAGGCCATCAAATCTAACTTACACACAACGCACATTAACGTTAGTAACATTATCGTTAACGTTACCTAGCGTTAGCTAAGACAAACAAAGTAACTAGCCATGGCTCTTGCTAGCTGTTATGGAAGACTTTAAATATTTAGCTTGGTTATAGTTAGCTAACGTTAACGGTATTAAAAACGTGTCTGCTGTTTAGAACAAATATGAATTTGTCTCACCAGCTGAACGTTTAAAAACTAAAAACACAGTGTCACCTCCCAGGAAACGCAGCAGGCGCACAGCAGCCTGTTGCTAGCAACCGTTGCTGAGTGAAATGGGACTTCAAATCCCTGAACTCAGACTCTCAGGCAGTGGTAACGTTTACTGGAAGATCGAGTGGTTTGAGCTTGATTTAGGCTCAAAACTACCAATGGTAACATCCAAATTATGAAACATTTAATTTTTAAACTACCCCACAGTAGTATATGTAATTAAAATTAGCTCCACCTTGACCAGCCTCAACGTCTAAAATTATGTTTACATGTTAATTAAGACATCATAACAATCTAACAGTGAAACATATGTCATATAACAATGATAGGGTCTCATCTGCTTGCAGAAATAGTGCTTTTACCATTTTGATATCAATACTTATTTTAAATGCAGGAGTCAGGACATTGCTACTTTTATTTATTTAGTTAAAGGATCTGATGACTTCTTCACCATTATAAATAAGTTGAAGTAAGCAGTGTCTTGCTGAATGCAAGAAATTCACAGAATAAAACCTTACACTCATACATGAGAAAATGTTCTAAAAAATAGTTTTCTATTACAAAATCAACTAGAAGAATCAGCCTATTGTAGTTTCTTTATTATAATTAAAATATACCAAATGTACATTTATGTTGTCAAATTTACTGTTACTTGTATACTTTGTACATGATCACTGCATGTGTCTTATGTTTTTCATGATTACAGATTCAACTTATCATTGTTGTATCTACAGTATGTCTGTAGCTTATACTGTAGGCATGAGCTAGTTAGTTATATTAAATTCACAAACATTCTTTCTTCACATACAAAGCATGCACATTTTACAAGATACATTATTCTTACAGTTTCTTTCTTTGAGTTTTTATTCATAAAACTGCTTTTTATTTTATTGCCCTGACTCTGACTCTGGCTGTGACTGTGGTTCCTCCTGAGCTGGTGTTGGTGGGGAACCCTCTAGGAAGGTACAGAAGTGGTCTGCTGTATTGAGCTCAGGTTTTCTCAACAGCAAGTAGCATTTTGGAAAGTAGTAGGCCGCCACCAGTCCAAAGATGCTTTCCAGGGTGAAACAAACATGGACAATAGACCTGTTCTTTTCTTGCAAGCCTATATAGATCGGAATAAAGGTCACCCAAATCACACAGTAGATCAGGGAGCAAAAGGTGATGTCCCTGGCAAGGTTATACTGATGAAGAGGCTTTGATGCCATGAAGGTGCACATGAATGATATAAGGGCCATTGCAATGTTGAAACCTTGCATTAAAGCAAATCCAGTCAAGGGTAACACTGGACATGACAGAAATGCTCTCACAAAGTTTATTGTCATATTTTCCACATGATCAGACAAAGAGGGCCCTTCCTGAACAAACCAGCCACAGATAGCAGCCTGCACAGCACAGCAGCACATCACAAACAGCCAGCTTCCAGGGCCTCTTAGTATATGAAGGCGAGAGGCGGCCGTCTTTGGGAATTCTGACACGTAGAATATCTGTTTGAAAAGAGGCGTTTGCAGCCTGATTACAATGTGCGCGCTTTATTTTTTCTGACAGTACAGTAATGTATTTTACCTGTCATTCCTCACCTGTAGTGAGATGAACATGATAATGGAGAGGGCCACTGTTTGGAAAATGGAGGTGAGGGGCAGCTGAAGACGACACACCATGTCTCCTGGCTGACCCAGGAAGAGCACCAGACTGAGGCAAGCTCCCATCAGGCTAAGCAGAGCCACAAAACTGAGGGCTCCGCCTGAGGCCTTTACCAATAATGTCTCCCGGTGTTTCAGGAACACGACAACCACTGACCCCTGACATACCAGCAGCAGCACCCCAGCCAGCGTCATTGCCAGAGCCTCAGGTGTGTCCCAGGACAAAACGTCAAAGGTGGGTTCAGTGCAATTAGTGCTGCGGTTCTGAGACCATTGACCCATAGGGCATTTCTTGCACTGGATGTCATCTATGAGTCAGAAAGCACAACAGGAAATTTGGTTTGCTTAACCAGCGCACCATCTAGAAATCAAATCAAACCATGGCTGGAAGTGATGCATGGTTTGACTGCATCACCATTAAAGGAATAGTTTGATATTTTGGGAAATAAGCATATTTGCTGTCTTGCGAAGAGTTAGATAAGAAGATCAATACCAAGCTCATGTCTGTGCATTAAATCTAGAGCTACAGCCAGCAGCTGGTTTGCCTAGCTTAGGGAAAGCAGCTACGTTGGCTTTATCAGAAGGTAACAAAATATACCTACCAGCACTTCAAAACGCAATAATGACCATGTTATATCTTGTATTTTTAAGCTGTAAAAAAGTGTGGGGTTTTAAGAGGAACTATATGCAGGATTATTTCTTGGCCATGCACAGTGACTTCCTGGAGTCTTTGCTGGTTGTCTGGCAACCTCGTGATGACAGCAAGACTCTCGGAAGTTACTGCGCCTGATCAAGAAATAGTACAGCACATAAATCCCGTAAAACCACAAACTGTCACACTTTGGTTTTTGTACAGATTAAACAAACAAGATATGACGTGTTAATTAATCAGCTTTAGAGGTCCTGATAGGTGGATTTTGTTACCTTTAGAGAGAGTTCAGGCTAGCTGTTTTGCTCTGTCATTATGTTAAGCTAAGCAAATGGCTGCTGGCTGCAGCCTTATATTTCCCGTACAGAGATGAGAGTGATATGAATCTTCGAATTTAACTCTAGGCAAGAAAGCAAATTTCCCAATATGTTACACTGTTCCTTTAAATAAGGGTAAAGTATTTAAGAGATGGATGGACAACCACATTACCCTGATTTTCCTGGTAAGTGCCTGGCTGACAGCTGATACAATCAAAACAGCAGGAATGGAAGCCTTTGACTCTGCGGACCTGGCCTGTTTCACATTTTGCTGAACAGGTGGACTCAGGAACCTGCAAAATTTGGGGAATTACAGTTAAAATTGTTATTGTAAAAAAATGCAAAATTTTAGGAACCCAAACTGGATAATGATTAGGTGGAATTCAATCACAAAGCTTTTAAACTGTGAATGTTAAAAAGTTTATATCACTTTTCTAACACCTTTCTGAAATTACCTTTGAGTTTAGAGTGTGCCATTTGAAGAGGGACTTGTTGATGGACAGTTGTTCATAAAAGCTTCCAACATCTTTAAAGGTTACTTGTGAGTCTTTCCAGACCCACTGAAGCACATTGTATCCTATGTTTGGGTTTCCATTACTGTCAAATTTTAAATGTGTTCCATTTATGTCTATAGAAGTATTCCTTAAAACCTCCAACAGCTGCAAAAGAAGATTTTATTAATTATTTAATTTCAGTGTTGTTAAAACATTTTTTAAAACTCCATATTGTCTGCAATCACCTATATAACAGTCAAAATAAATCACCTTCCAGGGATAAATTTTGGTTTTGGTTCCCTGCATACAGGCAGTTGAATTGCATCCCAGCAGGTTGTGCAATGCCTGTGCCACACTGTAGATGGCAGCATACACACTGAAAGCTGTGAGCTGCACTGCAGGGGCTGTCACCAAGCTTATATTAACTGATGACAAGTTCCAACATTGTGGGCAGGGACTGTCAGGATTGCCAGACTGTGGTGCTGGAGGGGACGTCTTTGCTCTCTCCTCACTCAGTTTGATGAAGAGCTCCTGTGTGTAGGCAGTGAGCAGATTCAGAGTATGTGTCCTGTCAGAGAATGCAATGATTGTGCCGATTTTTTGGATATTGGGAAGAGAAGTCAGTTGATGATGGATGGCCCAACTTGTGCTGGCAATCCACACACCAGTTATATTCCTCCTGATAACCTGGAGCAGATTGGATTGGATGATTGTTACTGAATTGAATATAACCTATCAATCAATAACATGTAATACTTGTTAAAAGTGCTGCCCCACATTTGATAATTCTCTGCTTCACTAACCTCTTTAAAAAAGACCTCAGCTGGCTCTATGAGAGAAATGACCACTATCACTCCGACGTTGGTTGCCTTGATATTGTCGATGATGGTTTTGACCGCTGGTCTAGCGTCAGTGTATACTGGAATCAGCCCCTGATAGGCCACACAGACAGACAAATTTTCTGCTCTTTTGGAGAATTCCTGCACACCTTGTTGTCCATAGTCCTCTTCACTGCCCACCACTGCCACCCAGGTCCAGTTAAACTCCTTCATCAGACGCACCATGGCGTCCACTTGACATTTGTCACTGGGCACCGTACGGAAGAATGAAGGGTAGAGAAGCTTGTCACTGAATTTGTCACTGGTGGCACCAAAGCTAATCTGAAGTGAGAAGAGTCATATTATTTCTCTTTTGAATTTTACCACACTGATGTTACCCAGCCCTGCCCATTATTGACACATAAGGCCTAATGCACATTTACTGAGGTTGCAGGTCGATTTACACTGCAAGTGGGAAGGTTTTGCCTATATATATTGTAAAAAGAAATGCAAAAGCCAAAACAGTTAATGGTTGACTATAAGTGAACTAATTAATATTGTTCTGTGTTACAGCTTGCATTGTAAGACAGCTCACTTGCCTCTGAGATAAAATAATCAATCTCTTGTGGGACACTGTAGAGGCGAATGTTTAGCTTTACTTTTAAGATTTACTTTCAACATTAGGAATAATTTTTCAGGAAATGTCAAATCAGCCCAGGAAGAGAATGTATGTGGACATATGACTAGACATATTTGTAAACAAACCTGCGGCATCAGAAAGAATCCCAGGAGTTTTCCTATGGCTGACACCAATTCCGAGCTATAAGGACCAATCACGGCTGATATGCTGGTCTCATAGTCGGTGTAATTGCACGCCACAGATAGCGCTTTGTTAGATTTTGCAGTGAGGAAAGAGATGGTAGGCTTCACAACGACTGCAGCTTGTCTGCATGTGTCATAGATTTGATAACCCAACTTGAAGCCAGGGAGCAGAATTTGGTTTGAATTGATCTCATCCACTGTATATTTCATTACTAGAGCGAGGCCCAGTCCATACTCATTTATACTGTGGGACCACAGGCAGAAAAAGCAAAGTAGAAGCCTTGTTAGTCAGATTAGACATATATATCGGTGCAGAATCTCAGATAATATGGTCATTATTTCCCAAAAATGCTATTTTTCATAACCCATTACCTTTCACAGCTGACGTTGTTAGGCTCACTCCTCTCGCTGAGGTTGCTGGTGAGCTGGTTAATGGGAAAGAGCCCTCCGAGTATAATGTCCCCAGACAATTCGAAGAGACTGGTAGAAATGTTTTGGAACCATTCAGGTGAACTCACACTGCAGCTCAGTCTAAACGCCCAACACATAACCAGCAGAATGAAAAGAGCAGCCATGATGCCGGAGACAGAAGCTAGAGTAATGAGAACAGTGTCCTTATATGTCAACACATCAGGAAATATTATTGTATGCAAACTCACCTGTAAACCCCAAAGTGAATTGATGCGATTGGCCCCTCCCTGGCCACCTGGAGGTGTAATACCAAGTAACTGCAAATCACGTGAAATTGTCCTTATAATATTGAACTATGTTTACATTTGTGGTGCACATGGCTGTAGTATTATTTGCACTATTATTGTGATTTAGTCTAAACTGATAGAACATTAATTCTGAAGGAACTGTGGATGGTGGCATATTAGTTGATGGCATTGCATGTACAAAGGAATTACTCACTTTGCACATTGTGTGTGTGTGTGTATGTGTGTGTTGTACAGGTGGAGGTTCATCTTTCCGGAACATTTTCCTGACATTTGCTTGTGGTTTCCTCTTTGATTCTCTTTGGCGTAACTATCTATCAGGAGATGAGCATATAAGCACAGTAAATTCCTTTTTGCCTACTCACCCTGAGTTGTTGTCACAGCAAAACCTCACATTTATCACTTTGCAAATGTTAGTTTTTGTGGGTGGCTTATCATGTTAGTCAAAATGTATACTACATTAATCCTGCGTGCTGTTATGAAAACCAGTAATAAGTATTAACCTAGATACCGCAAATGCTCATAATACCATTTGTGTTAAGCTCTTTTATTGAATGTTTTCATTTTCTTGTTGTCATGTTTTGCATTCACCTCAGTGTTGGTTTTGCATTTACATTTGCATGCAACACTGGATGTTTGTCATCCATACAAGCAAATTGACATATTTCCTCCCAAGACATTTGCATAAACCTGCAGTAGACATACACTCTTTTAAATGGTCTTTTTGATAATATAATGAACAAGCCTTAATATTTTTGTTCATAACTTTCGTTGCTGCCTGAAAGACGCTACCTGTTCTCAAAGCTCTTGGTCACTTTGAAAACCACATTATATATTATTCTGTAAAGCATTTTGAACTTCATTTGTATATAATAGTACTATAAATATACCTAGAAAGGGGATACTAGCTAAGCTTGACTGAAGGCAGAGAAACACCATGGACAGGTTGTCAATCAATAATTGGGTCACTGAAATTCATACCTGGAGAGTGTAAGAGAGCGCCTCCTGTCCACCTGACGTGCAAGTCTTTAGACTGTGGGAGGAAACTTGAGCACCTAGACAAAAGCAATGTGAATTCAGGGAAACATGAAAACACTAGTTGGAAAACAATTAAAGTGAAGTGACGCTGAACGCTGAACCCCTATTCTGCCTTGTATTAATCTTTACAAACAACTTTCCTACCCAGTTTCCCTCTGGTGAAATAAGAACAAATGATAAGACACAAAAATAATAAAATAATGTTCTTTTTCATTACTGTTTCCCTCAGTTCTTCTGAATTAAGACAGTTTAATTATCACAATTAAAATCATCTTTTCTTCAATGGAGATCGGATAACATAATCACTTGAATGCTAATGAATGAATGTTTTCTTCAAGATAGATAGGATAATTTTCTCAAATGATTCCACCGTAAGCCCTTATTACTTTGCCATATTTCAAGAAAATATTTAAATTTGGAAAACTGCACTTTCAAATGTCAAACGACAAAACACTTCTCAGTCTTCCATATTACTCCAATTCCTATTATGCATGTTTTGTCAGGAGAGTCATAAGAATTGTTTTATAACAAGCAAAAATTCTCCCTGTGGGAAGAGTTTATTTCACCTTTCTGTAATGCAAATGCTCTTATAAGAATATATTTAAATTTCTGTGGAATATGCACAGTAAACAAGGTAGACCTGCCTTGAACAAAGGTTCAATATGAGATTAATTTAGTTAAACTATTGTTTTTTCAGTGAATGCGTGGTAGTAGCATTTGATTGGCTCAAATCTTGTCTGCATATTACATCACTAAAGCAAGACTTCAATAGGGAGGGGAAATTAGGAAACTCATTTTCTGTCAAAGGCTTGAGGATATAGGTTAGAAATGTCACAGACCCATTCAGGTGAACTACTTAATTGCAATACAGATTGGTAAAAACAGAAACAAAAGGGAAACTGATTCATAGTATTACACTACAAGGAAGAGATGAGTTTTGTCAGTCCAGTTCCTGAGCATTTCTCTTTGATGGTTGGTACGTTCACACAAAGTCCCAAACAGAGTCAATGGAGGGAGTGGCTTCTTATTTGCCACATATGGATTAAAGTATTCTTCTGAATCACATGTGAACATGTGATTCTGACTTGATTAATAGGTTAAGAATTAGTTGCTAAACCGGGCAGAGAACGCCACGGTGCAAAACAATTATCACGCACACCTTGAATGTACAACCACTTACATAAAATGATAAAATGTCTGATAGTCTTTCATTTTGACCAGACAACTCAGTTTCTTCATCCTTCATACCATTACGTTCACTTACACAATGAATAGCATTTTCCACTAAAATCTGTACAGTGTAATTGGTTATTATGATCTCTATTTTGTTTCTTACACTGGTTTTGAAGTGGTTGTTCATGTGAAATAATACTACATACACATATTTGTCTTCTTGTCTTAATTATTTACTTGAAAAATACAGTTTTTGTTCACTGATTGTTCGATTTTGCATTATATTGCATAGCAATATAGAATGTCAAGTTTCCGCCTAACAGTTTTGCGTTTAACAACATATTATCTTAGCAAACCTTTAGCGTGCACGGTTCTTGTAATTATACGTGATTGCAACTTTTCTGTATTTCCATTATCTTTTTTTTTCATGTACGCTTACCTTTAGTGGTGAACAAGCCTGATTTGAGGACATATCAGTTACAGGAAGGGTTTGTTCAGGGACATAAAGGAGGCATTCTGCTGCCTATCTTGTTAGTCATCTTGACGTAAGAAGACAGGTGATGAAACCCAATGTTTTTCTTTAGTACAGCCTGTTTCACCTACAGTTAATTATTCTACTACAAGCCAACATGCAAGGTTTTATCCTCTCTGTGAATAGTCAAAATCACTTTATTTGCAAAAACGCTTAAAATTGCTTACATGTCTCTGACTGGATCTTGTGTGTGATTAGTGTGGGCTCACTGTGTTTCTGCCCTGTTCTTGTGTGCAGACAATAGTTTCAGATTAAGATCTTGTTTATGTTTCAGCAGCTTTCTTTCTCAAGCATGAATTCACCTTTTGCCTTGTTGTGTGTTGTAGCAATGGAAAACTGTCACTGATAATCCGCGCCAACGTCATACACAGTCGGTTTTGTTTCCAGGTATTAAATAATTTCGCAGTGGCCTGACACACACATAATAGAAAATGGGGAATCACTATCATTGCTGCACTGGACCATTTGATGGTCATAAAAGAAACCTGCCTTTGGGTTTTTCAGAACCGTAAATGCATGATAATAATGTTGTAGTTTAGAGCTTGTAGATCTAGTGTCTTCAGTAGTGAATGCTTGTTAAAGCACAGATTACAGGGTAATTTCAAAAATGCCGTGCGAATAGTTTGTGTTTTATTTCTCTGGGTTTTGTGATATTGCTTGGATATTGATTTCTGCTTCAATCACAATCAGGAGGTGACTGGAATCGTGTTTGTGGTGCATCAGCACTGAAAAATTACAGGTGCAACCTATTAAATCAGATGCAATGTCCCAGTTACTCTGATAATCCAAAGATTTTGCTGTCAACTGTTTTCATTCAAACTACCAAACTACTGAACAGTAATCCATATGAAAACTGTTAACAGTGTGTTCTGTGGAGAAGATAAAACCGAAAGTGTCTGCATGGCTAGATACAAAAAGGGGTACACATTGATACATTAAGTCCCCTGACGCTGCCTCCACAGTTTATTTTAATTGTATTCACCCTGGAGCATTAAATCCACCACTTCCTGACTGTGGACATTTACATTACTCAGCCACAAGATGTCAGATGTGTGTATTTTATCATCTTCACTACCAGACTCACGCAGTCTGTCTTGCTTGTAGGACTGTTGAAATCTTGCAATCACTTGTACATACAGAATGGGAATATGTATGTTATGAGGAGCTGGAGGACTGAGGTGAGAAATCTCAGAACGAGACGTATTGAGTTGCTAGTGATGGAGTGAAGGTGGAGCTTTCTGCAGCTGTATGGGCAGCAGGTACATTGTGTACCACAGGGCTGTTTGAACAACTGATAACAGAGAGGAGTCAACCTGGGTAAAGGCTGAAATGATTTTCTTGGTCCTAATGTTTTGGTTCACTCAGAATTTGAAAAAACATGTCTTGTCCTGTAAGCCTGAAACCATTTCCCCTGAGTTTGTCTTTAGATTTCCGTGGGTTAGCCTTTTGACCTGCAAAGGAGAGAACATTGTTGCACAACATCTCTCTTGATTGAGGAAACATAGATGTTCTTTGCATCAAGGGAACACAATACATCTGTCCTGATGTGATGAAATAGATACTCGTGCATGTCAGGGCGCTTTGTGCCTTTGTGCCAGTGTTAATGTATTGTGGCTGGCAAACATAATATGCCTCTAGTGCCCCTTCTGTCAGTCCCAAACGGCCATGACTGTTGCAAAACACAGTCTGAGCTGCATTCCCTCCCTGAGGAACCCAGGAATACCACCCTCTTTCCCTTGCTTCCTTTTGCCCCCCGCCCCTGCGGAGTGGCTGGATCAGCCTCGCTTTCTAATCTCCATCGCTGGCCTGAGAAACACTGGGCCCGTTGTTGACATGCTGGCCTCATACCCCACAGGGGCTGACAAATTATTAGCCAGCCTCTCAGTGTAGAGTGAAGACAGCCAGCCAGCGAGTCCATGCAACCAGGAGCAGAATACTAAACGCTGCTGCTGGACATGAGACATCTGTCTTGATCAGCTCTGTGGCAATGATGCTGGAGGAAATGTGGGGACGACGAGATCCTGTTGTACGACGGTGGGGGGCATCTGGTCGGGGCTGAACCAGCTGTGGTGGTGTAACATCGCTCTGTTTACAACATCATGCCAAAAAGCGTGTGCATGTTATCACAGTCTGAACAAGTGTATCATGGAGGTGTTTTACCTCACCTTAAAGGGTTAAATAAAGGATTCACCCCCCCCCTCCCCCTTCCAGCAGTAAAACTTGTTCTTCTTCGTGTCTTCAGCCTGTGTATGTGTTTGGCTCATAAGTGTGTTGCAACTTGTATTTGTACATACATTCACATGTGCAGGGATATATAAACAATGTAGCACATTATTTAGCATTGTTTTATAGTATATAGTTTTATAGTACTTACAGTCAGTTGACTATTCAGGCCTTTGTTTTGTTTCATATCTGCCAATGCTTAAACGTATCAAACTTCTCTGTGAAGGTTTATCCATGGCTGCAACATTTTACTCAGCAGTGAGAAAACTTTGATAGAATTCAACAAAATGTACCTACAAATTAACCTTAGATTCTTAGAACTGTGTTAGCACAGTCAAAGGACTGAAATAATGATGTTTGACTAACCTGCAGGTCGGGGGGAAAAACCTCTTTGGTGTTCGGCTCTGAAAACCATGTGCAGTTCAAATCAGGGACAGGAGTGTTTGGCTTAATCTCTGCCAGTCTGCTCTGCTACTTACACAGCAGTGAATATCTGACTCACAGCAGCCCATGGGTTCGATGCAGGAGGAATTTTATGAGCTTGTTAAATAATCTGAGCAAGGAAAAGAAAAGTGTTTCACCTTGTGCTGGAAACTGGTGCTGTGCTATGGATTGAAATCAAAAGGGATTGGCAAACAGCTGACTTGCACAGTTGTCACACAAAAAGTAGAGTTCCTATTTTAAGTGTTGGAAACATTGCATGATTTATTCAGATTGTGAGGGCAGAAGGTTGGAGAGAAACACCAAGGACCTTGAATTTCTGACACCACTGTGTAACGATTGATTCGGTTATCTTCGAATTTGTGCAAATGCACATTGTTTAGAGATCCAGGTTGTCACAGCTGTGCAAACTCTGGTGGAGAAGTACAGGTTGTGTTGCACAACAAATGCCATACCTGCACAAAGCTACAGATGAATATATGTACTTACCGTACGTACGCTGTATATGTTAAGTAGAAAAGGTAAGATGTGTGCTCAGTTGTTATCTTACACATATCATACACAACATTGGAGCTATTTTGTCATCTAATAAGTAACATCATTGTTTCAAACTATACAAACATATTCAGATGTGATTTTTAAGATGTCCGTGCTTAGAAAATCAAAGAAACAGCGGAGCTTTCTGTTTTTTCCTTCCACTTTTCGGTGTCTCTAAACAACACGGCCTGTTTGCGAATTGCATCAGCCAGGATCTGTTTAACTGATCCATTTTATTGTTCCACTCTGCCGTGGAACTATAGATTTCAAATGGACATGAGTAATGCAGCAGAAAGCACTTAATATGTGACTTTATATCTGTCATGTTTGACTGTGTGTGTGTGTGTGTGTGTGCAGTCCTGCCTGTGTGGTGGTGTCATGTTACATCCCAAAGCTAACTGATAGGTCTCATCTGTCATCTTCTGGTCCGTGACTCATCAGACGAGTTATCTGTGATCTCTGAGTTATAGTTTGCTCTCCTGCTGTGGTTTTTACCTGCTGGAACTGGTGATGTGACCCATTTTTCTAAAGTAAAGATAAAATTTAATCTGCTCAGCAAATGACATTTAAAAAGATGTTGTGGTGCAACGATGGGGGTTGAGTGAGACAAAAACTATTCAAACACATTAAAGTGGCTATAATCGATATTTTTATCATAATTATGTATCACATGACAATGTGAAAACAATGTGCCAATGTGAAAGGGGACTTATGAGACATTGTCGCCCAAAACTGCAGCTCTACTCCCCTTTATGGAGCTTTATAGTGAGTTTCAGCTAATTGTTAGCAGTCCAGCCCACAACTTTATTGTTTTGGTTGACTCTCACCACTCTCATAGCATAATTTTTTAGCATAAAAACTCTAAACATCCACCACCAAACAGCAGACAGACATAGTTAGCGACTAGCTGGTGAACATAGTGGAGCATTTAGCAGCTAAAGAGCCAGATATTCTCCCCAGGAGTTGGTAGAGTCCAAAAAAAGAGCTAAAAGAAAGTGGATATTGGAGAGAAACACTTCTCCTTCAGTGCTGGATTTATTAATAAGCAACAGTTTGCCAACAAGTTTGTCATACCAACTTCAAAGGAAATGATTTGTGATTTATGATGTTTTCACTGCCCCCGAACAAAATCTGTTGTTGCTGATTTAATTTGTATTCATGCATTAGAATTTTTGTTTATTACAGTTGCACACAATAAAACAGCAACCTAAAAAAACATTATTGACAGCACAAACTAAATATAGTGAAATAAGTCAAAATAGTAATAATGCCATATCAAATACAGCATCTGATGCTCACTGTGTGCACATTTAGCCAAACGTAGTGAAAAATTCCCTAAAAATAAATGTGCTGTATCAAGTCCATCAGATCAGTGGCAGCCAAAGTGTCCCCAATTCACATGAGTAGCTTCAGGAGACGCTCCAGAGCGGGAGGCAAGACCACTCACAACAATGACACACAGTGTTTCCAGATTATAGACTCTCTTAAAAGTAAAGCCTCTCTTCCAGTCAAGCCTCATTTGAAGTGAGGTAGCCTGTTCGTGAGCAGCTGGAAAAACATCCTATGAGTGGGCGGCTGGATCTGAACAGCAACAAATTACTGTCGCTACGGGGTGAAACACTTGGAAGTTAGAGGACCAGGGAGCAAGCGAGCTCTGTGGAATTTTACCAGGTCAACCTTATGTAAGAGGCTGAGCTGACATAGGACAGAGGGTCATGCAGTCAGACAGAGAGATGGAGAGGAGAGAGAGAGAAAGGAGAGGTAGTAACAGAAGGTACTGTAGCCAGGTTACACTGCTCGAGTGAAGGAGGGAAATGCTGTTTATGAGGAGAGAAATTAAGGGGGATGATAGCTTAGGATGTCTGGTGCCTGAAGCTGTGTCCTTACTGGATGACTCTGCCTCTCTTAAGACCTCTAATGCAGTTTTCTTTTTGTCATTGTTGAACCTTTTCACTCTCTGTT
Source organism: Coreoperca whiteheadi (assembly GCA_011952105.1). Taxonomy (NCBI): domain Eukaryota; kingdom Metazoa; phylum Chordata; class Actinopteri; order Centrarchiformes; family Sinipercidae; genus Coreoperca; species Coreoperca whiteheadi. The sequence goes on from CM022473.1 coordinate 19,733,625, forward strand.
TCCGTCCAACACATGAGTCACACTCTGAGGCTGTCAGTCATCAGATGATTTGATGTGGTTTTATTAAAAGGAGGTGCGTCTTTCCCTCTGACTCAATAATTGCTTCCTTCTGAAGACAGACAAAGATCAGCATCTGCTGTAAAGAACAGAGGAGGAGGAGGAGGAGGAGGAGGAGGAAGGGGTGGGGGAGGGCAGCGGGTTGCCTGTTTTTAGAAACATACCAGCTGCCACAGTCCGACCCTCAGGGTGTCTGTCCTTCTCAGCACAGGTTAGAAGCTGCCCCATGCAGCCACATGCTCAGTCATGAACCTGAATCTGTCTCCAGTCATAGTCCTCTTCAGGCTTCACACCCCAAACATAAAGACATGTTTTCATATATTTCAACATTGCTAAGTGAATGCGGTAACTTTTAGTTGCGTTTTCTTGGTTAATGACTATTTTCAATGCATAAACTCACCTTTGCCATTTCTATTGGTAAAAAGAGTGCACTATCATCGCTGAAATCATACAATGCACCTGAAGGAAAACACATAACTTTAACTTTAAGGCCCCCTTTAGCATTTGGAAGCACTATACGAATATTTAAGAAAGGGTTTATAACACACTATGATGTAGTTGTAAGAAGATATAAAGGCATTCAAAGTGTTTATTAATATATATAACTTCTCCTATATTATTGCAACTGTGTTTTACTATATTGTCATTCATTATCTATTTATACACTAGCCTTCACTAATGGGTGACCACAGAAGAGGTTATAGTTGTTGACAAATACATTAATAAAAACTTGTATGTGCATGCAACTATATAATAGTGTCTTATAAACCATTTATTAAATGTTTATATACTGCCTATCAATGCTAACTAATCAATTAGTTAGAAGTTAAAATAAAGTTTTACTGTTATGTTTCTCTCTAAATTAATTCATTTGGACTGTTGCCAGCCTCTTATTTAGATGTAATGGAAACACAGCATCTTTTTGAAACGCTGGATGCTAGTTACCTGCTCATTAGCAAAGCAAAGCCGCAAACTCTGAACATCCTTTAGCTAGCGCAGCCTTCACATTACTGTTATCACTCCATCAGAGGCCCATATTTTCCAGTGATCACTGATGAGTAGCAGATGAAGGCAGTACCTCTGCAGTTTCCAGCTGCTCATTAAGGGTGCTTAACAGTGTATCACTATTTCAATTATTTTTAGGACCACCAGTCCAAGGGCAGCCGCGTGGGTGCGAAGAAGGAGGGAGAAACGAGAGATGGAGAAAAGAAGTGACCTAGGTAAAAGAAGAAAAAAGAAAGATCTATTGTTTCAGGAAGGAGGAAAGGTTTTCAGGTGGTATGTTTCCTTTCTCAAAACAGATGAGCCTACTTTATATAGTAAACTCCTTTCAATTACTTCCAAAGTTGCACTCCAAAGTTGGTCTTTTGAATTTGTAATTTCCAAGGACTGTTTGCTTACTGAGCTGTAGCAGCTGGATGGTAAAACAAGGAGGGAATTTTTGCACAGAGGACTGTGGATCTCTCAAAAGAAAGGATCACTTCATAGCTGGTATGGGCAGAAGTAATACATTTGTACATACATGTATCTTTCATAATTATGGGCATGTTAATGCTATTTTCAAACTTTTTTTTTGATGGGATGTAAATGTGATTCTATCCTTCAAGATGTCTTCTGTTCTGTTCTACAGTATTTGTTCATGTATGAGCTTGACATATTGTTGAAGATGTGATACAGATCAGTATCAGTTCATCTGACTTGTGGGAGGAAAAGAGGAAACCTATATGGAGTGATCATATAAACACCACACAGAAACGCCTCATTCAAACCTGGTCAGGTTTGAAGGACTTTCTTGCTGCGAGGTGATAGTCCTACTATGACTTTACAAAACTGAATATCGTACGACCTACAGTAAAACAGGTCATTTACGCAAGCTGAAAACCTGTAGAAGAGGGCTGCTTTTTATACCTATACTTAGTGTATACCAGCTTTGGCACAACTACGATTCAAACACAAGATGATAGACATCAGAAGGTGCTGTACTCACACCAGGTATATTGTATTTTATTTGTATAGATGACTCAGTTTGTGCTCTTGAGGCACTGGTTTTGCATCACTATGGTGACCTTACAGGAAAATCCACATTGCATTACTCCTGGGAAGTGACAATGCTAGTCATCACCATTATCATACTTTGGTTATACCCCTTATGATGACAATCTAGGATTGCGATACAGGGCAGGAATCCTTTAGATCCTAAGTGTGTGTGTATCTTATCAGAACACCCAGATTTAACTCTTGTTTCTCTCTGTTATGGTGCTTAATTCAACCTCTTTCAGGGGTCATTATCCTTAACCATAGTAAATACAAACTCTGCTATGGTTATGGATAACAACCCCTGAAAAAGGTGTCTCTACCTGTCTCTGCTATCAACTTTCCTCCCATGAGAGAGATCAGTCATATCTAAGCCTGGTCTAAATCTGTCAATGTGTAAACACAGACACCCCAGCTACAGACCCTCCAACTGTCTCCAGTGTGATGAATGAACCTGTGAGCCACGGCTCCTGACTGACAGCAGGCTTGCGTGTGAAGATGCATGCTGCCTCATAACTATAAACCTAAAAAATCCTGGGGAAGGAGATGGTTTGAGAGGCCTCCCTCAAATTGCAAAACACCTGTATCTGACTCACGCAGTTAATCACACACCTTTACAGCACAGCAGAACAGCCTTGCACTTTCACACTGATGGAAAAGCAAGAGAGAGGACAATGAGACGGACAGATCTGTTTGATCTACTGAAGTAAAATTTCTTGTAAAAATAGAATTTATTTAAGCCTAAGTTATTGTTATTATTTGGTGTTTATTGACACACCATAGAAAAATAACATTCCCTCATGGTTTTTTTCTAATGAAATTTTTACCAGTGTTGTTTTTAAAATACCCAATTTGCTAGAATTAAAAAAAGCTTTTTTAAAGGATAAGTTTTGAGAAGTCATTTAAAAAATGATTCTGCGAGCCACAAATCTTGATCTAGACACCCATGACCATAACTTTTGGACAATAGTGTGATCTAACTATGTGGCAGCAGTTAGTATTTCCCAGTTTAGTGTGGAAGCCTATCCAACACCTTTGGGATGAATTGCAACATCAGTTTGAATACAAACCAGGCTTTATCCTCACTAATGCTCCTGTGGCTGAAGGAGAACAAATCCCCACAGCCAGGCTCTAAAAGTCTTTGGAAAGCCTTTGCAGAGGAGTGGAGGCTGTCACAGCAGCATATTAATGCCCATGATCCTGAAAAGAGATGTTCACATAGTTTGATCAGGTGTCCATACTTTTCTGGACATGTAGTGTACCAAAGTATAGTAAAAACATCAGATTAACAAAACTGAACACAGAACACACACACATGCACACACATGCTATTTTCTGTAATGTAGGACTGATTGGACTGATATGCCATGGGTTTAGTCTGTGAGCAGATGAATCAGGGCAGCAACCAGACATCCATGAGCAGCTGCATGGGATATACTGTCATGTACACAGAGCGATACATTTACATCAATCAGGTGAGCAGTCAGCCTCTCTTGCCTACTGCTGTATGACTGGTGTTGGTCAGTGAGTAAGTGCAGCTACTTTTTATATCTAAAATATCTCAAACCTCATATGTTTACATTTGAATGGCAGCAACAAGAGACAGACTGTGTGATAAGTGGATGGGATTAGTCCAATCGGAAAGGTTTTCTAAGGGTAAAGTGGATGGTATAAACCTGATACACCTGTACAGTGACACTATGTGTGTGTGAGCAAGAGAAAAAGAGCGAAAAGGGGTGATGCGTGTGTGTGTGTGTGTGTGTGTGTGTGTGTGTGTGTGCGTGTGCATGGAAGTGGGGTGCATGTGCTGAGAGTAAAGTAGATGGTTGACTCCACTGGAATGTGGCGCTGACTCAGTCCGTCTGTCAGCCACGGCCATGTTCGCTCTGTGGACTTATTCACACTCTTGAGACCCTTTCAAGAATGCAGCCTGTTGCCTCATGTTGGATTTCCGGCAGGACTCTTGGAATTTCAGGGAAGAGAACTCCAGGAAACTCTGGAATATGGCCTTGTTTGGGTCAGGCTCACTGTCCTATTGTAAATAAAACATGTTTTAATTTAACACATCAGGTTTCTTCCATTGGCCTGTAGCGTTGAGTAGAATATATAAAAGGTTGTGTATTGCGCCAGATTGGTTTTTAGTAATTTTACTGCAGGTTCTAGTAAATAGGTTTAAGTTAAGTTTGAAGTCTAAAGGTATGATGGGCATGAAGAGTATAAAACAGTATAGCATGTGAGTGTTAACTACAAAACTAAAGGTCTCATATAAACACTGGCTGCCTTATAGGAAGTGTCGGAAAGAGACATAATACACAATTTCAAAAATGTTGATGGACACACTGTCATCATTTTTTATGCTATTCCTGCACTCATACATATACATGGAAAAACTATTTGTGAGGTCTGTGGTTCGTTTACATTTTGACTTGATAAACAGATTCCATAGTACCCAGAGGATAAATCTGAACGATTTTGATTGCATCTGGCTGTGCTACCAACAGGTCAGAATTTCCACTTGTCCAACACTTCAGTTCATGACAGGATACTGGAACAGCTCTACCTTAAAATGAATAGTAACATAGCATGCTAATATGCTAATGTTAGTATAGTACACTAACATTTTAAATATTAGGATTTCACCATGCTAAGATGGAAAACATGCAAAATATTGACATGTATGTCAATATAGTAAAGTTATTATTTCAGCAAGCCAAAATGCTAACATGTTAGGTGTGAGCATTTTAACATGCTAAAGTTTAGTATGTAACATTTTGCATTTTAGCATGCTAACATGTTAGGTAACATTTATCATTTAACAAACTAATGCTACTGTTACATTTTAACCGGTTAACATGCATGTTAACATGCTAACTGAAGGCAAGCCAATGTTAAGCTCAAAGAACATGGCGAGTCTGAGAATAGAGGTGAGCTCCAGTATTTAATCTGTCTGTAGCAATCAGACATGTCTCATGTTAGTGATTGACAGGTGTTGTCATATAACAATTGTTGTTGCAGGAAAAAGGCTTTGTCTTGGCATCCCACGCCCCTTGTCCCACCCTCTCCAGACAGACAGAGATCACTCCTCTGTGGGCTCATCTGATGGCTCCTGCTTTTCCAGATGCTGGCCAGGGAAGAAGACAAGACCAGAAAAGGATATCTGTTATCTAGGGATGACCTGGGGCTCCTCTCCCTCACTGGGCTATCAAAACAAACATGTCAGTTCAGAGGAAAGACTCATTTCTGATACTGTGTGTGGGTGTGGGTGTGCATGTGCATGCGTGTGTGTGTACCGAATTAAAGTGTTGCTGTTGAAGACATTTTGGTTGGATTTGCATGGAATTTGGTGTGATACAAAGATTCAAAGTTGTAGCCCAAATACTCAAATACTGAATTGAAATACATGTTTTGAGGTCATTTAAATGAGTATTTACATTGTCATTCGCTCAATTACATTTATGTAACAGCTGTTATTACTAGTAACTTCACAGATTAAGATTTTACATGCAGAACATATGACAAGACTATAAAATATGTTACACTGCTGCCGATTAAACTGCCCTTCAGTTTGCAAGGCAGTTACTGAGCTCCCCCTCCATGAGCTACAATATAAAAGTGCATCTTACATGTTGAAGCACCAGTAATAATAATCCAATAATATAATAGATACAAATATAAATGTGCTGTGGGCCATTCTACTGCAGTACGAGTACTTTTGATTTTGATGATATTACATTTGTACTTTTGGTAATGTTGGGCTGTTACTTGAATGGAGTATTTTTGTAGTGTTGTATTACTAATTTCTTAGTAATAATAAATCTGAATTATCAAATCAACTCTGAAACTAATTACAATGCGGCAGTTCTGCACTCTGTATAAAAAAATGTTTATTTCTTCTGCCTCTGGTGGATCCCTATGACTGGATTTTTTAGCTGCCAAACTGTGTTGAATATCTCACAGTATAGTGCTGTACTGACTCCCTTCACTTCCGTTGGTCTGCTCAAGTGTCAAGTACACAGAGTCTAAATCAACCAGATAGACTTAAAATATGTCTATCTGCAATTGATCCTGAAGGATCAGTGTCCATCCCCCAGCAAACAGCAGTTTCTCATAGCACTCACCTCCCAGCCAACCAGGACTGTTGAAAGTATGTATGGAGACAGCCACATTAATCATACTCCTGTATAACATGTCCTTTAAAGCTCTACATTTCAAATACAACCTCTGTGTGTGTGTGTGTGTGTGTGTGTGTGTGTGTGCACCTCTATCTGTCACCAGCACAGACATCTCTTCCAATGCCTCTCCTCTAACAGAACACAGTTTGTGGCATGAAAGACAAACAACTCATGCACATACACCACGCAAACACTCATGCGCACACACACGCTTCCACACTACTTGAACCCTCAGGCAGAATGCCAAAGAGCTGGAGGAATGTGACCCGGTGACCTTGGCTTGCAGACTTCCACATGGAGACCGGACACTAGGATGGTGTACTTCGGAAGAAGAGGCCAGAATAGCTCCGGTGTCTGGTAACAGCAGACAGACTCTGTTTGTAAACTGTGGCCATAAGACACACTGAGCGACTGCAGTGCACATGTATATGCATTGACCTATAGGGGATGAAAACACACGTACTCATGTCCAGAGGTTACGAGGCGGGCAGCGATGATGGGTAGCATGAAAGAGGGTGCTTACTTCAAGATCGGTATGTACGTTTTCTTCGTACAAGACTGGGTTAACCTTGCAGCCACACATTTTTCTGCTTTCATAAATCTGGACTTTCCTGTTTGACGTTTCAAGTTTTTTTCTTTTTCTTTAAATGCATGCTTAGTAGAGAGAGGCCAAGTTTGACTCCTTCACTAGTACGTCAATCTGCAAAATCTGTCAGTATAAAACAAGTTTTTAAGTATTCCAGTAAGAGAGAGAAAAAACCTACATGTGGGTGGACACAGAATCCGCAATGCACATGTATGCACGCTCAGATTACAAAATGTAACTTTTGCATATGTTTCTGCACACATTTACTTACATGACCTATCAGTACCAAATGGTTGCACAATATGCTGACCTGTTTTTGTCTTCCCTCAGTGAGTGCATGCAGCAGGGATCCAAGTCATGCATCAATGATGGTGAAGATAAAGTGTACCACAGCTGCTAGAAATATATGTGACACTTTATATAAACTAGATTCCAGTAAGTGTATTGTCAGAGCATCACATTAACAGGCTGCCTTTCTTTCCCAAGAAGCCTGTTGATAGAAAAAGTGATATAGTAATTTAGAGATATGCTTTTACTAGTTACGCAATCTGCCCATTTAACTAAGTCTAATTAATTTAATCATATTTTTTACCCATTTACTTTGGAAAATTGAGGAGACACTTTGTTTTTTCAAAACAGAGCAACTATGTGGATGGAGATGTTCACTGTAAAATTTGTACTCTTTTTTTTCTCTTCTGCACAGACAGGCCAGGGGTAAACCCCACCCTCTGTGCTCGGCGAGAGGACAGAGATACATGTGACAGATCAGGTCCAACCAGTCACAGATGACAAACCTTCAGTGTTGCCCCACGATTATCTGACAAACATTTGAGCCCTCAGCAAGAGTCTTTCTTTGAAGAAGTTTGATTTCTTGATAACGCAACCAAAAATGAATTGAATTTCCTCCATTATTTTGTAAATGAGTTTGCTCAGCACATATGATTCCTTGTTAAAGGTTAAGGAACAGTTTGAGAAACTAATAGGAGGCTCTGTAAGTTCATACTTTGTCACTAAGAAGATTTAGATTCTTATATTCTCAGCAGAGTAGCATCAAGTTCTCTGTTCAAAGGTGAGACACTATTATATAGATTCATCTTATTCTCAACACTACATTTACTCATAAAGTTCCTGACTCAGGATGCTGTCACCAGGCCTGTGTGTAGTTTGTTTTTGCCCTATCAGCCTTGTTGAGCGTACAGGTGCAGATCCTACCTGAGGCAGACGGTCTGGTGCCAGTGGGTTGTAAAGCAATCAGTTGGCGGTAATATATCCCTCTGCCTCTCAAATAGCTGACAGAGCAGGAAAGGAACAGCCTGTTGATGCAGAAACAACAGCATGCAGCCCCCACCCCTGCCCACCCCTCCCCACCTGGCTCAGGATGATCTGTTTTGGTCTCTCTCCATCACTGTCACTCCAGAAACCAGTGCCACATACACGCACTGCAGCCCTCCTCTGCACTGGGTAGAGTTACCAATCACACACTCAGCACTCAAAGTGACCATCTAATTTTGAACTTAACTATTGTAAAGGTCTTATTTAAGACAAAGCTTTGTGAACAGCAGCAATGTAAGTGTACTGTATATTTGGTTTGTATAGGAAACAAACCCAGTATAATAGATTTACATTTTAGTAGACTACAGTATGTCGAATCCATTTCTATTCTCATAAGTTCAACAGAAGCAACACGAATTAAGCTGTGCCCCGTGCTACCCCCACGGCATCTATTCAGGTCAACTATTGAGAGATGCCACTATCACTAGGGCAACAAGTAAAACAAACAATGTGTGGATTTTGTGTGTGTATGAAACTCTAGACTCAAATCAGTCGGCCACACAAAGTGCAGTTAGTGGGAACAGAAGTAGGTCTGCGCCCAGTTCAAGCTGTACTTTCAACCACGTCCTGCCTTTATGAGACAGTGTGGGTGGTGGGAGTTTAAAAGCTGTCAGACTTTTTAAAATCCATGTTTACCACAATGGGAAGCTCTGTAAACACATGGGTTTGCCACAACATTATTCCAACAAACCGGCGTGCTTGGCTCCAGGGCTCACTGAGGTCTTTCCAATGAGGATCTGATTTGACTCCAGGATGAGCTGGCTCCTAACTGTTTAACTTTTCCCAGGCTTTTGGTAACATTGTGGCACGGAACAATGACAGGTCATGATAACTTTGAGATGCTAATTCAGGAATCTGTTTAAGCAGGCCAGTCTTCGAAACATTTTGCGCAGGTGTTTAAATTCAAAATATGTAATACTCTCTAAACCTCCAGAGCTGTACAGTTCATGTCCAGTTGTTCATCTGTCACTAGTTTTCTACATCTGGCCTAGCTGACTAATACTAGAGCTCATGTCTGCTATTAATTCAATATAGTGGTGACAAACACAACTTGGGCCAACGTTTTTACATTGTGTCTCACTGTGTTGCTTCCGTAGGCATAGAAGATTTCAACATATCCAATCAGGAAACACCCTTAAGCCCTGGGAGAGCTGGTAAGAACAGATTTATACACACCACATGTGTAAGGGTGCACGCTAACTATTCTACTTGTCGTAATCGCAGGCTGTTATCTTGGTGTCCATAGGAGGGAGGGTTTTTATCAGCTTGGCTATACAAGCCGAAGGTGAACAGTGTATACAAAGACCTGGGACATAGTGAGATGAAAACAGGAAAGAGAGGCCAGGTGCTAAAACCAACAAAACATCAGGTGTTACATATGATCATAACCACTCATGTTGATAGTTAACTTGGGACAAGAACAATAAATACTCCTAGAAAGGAGATTGTGCCACATTCATGCTTATTTTCTTCTTAAGTTCTGTCAGACAATGGAAAGCAATATTCCTTTCAGAAAGAAAGTTTGTCTCATTTTTTCAGACCATCACACAGAAATTAAAACCCCTGTTATGCAACATGTAATTGATTATAGATTGCAGAAAGAGAGCAATAACAAGCACACAATGTGCCGAACAGTGTGGTGGCAACATTGTATATAGCTACTGTCGAAACACAGTACAAAATGTCCTCTTTAAACGTAAAGGTATAGGTCCATTTTCACATAAAGTATGGTCTTTTAAATGTGGAAAAATAAAACGATCAGACAAACAGAATCACTAAATATTGCAGAGCTCAAGTTTGTCACTGCTGAAGCATGCTACACACCCTTACTGTAGAAGGAGTAACACTTGTGTCAATGTGCATGACTACAAGCTCTGACAGTGTGCTCTCTGCAGGGTCGTATGTCATGATTTAAATAATTGTGTGTCTACTCTAATCATCCGCTAGTCACTGTGGCTCCAGTCATGAAATCTGTTGTCAGTAACTTGGACTCTCCGCTCTGCTCTGGCTCAGGGGGTAGGCAGCACATCCTGGAGAGGAGACCCAGTGTAATGTCACTGTCCCACAGTCGTGTGCCAACCAAACCGCATGAGTCAACCCTTTGTGGTAAGTGTGGGTGGCTTCTCTCCTGTGACTACTCCCTGACCCATCTTTCTCAAACTCCCTCACACTCTTCCTCTCTAACTCCTTCTTTCCATGTGAATCATCAAGCTTATTTAGGTGATGAATGTTTATCCCCAGAAATTCCTCTTTGCTTCCTGGTCATGATTTGACCGAAGGTGTAAATATCACCAATACTACACTGGCTTTGGAACAACATGACACCGCTCTGTTTGCTGAGCTTTAGCTGTGTCACATGATAGAGCTGCATTACGTCACAGGGACACGTGCCATTGCAAACACAAAAGGCCAGCAGACAGCAGGGAGTGGTGTTTGTGCTTTTGTACAAGTAAGGTGTTTGGTGCAGGCCAGCACGTCCATCTGACTTATGTTGTTCCCATTACAAAATCCATTCCTCCTCTGGGTGTCTGTTGGTGTTCTGAGTAACAGGCAACCGGGGACTAGGAAAATACATCTAGGGCTATGTCTGCTTCTCCTCACATAGAGTGCTGCCTGTGCTCTGCTGTTCATCCTGTGCTGACGTTATTTGTCCCACTCTTACACTAGCAGTGACACAGGTGGACATACTGTACATGCATGTGAACACTCATTAACACAAACTCAGCACATTCCAGTTTCCAAGATGCTTTATCTACTTCCTATTAGCTCAGCTTCCCAGGGCAGGGAAAAGTCAGAGGAAGCAGAGCTGTTGTTGTCTCTCTCGGCTGGGTGCTTCCTGTCCTGGCCAAGTAGAGATATCCCTGAAAGGAGCTGTTGGAAGAGGGGAGAGAAGAGCTGGGTGTTTTGGACCCCTTTCCATGACTTACAATCTTATCTGGCCAGAGTTTGGTATGCATCCACTAGTTGGGCACAGTTTGGGAGAATGTGTTAGAGCCTCCCTGCTTCCCCTCTCCATTACAAATAGTAAACAATTTGTAGAGCTGCAGATAGCTGCTCATCAGTGGACTTTAATGTAAAACACCTTTACATCTTGAATTGTATCATGATTTCTCACCATACAGAGAATGGATACTCATTTAAACCGTGGATTTTTAGTTACTAATCTGAAAGGACTTCGACTGAAAGATTTCATAGGGATTTGTTTGGTGTTTTTCAGCATTCCAGACAGTTTTTCAAAGGAGCTACTTTCAGCACTTTAATGAGCTTGAACTTAATTAGTAGGTCCTGGTGGGAACACTTTGCAAGCTCACTATAGGGAAGATTGCAGCTATGCAGTATAAGCTCAAAGCACTCATTGCAAAGCAGTATGTTCTTTTATATAAACAACAGTAGTCTATAATATTCTATGTTCATGAGCCAAACATCTGTTTAAAAGTTGGTGTTTGTTTCATAATAAACTATCTTAATGCATAACAGCTATCTGTTTGTTAACCGTCTTTGCCCTCTTCCTCTCAGTCATGGCCAAGTATATGTGATTATTTTTTCCAAATATCATTGATTTTGGAGGAAGTCAAGCACTTCAATGTGACATACTCTGCAATCTTGTTCTCCTGTTGACTTCTGCTGCATTTTAAGATGCTTACTTTCAGTTTGAACCCTAATCTGAGTAAACATTCTAAGACTGGCCACCTCCCTGTCTGTCTGTCACTCTGTGTGTCCTCTCTCTCGACGCAAATGTGGCCTGAGAAACTCAATCTGTGGGAAAACGCAATCATGTGTGTGTTTGTGATGGGTCTAATGTAAACATTAGGCTCCTCTTCCTCCGGTGTCCTCATCCTGTTAGCAGATAAGAGTTACGGAAATGGATATGATTAAATAATGAAGCAAGGAGCAGATGCGTCGAGGCTATCATTGGTAGGCAAGATAGCCGAGCTTATCCTTGTCAAGGAAACATGATTGGTAATTGAATGGCCAGCTATTATCGCCTACAAATGAAGGACATGGATACTGATGTCTCAGACGTCACAGACACACATGCTCATGGAAAATGACTCGCACTTTAATCTGAGGCTTTGTGCTCAAGTGTATTCCGTGCAGAGTTATTCGAGGGTATTATGGCAGCATTTTAATTAGGCAAGGCTAATTATCGGGCTGTAGTTAGTCAGAGAGAGACATGTTTAAGGGCTTAATTGTCTGATATGATATTGTCTAATATGTTTGATCTCCCTGAAAACCCATTGTGGAAACTTTACATGAGCTGAGGATGTTTTTGCAATACTTTCTCTAAATTCTGAGAAAGTAGTATTGCTAACCATGCTGTAGGAAACGGGATGTCATTTTTATTTCTTTTGTAAAGCTAGAGACACTTTCCATTTCTTTGAGCTTTTGAAAATATCTTCTGAAGACAGACACGTTCAGGACCTGGTTCAGGTCATGAGCGATAACATACAAGCCTCTTTAACGCAAGCGGAGCGTCTTAACCACTTTGACATGAGTCCCTATTTAAAGCCAGTCCTTCAGCAAAGGCAGTCTGAGGTCAGAAGGACACATATGTGAGTGTGATATCTCTTAGAGAAGTGTAAAATGACACTGTTTTCCTGTGTTGCGGATCAGAATGTTTTTCAGTAAAGCAGATTTAGGGATGGCTCCAAATGATGGAGTAATTATGTCAGGAGCTTTACAGTAAATACAGTTTTAGAGGATGATGTGTGGGTAGAGGGGGTTAAGTATAGACTGAAAAAAAAACTGAAAATGAAAATGTTTGACTTCAGACTGTCTGTCTGTCTATTGACTTTGTGTAAACTCTAGTATGTGCAGGCATCTATGTGCGCACAATTTTTTTTCATGAGTCAATATGAGTTTATATGCACGTCTGTGTATACAGCAAAGTCTGTTTTTTTACTTGACGCGGAAGTAACAAGCACATTGTGCCCCGTGAGCTCAGTGCACACCTCACACATGCCTTTAGGCTCCAGAGGCCCTTGCAGTGTTTGGTCTGGGGCGGCTCCCTGGCGGATTTATTTCCTGCCAGAGACCACAGCAGTGCGTGGAGGACAGTGTCTGCAAGGTTTGCCGGAAGGCAGAAAGAAGGCAAAGATAAACTGAGATTTTATGTTAAATTTAAAAGGCATAACACCTGATAATTCTATATTTCATTGCCTCTTCAAACAGAAACTGTCCATCTTAGTGACTCTACTGTTTTAGAAACTGTTAGTTCACTGTATGTACAGCAGACCTACAGGATAAAGCATGACCTATGTTTGAGAAGGTAAATCCCAATTACACTGTTGTGCCCAAGTAATCAGACCTTCCTTAAGAACTATCAGCTTCACTTGTTAACATTAAAAATAGGGTGCAGAGCAGTGATAACCCAGTATTTTTCTGTGGAGCTGAGAATAATCTGCTGGCTCCAAGATAATTGCAGTCCTTATTTAAACCTGACTTTGAATGTTCTTTAGACCCAGAGCTAAATTTACAGAGCATGAAGGTGGCTTCTGTGAATGCTCTATTTTGCTTTCTGTTTTGTCTTGGCAGTTCCATAGTGTAAAATAAGTCACTTTGTATCCTTTTTGTTAGGAGCAAGTACAGTAAATATGATACAATACGAAGATGTAAATATTGAGATAATGTTTGTAAAACATTGGGGCAGTGAGCCTCCACAACAGCTTCAGTGATCTTTGTCATAGATTCTACAAGTCTGGGAAGCTCTACTAGAGGGATGAACACCATTACTCCAAAGGTTATTCCCTCATTTAGTGATTTGATGATCATTGTGTAGAGTTCGGTCAATGGGTCGTTCCAAAATCTCCCATTGGTGTTCAACTGGGTTGAAATCTGTTGATTGAGAAGACCATACTGTAATTTGACCTCATGTTCATACTCATCAAGTCTTTCAGTGACCCTCTCCTGTTTTGTTAGGAACCATCTACATTTGTTAAGTTTCTCTACTCATTTATTACCTTTAACCCTTATATTTGCACAAACATGTACAAAAATGTATAGTTTGCCCTACAATTCTGACATACATACAATTTTACATTTTTATAAACTGAAAAATTGCGCAACTTACCTACATACCCAGCCAATATACAGTATATGCATTTTAATACTTCTATTACATATACATTTTACATGTAGTTTTATCTTTGAGTTTTAATCCTCTATAGTTATTTTTTCTAATTATTATTTTTACTCTTGTTTTAATTATTAGTATTCATTGCACATTAGTTTTTTTAGCACAGAGTATGTCATCCATCATTTCACTATACTGTTTATGTATGTGAGAAATTTGAAAACTTTAATTTATTTAGGTTTTTCCTTTAAATTATTATGAGAGGAATATTGCTGTATAGTATGCATGAATATCTCTGAGGTACCTTTAATAAATGAACTGATGAAGCTGTGTCTGTCCAAAATTCAATGTTCTCCAATATAATACTATAGGTTAGTGTGACTCTTTATTAACTCTTGAGAAAAGGTACAAATTATGATATGATGTAGACTAGATGGCAGTTCAGTTATTCATCTGGCTTCGCTTTTAGCATGTAGCCCCAAGGCCATTATAGTCCACGTACCCATATCATTCAGTTTAGGACAGGAATGCATTTCCACCCACGAACGGTTCTCTCCCTGGAGGGCCACATTTTGCCCCAAACATATGCGTCTGCACAGCCAACCTGCTCTTAGGGGATGGAAAATGGGAGTTGGACCTCATCTGCATTCTCCTGAACCCGTAGGTTTGCTCGTTAAGAGCCTTGTGTGAGCAGTGATCCGGAGCATTTCTGTTGTGAGGAATTAATGTGGCTGCTGCCCAGTAGTAGATCAGGTAGTCTGGCTGACTTCATCCGGGGCCCTAAATCCATGTGTGAATGGAACAAAAGGCACTCTGACAAAGCACATACTCTGCCCTGAATGACTCAGTCTCTGTCATCAGGCTCTGCCACATGAACTCATTCATGTACACTCACACACACGCACAAATGGGGGAAACAGGACTCGTTCTGCTCACTGACTGTAGCTCATCTGTGGACTCCATCCTTCATTTCACATGTGTTTTTCTGTCCTCTTAGTGTATCTAGAGAGCAACGCTGTCTTAACCCTGTGGCTACTGATTTATACCTTATTCATATTAGAAGTGCCCCCTTTTGATGGCAAGCCTGCTGATCTCCTTGGTGGACAACATCTGAAATCTTTATCAACAGAACCATGGGGCCTTGGGTTCTGCTGTGTTTCTAATATCCCCCATGAGTGAAGTTGAACCAGGAAATCAGGGGAAAAACGAACTCCCCCGACAATCAGATGTTACTTAAGATAAATAGATTGCAACATTAAGCGAAGCCTAAACCTTCTCCTCCACAGGCTGACATCATGAACACCGGATAAGCTGGGATACTCATCGGCCAAATGCCAGAAACTGCTGTTTTGGACGTTTGAAATACAATACAGGCATTACATTGGGGAAACTAGTAATGTATTTCTTCCTGAGATGCTTTAGGTTTCAATAATGCAGCCAGAACATAAAATGATAATGTAGGCAAAAGATAGCTGATGTTCTGGACAGTGAATATTAGTTGTGAGACCGGAAACAAGGCATATTAGGAGCCAGCTTCCATCTGTGTCAGTCAGTCCTGTGGTGCAGCCTGTGAGCACAGTTGGCTCTGAACCAGCGGCTGGAGAAAGTCGAACCAGCGTGACGTTCTCCATCAAACCACAGCTGTCGTTTTCACAGCTTCTCCCCAAACACTAGACACAAATGAGAATGTGTGTGTGGGATTATGTGTGACTGTGAATGTATGTTGCCATTTTTTTCCGACTTCCCAAAACCCAAAAAAGAAGAATTATTACAGTATGTTAGCCACACTAATAACCAGCCATCATCATTACTAACACGACTTTGATTCAGTCTCGGTCATAGAATGAGCTCGCCACTATCTCCCCTGGTCTATGTCTAAAGGGATCCTCGGGTCGTGGAGACTAAACACACCCTGTCATCATCAAGGAGACGGACTGGCTTGCTCCACCCATTGCTAACAGCAGGCTGTGGCTGCGCTTGAACCACTTAACATAACAATGTCGAGGAGTGATGCAATGATGACTCGTTATTGCTGCTTTTGATTATATTGCGTTCCAAAATAGACGATACCTGTGTGTGAGGCTAAAGTATTTACCCTAAAATCCCTCCATTTCCCAAAAGTATTTGTACCAATACAGGAAGTGATTAATAACTGAAGCAGCTTGAGGACTGTCAAGAGTTTGGTATGGTTAACAAGTAGAAGTGCTTTAATATGGTCGTATTTACATTGTAGTGAGAGATGACAGCCCGTTGCCTGGGGATTTGTGTTTTGTTTCCACGGCAGGAGCCAAGTGTGTGTGGGTCTGCCAGACGAAACCACGATCCAGCACTAAGACACAACGATGTGTCAGCCTGAGCTTTGGCTGTGGTGCTCACAGCTGCACTGATTGGATGCACGGCTCATCTGCAGCGTGAACCATGAGCGCAGGACACATGTTGAAATTAAATGTGTCTTTCTGTGCTCTACTGTTGTATTTCTTAAGTATAATTAAGGATTGATTGACGCTCTTTGTACTCAAAATAGTAAGTTAATTATTTTGTACCTTTCTAGAGCTAAGTCTAGAGCTTTGACCACCACAAACAAATCCTTTCAGCTCCAATGTTTTGGGGTGACAGATACTGCACCTCAAAATATCTGCAGATAAAACAAAACAATCTGCATGTCTTAATACTCTAACAAAAATATCCCTGTTTTTAATGTGGGTGAACTGACTCTTTAAGATGCTTTTCAAAGGGGTAAGCAGGAGCTGGAGTTATTATGTATAAAGGGAGAATGTTGTAGACCACAAAATGCTTAGAGTCACCTTTCCCTTTTACATAGGAACAGCCAGCAAACCTTGGTTTGAACCAGTCCTTTGTTGAACATGTAAACCGAGCAAAATGAAACACAAGTTTAACACGTATTCACTGGAATTCCGTACAGACTAACAGGCTTGACGTCATCTTACTAGAACACTGAACCTTTTGCTGCTGTGTTTATATCAGTGTGAACTTTGGACACAGGCTGAATATGCATGTAATTTAATTACCTCAGCAGGCAGGGGCAATCACCGCTGTGCCCTCCGTAGCGAATAAATCATTTACACTGATGATACAGGGGGTTGTTTTTGGCCTCGTTTCCAACTAAACTCCACCCTTCCTGTTGGTGAGGGATTCATAGTAATAATAAGCTGAGACACCGAAGCGTCACTTCATAAGTATACCATTATTTTGAGATTGAGCCACAAAGAGAAATTCCTTTCAGCTGCACTTGGAGCAGAAAGGAACGAGCCAGAGATGCTGGATGTGCTGGATAGAGCTCAGCGTGAGTCAAGAAGCAGAACCAAAGAAAAGGCAGAGTAATTTTTCCTGCAAAGGATATCCTCTTTGACACGAGTTCTTTCATCTGCCTTCTCAAGCTCTCATCAGAGCTGCCTCTGGCTCTGGGTGCTTATCTCCCTCCCTGACTAACTTTTTTTTAACTGTCTGACTAACTTTATAAGGAACTTCCTGTGAGTGATGACATCACGAATTGTCTCACAAGCAGGGAGGGGAGGAGGGGGGGGTGAAGTGGGAGGAGAGACAGATTGGACGTGAAGCCTATTTATCCCACTGAATGTGTCTGTTGGTGGAACATCAAAAGTGTTTGAATAACAGATTCAGAGATACATGTAAACCATCCGTCACACTGTCCATCACAACAAACTTTTATATCGTTTTAAATCCAAACTGTGATGCTCATATTGTTCGTGTTAACAAACACAAACTGTAAATCTCACCTAGCAAAACATTCACCCCTTCCTCTGCTGGTCACACAACTGGCCCACGGGAATCCCAAAAATGTGTCTGAAATGATATAGGGGGATTAGTGAGAGCCTGGTCCATGTAGGGGCCAAATATGAAATTATAAGCCTTTTGGATTTGGGGGACCCCGCGCCCAAGCTGTAAAGATTTTTCAAAATCAGGTACAAGAACACTCTGTTCTCTTTCCACACACACACCTCTGCTTTCTGTCACTACTGATTCAACACACCAGTTGTTTGTAGCTATTGTATCGCTGTGTTTGGTTAGTGTGCATGTCAGTGTTGGGTTTGTATAGCCCAGTTAGGTTAGGTGACATAGTTAATACAACACCACTTAAGATCTAAGTAGGCCTAGTGACTGGGAATGGAGGGTGTGAGGGACTGCACGTCCGAGATTATTCATACTTTACCCTGAACTGAAACAAACAAAAACCTGTGTATATTAATCCTGCAGGTTAGGTCTGTGCTGGGCTTTAACAGACAAGTCTCTGGTGCACTTATGCATTTTGTTACCTTGTGTTGTTATAATTGCTTCCATTGTCTTCCTCATATGTAAGTCGCTTTGGATAAAAGCATCTGTTAAATGACTAAATTTAGGGTATATAATCACTGTTTTCCTGTGGACATTATGTCAGGTAAACAGAGAATAGGTCCAGCTAAAAGAAAATGCCCAGGGTGATCTGATAAGTGAGCAGCTACACAATCTGGACTCCATTCAGTTGGCAGCAGAATACTTTGCAGATAAGAGTGTTTCTTTGCCTGCTGTCTGTGTTATCTACCCCGGAGCCATCCACATTACTGTCTGTCTCCCTGCAGATAATGAGCAGTTTACTTTTGACTGCAGCATGCATGCTTGTTGTTTATGAAACCACACAGGAAAGGAATAGAAAGGATGGGAACAAAAAGAAAAAGGAAAGCTAAACCTACAGGATGATGTTTCACTTTTTAATTCGAAGCTACTTTACTGAGGATTCTGCAAAGAACTTCTGTAAACAACAGTATACAATTATGAATTAACACCACTGCACTGCATCAACCAATCTCCTTGAGCTGTATTTTAAATTATTCACGGAGCAGCTGCATGTCTAATTGGTGAGCTGTTTACCCTGCTGCATGTCCCCCATCCCACTGGAACACTTTATCAGCTGACTTGTATCCATGTGTGCACACCTGCTCGTTAAAAGCAGAGACAAAATGAAGCGCTGCAGACTTTGATCACATCAAGTTGACGTATGCTTCAATTAGCCCTGCGTGTAGGCCAAATGTTCAAGGGTGATTCTGCAATCCATCTGCACTCAGCCTGTCCTGTTGCACGTAGCCTGCACTGCAGTGGGACTGGTGAAAATGAAGACTGTGCCTTTAAGGGCAAGTGTGCAAGGCGGAGCCAGTGCGTCTCTCGTGTGGTGGAGCTTTAGAAATTGCTCACTACAACACCAGACTTATTTAAAAGTGTCACATTATAGCCGGAGCGTCACGAATGCTCTGGCGACCCGTTCCTGATGCAAAAGAAGATTACGGAGTCAAATCAAAACCCCCAAAGAAGCCGAAGAGCTATATTTGACCATAGTGGAGTCTAGGAGTCAGTCAGCGGAGGAGAACTGCGAAGTTATAACGGTGAGTTCCGAAAATAATGATTGGAAATGTCTTAGTGTAGGCTACTGTAAGAACCCATGTCTCGCCTGTCTATTGTTTTGTATGTTGGTGCCAGCACTACAGACACAGATGATTGGTCGCATTCCAGGTCCTATTGCGATTATTTGAAAATCTGTATGTCTTGTTTTAAATTTTCTGACGGATAGAGCAAGCCATTCAGAGGCGCAACTTGTGTGTTTTATCCGAAATTAAGAGGATTTAAAAATTTCTGACAAAAATACACTAGAATTTGGGAACACATTTGTCAACTTTTACTTAATCTATATTTTATGATAAATATAAAATTGGAATTATTTTTTTTATCCCTTACATAACGTTTGTCCGATTGCAAAACTATAACCTGGTTTGATTCTTTTAATTATTCTAACTATCTATTTGTATATTTTCATCTTAAACAAAAGGGAAATAACAATTCATTCTCTATCATCATTACCTGGCCATGCCAGATAGCTGACTTGTGTGTTGTGATGTGACTCACCTTCCTGCTAGAGGGCTTTTAACCATTATTATCTCAATCCGGTAAAGTGAGGGGGTGTGCGCGCTGTTTGCTTGCCGCACAGGTAGAGCGGGTATGGTTGCTCGGAAACCGCTGCAGGGTTGTCATGAGCGGGGTGTGAACTCCTTCTTTCAAGGTCCGTGTGTCACTACTACAATCCTGAGTCAAAGGCAAGCTATCTGCTGATGTTTTACATCATTGCTAACCCATCAGACCTCCTCCTTTCCAGCACCCATGGGCCCAGTGTTATCTTCACACTCACATTGAGCCTGTCCAGAAAGGCCACACTCCACTGCAAAAAGACTGTAGTTCTCTGGTCAAAGTATCTGAATTAAGTGACTTATAGAATTCCTCCTT
This sequence comes from Coreoperca whiteheadi, assembly GCA_011952105.1. Classification (NCBI taxonomy): domain Eukaryota; kingdom Metazoa; phylum Chordata; class Actinopteri; order Centrarchiformes; family Sinipercidae; genus Coreoperca; species Coreoperca whiteheadi. The sequence continues at coordinate 19,754,167 of CM022473.1, forward strand.
AAAGGCTCAATGCTCTGCATGACTGCACATCAGTTGTTTAATCCTGTTGCCTGTAAATGCTCCTATGGTTAACTGCCAGGATGAACTGTCTTTGCACCTGTTGCAAGAGGAAGCACAAACCCCTGGGGGTTCATTATCGAGGATCATGTTGCATCCCATGCCCGCCGAACCGAATCGACAGCCCTGGGCAGGGGGACTGCATGCCTTGTTGGGCAGTTTGGCTCAGGCTGATGCCCCAGGCTTCCTGTTGTTTTAGAGCTTTGTTTCTCACCAGCTGTCAGGGCAACACATAAATATGGCTCACACCAGACCAGGAACGAGGGGGCTGTGTTCTTCTCAGTCATCACTCCTACATTATAAGGAGGACAGTGTGTCTCTGAGTGTGCATGCACCTCATTTGTTGTCTCCAGAAGAGATGACCACCAGGGCTATGGATGCACCTGTTTTCCAGCATTCTGAAAAACCGGCTTAATGGTTAAGATTTCTGATAGGCCACTGAAGTCATTAGGAGATTTGCTGCAACAATGCTCAGACATGGTGTACAACAAAGACACCTATAGTTACCATGAATCACGTGCTTGAAACCACATACTTTAATATAACATTTAGTGACAGGTTAATCCAATGTGAGGCATCAGATTGTGCTTCCAGTGTATCGCTGACCCCAGAAATATCGATATGCTGCAGGGTTTCTTCCCCTCTGAATAAACAATATTCATGTATACAGTATATTGTTTTCTCAGCCCTGACACATACTTGACATGACAGGAACATTCAGGTCATTTGACTTGAGGAGTTCTTACAACATCAGGTATATCCCTGGTAGGGCTGCACAATTAATCACAATATTATCAAACTCGCAATATCATAAAGGTATGATATTGATAAAGGTAAAATGCGTGACTACTGTACTGTAGTGCTGCAGAGAGGCCCTGGTTTACAAATCTTGTTCTCCAGATGTAAGAAAACATGTTTGTTTGGTACAGACCCCAACAAATGTCACATCATCATGATTTTAATATTATTTTTCAGTGAAAATGAAAATTGTGATGCAAAAATAATCATTCTCACTAATTATGAATCATATCGTAATATCTGTCAAAATAATCGCAATATAATTTTGTGCAGTCCTAATCTCTGGTAACAGTAGGAGCCCCTTCCTCTGTGGTTCAGGACAAGCAAGATTGCAGCACTGGAGCACAGCAGAGCCTAGTTTTAAAATAAACTGTAAACTTATTAAGATTGGAGGGACAATCTGTAGAAATAGATGTCTGAATTTTGGATAATGAGTTCACACCTCTTAGGTGTTTTGCTATTTTTAATTTTGGCTTATGTAGACTGTGGGTATAGGTGAAATGTAAAGATCGTTTAGTGAGTTTTGAAACCCCAAAGCTGGTGAAAATTAGCTATTTGTTTATCAATCTAAACATTTTCGGTGTACTGTCAGATAAGTAAAAACTGAAACGCTCATTGCTCTCACTGTTTCGACTTAATAAAACTCAACTTTCTAATTAGGTAAAAGAAGATGTTAATTATGTTTGGTTTCATATCATGTAAGCCGCATCTCTACATCCCAGCTACTTAAGGTCATTTGTTGAATAAAGTAGACTTGAAGAACAAACAAAAAAAACAAATCTCTGGATTATAGTAACCTTCTTACAACAAGATATTTGTTCAGTACTGTTATGTTGGTCTACCTACTGCTTTTAATGCCTTTCTGGCAAAATAATATGAGACCAGAACACTATGAATGATAGTCCTCCGTCCCCATGGTGTATTGGGACACGAGTGTCTTGTCAAACTGAGCTTATGTCATTCCTCTGTCATAGGAGATTGTTGTCTCGTCTTCTTGGAGGGTAAAAAAATCATATGCACAAGGCCATAACTAAATATTTGGCTTGGTGGGCAGCATAAAGGGGAAGATTTGCGCTCTATTCTAATATCAGGATTTTCTTTCTTTCTTGGCTCCACCAGAGGATGTTGGCTTTGCTTTTAGAGAGTATCTTTCAATGTACACATATTCTGTTTCTCTTCATCAGCTTTTGCTTTCAGCCTCCTTTCACCATCATTCATGGCTGTGTCTTGGCTGTGTTACAGGTACACCAGAAGCAGGGGCAGCTAGCCGGGCGATCTGAGTGTTTCCTGGCTTTGATGCGACCCGAGTGTGCCTGGAGCATGTCCACAGTGGGCCTGACTGCCCAGGAGATCTCTTTTCCCATAGAAAACCCCTTCCTGAGGGGCAGCTACTGTCACAGCATGGCTGGATCCAAACCCTCTTGGAGCTATCACCATGAGCTGGACAAGTGAGTGTTCAGGTGCCAGGACTAGTAGTCCATTTTTAGAAAGGGGTGTTTTTTCAAATCTGCATGACCTGGTGAAGTTTTATGAGGACAGTCTGAAATGTCTTGTTAAGTACAATGAAATGTTATCTGGCTTATTTAAAATGTTTCTTTTTTAATAGCTTCTACTTCAGTATGGACACTGCACACACAGATCACAGCTCACGTGCCCAGCAAAAGGGGCCACCTCCACTGTCTCTAAGTTCTGAAAGTAAGTGCACGATCTGTCATCTGCACAGTGCAGGTCTTCTGAAATACACATATGCTGCATTGCATGTGTTGTGCCTTTGAATCATCTGCTACATACTCGATATAGTAAGTGGTTTTCTAGAAATATCGAGAAGGCTAGTAATCCAAAAAAACATTTTTTACAGGATACAAAGAAGTTGTAATAGTAAATTGTGATTGTCGTTAACCAACCTAAATAATTTAATACCGTGCCATTAATATGATGCTTATTTTGTCTCTCTGACAGGGCATAAACACAGTCCCAGCTCACAGAGATTGCCCCCAAAGAAATCCCGGCCCTCCCATCTCTCCCTGTCCTGCAGTGCTGAACCATCCACCCCAAGTCCTGCTGATGATGACCAGGTGGTCCCCTCATTCCAGAGGCTCTCGGTTTATGAGTGCAGCAGTCCACCACAGACACCAGGCAGATGCTCCAAGCCTCTGCCCCCCATCCCTCCACAAACAAACATCTCCCCTGAGCAGGCTATGGACAATGAGGTAGAATTTTTCACAAGTTCAGATGACAGCCGCTGCCTTGTGTCTGATCATTGTCTCAAATCATCTCCTTTTCGAAATGGAGTCCCCAGTCGAAGGAGCTTCAGGGACTGCGGGCAGATTAACTACGCTTACTATGATGGTCCATTAGGACCGCAAAGCCAGAGGCCATCCCAACAACAGCATCAGGCACATCCTCCACAGGAAGTGCGGGAACAGAATGAGCAGCAGCGACAGGAACCACCTGAGCCAATGGTCTGTCAGAGACAGCAGGACAAAGCTCAGAGGAGGCTGCGGCGCTCACACTCTGGCCCAGCAGGATCATTTAACAAGCCCTCACTGCTGCGCCTCACATGCCACAAACGCTACACCCACAGTATGGATAAGCCTGAGGTGCCACCCCCTATCCCTCCACGAACAATCAAGACAGGAGACTACCGCCGCTGGTCAGCAGAAGTCTCGTCTGGGGCTTACAGCGATGAGGACAAACCACCCAAGGTGCCCCCAAGGGAACCTTTGTCTAGAAGCAGCTCACGCACCCCCAGCCCCAAGAGTCTCCCAACATACATAAATGGGGTGATGCCCCCAACCCAAAGCTTTGCACCAGATCCTAAGTACGTAAGCTTTCGCGGTTTACAGAGACAGAACAGTGAGGGCTCCCCCTGCATCCTTCCTGTAATGGAGAACGGCAAGAAGGCCAGCACCACACATTACTATCTCCTGCCTCAGCGGCCTGCTTTCGTGGACTCACCTTGTGTAGAGAAATTTCTTCGAGTCATGGACAGCCCTGCAGCTCGCCATACAGATGTATCAGACTCAGACTGGGACTGCCACACCAGGAGGAAAGCTCATGTAGATTTAGTTTGAAAAGTTTTAGTTGAAGTAGCAGAGGACTCTACTGGACATGAGCAAAAACCACTTAAAAAAAAATGGTGAAAGTGGATGCTAAAACCCCTCAAACTGCTGCTTTTACTTTATTTTTTATATATTTTTTAAACCCCTCATGTATTCTGAACACACAGGGTATGTGCGCACTGTATTCAGTTACTGGTAATGTTGGAATAGCTAACACAACCGAGATACTGTTATGTAAAAACTTTATCTCGAACTATAGATTGTTGGCGAAATTCAACATCGTAGAGCTTATTTTTGATATGATTTTTATTTCATGACATTCAATATTGTGCTGTTTTTGCTGATAATGTGGTACAGTCAGAAGGTACAAGCAGGCCTTGAACCTCATGTGCTCAGTGTTTTCTGTGTCTGGAAGGTTGAGGATGTTTTGTGAGATAAATTGATGCTGCTTTTGTATCTCACGAGGGACAAAAGGTCAGTAATGTAAAAATGTATCACTTAATATATGAAGTCTAAATACAAAGCCAATTAATTTTTAAAAAATATGAAGGATGCTAGCACACAAATCTCCATTCTGTTTGCTATTTTATCTCAACACTGTTATAGTTTCTCTGCCTTGATGAAGTTTTAGTCTTACTTAGGCTACTATATCTGTGTAAATGTGTGTTTCCCACATGGCATGTTGTCGTGGTACATTTTGTACTAAGAGGTGGGTACGTTACTGGTAGCTATGCATGTTTCCTTTGGAATGTCTAGTGCAGCTTTTATGGTGTAGTTGTCTGTTTGAGTGTGTCTGTGTGGATGAATGTCTGTGCGTGTACATGTTTGTGCATGTGAACAGCAGTTGGAAAAGTGTTCTGGTGATAAATTAACTTTCTACAATTGGTAGAAAATTGTCCACCATACTTGTTACTGTGCTCTGATTATTTGCAGCACCTGCTTTTGAGTACAGCCCTAAAAAGTGCACACATTGATTGCTTTTTTGCAGTGTGCAGGTCTGATTTGTTTCACAGAAATTGACCTGTTGAACATTAAGTGAATGTATGCTGCTCTTACTGAAATACCATCAAACAGTTGGAGAAGCTTATTTTTGGTCAAGCTGTGAGTTATTGCTTGGAACTAATTTGCCTCAAGTACTACCTCCGTTTGATATTAATCCTATATTTTACTTACTCTCCATTAATTAATAAAGGAAAAATCTGAAATTTGAGTCTATAAAAGATGAGGCAAGCAGCTCCATATGTGAGCTGACAAAGTTTTAATTCAGTTTCACAAAGTCAATTCTAACCAGATATCCTTAGATAGAAATTTTAGATCACGCAGATCTTATATCATAGAGATGTTAGGCTAACCTGTTAATACAGACACATTACAGTGCAGGGTTTACCTAGCTGACACAGACTTTCCTGTTCTGCTCATGCATTCCTGCCTTACATGATTGCAGTGGGTGTGGTCTGAGAGACTTTGGCTGCAGGCAGCCTGGAAAATATATGAATTTTATTGTTGTAGATTATTCAAAAAGTATCAGTTCAGTATAGTAAATGTAGCACATGTAATGAAGTAACCCTTGGTATCGAACACGGTGTTCAGTTTGGGAAACGGATAACTGCTAAGGTCAAACGGTCATTGAAATATACTTTTTCTCTCCCTCCTACTCACGAAACCTTGCCAACATAACGTTGCTTTGACTTAAATGTCTGAAAAAATGTTTACATCATACTCTGATACTATTTGAGGTATTCATATGTCTTATTTGAAATAATAAAACTGAATGAAGACTAGTTTATCATGAAATAACTTATCTGCTGTGGTGAAGACATGCACTGGGAGAGTACAGTATGCTGTGTACAGTATTTAACAATTCCATTTGTTGTTACGAATAGTTGATAAGTATATAAAAAGAAAACAAATAAAATGACTTATTTATGAGCCTGCTTTCATTCTGTTTCTTGAATCTCTCATACCCAAACTCTGAACTCAGCTGTTTGGCCTGTTTTATCACCCACACACCCTTATGCTGTGTGGCTTAGTGTGACTGGCCTCTATCCAAAGAAAGAAGAGTGACTTACAATGGACAAATGACAGGGCTACAGTATATTGCCTTCCTCTTCCTGGTTATTACTGCTTAGATGTTCTGTGGCAGCCAGCTTTGTGCCCACAGGTTTGCAAGCTCTTAACAATGTTGCAAGTGTTTTACTCTTGACTTGAGTCCATGTGGTTAGGCACAGAGCTGAAACCACAATGAGCCACACAGAGCATTAGAGGTCAAATAATTAATAAATAAGCTGCAATTCAACTGCAGTTAAAATATCCACCATGACCTCTCAGCAAGGCAGTGACCATTTCTATAAGTTTTCTGTGCTAATAGCAATTGGTTTAGTATTATCCTCTTGGAACAAAAATGGAATAAAAGACGGAAGTTTTAACTATCTAGGCCACCTGCAAATCCTTTCACCTGGTTCACTATTAGGTGAGCTGCTAAGCGACAGCATGTCTGGTGATTATAGCAACTAAAGAAAGGCTGCTCATTTTAAATATCTGTTGGGGGTGAGAAAGTTCAAGCATCAGATGAATTAACAAGGCTTTGAGATTAGCTCCTGAATAAATAAAAAGCTTAAACACATTATTGTACTGCTGTACCACTAAAAGGCCTCTAAGCCAGAACTCAGACAAATAACTTGCTTAGACTCCACTTTCAACATTTCCATGACTTTTGACTTGACTTGTGAAACTTTTTTTTAATCAAACCTGGCCAATAAGGCACAATAAGGATCATTATGATTCCTTGTGCCTTATTGGGATCATTATGATTCTCTGTGAAAATCAGTCACTTTGTGCCCCTGTTTCTGTGGCTGTTTCAGTCTTTCTTTGCCACAATTACACATAACCATTTTGTTTCCTGACTGAGCTTTATTTTGTCAACACAACTTGAGTCAAACTTAAATTTTCTATTGGGTTTAGGCATCATTTATGTGGGAGTTTACTTCCAGTTTTAGCATCTCAACTACATCAAATATATAGTTAATTAGATAAATGTCCTTGACTAGCACTGCTGATGGATTAACAAGTGGAACAAACTTCTTAATGATAAGAATTATTACAGTAATTATGATTACTGCCTCATTAATTGCTATACAGCCTCTGCTGATTAGTCTGCAGTTGTTTGGGTGGAAGAGATGTCTGTGTTCTGTGCCTGGCTCTTTATACATCTACACTGTATAAAGAATACTGGAATACTGGATTTGGTTCTACAGATGTGCTATCAAATCTTGATAAGCAAAGAAACTGATCAAGCAAATTACATCAAATCCTGCTATAAAGTTATGAAGAACAAAGAGGTATGCCAAGTAGTAATAAAACACCTTTTACAGTTTATGCAGATATTATTATTAATAATAATCCTTTATTTAAACAGGTAGTCTAATTGAGATCGGGATCTCTTTTTTATTAAAACATATACAGTTTAAGCATTGACAGATGCACAGATAATTCACAGATACACATTATACATTTTTATAATCAAGAAAAGCATTTACAAGTATGAATGTAAATACATAAGTGCAATCTTTAAAAATGTTCAATTATGAACAATAGTTAAAGCGAATGTTAAATTATTATTACACTGGTGGATCTAACTCCAGAACTTTAGATTGCGTATCAAGCAGCTACTGTTAAACTTTTATATGCACAACAAAAAAGTAAGATATGAATTGGTTAAATGCAGCTTTTGTATTCAATAGTAATGCACTGTAAAACAGGGCTATGGAGGCAAATTTACAATCACTAACTGGTTTAACAGTATAGCTTCCTCTGCACATGAGGTTAGATTTCTATATATTTTGTTCTAAAATACTCAATAACATAATCTTCCAGGTTTAAGGCAATTGACACTAAAATCAAATCTATCTATAAAATATCTGCAATTTTATTCTAAATTGTACTACATACTATTTAAAAAAAGCTTTTTTCTCCTAAAATAAATGTATTGTGCTTCATTGTGAGTGAAAAGGGTAGTTAACAGTAAAATTATATCAGGCTATTGTGGCAGTGTCACATGATAATACCAATCAAGATGACATATAATGACAAAATGTGGAGAATGATATTTATCTTGTCATAATTCGTGTAGTCAAATATTTTCATTAGTGAATCCAAACTTGCAATTCTGGGAATAATTCTTGAATGTTATGCTTGTTTGTATCTGTTATATATGAAAATACGTTTGGTTATAGCAAGAAAATGCACATCTGCATCTTCCATATTTTCAGGAGGCAAGATAAGCAGAGTGTATGTGGGCTTTTTCTGAGTATTCTAATTCTCATCCCACTTTGCTAATAAACAATAATTAACAAAATTAAATATAAAACATAAACATAAGACACAATTAATTCCATTGTATGCACTGACTTTCTGTTATGGCGTAACTTTTCTTATCATTTGCTGTGAGGGGTGGATAGAGTTGTAAATATTTAACTTAGGCCAAAGTGCTGCTGGTTAAATTTTAGTCCGGTTAGAGTACTTGTAAAGAAAATATGGTAGACCTACATCAAGTGAAGGTAAAGAAATTGGTTACAAGTGTGTCTTCTGAGTCAATCACTAGAGGGACACAAATAGCCATCAATTGTTCAGATGAAACAACATCAATGAACTATGTATTGCTGTTGTGGATCAGCAGAAGGAATTTTGAAGTAGAGTGGCACAGTTAAAAAAAGATTGGAAGGAGCCATAATATTGAACTGTAACAATACTAATAAAGTTATTATTACCTGATGCTGACAGTACACAGTCCCAATTCTACAACAGGACAGAGATGATCACTGCTGAGGATGATTAAACAATTAAGCATTTTAAGACAACTCTCATTCGCTTTAAAGATCATGAACAATTGTATTAAACTCCACTGGTCTTTGTGCCTCTCTCTTCACATATTGCAAAGGCAAAACATCATTAAAATGAGTGCGTGTGTGCCATCTACTGACCAGATATTGTACTGATTGATTGTTGACAGGTAACAATTACCTTGGTTTAGGGGGGATAACCAACCTGATTTACACGAATGGACACAAATACATAAACCCTAGATGGTGACTTAAAAAAACACCACCACAGTCAAAGTAGCATATTGCATGGACACTGTATTGTATTACTTAAAATTGGACAGATGTTTGTAATTGTTTCCACCCCATGTATTTGAATGAATGCTATAGATTATTGTATGGGTTACTGTGATTTTGTGTTATAGATAAATATTACTTGTACTGCTATGGCAAGTGCACATTGCAGACATTAGACAAATATGAGTAGTGGTAAGTTGGCAAAGCCCATTGCATTTTATTGAATGATACCAAGGGCGTCACTTTGTGTTGAAAAGTGGTGGGGACATAAGGAAAAAACTTTTTTTCCATCACATCCATCACATCCACAGCTGCAAAACCACATCAATCGAACAATGCCAAAATCACATCTACTGTAGCACTATAAAGAACTATATATTCATATTCATTTAAAACAAACTCATATCATTGATTAAATTATTTATTCATTATTTTAACAAATTATGCTTTTAAAAAGTGATTGGGACAAAATCAGCCATTTCAAAAAGTGGTGGGGACATGTCCCCAGCGTCCCCAGTGCAAATGACACCTGAATGTTACCAAAAAAAACATGATACAATTTTGCTATAGTGAATTACAATTGATATAAATAAAATCCTAAATATTATAACAATAAATTACTAGTATATTATTTCAAGTGCAATACACAGTTGGTAGCTCATACTGTAATTTTATTGCTGGCATGAAAAACATTGTAATAAAAACTAAATGTTCCTGTCTGTAGCCTTTATCAAGGGTTGATGTTCAAAACCTCTGGACGTTTTGTTGTGACCTGAAAATACACAAGAAGGATTAACATTTCTGCCCTTCTACTCCAGAAGAATTTCATAGGTACTGTATGTAATACCAGAAGAGTAAACAAGAATACCTGCAATTGAGCATTTTGTAGATGTGGCCTGAAACCTTCTGATGTGTAAGTGCCTGCATATCCGAAGTTGTGATATCCTGGGAAAAAGAATATGATAATGTTGAAACTGCAAATGTTAGATTCATGCTGAGAAATTGTTTACTGAATTTTGAAAATAGATCAGTGATTACTAAAAAAACAGAACCAGGACAGACCTGCATCAGAGAAGTCAAAGAAATCTTCCTCAAAAGCAGACAGTCTTCTGTTATAAGAGTTGTTTCTCTTCCTAAAATAGAGACAAGTTTCATTAGTTTCACATGGCAATGTTTTTAAATTTATGATTAAAGGCAACAAGAAATAAACCATTTGCATATTATTATACATGAAGATACATTTTGGGCATCATAACCCACCAAAGGCTCATATGTCGCTTTTTGACAATGATAGCAAGGACAATGATGATCACGAGCAAGAGTGCTGTGGCCAATGATCCAAACAGTGCTCCATAGAAACCTGGACCCCAACGGAAGAGGTCACACTGTGGGCCATAAAACTGCTCCAGGTTAGACTCGAAGCATCTGGGTTGAAGGGCCGCAAGAGTGAATTACATTAATACAATTAATAGTATGAGCAAATATATTAGACATATATATGCTTCATGCAATTAAAATAAAAACAGACCTTTTAGCTTACCTACAGATAGGCCCTTTGTAAATGTTGTTTTGACATTCTCCATGTTGATGACAGTAATCAGGGTTTGTTTTGCAGGGCCCAACACACTGCCATTCACCATTACTAATCTCAGCAGTGTAATTAGCAAACTGACTGCAGTTAACAAAAGCCTTCAGGTCTGTGATATCTGAGTGATAAAAAACAAAGCGATGTATTTATCATTTTGTACAAGTACCATAAAACAACTATAGATTTTTTGACAAATATTGAATGAGGACACATAGAGTACACCTACTGTTAATCTCAGGTGGCTGGAAGGTGAGTCCATTTAACTGCACACTTGCATTATGAAAGGCCTGAGAAATCTTATTGAGGTTACTTTTGTCTTTCAAGATATTGGTCAACACCCCATCAAGCTGAGTGTTGACAAACTGGATTTGAGTTTCATTGTTTGCATAGCTGTACTCCGCCACACTCTCTGCTACAACACTTCCTGGACTACAGTAGAAAAATAGAAAGATATTACCAAAAGACAACAGCTTGTACTTGATTAAAAAGTTAATTAATGAATCAGTAAAGTTGAATGAAAACCTACGACAACTTGATGACTTGTACTTTCTTATAGCTTTCTGGATCTGCATCTTTGCATAGGGCTTCAAGCTGAAACACAGGACAGGTGTTATTATAGCATGGTTATGGCAATAAATCCAAACTTTTGGATATTGACATCAAAAACAGTAGAGAGCAAAACACAAATGATAAAAAAGATCTGTATAATATTAAGTATTGCAATTATTGCCTGGTAATTCATTGTTAAGCAGTAAGTTATAATTGGATCACTGATGTTGTAATAATTCTGAATTCATACCATAATGAAATGAAATTATATTTGAAATAAAAACAAATATCTACCTCCTGTTCTAATGTCTTGATGAATTCCACTGATTCAGGTGAGCTTAAATTATTAAAAGCATCGTGAAATTCTATGTTGATTTCCAAAGTCAAATTTGCTTTTCGAGTTGGTATTGCTCCGGTATCTGCAAAAAATTATGACACCCTTATATTGACATTGCAATAAAAAAGACAGAGCAGCAAAACAAGTTGACATTCAATACTGAGGTAAAAAATATCAATGACAAAACCATGCAAATTCCAATATAATTATATCTTATTTATGCATCCAAATGTTATTTTTAGCTAATACATTTTTTTGAAGCACTATATATGTAGATAAAAAAACCTCACCAATATCAGCAGAGGTGTCATTTTGTCCAAAATCGCAGACATCTCCAAAGACAAAGTCTGGACAGAAGCAGTTGCATCTTCCAAGTGTCTTGTTGAATATACAGTTACCAGTACACCCCGGACAGTCATTAGCTCTACAGTGAGGAGTTGTTGATGGTATTGTCACAGTGACTGTAGGTGTGTTTGTGCTGATGATTTCTGCTGACGTCAAAACCTTTGAAGTTGGTGAAGTTAGGGATGATGTTTGTGGATTACTACTTTCCATTGTTGTAATTTCACTTGTGTCTAGAGCAGTAGATGTTTGAGTGAAATGAGTCGTTAATGGAGTGAACGTAGAGGGTGAACTGGGTGTAACTTCAGTATTTGTGATGGAATTGGTTGTTGTTGTGGAATGATCACTGTCGGTAGTTATTGTTTCTCCATTTGTGGTGAGCATTGAGGTTGAAGCTGTTAATTCAGTTGTTCCTGTTGGTGTCACACTGGCATGAGATGTAGATTGCTGCTCTGTCGATAGGGATATCACTGTTGTAGATGACTCCTGGCTTGTTAAGGGAAGCTGACTGTATGTTCCTGTGTCTTTTTCTTTCATAACAGACATAGACTGTGGCTCAATTGATGGGGACATTATCATTGTAGATTTTTCCTTTCTTGTTGAAGGAATTTGATTTGTGTCTGTAGTTGTTAGTATTGTGTTGGCTGTTTGTACAGGAGATGAAGTGAAATGGGTGGTTACTGATGGTATTGTTGTAGTTATTCTGGCTGTATCCTTGACGTTTGTAAATGAATTGAAAGTTGTTGATTTATTAGCGCGGAATGATCTTGTACCTCCTTTTGTGGTTTTTGATTTTGTTATATCAGTTGAGGACTTTTTGTCTGAATCAGGAGTGCTGTTGGGACTATTTGTATGTAACTCAGTAGACGTGCTGCTAATTATGATTGGCTGTGATTCCGGTGATAGAGTCATATTTTCTTGGTCTGCGTCGTTAAATGCTTTTCTAATTTGCAAAATGTCTGACAATTCATTTATTGTTAGATTTGATAGATTCCTTCCTTTAAGGTTATCTGCTATCTGTGGTTTCCTCCATGTTTCGTCAGGTTGATCTTGTTTTGCATTTTGATTTCCTGTAAAACAAAGGCGATATTTCTCATGACACAACAGTAAGATGTGGCAGGGATTAGTTTCTATTTTTTATAAAGCCCCTATTGGCATCTTGCCACAATATATCACTTTCTTCTTAAACTGGTCCAACAGTCATTATTTGACTTGATCTAGTGAATGGTTGAAGCTCGATTTGCAAACACAAAATTTTGGAAAACTTAATTTTTTGGTTTTTGTGCTGCACACACTTGGAACATATTCTAACACACTAAAACTCAAGACATGAAGGCATGCCCTCAAGGATTCCTAGAACTTTAAATAAAGCTTGAATGAATGAATGATAAATGTATTTGTCAGTGCACTTCAGAGCAATTTGCATCACAATTTAAGTTTTGTGTCAAAATGTCTCTTAACATGAATGTAACACTTTCTTCTGTCTTTTATTGCTTCAACAATGTTTCTTTGGAACTATCCCCAAAGTCTTAGTCAATTCTGTCTGCAAAATTAACAATCATGATATAATCTTGTTGAATCAAGTTCTTTGGCAGTGTTAGCTTTGTTTATCTTCAGTAGTACAGATGCTGGGTTCTAGACTCAGTTTGAATATATTAAGAACTAAGGTCATACAAAATGATAATCCCTTCCACCAACATTGAATACACTATTTTTTATTCATCTCGAGCACATATCTAATGTCTTTGTAATATTTGTATTCTCAAACCATTCTGTTTCTTCACCTATTATCCGAATATATCATTCTACAGTCAGTATTGGTTATTTCGCTTTTATGTGAACTGTATTACTTTTTCCATGAAAAACAATTACAGTCCAAGCCTGAGATGATGTTTGGTTGATAAAAAATTTAACTAAATGAAAACTGTAAGAACTGTAAGGTATACAAATGTACTTAAGTTACACAGGTTTTTGAATAAGCTTTTTAAAATGCATCCAATAAAACATTACTCCAGGTGACCTATACATTAAAATAATTAATAAATGACTAACCCAAATAACATTCACAATATTTTCCAAAAATATCTCTTTGTACTATATTGAGTACAAATAATCTTTAAGTATTGTGTGAGGATTAGTGTGCATTTTAACAGTGAGGAACAGAGTCATTCTATTTGTACTTCCTGCTTTAATTGCAGTTCTTCAATCCATCAGTTCTTGACAGATTGTCAGGACTAAAATGAATCATGTGAAAATGTAATGGCAAATTATCAGTATATACTGTCTAATGATATTAGTGTTTAGATAATTCTTAAGTAAATTGATGAGTATGGCTCACCTGGTTAAGCAGTAAAGAATTACACAAATCACAGACTTACCTCCTTTTTCTGCAAACAACACACAGAAAGCAATGAGCACGATGGCCACAAAAGTTAGGATTAAAAGAATGGTAGAAAGCCTTCTCCAATTACAGGATCCCAAATAAATCCACTTTTTCATTTTCCTGTACATTCAGGTAATCATCCAAAAGATGTGAAGCTGAAATACTTCGACTGCTGCAATGTCTTTCACTCCATGAACATATATGCAGTACAATGAAGCAGAATAATTTAGATGTTCTGTAATTTTCCGTTTCAATTTCCAGTAAACTTAATAGCTCCCCTAATAATCTTCTGTGAATTGGCAGTCAAGTTTGATTCTGTTGGCAGTTGTAGGCCATAACCATGACATAAAGGCCATACAAATTTCTCAGTATCAGATCTACTCTGTGTGTCATCAATGATCAACTTTTACTGATGTAGTGCCCTCCCTAAGCAAACTTTTTATGTATTGTGGTATGACGCTGCAGCGATTTGTGAAGTTGCCTGTAAGTACACTCACACCCTGTGCATGCTTGTTTACAAATGTCCAGATCATAGCTACGTTGAAGTGAACAAGGACTAAAGCATGAGTGGGTGGGTGAGGTGGGGTTTGAGTGGGTATGATTCTAGTAAGTAAACACTTATTACCCAAATTTACATCAATTTACAATTTACAATAATGAACCATTATTAATTGCCAGCGACTTTGACTATACACTTCATGCAATTGTTGGCATTTTTCATTCACTGCTGGCTAAATGCTGGCTAAGGGTCACAATAGTGTATGAAGCCAAATGCTCACAAAGAGTCAGTCAGTCATTTTCTAACGCTTGTTCCCGTTCGGGGTCGCGGGTGACTGGAGCCTATCCCAGTGGCTTCGGGCCTTAGGCGGGGTACACCCTGGACAGTGGCCAACTCGTCGCAGGGCTGACACTTAGACAGACAACCATTCACGCACACGTTCATCCACTAGGGACAATTTAGAGTCACCAATTAACCTAACGCATGTCTTTGGACGGTGGGAGGAAACCGGAGAACCCGGAGAAAACCCACGGTAACACGGGGAGGACATGCAGACTCCACCCAGGGAGGTCGTGGTCTGGTCCAGGATTCGAACCCACGATCTCCTTATTGCCACCGTGCACCCCCCTCACAATGAGTGAAAGTGCATTTTATTTGAATATGTTGATTATATAGTAACTGTTTGGGTTTACCATGATTAAAGGGGCACTAAGCTGTCTAGGTGCAATCAATTCGATTTGGCTATCAAGATTATCAAAGATAATCATAAATAATGACTTTAATTAATGAAGACCTCGGGGGAACCACCCTTTGGTATGAAGGGAAATGATAGACAATTTATTGAATGAGTCTCATAAAATACACTAAACAATCAATTTGGAACTCAAATTAATAATTCAATTAATAACTAAAACCAGAATTACAATTAATAGCTAGTAGGTGAAGGATTTGGAATTCAACATAGAAGAGGTTGGCAGATTATTCAATCTTGTGCAACATTAATAATTGTACACACCCATTTATTTAAAAAGATAAACAAAGCAAAAACACACAATAGAGAGACTAACTTTATACACTAAACTACAGAAAAAAAGAGGTGCATGTGTGTGTGTCCAAGATGGCTGCTTGGATGCAAAATTAAAGAACAAAGAACGTGTGTGTGCTTGGAGGCAAAGGAAAGTCTAGCTCAAATGGGGGTGAAGCTAAGCAGTAGCTGCAAGGTTAGACAAAGGAACATGCAAAAATGGCAGTAAGGCCATGTAGGTAAGTGTGGCTCTGCTGAAGGCCAAACTAGAGGTGTGTGTGTGTGTGTGTGTGTGTGTGATCTAGCAGGTAACGGTGACGGGTTTAAAAGAAGCGTGGAGTATAACCTAAACTAACATCAACTTAACGGTGGCTACCAATTAACTTAACAGTTAAAGCCGGCGTCCGTCCAATCCATCGTATACGGGCCAGGCAGGGGGAGAATTGTGGTTCCGTTGTGGAAAACTGCTGTTACTCATAGTGTCCGTTGTGCGTCGAGGAAGCCAGTCGCTTGTCTGTTGTCAGTTGTCCTCCGTGCAGTTAGCTCGATGCTAACTCCCTTGGATGCTTTTTAAAGTTAGCTGGCAGACGGTGTGTAGTAGCTAAACTTTGTTGCAGGAAACTTACACAAGCATATAGTGTACAGCCAAAAATGTTCCAAAATAACTGTGTTCATTTTGTGTCATTGAATGCATTCTTTGAAATACATTATGCCCCAAGTTACTTGCTCCAACAAGCCATTTGTTTTGTTTTTAATGCGTTATGCGCTGTATTATATATATAAAAAGTATGTTTAGTGTCTTACAGCATTGAGGTATCCTAGGTTTAGTGAAACTGTAACTGTATTTTAGTCAAGTCAAGTCAAGTCAAGTCTGCTTTATTGTCAATTCTTCCACATGTACATTACATACATACAGAGAATCGAAATTGCGTTACTCTCAGACCCCCGGTGCATACAGATAACACTAACAGTAGAGCCTAAAATCTAGATCAAATATAAAATATAAGCTAAAACTATACAATAAGGGAATATAAAAAAAAAAAGACATAATAAAAAATAAAATAAAATAAAATAAAAATAAGCTTAAATAAGAGCAGCGCAAGGCACATGGCAGATAAGTGCAAACCAGTGAACAAACAGTGCAGATAAAAAGATTTTAAGTGCATAAAAAAAAATAGCTTATTCAGTCTGATTAAAGTGACAAAGGGCTTATTTTAATTAAACTGACTGATGAGGTGGTAGAATGACGTGAATGAGGTAGTGAGCAGACCAATGCTACCCAAAGTGACTGGTGCATGACATCATATGTTAGTGGAAGGACCTGGGGATGTGGGATCTGGGGGGGGGGGGTTCATGGTTCAGTGGTGCCT